>JAUEPR010000013.1:0-600000 GCA_030435655.1 Armillaria novae-zelandiae | reverse complement strand
CCGAATGTCGAGGTTGTACAGCGTTCTATTATTGACTTTGAATTGTTCCTCCTGCTGGTCTACCCATAATGTCCGGCTCAGCCGCTGACTGCCGGAAACGGCAAGAGTTGACAAGCATCGAGCTCGGGAAATGCAGAGAATTGTTGGTAAACTCTCTCGCTCGCATGATTGGCGCTTCAGGCCGGGTGTACGGTGTGAAGGGTACCAAGTCTTTGGCAGGTTTCACGACAAGAGTAATCGAAAACCCCTTCTGGGCCCTAGGTTGGCGCTGAAGAACTTTTTGCCAATGCGACCGCTTCTCCGCAGTCGGAGTACCGATCGCCATGTCCGAGCATACTTTCAATTTTTCAGCATTGCCACAACATACAGATCGACCAGGGAGCGGATCCTCGGCCTTCGGGGTGCTATGTATTTGACTTTCCCTTGAAAGAGGTTTGTGTCGATGTTACATGGCTGATGGCTCCGATGGCATCTGCAGATGAAACACATATACGAATTTCATATAAAGCAGCCGCTTACTGCCAAGCGAGATTCAGGACTCAGGAGAGTATTGGGAGAGAAATAGTCTGTCTGTCGTACGCTAGGGATGTGTTAAATCCTGATGTTCTTGCAGGAGCCCCTCCTCCCAAGGTTACAACAGTGCTGGGCAGCGTAGTCACCCGTAGCTAATGCTAGTTGACCCGGGGCTGGTCACCTGAGTGGCGTCGTCGTCAGTACATATTTACAAAGTAGTTAAAGCTTTAAAAGCTTGTAACTTGCAATTGCGTAAGTGTGGCTAAGTATTTGTACAAATACACGAACTGTTAAACAGACGCTTATTGAGAACTCTACATGTACCATTAGTACTCCCCCGTTTCTTACCATTCAGGTCGCTGGTACCTGTCGGTGCGGTGCGTCGCGTCGGGATGTGGACCCTGGAAATCCGGGATCCCAGTTACGGCAAGGCACGTGCCTCACGAACCTTAATTTAGCACTTCCGCGTGCGCAGTTAGCGCTGTCTCGCACCTTGGCACGCGGAGGCAAAATGCCTGACGATGCCTTTAGCTGTCAAAATTCTCCGAATATTTTGCTGTACTTTTGTCGTGTATGCAGGGATGAGATACGGTGGCAACGGGTTGGTCTGTCAGTATTAAAAATTTATCCATTCAATCAGCGTTCTCTGCACGTTGTCTTTCTGTGGCAGACCGTATTTTCATCAGGATGATCGTCGATCGCAAGCAAGGGTTGACATTTGGCCTATAATCAATATGCGTATTTGGCCCAAAATTTCGCCGTGAGAAGCTTGACCTATCGCTCCTATGGCCAATACATTATAAAGGACCGAGCGTTGCCCAGATACGGGTTTATCCTTCGTTCTCATTTGTCCGACGACTTGCAATCGCAGAATTATAGCTTCAATGACGGACGAAGAACATCAAGAAGCTCTCTTCTTCCTCGGTCCCTGGGTATGCGCTCGTTCGCAGCTGCGCATCTTCGGCTCCTGTTCTGACCGGCCGCCTGCGCATCCTGTAGCTCGTGGGTCTCTGCCTCGATTTATTCCTTCAGGGAATTTTGTCATCTCAGGTGAGCCGCGAGTTCGCACTTCCCCACGGTATGATTAACGAACACTGTACAGTTCTCCAACTATTATTCGTGGTACGGGAAGACAGATGGCATCAGGCTTAAAGTTGCCGTTGGAGTGCTGGCCATCGTCACGTCTCTCAAATCTATCCAGGTCTGTGATGCATGTCCTATATCACATTCCTTTCACTGACTTTATGATGATAGTCCTTGTTCGTGGACAACTTCATCCAAGTAGAAATTGGCAAGCTGATCGCATCCACTTCAGCGCCATCGTATGGATCCAGCTGATCGACAACTTTCTCGATCTGCAGACCGCAGTAAATATGAGGTATGACACAATCGTTTTTGCTAGTTCGTGTGTCTCCTGATGCGTGGTGTTCAAGGTTCGTTACGTGGTACCAAATAGGTAAAGTTCCCTGCCATTCGTTCTGCTCATTCGACTGATGCAACACAGGTAACCCTCTCATGGTTGCGTTCATTGGCTTCTATGTTCAAATGTACTTCTGCTATCGGCTTTGGGTGGTATCGAAGCTGTGGTGGGTCCCCCTCCCCATCATCTTCCTCTTCCTGTTCGCTGTCATTGCCGCTATGGTGGTGGTAAGTTGACTATCGCTTTGAATGGTTCTCTGTGCTTTGATTCACCCGCAAATTCTCAGACTCACTATGTCGCAATATTCGACCCCAAGTTGGCTAGCTGGTGTAGGTTCTCCTTATAGTGGTGTGATAACCTCTGATAAATATCAATTTCAAGTGTCCGCCCACTACGCCACCGTCTTCGGTATTAATCATTTGATATATACGTCCGTTTTTAGCTTCGCTGACGTCCCGCATTTCATCAGTTGCCGACTTGTTATTATGTACATCGACTGCTTATTTCCTCCTGAAGACGAAGAAGAACGTTCTACCACAGTACGTAACACTTAAGCGAAACGTGAAATATACTCACCTTTGCTCTGTAGGACGGTGGGACTCATCAATGCGCTCATCCGCCTGACCTTCCAGACAGCGGCACCAGCTGTTCTTTGGTACGCCGCCGTTTCGCTCATGGAAATTTAAGCACCTATCAATGAGCCGACTTCCAGCGCCCTTCTTAATTTGATATTCGTGTATCTTCATAGTGACGAGACTAAGAGCATCTCGAATGCTTTCATCCAGGCTCTCCCCAAACTTTACGCCGTCAGCATGATGTGGACGCTGAATTCAAGAAGGAGCATCCGTGTTTCTCATGGAAGCGGAAAGAGCGGAAGCACTAGTAATGAGCCTTCTGGGCCAAGGACTGATTATTCTCGTTCTCGGAGGACTAGAGGACCTGATGATATTGCCATGGGTAATATTCAGGTCGTTACACACACTGAAACTGTCCGAGTAAGTTTTGCTATATTATGCTCTCCTAGATCACTAGTTGCTAACGGAAGGCGTTCAGGTTACCGATATGTTTGGCGACGAACATCAAGAGATAAATGGGAAGATAGGAAACGTTATTGATGATGAAGAGTCTTTGAAGTCGTCTGTTCGCAAGAATTGAATCACTACTTCTCAGGAATATTGGGACTCCGACTTTCTTAGATACCGCTAGATTTTGATCTAATATATATCCAATATCTATCTAGACAATTAAACTCACTGGGGGACAGATATTCGACTTGGCAAGTCGTTATTTCAGGACAACAATCCACGACTCATAATTAATTGAGACGCCGTCGAAATACAGCGATGCAGTCAACCATTATGCGCAGTATGGATACTTAAAATCAGAAACCATCGAGAAGAGGCAACTTATCCGCAAGATACCGAGGTCTTCGAACACCACATATCCAAGTGTTAGCCTCAAAGACAACACCGCGGACTCAGACCTGCGGAAATCCGATCAGCTCTGCACTAGATACAATGAATGGGATATACGTCCACGAAGTAAGAAATAAAAGACACTGTGGCCTACTCGAACATCATCGGAGGTGACGTATCACACATCACGACTCGGTCATGTGCCGATCAATTCAGACACACATCAGTGTAGTATGGCTCCCAATATAGCCTCAGGCTATAGGCAACTATTCTGATCCAGTAACGTCATCATTTTGCGACCTTAATCGTTCTCTATCATTTCGTCAATCTCCTCAGATTCATAGCTGGTACCTCGGCGTCGACAACCTTCTCTGTCACTCTGACGGCATTTGTGCAAATGCTCTTCGAGTTCAGTACCCACAGCACGATCGCATGTACCGCATTCACCTCTCCAAATAAGTCCATTAAGATCGCAGGGCGTAGGATCAAAGTGTCAGTCCTTAGCATGCACAACAAATTCAGTGATGTGACTAGATATCCAAACATAGGCCTGGATTAATTTGGCGGTATTGATGATGTTCAAGGTTCTGATGTTCCAATGTTGCACGCATCCCGGGCCTTCATCGTCCTGCAGGCCAGTTCGAACGGGTCGATTTGAAATGAAGACTATTGAGGCATATCAGATTATTGAGAAAAAATGATAGGTAATAATAACAACTGTCAAACGAATAGCAAGCTATAATGCTTGTGATGTATTCTTGCAAGCTGAGTAATTTTCGGTGTCGAAGCATGGCTACAATTATAATTTGATGCCAAGAAACTTCCGCATTGTTCGCCTTGAATTTGACCGTCAGCATACGCAGGTGCCAGGAAGAAATAAAAATCCTCCTCCACGTGATCGCTAAGTCTCCTTCAGAATTTGGTGATCGCCTGCGAGCTTTTCGATATCTCTCATAGTTGGAAGGGGGAACTTGTAAGAGGCCTAACCATCGCATAACATGCTGGTGGGGATACTGGTTGGGGTATTCTTACCGTAGATTTTTCTCATTGGAGTCATTACATTGTGATCATATCTGCAAATGACATGATAAGCATATCAATTTCTAAGTGTTATAAATTTACCTTATTACATTTGGCCCTTGCCTCTCTGCCACCTCCATGACGATCTGCGCCAGCATATTATCTACAAGACAGTGGGATGTGACCTCATTGGGACTGGGCTGCATATTTATGACAAACTGAAGCTTCTGCAGTTCCGAAAGTCTTCTCACACTTCTCGGAGGTTATAGTGGCTGGTATCCAATCTAAATCGACGTCGGAATGACCCCAGTAGATGTTTGGAGAACTCTCCAATCTTTGTGATTTCTCTGATGTTATCTTGGATTGATATGTAATCTGTGTAGGAGTGAAAACAACATGTATGCCAGACCGGTGTACAGACAAAAAAGGACAGGCTTGGAGAGCTTTTGGGAGTTGGGGACAGAGGAGCTTCCCTGTTTCATCCTCAGTCGCAGAAGTCCTGGTAGATATGAGCCCATTTCTACCTTGGCTACCTCAGTCCATCTGATAAATATTGGGGTACTCAGTATTCCAGGCTCATGCTTTGATCCTGTATGCATATCGTCAGCCAAAGAATGCTGAAAAGTGATGATATCACAATGCACAGAACTTGACCTGTTGTCTTCATGGATGTTCAAGCTGGCTGCCGGATACAAGTATGTGGGCGAGATCCAAGGCGGGTGGGGGCCCCTTGATCCGCTACCACCACCATCACACATGTGACGTGGCAGTAATGGAGGGTCCCCAACTGCAGAGTGCAGTCGGAGTCATAGAATACACTCCTTCAACACGTCGACGGACGCTATGGCAAGGATAGCACTACGCTACCGCCAAGGGATAGGCAGGGAGCCTAATCCCAACCCGGCAAGGGATGTGGCAGAGCGACCGCGATGAGGTACGACTACCTATAGACTACTCACGGGGATTCACCGTGTCTACTTTCATGTCCTTATCTAGTAGGAATAGACTTGACTTGCGAGACATTCCATCCCCAGAGCTAGCGATGAACTAGCGCACTAGTGACCGAGCAGACAGCCCACCCCAGGTAATTTGATGGGTGCCCACACTTCAACTAAAGCACAGCATCGGCCACACTCGGGATCTCTAATTCTGCCCACCATTGCTACCCTCAACCCACCAGAAGTGACCCTCCAGACCCCCGAGTCTGAGCGCACACCAACCAAACACCTAAAAAACGTTGAAGGGAGAATAGCTGGGGGATGGAAAGAAATCCAACCCAAAACACCCACCAAACGACACACTGTGAGCTCTGCACTGTCGAGACTCCCTCTCGGCACCCTTCTGACTCTCCCAGCTGATTTCTCTGGAGAACTCAGCGACAACGACTCCCAGGCCGAGTTACAAACACCGAGCCCCACGTCTCCCAGAACAGACGTCTTTATGGATGAAAACCCTCTCCCCGCGGCACCAGTGCAGAACGTCCCCCCTCCTGCAGCACCAGGGCAGAATGCTCCCCCCCCTGCAACGTCTGCTCCAGACATTCCTCCCGTTCCCCCCCCACAGGTGTTTGCCTTCCCGACCAACAAAGACGACCTCCGTCTATTCACCCTGGTCTCAGCAAACGACTCCCCTCACCACAACAGCGCCGAGTTCATACCCTACGGGCCGAAGCACGAAAAGCAAGTCACATGCCTTCAACCCAACCTGGGCAACTTCAAGGGCTCCGTCTTCCACCGAGACGACATCCTCGACAATCTGAACTCGAGCCAGCTTGACGGCATCATGCAGAATGTTGGGAGATACTTATTGGGAGTCCTCTTCAACAGCGGCAGGAAACTAGTCGACGTCTCGAAGCCCAAGCCATGGGAGGTACTCAATAAGACATTCATCCCACTACTAGAGGGCAACGAGACCCTCAAAGTATACCAAGGGCTGCCAGAGACGGTACCGGAGGACAAGTTAGCCCCGCCATTCATAGTGGTTATCGAGGCTGCAGGAGACATCTGTGATGTCCTGCTGCGCCAGTGTATCCTTGCTCTGAATGATAACCTTGCCCTGCACGTAGTCCCTGCAACCTGCAAAGACCTTTCCTGGGCTGTCTGGCTCTTCAAAGCCAACGAGCCCATCATTACGGGCACCGCAGAGGAGATAGAAGGGATCGGTGAGACCCTCCAGTTCATTATTCTGAAGAACCTGTGGGAAGACGGCACGTTCCGCACCTTGCTGTACCCTATGACTAGGAATCACATGGATCACCCCACGAAGGCCATTCTGGATGCCATCACCACCAGCTATGTTGAGTATCGCGGAGCTAGGGACACTCATTACTAGGTGTTCTTTATGAAGCCACCATTGCTAACTATCTCCGCCAAGGAGTGGAATATACTCCGTACTCATGTTCAAAAGAAAACAATCCACAACAGCAACATCAGCATCTCGCCAGCGCTCCCCAGGACCGGGAATCAGTTCTGCACTATCTGCAAACTTGATACGCACCCCACCTTCGACTGCTCATTTACGAGGGACAACACCGTGTTCCAAGGTCCAACAAAGCCACTCATTGGAGGCCAACACGAGGGACGACCACCCAGGGGGTGAGGAGGTAGCCAAGGCAACAGAGGCTGCGGAGGACAGTCCAAATATAAGAGCAGAGGCAGCCACGGCGTGCGTAGAGGAAGATTTCAATACTGAATGCTAGCTGTGTATTTATGATGAATTACACGTATGATCCACGCACGAGAACTGGGTTATTGAGCCCCACATTGGGATGGAAAAAACACTCCAGCTGAATAATACACTGACTGAATTTAGGTTTGGGACAGGAATGAGACGTGGAGGGAGACAATCTACACCACATCTCACAACGTCGACTGGTCTGGCCCAGCAGACTGGACAGCGTTGCGAGAACAACCTTCCCTCTCACCCTGGCTAGGTATGGGCAAGGAAAATAAGCTACGTCTACTAACTACTCAATTGATTCATTTACTACTAACGGCTTCATCTATACAGGTACGGTTACGGCTAATGCCACCGCTCAAGGTGGTGATGACCCTGCCACTGATTATCAACCTGCCAATGACAGCGGTGTGCAGGTTAGTGGGAGTGAAACTTCGCAAGAAGTTGAACAGGATCCAGAGCACGCTCCCGGGGATCCAGAGCAGAATCCTGGCTCACAGAATGTGAGCCGTCCACAGAGCGTTGGACAGCCCGGTTACTGGGCAGAACCTAGAGCAGGTTCGGCTGATCAGAATGACAGCCAACCAACAAGAGGACCTGCCAGAGAGCGCATGTTGGAAGCAATCAGAAACAGACTGATCATGGGCTGTGATCATCACCATCCCCAGAGCCAGGGTCCACCCATGGGAGCACGAATAGTTGCAGGAACACGAACAAATGGCCATCAAACAAGATGCCTGAAGAATACAAAAGCATCAATAAGAATTGCAGCACTCAACATCCGGGGGATGGGTAATGCTAATACATGGCACCCCGACAATAAATGGAATCACGTCAACCAGATCATGCGAACTAAGAGAATCGGAATACTCGTTGTTGGGGAAGCCTGTTAGGATCGTGCCAATAGGAAGAAGTGAAAGGAATGCACGCCGTGGATTCCGTGGAGTGCGTGGGGCTTGGCGAAGCTATTAGCAACGTCACCCTTGGGTCGAAGCCCAAAGAAGGATTACGGATGGAGTTGATGTGCCTAAAAAGCGCTCAGTCGTGTAACCCTAATAAAATTGCATTTCTGAGTATTACAAGTATCGCTAAGTATCAGAAAGTAACATCCTAGTAAGCACACAGTAACCTGGAAAGATTAGAAGGCAGGCAAGAGTCATATAAGCATACCGGGTTACGAACATACCAGCAATTAATGGAAACCACCGAAGCACTCCACGTGTCGAGGTAGGCCTTCTTAATTATCGAAAGAATGACACGCCCAGGCACGGTACCATGTGATTCGGATGGCCGAGTCTGGCAGGGTGATAAACGTGTTACCAAGTCCGAATATGGCAAAAGCGGGGAGATTACCTGGTAGCTAGGCTAGAACTACGAGTTCTACCTGGTAAGCTGCGGGTTACCTGGGGGTATGCGTCATAGCGCAGGTATGAGCCAATAACTGCTGCGCGCGTTTGCTCATAGGCAGTCTATAGGTCGGGTACGGGTCCAGACCTACCTGGTAAGGGAATATAACTTGATCGATGGTGTGATCGCGCCTTCTGACCAAGCTTTAAGTAAGCAGTGTAGTAGGATTACTAGATATCAGGTAATAGTAGCCTGCAGTGTTATTTATCCTAATTAGCCATACCAGGTAGTATAAAAGTAGGTAGTAAATAGTCGCCGGGGGAAGTTTTCTGGCCCCCAGCTATGGTAGTAATACCTGCGGGAATTTAGGTTAGAGCTTCGAGTCCTAGACTCAATAGAATTGAAAGTAAATCACGATTAAGTTCGCTTTAGCAAGTATCCTCAGAAAGAGTCAGAATCAGTATTGAAAGTTTGTACCTCAGAGCCAGTCAGTCCGTCAGAGTCAGTCAGTCAGTCAGCCCAGTTCGGAGATTCTTGCAACTCAGTGCAGAATCTGGTATCTCAGTAGATACTCGTGTTCCAGTGTTTCAGATAAACCAGAATAAATCCTACCCGGTCAGAACAGACCTTTAAAATCCAATTATATTGTAACCCGGAAATCTAATAAAGTACAAAGTTCTACATAATGGACGTTCCTCTGCCCCCACGAACTTGCTGGGTTAGTGTTTTAGAGTGTTATAAGTGTGAGTAACTGTACAGTTGCACACCTGCACCGTCGCCAGCCCTTTCAGAGTCTGCGGGATTATGACCTCTAGGAACAAAGGTTAAGTTCATGGCTATCGGAGTCCGCGGACGTAGTGATGGATTATGGCTTGAAGGCCGAAGAGAGTGAGGACGAGAGTTATTGGGCTAAACCAAGTTGATATTCGAACTGAGGTATGTACTACTAAATGTACAGCTTATATACTAAGATGGAGTCTGACGGGTCGGGGTCTGGAATAGTGTAGGTATGGCTAGAGTGATGTGATCTGGAATGTTCTGTATCTAGAGGAGTTGAGTATTCCGTGGACTCCGATATAACACCTACTCGCTACCGTGACGGGATCTAGGTGTGATAAATAAAATATGTGAAATAAGTAAATGAAATAGAGATATGAAATATGAGATAGAAACCGGGATTCGGAATCCGACGGATTCCGATGATTGACTTGGAGCCGGTGGAGTGGATGATGGATGAGGTCCGTGGATTCCGTGGCATGATCGTTACAGTATCCCCCCTTTAGCGTTCTTGCCCTCAAGAGCGCAGATCCCGATGGCTGGGGTTACCGCGTGGAATTTGTGAGTGAGGTATCACATGATTTTCACCTCTTGACTTCTAACCACCACCATCTCAGTGGTAGGGAACTCTTGCTTTTTTCTTTCTTCGCTGCCAACGACGATGTCCCCACAATACCGACGGTCACAAACTCCGGAGCCGTACGAGGCGGCTGCAATGCCCAAGGATGTCGATGTCGAGGAGCTCGCGGAGTTCTACAAGAGTAGGGATGCCGAGGAGGAGGAGTATCGGAGCGCCGTGGAATCTCACGAATTGTGGGTGGCGGAGACATTGAAGGCCGAAAAGGCCACGGCAGCCATGGAGGCTGCGCAGAAGAAGGCCCAAGAACGGGCGAAAAAACTTCACGAATTGAAGTTGAAAAAGGAAGTGGAGGCCGTGGAGAAGCGGGCAGAAGAAGAGTGATTGGCAAAGGAGGCGGAGGAACAGAGGATTGCTGTAGAGAAGAAGGCAGTGGAAAAGAGGAAGGCAGAGGCGGTGGCTGCGGAGGCCGAGAGGAAGAGGCTGGCTGCGGTGGAGTCCGAGGCCGCACGGACGGGACGTCTGCTGTGGGAACAAACCCAACTGTCGAAGAAGGCCGCGGAGGCCGCAGCTGCTGCTGCTCAAGCTGCCGAAGGGGACGATGAGGAGGCCGTGGAGACTGCAGATAATGAGAAGGAGAGGGCGAGGGAGGAGTTGAGGCGGAAGAGGAAGGACAAGGGAAAGGCGAAGGCGGCCGGAACCATGGAGGGTTCTAACAAGAGAAAAAGGTTGACGAGGTCGGTGATTGACAGTGAGGATGAACAGACCACAGGGCCATCGGAGAGGCCCGTTAAGAAGGTGAAGGGAAGGTCTGCTGAATGTGGAGAATTCCACGGGTCGGGTAAGTGGACTTGGAGTTGGTTCTTTTGTGTGCTGAATGTTTTGTTAGATAAATGTGGACGGTGTCGGGCCGACGGAGCCCGATGTATTATGTCCTCGACAATGCGGTCTTGTGAGCGTTGCTGGATTCGCAAGGCAAAGTGCCTTTGGGCGGAGGAGGTGGAGCCGTCGGCGCTCGAGCAGGTGGTGGACCTGCTTCAAAGGTTGCATTCTAGGTTCGATGACATGGAGGAGCGGATGGAGCGGATGGAGCAGGAATTGGAGGCCGTCGGAGGGCGTGTCGATGACTTGGTCGACAATTTCGAGGAGGGAAGTGCCCTCGAGTATCCGTGGGATTTTGTGTCGGCCGCGTCCACAGAGGAGTGGGAGGCATCGTTGGAAGAGCTCCGAGAATTGAAAGGGGCAATGCCAGAGGCCCTCCGTCAGGCTATGCGACTCTGGATTGATCAAGACATCGCCCAGGTTTTCCATGCCCACCTGGCTTCTGCGGAGTTCAACGGACAGGATCCGTTTGAACTTGCCAACATCGACTACTGGCGTGGAAGCCGCAGAGAGGGTGCATTAGAGAAGTTGATCGCGGCGAGTCGGAGATTTAGGGAGACGCGGGCAGAATTTTACCGCCTCGGAGGCCTACAAATTGAGTGGGCATTATGGAAGGAGTATTTGAAGGGCGGGGAGGACTTTTTGGTTGAGGACTCCAAGGGGGAGTTAGATGCGAGTGAGGTAGTTAGGCCAGAGATGCGACCGGAGTCCGTGGCAGAGGGAGTACCTGGGATGGCGGAGTGGATGAGAAAGGTGAAGGGGAAAGGCAAGGGAGTGGGTAGTGGAGAGGCCGGCGGTTCCGCGAACGCCTAGCTTCTCTTTTTTATATATAATTTGGATATTGTAGATAGTAGGTAGACTGTAGAGTGCGCCCGGAGGGGCATAAAATGTAGATGTTTTTTGTGGATGTTTTTGAAATTGGAGTGAATAAGTGTGAAGTCAAGAAATATGTCTGACGGAGTCCGTCCCCAATTAGGCAATGAATTTGCAATAGTTTTCCAGAATCGAATTTGAAATTGGGGAGACGGATTCCGACAGGAACCGATGGAATGGATGATCAAGAAGAATTAGGTGGGGTCTTGATTGAGACCTTGCGAATGGTGACCTTGGATAACGGTCCTGGTTTGTCTGGGTAATGACGATGGAAATCTTCAATGTAATCTTCCGCAGAGAACTCTGTAGCAGGTATCCAGGCAAATTCTTCATCAGTACCTTCGTAGCCCAACCATTGGACACGGTAGAGGAGTGGACAGCGGAACCAATGGTCGAGCTTAGAATCAAGAATCTGTGCGATCTCGAATTGCTCTTCTCCGTCGACTTCCACAGGAGGTGGAGGTGGTTGGGTGCGATTAGGAATGGTATTGCTTTCCACGGGTTCCAGCTGTGAGATGTGAAATACAGGGTGAATGGAACAGAGATCCATGGGAAGTTTGAGCGTGAAGGAGTGGGATCCAGGCTGAGCGATGATATCGAATGGTCTGAGGAATTTCTCGGAGAATTTCGCAGTAGGGCGAGTAGTCCTGATGTGTTTGGAGTTAAGGAAAACCTTGTCACCTACTTTGAAATCTGGAGCTAGGGACCGTCGTTTGTCTGCTTGGAATTTGTAACGAGACTGAGCGTGAGTGATTTCGTCTCTAAGGAATTGGTGAAGATCGTCGAGGTTGACTATGAAATCGTGGGCCCGAGCGGAGGCGATGTCGTGTTCAGGGTACACAGTGATGTTAGGATGGTAACCCTTATTAGCGAAGAATGGAGAGATTCCGGTGGAAGCGTTTGGAGCATTGTTGTACGCGAATTCGGCAATGGGTAGTAGGGTATCCCAATTGTCTTGTTGGTATGAACAATAGATGCGGATGTATTGTTCAAGGGTTTGGTTAGCGCATTCAGTTTGTCCGTCGGCTTCCAGATGATAACCAGAAGTGAAGTGAAGCTCCATATCGAGAGATTTGGCTAGGGCGCGAGTGAATTGGGAGACAAATTCGGAGCCACGGTCGGAAGTGATGTGGTTGGGAACGCCATGCTTGGAGAAGACATGGGTGACGAAGAGCTGAGCTAGCTCTGAGGAATTGATGGTGTCATGAGTGGGAATGAAGATGGCTTGTTTACTTGCACGGTCGATAACGACAAGAATGGCTGTGAATCCGTTGGATTCCGGGAGCTGTTCAATGAAGTCCATGGAGATGGAATCCCATGGCCGTTCTGGTACAGGCAAGGGTTTGAGTAAGCCAAATGGACGGTGTCTAGGTGTTTTGTTACAACCACAGGTAGTACAGGATTTGACATAGTGGCGAACGAATTCACGCATCTGTGGCCAGGTGTAATTCCGTCGGACTAATTCGAGAGTCCTGTTTTGACCAAAATGACCTGCCAAGATATGGTCGTGATTGTTTTGGAGGACACAAAGATGGAGGTCTGCGGAGTCTGGGACGTAGATGCGATTGTCAAGGCGGAGTATTCCTGACTCGTCTATAGACCACCGGGAAGGATTGGAAGGGGAGGAAGCGAGGCAGAAGCCTTCAGTCGCCGTGGAATCCGCGGGTTGTGCGAGCTTAATATCAGAATGCAATTTGTCTACATCCATGATTGCACTGGCACGGAGTATGGGACCTTCAAGAAAAGTAGCGAGGAGAGAAGCGGAGAGTTGCTCTTGAGTAAATACAGGGCGGAAATTGTGAGGATTGACCTGAGCGTATTGACTATCCCCCTCCTTAGGGTAGACGTCCCATCGTCTAGTGAGTGCGTCCGGTTTCCCACCTAATTTTCCTGGACGGAATCGGATAACAAGGTTGAACTGGGAAAGGAATTCGGACCGGCGGACTTGTCAGCATGTAAGGACCTTGGTAGTAGAGAAGTACTCAAGGTTTTTGTGATCAGTAACGACGTCGATGGATTTCGCGGAGCCTTCGAGGTAATGACGCCAGTATTTAAAGGCTTCAAAGATGGCGAGAAGCTCTTTATCATGGGTATCATAGTTGAGTTCGGCTCCATGGAGACTGCGGGACAAGAAGGATATAGGGTGAATTTCCCCATCATCAAGGTAGATTGAGAGGATAGCAGCAATAGCGTAGTCGGATGCGTCGGTTTCCATGACAAGTTGACGGTCGGGAATCCAATGGGTAAGGATAGGAGCGTGAGTGAAAGCCTGTTTCAACTTGTTGAATGCAGCTAGGCATTTGTCGTTGAATTTCCACAGAATACCTTTGCGTGTAAGATGTGTTAGAGGTAGAACGATTTCACTGTATTCGTAGATGAAACGGCGGTAGAAATTAGCGAAACCAAGAAATGATTGGATATCTTTGACCTTCTGCAGGATCGGCCAGTCAACAATAGCTTTGACTTTGTCTTCAGCCATTCGTAAGCCTTCAGGAGAGAGGATGTAGCCTAGATATTCTACGGAATCCCGATTGAACTCGCATTTAGATCCTTTGCAGTAGAGCCCGTTGGCTTGCAGTCTGTGTAGGACTTCACGTATGTTCTTTCAGTGTTCCGCAGGATCGTCGGAGTAGATGAGGATATTGTCGAGGTACACGACAACAGAGACATCGAGCATGTCTGCGAAAATGTCGTTGACGAAGCATTGGAAAGCCGCTGGAGCATTGGTAAGACCAAATGGCATGACGTGCCATTCGAAAGACCCATAGCGGGTTCGGAATGCGGTTTTCCACTCATCTCCGTCAGCAATACGGACTAGATGATAGGCGTGGCGGAGGTCGAGTTTGGTATATATGCGCGTGGAGCGCGCGGAATCAAGAAGATCGGATATGAGAGGGAGTGGATAGCGGTCCTTTTTAGTGATTTTGTTAAGGCCGCGGAAGTCAACACAGAGCCTGTGTTAGACCCAGGTCTCATGTGATCCAAACAAGCATAAACTCTGAGTCATATACCGGTGAACACCGATGACTAGAGTAAAGCTGTAGCGATGGACTCATTAAGGTGTGGCACTATGTGCTAGTCGTTGAGAGAGTAAGATTGGTATAGATAAACTATAGCTCGAAGCTGAGGTATTACAGTGAGAGTCATGCTACTTATATACTAAAGTCTGTGTGCTAATAATAAGTCCGTTGGTAGGTGACCACGAGTGTACAACGAGTGAGGGACAATAAGTCGGATGGTAACCTTGCGGTGGAAGCGAGTCATAGTAAGAGAACGGTAGTCGACTGTTATGGTCGTGGGGTTGGTGCGGCGAGATGAGGATAAGGATCGGATAGTGGTGATTAGATTAGACGAAGATAAGTGCTTGGGCACTTAGATGAGGAAAATCGGGAAAAGTGTGAATAAATCGTAACATTGCCCCCTCGTTAAGGCAGTCATCCCGACTGCCATTAAGGTTTGTCTCCGGGGGTGTTGTGCTGTTGTAGAATTTCCCAATATTCCGCGTATTTGTCATCTGAGGTTACGATTTTGGCTATCTCTACGCGTCCGGCATGCTGGACGCATTGTTCATAGTCTTCTATTGCCTCTTGTGCGTGTTCCATTTCTGTTTCTCGTACCCACGAGTTGTGTTCTCTTGTCCAGCCTTTCCATTTGATTAGGTAGTCCATCGTTGTTTTTGACTTTTGTCCTTTCTTTCCTCGTACCCAGCATGTTCATGAGTCCAATACTTCCTCGATTTCGTATTCTTCTTCGTCTTCGATTAGATCTGGAGGAGGTGGAGGTGGTACTTCTTGGTTGGGGAACGCGGGTGGCGTAAATGGCATTAGTAACTTTTCGTTGAAGGTGGGGTGAATCTTCCAGTGTGGTGGGAGTTTCAGTTTGTATGCTGCCATTCCGACCTTGTTGAGGATTAGGAAGGGGCCAACTCGTTTGTCGTCTAGCTTTTTCTTTGGTCGTGGCAGGTTGAGATTTCGCGTGTCCAACCAGACTCGTTCTCCGGTGTTATACCCACGTGCTGGTTTGGTCTTCTTGTCATATTGTTTCTTCATTGCTGCGGCGGCTTCGACGAGGGCCTTTTGTGTTTCCTGATGGATTCTCATCATGGTAGCAGAAAAGTCCTGTGTGCTGGGATTGTCGAAGGGGGTTTCCTGGATTGATTTTGGCAGGAGCCGGGGATGCATTCCATGGTTGACGAAGAATGGCGACTTGCCGGTTGCTGAATGCACTCTGTTGTTGTGGGAGAATGCGACGAGGGGTAGCCATTCTGCCCAGTCTTCCTGTCGGTAGTCTACGAAGATTCGGAGATATTTGATAATCTCCTGGTTGGCTCGCTCTGTTTGCCCGTCTGTCTGGGGGTGGAATGCTGTGGAGGCATTTTGGGTGATGTCTAGCATTTTGTAGAGATCCTTCATGAACTTTGAGATGAAATTTGGTCCCCGATCTGAGATTACGTGGGTCGGCATTCCGTGTTTCACGTATACCTGGTCTCTAAGTATTCTCGCCCACCCTTCTGACGAGAGTTCGACGTTACAGGCGATTGGTACAATCTCCTTTGAGAAGCGGTCAACGATTACGAGGAGGGCGTTGTGCCCGTTGGATTCTGGTAGGCCAGTGACCATATCTATTGAAATGTGGGACCATGGTTCAGTGGGGATCGCGTTTGGATTGAGGGGGGCGGCCTTTGGCTGGGTGTCAGTCTTTGTTCTTTGGCATGTCTCACATCCTTTGACGTAGGCTTCAATGTCCTTGCGTAGTTTCGGCCACCAATAGGTCCTTTGGACGAGTTCTGCAGTTTTTGCTACTCCAGGGTGTCCGGCTGTGATGTGGTCATGGCTCATTGCAATGATGGTGCCCCTGAGCTCTGCGTCCTTTGGGATGTAAATTCGTCCGTCGTACATCAGGATGTTGGTGTCTTCCCCTTTGGGGCCGTCTTCATAGATTCCTCTGCCGTGGATGAAGGAGTCGTGGACGCTTGCGTCTATGTTTTCGTTCTCCTTGAGCAGGTTGAGAATCCGGGGGCGGAGTTCTTCGTGTGTAGGCATTATCATTGCCCGGAAGTGTTCTGGTCCCAGGACGATGACTTCATCGTTGTCATTCTGTCCTTGGTCATGGTCTTCCCGTCGCGAGAGGAGGTCGGCCTTTTTGTTGAGGGTGCCGGGTTTATGGTGGAGGGTGAAGTCATATTCTGCTAATTCGGTGACCCACCGTGCCTGGCATCGGTTGAGCTTCTGCGGCTTTCGGAAGTATTGGAGGTTTTGATGATGCGTCCAGATTTCTATGTCGTCTGCGGCCCCCATGAGGTAATGTCTCCAGTCGGCAAGGGCGAGCATGATTGCAAGGAGCTCCTTGTCATAGATTTCGTAGTTGCGTTCTGTTTCCGTGAGGGCTTTCGACATGAATGCCACTGGCCTCCACTTCCCGTTTTGCTCCTGACTAAGTACTGCACCGACTGCCCCTTCGCTAGCGTCCGCTTCTACCCTGAATCTTCCTTCTTGTGTCGGGATGGTGAGGAGAACGTCCTCTGCCATCTGTTTCTTGATCTGTTGGAAGGATTGATTCTGTGCGGTTCCCCATGTCCAGGGGGCATTTCCACAGAGCTGTGTTAGGGGTCGGACAATTTTCGAGTAGTCCATTATGAACTTGCGGTAAAAGTTGGGATGATTACTCCGAGGTATTCCGTTTCTAATACCTCAAACTCGCACTTCTCGGCTTTGAGATACAGCTTGTGTTCTCGGAGGCATTGTAGGACCATCTTTACGATCCGTCGATGTTCCGATAGGTCTTTGGTAAAGATTAGGATGTCGTCAAGATAGATTGTGACCTTTCCGGTCTCGATCAGGTCTTTGAAGATGTCATTCATCATCCATTGGAATGTGGCGGGTGAGTTTGTGAGTCCGAAGAACATTACCGTGGGCTCGAATAGTCCTCGATTTGTGCGGAAGGCTGCCTTTTCTTCGTCTCCCTTTTTGATTCGAACATTGTTGTAACCCCACCGTACGTCTAGTTTGGTGAAGTACTTGGCACCCTGGAGGCAATCAATGAGTTCGGTGATGAGTGGGAGAGGATATCGGTTCTTAATGGTCATTTCATTGAGCTTCCGATAGTCTTGGACTGGGCGAAGGGTGCCGTCCTTCTTTTTCACGAAGAAGAAGGGGGACGCGAAGGGTGATTTTGAGGGTCGGATCCGTCCGGATTTGAGATTCTCGTCAAGGAACTTGTCGAGTTGTTCTTGTTCATTGCGATTCAGAGGATATACCTTGCAGTCAAGGGTCGCGGTAGCGTTGGGGACTAGTTCTATGGCGTGGTCCCAGGTTTTGCGCTCTGGGAGTTCGTCAAAGTTCTCTTTTGAGAATAGGTCCCAAAAGGAGCGATAGTGTTCGGGTACCAGTTCTTCGAAGGTTTTCTTGGGCTTTCCTTTGTTGGCCTTTGCGGCCAGGTCGTTAGCATGGTGGACAGCGCGAATGAGGATTTCCTCTTGCATGTTGACCGCAAGGATACTTTCTCCTTCTTCTAACTCTTCATCCCATGCGTCGTCGGGGTCGGAGTCGGGGAGTGGTAAGCAGTTCTTCTGACATTGACACCTGCCAAATATGAGAGTCCCGGTTTTCCAATTGACTACCGGGTTGTGTCGTTTCAGCCAGTTGTGGCCTAGGTATACCTCTTTGGATCCGAGGTCGGTAACGGCGAGGTCGATCCTTTCCACATGTCCTCCAATGCTCATGCGGAGTTCTACGAACTCCATGATATCCCCAGCTTTGTTCCGAGTTCCGTCTGCATTATAGACTGGGATTGGTACCGCAGCCTTTCTCGTGTCTAGGCAGTGCTGGCGGACGAGTGTTTGGTCTATGGAGCTGCCCGTGCATCCGCTGTCAATTAGTGCTTTGACGGATAGGGTGGGGGCGCCTGAGCAGGGTTCTAGTTTGGCAGTAATCGTCAAGTCTTTGCTGCGCTTTGTGGTGGCGGCGCGGATGTACCGAATAGGTTTTTGGAGTTCGTATAGGTGTTCCCTTGCTCGTTCCCCTCCTTGTTGGAGTTCTTCAAGTAATTCCTCTGTGTGTTCGGCCTCTCTCCCTTTGTGGATCCAGAGTGCGAGGATGGTGTTCACCTGACCAGGCGTACGCGCTTCTCGGATCGCTCTCAGGGTCCATTCCGCAGAGAAAGGTTTGTACCACATTGTGTCCGGGATTCGTGTATCTGGAAGTCGTTTCTCTCCTCCCGTTGGAACGGATGGAGAGGCGTGCTTTTTGGCCCTTTTGGCGAGCCACTGCTGGTATGAAGTGTCGTCTTCTTCGTCGGGTATTTCGATGATGGTGGTGCGTGGTGGTCGGGGCGTCTCTCGCCCTCTTCGGCTCTCTTGATCCTTGTGAGCGCTTGAGTGTGTGGGGTCGTCACCCCCGTCCTTCTGCCGTGCTTCACTGACTGTACAAGCGGGGAGTGTCGCACTCCCGTTTACATCGCAAGTCGAGGGCGCAGTGCTCGTAGGCGCCATCTGAGGTGAGGGTCGTGATCGTCGCGTGCTTGTCGCATGGTCCGTACCCTCAGCGGGTCCCAAGGGCGATGCAGGGCGAGGGCTAGCTCCCTTCACGGTGGCGGTAATGGCGGTGCCTCAGGTGTCAGCTCGTCGGTCCTGGGTGCTTACTCGTGTTCTTGAACTCGCACGCTTGTGGCTTGAGCCAGGCGCCTTTCGGACTGGTCTGGTGGCCACCTTAGCAAGCGGACTTGAGGGACTCTCTGTCCCTTGTTCGGCCCCTTTGATCCTTGTGGGCACTTGAGAGGGCATCTCCTCGTCATCGGTGAGGAGAGCATATCGGTTCGATTCTTTTCTTACTGGTTTCGCGGTGGAAGGTGCTAAAGGTGGTATATTCGAATGCGCATATATATTGGTAACTACAGAAGTATTATAAGTCCGACCACCAGGGAGCGAGTACGTACCAGAAGAATGTCCTTTGGCCAGTCGAGTGGAATCGATCACTCGCTGGCCCCGTCTTTTACCTCCTCGAGGCCCGAGGTCGTCTTCTCCTCGGGTTCCCTCTCTAACTCCTGCAACATTGTGCGTAGCTCGGCTTTTGTGAACCTTCCGCGTGTGTCCTGTCTTCTCGGCTTCCTCGGCTTTGGGCATTCTTTCGACATGTGCCCCTTTTCTCCGCAGTTGAAGCATCGACCCTCCTTCCTGAGGCGGTCAATCTCCATTGCTTGCCTGCGGCCTCCGTATGTTGTCCCGGTACTTGTTTTCTTATCCCCGCTAGGGCTGTTCTGGGATGCCGGCGGCGAACTTGTCGCGCCAGTGGATTTGTTTTGTCCACTGGCAGGGGTGTTCTGGGGGTGGTTGTCGCGCTTCTGGTTGTGGCCATATTGGAGTCCAATGGTCTGGTCGAAGACCCACTTTCTGGTGCGGTTCTCGTACATCTTGGTTACTCGGGCCTTCCATTGTTGATAGTCGGCGGGAGTATTCTCTCCGTCAGTGATTGCGCAGGCGTAAGATTCTGGGATTCCGATTTGGACGGCTTTGCAGAGGAGTCTGCACTCACTTTCATCTGTGAGTCGTCCGGCGAGTTTCGCTTCTTGTTCCAGTGCTTGGAAGTAGTCTTCCGCTGTCCCACCAGCCATCTGGAGTTCGAACATTTTCTTTTCGTGAATCTGCTCTATGGCGTGATCTTTGAAGCGGGCTGTGAGCATGTCGACGAACTCCTTCCAGGAGGGGTATCGGAAGTGGCGGGCGACTGGGTCCCAGAGTTCGGGTCTCTTGTGGGTCCACCAGTCCTTGGCGGTGCCTTCGAAGTAAGACGCCGTGAAGGTGATCCTTTGGGACTCTTCCTGGAAGAATGGTAGGAAGGTTTCAAAGTAGGCTAGGTTGTCGCCGACGAAGCGAAGAATGTCGTGATGGTCCCCCTTGAAGGGGCACGGGGTGGCGGTTAATGTCGGTTTTACCCCGAAATAGGGGGCATTGGGTAACCCGAGTCCTACGGGGGGTTCGTGCGGCGCATACGGCCAATCCGGGTGTCTTGGGATCGAATAACGGTCGTCCCGGTTGTGTATTGGTCGTAACTCGTTGGGTATTGGTGCCACGACGGGTGCAGCCGGTGGTGGCGTGGGGGCGTTGTCTGGTGCTCCTGGCCTTCCTCTTTCTTCGGCATCTGGTAGAAATCCGTAACGATTCGCGTAATTGTTGGCCCTGATAATCGCTTCTTCCACGGCCTGTCTGGCCTGTTGGAGTTCTTCTCTTCTTCTTGCCATTTCGGCGCGTTGCGCAGTTATTCTTGCGCATCGTTCTTCTTCGCTGATGGGCTGGCCGGGGCCTGGTGGGTTCGCTGGTGGCGCAGGGGCGTCCATTTCATCATCTCCAGCTCCTCTGAATAGCCGGCTTGTGGTGGGGTAGGGGTAATACCCTTGTTTTCTGGTTCGGACTGGTGGTGAGTCCGGCATCTGAGTCGGCCATTGGGGTTCCGGGTAGTAGGCTGGGAAAGGGTTTGATTGCAGCTCTGGTATATACGTACTAAAGTTAATTGGCGGTGCCCCGCGCTCGACGTTCTCGGCGGTAACGCTCGTTGCTCCAAACTCTTTGAAGGTACCTCTCTTCTCTCCTCTCGGGGCGGTGTTCCAGTTCGTGAAGTCTGGTGGAGAGTTCATCATCCTGCCTCTCATCCCTCCCTCTCGTACTCCTTCTGCTGATGAGTGGGCCCAACTCGGGCAGATGGAGGGTCCTCCCTGCGTTTGCTCGAAGGAAAAGTCCGAGCTCCTTCCCGGTAGTTCCTGGGGGTAAATGCGTGTGGGCGATTGAGAAGGCCATTGGTCCATGGTCGAGAGGTATGCGGGCTCGGGACTCCACATCCTCTCTTCGGAGGGTCCAGGCCTCGACCCTGACAGGGCCGAGTAGGTCTCTATCGACTGGCCCAAGTTCTGGCCATAGTCGATCTGCGCTCCAACGGTTGAAGAGCTCGTGGTCGATGAATCTGAGCCACTCGGGCTCGTGGGCATCCTGGATGGGGACCAATCGAGCGGGCTCAGGCGCTCGGATTCTGATCTCCTCGGGGTTTCTTTGTGAGGGGGAGAATATGTCGGACTCCGAGGAATCGGAGTCGGGGTCCTCGGGGTGGTTATAGGGCCCCTCGATCGTTCTTTGGGGAATTCGTACCCTGTTACCATGGGCGGGTCATTCCACCCTCGCTGGGCGGGCTGGGGCGTAGGCTGGAGGTGGGGTCGGGCTACGGAACCTAGTCCGAAGCTCCCTCCCGTATTCCTCGGCCGCGGAGGACCGACCGGGCGCTGGCTCAGCCATGGGGGCATTGCCTGGTTCTGGGGTGGGTGTGCGAGTGGGTGCGCATACTGTCCCCTCGTGTAGGGGGAATTCGTCAGAGGAAGCATCACCATGGGTCTGGGGGGTGCTTCGCCTCCTTGCATGCTGGGTCTGCGAGCCACGGGGCTCGGTCTCGGGGTAGGCCCCCGGCGGGGCCCTTGTGGCGGGGGCTGTTGGCTGATAGTGGAAGGGGGGAATCCTCCTGGCAGGCCTTGGCCCGCCTCCAATGAGGATTCCATGTTCGTGGAAGAATTCATTGAGTTGGTCCCTGTTTGCGTGGACCATGAGGGTGGTGAATAGGCAGAGGAGGAACACAGCCGGAATGGCTATGCCTAGCTTGATGGTAAGTTCTTCGTTCAGGTCGGGGGTCATTTGGTTGGTTCGTTGTGGCTAGCACTGAGGAGCCGTAGGGAAGCTTCGAGCTAACTGTTAGACCCAGCTCTCATGTGATCCAAACAAGCATAAACTCTGAGTCATATACCGGTGAACACCGATGACTAGAGTAAAGCTGTAGCGATGGACTCGTTAAGGCGTGGCACTATGTGCTAGTCATTGAGAGAGTAAGATTGGTATAGATAAACTATAGCTCGAAGCTGAGGTATTACAGCGAGAGTCGTGCTACTTATATACTAAAGTCTGTGTGCTAATAATAAGTCTGTTGGTAGGCGACCATGAGTGTACAACGAGTGAGGGACAATAAGTCGGATGGTAACCTTGCGGTGGAAGCGAGTCGTAGTAAGAGAACGGTAGTCGACTGTTATGGTCGTGGGGTTGGTGCGGCGAGATGAGGATAAGGATCGGATAGTGGTGATTAGATTAGACGAAGATAAGTGCTTGGGCGCTTAGATGAGGAAAATCGGGAAAAGTGTGAATAAATCGTAACAGCCTGAGTTCACCAGTTTTCTTCTTGACGAAGAGTACTGGAGCTCCGTGGGGAGAACATGTGGGAGAGATGAAACCATTACGGATGTTATCGTCGATAAACTCGCGTAAGGCTTTGAGTTCGGATTCGGAGAGGGAATAGATGGGTCTGAGCGGAGGTGAGGAGTCTTCCTCAAGGTTGATCTTGAGATCGTAAGGACGATGCTCGGGGAGTTTCTCTGAGAGAGAGTCACTGAACACATTGGTGAAGTCATGATACTCCGGTGGAACATCAGATAAATCTGGCGGAGCCACGGAAGCGGCCTGGCCACTAACACTTGGCATAGAAGGTTGGAGTGTGAACTGTTGTGCACCCTCCTCTGCGCAAGCTCGAACGAAAGCAGCCGTGGAAATGATAGATATTTTGGGGGCAACCGAAGCAGAAAATGATGGGATGGACGGGTATGAGTAGATAGGCTCATACGCTGGCGGAGTCCGTCGGGATCTCGGTGGTGGTTTGGATGGGATAGGACCTGAAGGGTCCTTACGAGCTTGCACTGATGCGTTGGAGGCCGCGGAAATGTCTGGAACAGATGCACCAAATAGCTTTGAACGGAAAGTGATACTGTGCTTTGCCCAGTCAATCAACGGATTGTAGCGGGAGAGCCAGTTGTATCCCAGAATGAGGTTACAAGATGAATCAAGACGTGTGACGTAGAAGTCAATAGGAATGATATCTCCCGACGGGAATCGTACGGAGAGAGTAACAGATTGTGAGATGTGAGATCCGGCGGAGCCGTCGAGAAGCCGAAGTTGAACAGGAGGAATGGAGTTGGTAGGGATGTTGTGATTGTTAACGTACTTCGAGTCAATGAAGCAATGGCTGGAACCAGAATCGACTAGAGCAAGAAAACGTAGGATTGTGGATATAGGAGATCTGGAGCCGATTTCACTGGATAGGGATATGGTAAGGGAATGGTTGGAAAGAGTGGCGGCGTTGAGGGTTACGATCTCCAAAATGCAATGACAGTCAATGCAACCCTGTCCTTGCACGGAGGAAGCAGGGTTGCTCTCTATTTTTCTGACTCTGAAGGAGCCGAATTGACAGAGGCAGGAGTAGGGTCAGAGACCTCAGCTGCACGTCCACGTGCGGAAGCTGCGGATTTGCGCTTGTTGCAGTCCTCGGTCTTGTGTTTGTTGCCACAGAACATGCAGAGGTCATTCTTGCGGCGGCGTTCCTTTTCCTCGGGTGTGAGCTTACCGTCCTTGCCTAGCTTGTCAGCGTAGGGCTTCTTGGAGGCACTCGTGGAGCCGGAGGAAGAAGAGGTGGATGATGAACCCGCGGTGGAACCATAGGATTTCGGGGCCGCGGAGTTGTTGGAAGAGCTCGAGTTAGAACCCGAACCCTTGGGTTTGAAGGTGGAGGAGGTGGAGGGCCGGTCACGGTTTTCCCTGGAGATCTCAGCTTTCCTAGTCCAGTAGCGAGCGTCAAGCTCCTGGGCAAGGGTACGCATATCATGGAGGTTGTTGGGTTTTCCGTGGTGAGCCATGTCATCCTTGATCCGTGAGCAAAGCCTGCGGTAAAAGGCATGACGAAGGGAGTTGTCGCCATACCCGATAATGGCGGCATGTTGATTGAAGCTCACTATGTACTTCATGATCCTATCTCCGTCACGCATCCGAAGATTTTTGAGTTCATCTTCAGCGTCTCCGACGGCATCGAACAGACCAAAATTGGTACGGAGCTCCGAAAGGAAGGCGGCGTAGGAATACGCCCAAGCAGGAGGATTGGCTTGATTGGGGTGGAGGATATCCGGTTCGAACCAGTCGAGGGCGACACTGGAGAGGAAGGAGATGGCATAGTTGACTTTGGCAGTGTCCGCGGCGAATGTGTTTGGCCTGTCATTGAAGTTCAACTGCAGGGAGATGATGAACGCTTTGAGTTTCCGCAGATCCACTCCGTCGAAGGTGTCCAGTGCCTTGACTTTGGTATGGACTATCTGCTGAGGGGGGTTGTTGGCTTGGCGGGTAAGGCCGCGGAGGAGGTTCATGAATTCCATCATGAGGTGGTTCTCATCGTTAGGATCAGGATTGGGAGGATTAGGAGGGTTACCACCTGGTCCGCCGGGACCGCCGGGACCTCCAGGGCCACCTGGATTTGGTGGGCCAGCTGGTGGACCGGGGCGCCGCGGATTGCGCGGATTGCAATTGCAATTGCTAGGAGAGTCAGGTTCACCGTCACTGCCGCTGGGGTCCCCATCGTCACCCTCTTCTTCGACTGGGAAGAGTGGCTGCGCGGACTGATTTCGCAGGGTTTCCGGGACGATGCTTCGATAACCGCCCCATCCATTTGTGCTAGCGGAGTCCGCGGAGAACAAATTGGGGGTAGTGTTGACATCGGATTGGCAGGCAGTGAAACCACTGTGAGTGTAGGTTTCCCTATGTGAACGTTGTGCAGAGGCTGAGTCCTCGCTGAAGAGGGTATGATCCTCTTTCGATGCAGAGGCAGGAATGTCGCGCATGGAGAGACGGGTTACGGGCAGAGCCGTGGAGGAGGATTGGGTTTGTGAGTGATCGAGGGTAGTGTTAGACATTCCTAAAAATTTCGACTCAAGGGTTTGAGTTTGAATATACTGTTAGGATCGTGCCAATAGGAAGAAGTGAAAGGAATGCACGCCGTGGATTCCGTGGAGTGCGTGGGGCTTGGCGAAGCTATTAGCAACATCACCCTTGGGTCGAAGCCCAAAGAAGGATTACGGATGGAGTCCGTGGGATTATGACCTCTAGGATCAAAGGTTAAGTTCACGGCTATCGGAGTCTGCGGACGTAGTGATGGATTATGGCTTGAAGGCCGAAGAGAGTGAGGACGAGTGTTATTGGGCTAAACCAAGTTGATATTCAAACTGAGGTATGTACTACTAAATGTACAGCTTATATACTAAGATGGAGTCTGATGGGTTGGGGTCTGGAATAGTGTAGGTATGGCTAGAGTGACGTGATCTGGAATGTTCTGTATCTAGAGGAGTTGAGTATTCCGTGGACTCCGATATAACACCTACTCGCTACCGTGATGGGATCTAGGTGTGATAAATAAAATATGTGAAATAAGTAAATGAAATAGGGATATGAAATATGAGATAGAAACCGAGATTCGGAATCCGACGGATTCCGATGATTGACTTGGAGCCGGTGGAGTGGACGATGGATGAGGTCCGTGGATTCCGCGGCATGATCGTTACAAAGCCCACCTTAATGATGAGAGATGCAATGCGATTGAAGGCATGCCCAGAAGCCGCTTAAGAGTGATACACTCTGAAGACCCAGAGTCTCCTAATGCTAGAGGAGTGGTGATTGTCTTGAACAGGGAATTAACTACGATGGAGGGCATTAAGTCTACTGAAATTATACCTGGACGGGCACTTCTGCTGGAAACATGCTGGCATGGCACAGAAAAACTAAGCATACTTGGGGTGTATGCACCGGCAACCAACCCAACCCAGAATGCACACTTCTGGTCTGATATCAAGAAGTTCTTTGATAGCAATCCAAACATTAGACGGCCTGATGTGATGGCTGGAGATATGAATGTAACAGAAGACCCCATTGACCGGCTTCCCACTAGGCCTGACTATACATCTGCAGTCGATAACCTGGACGAAATGCGTGCTGAACTAGGCCTGATAGATGGGTGGAGGAAGTGCTACCCCACGACCCTAAAATATACCTGGTGCCGTCCAGCAACTGGGACCCAGTCCCGCCTTGATAGAATCTATGTTAAAAACAGTATCTATGAACATTGTTATGAATGGGGGATTGAAAAAGCCGGCGTCCTCACAGACCACGATATGGTATCCGTGAGATTTTCCACAGCTACCGCACCCAAAATAGGGCATGGCAGATGGGTAATGCCTGTCCACATAATGAAGGACAGCCATGTAAAAGGCTTTGTACTTCATGCCGGATGTACGCTGCAAGAGACAATAGAAAAATGTGCACAGAGTGAGCACCGGACACTGGAAAAGAACCCGCAGGCACTATGGGAAGGATTCTCCAGAGAACTACGTGCACTGGCACGTCAATGTGCCAAAGCTGTAATACCTGACATTGACAGAGAAATGCAGCAGCTTAACGATGAAATAACAGCAGCTGAGAACTCTGAGAGCACTGGCGATGAGCCAGATAAAACACATATAATGATCCTCCACGAGAGGCTGGACAGGCTATCACAATTACGCCATAAGAAGAGACATGAAGTAGTTCAAGCTAGGAACGTACTCGAGGGGGAGGTCATAAGTAAATATTGGTCCAACATAAATAAACCTCTTAAACCAAGGGACACGATACAGAGACTGAAAAAACCTGGGCAACGGATAGGCCAAGGGGTGGAAATCAGGTATACAACCGACTCTCAAGAGATGGCAGACATAGGCAGAGACTACCACAACAGGCTGCAAGGACTACATCAGCCAGTGAGCGAAGCTGAAAGGGAGGAAAAAATCAGGGCAGCGATGGACTGTATCAAGTCCGAAGTCCCACCTGACCTAATGAGAATCTTTGAGAGCTTTCTGTCAAAGGATGATGTGCGAGAAGCCCTTGAACTCTCAGCAAATAACAAATCCCCAGGCCCAAATGAGATACCATATGAAATATTCAAGATAATCAACTCATGGTATGAGGAGAGCCTGAAAGATGAGCAGCCTGGGTTTGATATAATCAAGGTGCTCCAGCTAGTATTCAATGACATAGAGATTCATGGGATGTGCCCAGGGACCAGCTTCACAGAAAGCTGGATGTGCCCACTATACAAAAAGAACGACAAAGCAGAGATTTCGAACTACCGACCAATCTCGTTATTGAACACAGACTACAAAATAATGACAAAAGCCCTTGCAATTAAACTAGCACGGGTAGCACCTGCACTTATCCACCTGAACCAAGCTGGATTTGTACCAGGAAGGAACGTCTATGACCAGGTATGGCTCACAAAACGTATAATTGAACTAGCAGAGGCTGAAGAACAAAACGGCATGATAGTATTCCTTGACCAAGAAAAGGCATATGATAGGATTGAGCATGACTATCTGTGGAAGATCCTCTCTGCCTATAAGATTCCAGAAACATTTATATCAATGGTAAGGACACTATACAGCAATGCATATACAACTGTCTATATCAACAGCGTAGCGAGCTCTACGCCATTCCGCATCACCTGGGGAGTCCACCAGGGTGATCCACTATCATGTTTATTATTTGACCTGGCCATAGAACCGTTAGTGGAGATGCTGCGCCAGTCAGACCTACAAGGATTTGACATACCAGGTGCTGAAGACCGTGTAATAGCGACACTATTTGCAGATGACACCACTGTGTACCTTGCTCAACATGATGACTTGAATAAACTGACCAAAATCCTCGATGGCTGGTGTACAGCATCAGGTGCCAAGTTCAACATAGATAAAACAGAAATCCTACCAATAGGGTCCCCATCACACCGAGATGCAGTGTATAACCACAGGAACTCCACGGGCCTAGACATGACAGGAACACAGATACCAGACAATATCCATGTAGCTAAAGATGGAGAAGCCGTACGAACACTAGGTGCATGGGTTGGAACAGGAATTGGTCAAACAGGAGTGTGGACACGAACCCTGGATAAGATCGAAGAAAACCTGTCACGATGGGAACTCGGACACCCTACAATGGAGGGACGCTGCCTGATAGTGCTGATGGTGGTTGGGGGGATGACGCAATACCTGGCGAAGGTGCAAGGAATGCCTCAGGCCATAGAAAACCGTCTCGAAAGACGCACCCGAAAATTCCTGTGGGGTGATAAGAACAAGATCAACGTGAACAAAGAAACAGTATATGCACCAATCAGGGATGGTGGCCATAACCTCCTTGACATACCTGCGAGGAATGAGGCAATAACAATAATGTGGATACAATCGTACCTGAGATTTGGACCAGACCGCCCTACATGGGCAATTGCAGCTGATGCTATTATAGCCCACCACTCGCTGGCTACGGAGGAGAATGTGGATCCAAATTTGAAAGTGAATGTCTTTCTACAGACGTGGAAAACCAGTGCTGCGAAGCTCCCAGACGACCTGAAAACACTGATGAAAGTGGCCAAGAAATACAATGTTTGCATGGACGGGCTAGCGATAAGCAAAGACATCACATGCCAAATACCAATATGGTTCCATACCAAGTCTACAGCGTCGAGACGGCTGTTCAACAACGGAGAACAGGTGAAGTGCCTGAAACTAAGACACAAAGTTAGAACGGTGGGCGACACTGAACAGCTGGCAGAACACCTAGGTGATAACAGACACTCTCGAAGGGGGCGGTGCTCATGCGAAGTATGCACCTGAATGAAAGACCTAACCGGCTGCAAGTCCCCACGAAAATGCTTCCAGAAGGCAAAAAGCTTACTGGACTCACTGCCCCCCAAATGGGACCCTAGATCACGCCAGGTTGAAGCCTACGAGCTTGCCTCCAGTGATGACCTCGATGATGCAAATGTGTTCAAACCGCACCGAGTAACGCAGGGCCCTGTAACCAACAGCTTCAGGATCTTTGTAGAAGGTGAAGAGTGCAATGACGTATACCACCCCGAAAATAGGCAACCCACACAAGAAGAGATAACTGTGGTGTATACGGATGGCTCTGCTGTCAAATGTGGTACAGAGGAAGCCATGGCAGGAGCAGGAGTGTTCTATGGGGAAAACAATGTCAGAAACCAAAGTATCCACCTCCCAAACGAGGTAGGAAGGACGAATCAAGTCTCTGAGACAGTAGGAGCAAAAACCGTGGCAGAAGACACACCGGCGAACGATGCCCTAGAGCTGATAAGCGACTCATGACATGTCCTTGATGGCCTAAACGGCCGGTTCACCAAATGGGAAGACGAGGGGTACTTCCTGATAAGCAATAGCCATGTGACAGAAGCCACCATAGCGAGGTTTAGGGCATGCACTGCACTAACTAAGCTCCAGTGGGTGAAGGGCCACTTGGGTGACCCTGGAAACGACAGCGCAGATCGCTTGGCATGAGCAGCGACTGAAAAAGAAGTACCGGATTTGATTGACCTGACAATACCCCCAGCACTAAAAATGAGGGGGGCCAAACTTGCAGCACTAATGCAAGCTACAGCCTATGAAATAGTAAGAAAAATCAAGATGCAGGCTGACTTGTACCAAATGAGGCTGGACAGGAATGACACGAACAGAAATACAACTCTAGCCCTAGCAGCGGCCAGTGAACGCACCGGAACAGAGGTCACTAGAGAAGAACTATGGACGTCAATCAGGAAGAAGGACTTCAATCGGTCAGCACGCTTCTTCCTATGGATGACCTTGCATGATGGCTATGTAGTTGGACGGCACTGGAAACATATCAATGGCTGCGAAGATAGGATTGAATGTAGATGGTGTGGAACCGAAGAAAGTATGGATCACATTCTCACCCAGTGTGATGCCCCGGGTCAGAAGGAAGTCTGGGGAATGGCCTGAACGCTGTGGCGACAGAAGACCAAGACCGACCTAGTAATCACAAAAGGTCTCATAATGTCCTGTGGCATCCAACCACCAAGCGTGCGAGGGAATCGTACCAAGAAGGGAACGGAAAGATTCCACAGGATTCTCATATCGGAATCGGCACATCTAATCTGGAAGATGAGAAACGACAGGGTCATAAACAATAAAGATAATTACACTATGCGCGAAATTGAACAGCGATGGCTGCATGCCATGAATTGTCGCATGAGGCTTGACTGCCTACTATCTGATCAACAGAAATTCGCTAGAAAGGCCATTAAAAAGTTCCTAGTCCTTACAACGTGGCAGGGAGCGCTTCTGAACGAAAGCTCCCTACAAGATGACTGGACAAAGGACAGCGGGGTGTTAGTAGGTATTGTGAAGTGAACGATGAAGGTGTGGCACCGATGGTGCCCACCGGAGCTCACCTAACAGAGCCCTACACGTGACTTGTTCACTCAATATGGAAGTCAGTGCGTAAATGCATTCACCTCATGTGGTAAGAATTAGTACGGCCTTGAGAGTGGGGAAAAGAACCCCACGAAACACTCACTAATCTAACGGGGCCCTAGACCTCGTCTCACCAACGGGCTAACTACAACGTCCCCGGCGTGCCAACCCGCTGGTCGGGAGCCCCCGCTGTGCGGGGTGTACGATGCCACACCAAACGTTCCACAAAAAAAAAAAAAAAAAAAAGAGATCCAAGGCGGGTCACGATCGGCAGTCCACAAAGAGACATCTTACCTAATCGTGCCTTTTCCTCTTGACGCCAACAATCGGCTACCAAATTCAAGTTACAAGCAATTAGGGCGACGCAGAAGTACCAAAGTGACTGCTGTGTTTATCTGAAAACATGTTAGGCAACATCTATGCCTTCCAAGGCTGCACTCGACCAATTCCGTCTAGCGTTCAATGTTCATCACTACGGTTCGTGCACAGTCGCTGTTCAAGAATTCTGGAAGGAACTGATATGTTACGAAGGCGAACAACAATTTGATTAACGTCTTGATGAATAAGGATTGCTCTGTTGAACCGCAATTGCTATGATGGTTTCTGTACTCAAGGCCTCGACGGCGATTCTTTGCGTGGGTGATTGGCATTGGCCGGTCAACAGCGATGTCATGGAAGTCGCTGTGTCAATCGCCGTTTACCGAGCTTTTCTTGCTCCCTTCCCAGTTCCCTGAGCTTTCGAACGAATAAACACAGTGTTGGTGAAATTGTAGCATTATGTGGCTACTTAGGCGTTGCCATTGGCAAACTAGGATTTGCGCTGTGCCGTGACGCACCTTGATGGCCGTAGATGCTATGGTACTGGTTGCTCGAGCACTGGTGAACCGTGGTACTTCACCCTTTTTCCTACCGTCCATATTCTTCCTTACTCTGCACCGGTGAGTTTTCATCAGACTCATTCTACGCAGGTCTCACGATCTTGAACCCTTCGTAATCTACCCAAGATCTCTGCTGTCATGGCCGCAACATGGAGCGTGAAACTGTCTCCATCTATATTGGCGAGGGTTTTGCTATTGTGCCCTGGGCTCTGTTGGACAAGGCTGGTTAAAGATGAAGGAGGGAAGAGAGATGAAGCTAAAAAATAAAGCCGTTCCCGTCTATCTTGCAGACCCGCTCCAGGTCCGTCTCTATATTTGGATCTTTCTTAGGTGAAGCATAGACTCGCGATTAGAAGTAAACGAAGGTCGCAATGTATCGGGGTGGTGCGTGGTATGCCGTACTGTCGTTCACAGGACGGACGACGAGAAGATGTACGCCTACGAACTGCCACGCCTCTCCACGATGTTCGATATAACGAAACATACCTCCTGTGTTATTTGATCTTGCCTCGAATTCGGACCGCCAACGTACAATGGGCACTCGTCGTGTTGGTGGCGGTTTCGAAAATCACAAGAAATATTCCGCCGTGACAACCTCCCCGTGTCGGAAATGACATCGAAGTCGGACCCGAGCTATGAGTGCATTCGTGCACTAGTATCTGTTGGCATGGTCTATACGACCACGTGTCATATACTCAATGGATTCAGATTTCAACACCAGAAAACCCGGGGACCAGCCAAACTACCGACGTAACCAAGGGAAGAAGCTTCGGCTCCGCTGCTTCAGGCGCTGAGGTGGGGCTATCCAGGGCAGTAACTATGCACGGAGGGTGATATGTCAATCAAAGTATGTAAGATTGTTTTCAAGCCCTCTTCCGATCCCTCTTGTCGGCCACACAAGTTCTTCGCCGGTGTTGTCGCGGATCAACGGCTATCTACCAACAGTTGTCGGAAATGAATTGCAGACGCTGTAACGAGTTCTATCCCCCAAGGCTTTGGACGTTAAAGTTCTTAACCTTCTCCGTATCCAGTTTCGTCTTGATTGCGACTATACAAGTCATGGAGGACCTTACTGGCAACTTTCGTCATTCAGCAAAATGGAATTATGTCGAAACTCGAGACAGGTTTAGCCGGAAACGACGGCAAGAATCTAGATTCATTGTCCTCGACAACGAGATAGGCTGAGTCGGGACGTTCCAAATACTCATCGAATGCAGTCATGAGCATTTTTCTCTCCATGGTATCCATGACTCCCACTGAGAAACAGAAACAGTACCTTCCGGTATACAATCGTCGAGGAAAGAAATGTTTTTGGAATCACAACGCGTATACACCTGTATAGCCGCATTAATACGGATTCTCACTGTCAAGGGCTTCGCCGACATGAACAGAAATCCGATATTCCGAAGACAGACCCAAAAAGGAGCAGAGAATGTATTGTGTGGTATCCTCTAATTTCGTCGTCAGTAGCGCCAATCATTCCGCGTTGACGAAAATTACATTGAATTACCTTTTTGTTCAGACGAACGCCGCACAAAGGTCCATCATATGTACGCCCTGCTACGAACGCCGATGAGGACGGAAAAGACTATTGGTACACACGGATCAAACCCCTTCCCCCCTTCCCCCGGTTCGATCCCGCAGGTGGGCGTCGACCCTCGGCGGTCAAAGGTCAGCTTCCGTCACTGCAGGTGGATCTGAAACCCCAACGTCACGACCCTCTTCCAATGAGGGCAGTATTATAGGGATACTTGCATTCGAATCATTGCGCAGCACTGCAGAAGTCAATCCTAATTGCTCTTAGAATTGCCGCAGTCACAGATCTACGTGCTTACCGCCGGCTAACGCATCTTACGACAAGACTCGTACACATCAATATGTAGCCTGGCATGTCCTGGTGCGGATATAGGATATTTTGCCATTTAAGAACGAAATGAGGCCCGGCCGCCTTTCCCCGGCTACACAAGACCGTCTCATTACCTACGAACATGCATCACACCTCGTATTCATTGCCAAGGCAAACCCACGAATATGTCTTCCTGAGCATACTTGGTTGGAGTCTATAGGCACCGTTTGGAGATATTTTGAAGATTTTGTCCCACGTCCCTTCTGATGAGAGAATTGCATGCATACGGTTGTTTTGAGTCCGATGCGCAGCTCAACAAGAAGGGACCTGAGTCATTTTCCTACGTTCATTCCGGTCACAGAGGGAAGCAGTGCCCACTTTCAGCCTTCCTCGCCGAGTCCGAGTTTATCGAGGTTCCTTCTTTCGATCATGTTTCAGTGGCGTTTACTAAGCCTGATGCATTTTGGACCACCGTATTTCTTTGAGCCTCTGCTCACAAACAGGTGGAAATTTCCTCAAAGGCTGCTACCTACTGGCTGCTCTTGCGCAGCACTTTGATTGGTGCACAAGGCAACCAGTCACACTGCAACTCCGAGGATAAAGCACTCAATTCAGCCACGGCCCGAGCGACTGCGCTTGAACCTCGGACAGCTGTGCATACCCCCCTTAGAACCACTTCTGCGACCTATCGCGCGTACCAGTCTCTAGCTTTGGATTCACCCATAAGATCGAAGGATGATTTTCCGCCCCTTTAATTTCCCATAAGCAAAGAAGCTTTTACTTAAGTAACGGTTCTAGAGGCCTCTGGTGATTTTCCTTTTTACCTTCTGGTATATAGAATGGCGTCGGACTCCCCAGCTAATCCGGATGGCAACAGCAGCGACGCAGCTACAACTCTTGGTCCCTGGGTATTTACTGCTGCGTTTTTTTTGTTCGTCTTGCGTTCTGACGTGGTGCTAGCTGGTCGGGCTGTGCCTAGATTTACTCCTTCAAGGCGTACTCACGTCCCAGGTGATGTACTCTCTTAGTATCAGTATAGTTACAAACCTAACAGCTTGCGTTAGTTCTCAAACTATTATTCGTGGTATAGCAACACCGATGGCTATCGATTTACGGTATCCGTGGGGGTCCTCGCTGTCATCACGACTCTCAAATCTATACAGGTCTGTCAGTACCCCCCTTCTCGAATGTTTCTTTGGTTGCTCACATTGACTGTTGTGGTCAGTGCTTGTAAGAATCCCGTCCCCTCTCCATGACCACAAATCTTCAAAATCATTCTATCAGTGCCATTGTTTGGGTGCAGCAGATAGTGTATTTCAACGATTTCGACAGTGCTGCTGGCATGCGGAACAATGCTTGGTATGAAAGATGTTCGTCCTCGTTGTGTCTTCATATGCTGCGTATCCAAATGTTTGACGTTGTACAGACAATACCATGTTCGTTGCGCTCATCGCACTATACGTGCAATTCTATTTTTGTTACCGACTGTATGCGATATCAAAATTGTGGTGGATAGTTGTACCGATCCTGTTTCTTTACCTGTTTGCCATTGGCTGTGTCGCCGCTGCAGTATGTCTGTCATTGTATTCTTCTCGAGTTACGACTGATTCAATTTGTAGATTCACTATATATCAAATTCTCAAGAATCAAACAACTTGGCTCCATGGCGTACGTACCTGCGCGTTTCTATGAAATCTGACCCAGTTCTGATGTCGGGCCTTTAGTGTCGGCGCATTATGCCATTGTGTCTGGTCGGTCTGATCTCGCGTCCCCGGTATCAGTTTCTTACAATGTATTCCTGTAGCTGGTGACGTGTTGCTTGCGGGCACAACAGCATATTTCCTTCTTAAGACGAAGAGGAATGTCTTACCGCAGTACGTGGTCTACTGCTTCCACTGCTTTCCATGCCAACGGCGGTACAGGACTGTTGGCATGATAAATGCGCTCGTACGGCTTACGTTTCAAACTGCAACGCCCGCTGCTGTGTGGTATGTGCTTTCTCCTTGATCCCAATCATCTACTCAGTGTAGACCGGCCACCGTACTATCCAACAGCGCGTTGATCAACCTAATATTTATCTACTTGAAAAATCCCACCATTAGAGGTTTCTCTAATGTGTTTATCCAGGCTCTGCCAAAATTGTATTCCATTAGCATGATGTGGACGCTGAACGCGAGGAGACGTATCAGGGTGGCAAATGGTTCCTCTAGTCAAACAGGAGGTACCAGTAACGAGCCTACTCGAATGGATTTTTCAAGATCGATGCTGGGAAGGCGGGTTAACGTCGGCGACGATATTGCCATGAGCGGGATCCAGATTGTTACACATACGGAAAGCCGCGTATGTGATTCAATCGCACAACTGTCTGCATTTACTAATGACGATGTTCGATCTTTCCAGTTTGATGGGGATATAGAATCTATGCCGACTAAAAGGGGGGACGATTTACCTTCGGAAGAGGACACTAAGTCGTCAAGCGTGTACAATAAACAAATATGAATTTACGATGTATTTTATTACATACCCTAAGTATATTTTCAATAATGAATGTAGACAATCAGCGCAAGAGATTGCATTGTATTTTTAAGTTCTCCCATAATGCCCCGTTAATTGTTCTTACTAGTGACTTGAAGGCTATTTGACGTTTCTTGACGGCGGCGGTGTATAACACGTGCATATGTATTACGAATCATGATATAGGCGCGGTAATCATAGAAATAGAAGAGTGTAGTTATTAAGAAGAATAGTTTAATCTTGAAGGAACACATAAATTGGTATAAAGGGCTTTCGAGTGAGATAACTTTGTCACTCGGATGCATTCGGATCGGCCCGAAGAGTAAACGCGTTGATAGTCATGTGATGAGAATGCTGGCCTAATATGGTAAATGCATTATTTACCGTTTCGACAATTATTTGATTTGGAAATTGGTCTGGGCGAACCGACTCCGGGCCCGAGTCGAGGGCTCACAAATTTCACTCTCGACGACGACGACGATACACAAAGGCCATTGTAGGGCATCTACGCCGTTTGGCACAGCAAGCTCGACTGGTACAAGATAGTATCGTAGTAGAGCAATGGCGACCTCGAAGAATCATCAAAGCAGTATGCAACATCGACAACGGGTGCAGCCCGTCACGGTTCGTTGTTTCTTGTCATTGGTAGTCGCTTTGCTGACCTGGAAGCTTCATTCTTTGCGGTGTAGACGAGCTACCCGACGCCCTCGTCATCAAACTCGACGATCTCACCAACACTCTCGTCGTCGATCTCGGCCTCCCACTCCTCACCTCCCCAACCAAAAACGCCGCCCCAGCGTACAGGACGCTCAAGGTCGCGTTATCCGGATCTCGGTCGCGTACCTCTTCATCGACGTGGTACGTCTCAGACGTACGAACGGCTGGAAGATCTCCTGCGAGAGGCGGGATACAAGGAAACACGTGTATTCACACCGGAGGCGGAGCGTATCGAGCACGGCCAGCGGAACCGTCGGGAAGGTAGTCCCCAACGGTCAAGTCTACGCGGTGTGGTCGGGTTTTTTGCTGGCCTGATGCCTGGTGGCGCCAATTTGACGCCGTCTAGCATCCGCGAAGACACGACCAGTCCGCCACCACGACCAACTGTTGAAAGGCGTCGAACTTATTCACCACCTTCTTCACCCATACCTCACCGTGTCGCCCAGAAACAGCGCCAGCGGTCACCGTCTGCAGGGAGCACTTCGTCCATGGACTGTGCCGGGCCCACCCCCAGGCCCAGCTACCAATCTCACCGACCGATTTCACGGAATACCGAATATACACAGCAGTCGTCTTCAAGGTTATATGCTTTTACCAATAATCCTTCTTACACTTCGTTGCATTCTCAACGACTACCGAATTCACCCGCCTTGTCAAGGCATAATCCTAACGCTCCTTCACATTTACTGTCACACACTCCTTCAAATCGTCTTTCTCACAAGCCATCCGAGCCCATTATGCAGCCTCAGCCTTCTCGTGCAGGTGCCTATCTCCGGCATATGGCTTCGGTTGCAAACTTGCCACAACGCCCCAGGTCGACTCCACCTGCAAATCTTAAACAGGTTAAAGAAGAACAAGCACCACCCCTTCCTCATACGTGGCTCGAAACTGTTGCTCGTGCAGTAATGTATGGTGGCATAGGATACATTGGGGGGCCAAAAAACGAACCCCAACCCTCACCTCCACGAGGAAGGCCGCCGCCGGTTTTTATGGCACAAATGTCCAAACGACGATCACGGCGCAGTGTAGGCGAGGTCAGTCGGACTAGAGTCTCCTGCCATAGCGCCCCATCAAGTCGCGCTACCTCACGGACGAGGGATGGCGAACGAGAAGAGAAGATATCAAAACCAAGGGAGCGAGGCAGAAGGAAGAAAGGTGACGCAAATTTGCCGACCCTTGCCAGGACAAGAGTAGAGGGTGAACCTACTGAATGGACCATCGCCACTGCTCCTTCGAAGCTCGCAGTCAATGGGCACCGGTATCTCAAAAGTTGGGGTATGGATCCCGAAACCGACCATGACGAAAGCAGTGATGAAGAAGATGGGGAGCTTAATTTGGCACGGATATTGGTTCCGCCCAAACGACAACAATCGATACAAAGCCTGAGAAAGCACTTGGCCGGTAATCCCGAGCCAAACAGGCGGGCATTAAGTGGGCGTATGTATGGATCCGTGAGCAGTAACTATGGAAACTGGGACGAGAGCGAGAGTCAGAGCCGCTGGGGATGGGTCACTCGACGCGAACCGATACGGCGTGGATCATTGGAAGAAGACGAGGACCCCAGTTTGTACTCTGGATTCTTAACCGCGGAAGGATCTACCAGATCCTCAGCGAGCAGCAAGAATAGAGTTGGACTACCATCTGGTTGGAGTTAATCAAGCATTATTACATTGGCGGGGTAACACGGAATTTACTACTACCTCTTTCATGAATCCTTGTACTTATTTTTCGCAACCACGTTCATTACAGTATCATCATGCTATCCTAGTACACACACGCAGTTTATCATTGGAATCTTACAGCCGGTCATTACTACGCCACTACAGCAAGGTGCCGATCCCACAATGAATCGATTCCGGCATGTCCCCGCTCTACGCATGGCGCGGCGCTGGTAGCTATGCGACCGCAATCGTCGTATCATGATCCATATCTCAGTAATAGAACCAAGGTTTTCCAACGGATGGGTTCAAGATCACGAAGCTCCTCGGCTTCTTATCCCACCTCGGTATCGCTATCAGGATGCACGAACATATCATGCTCCTAAATCAGGTAAGTCTGGGGGTCCTAACACTAAACGAGAACGTACGGAGACGATTGCCGGCTTGTGTCTATTCAGATTACCCAAGGATATTTCCTCCTGAGCGCAGAGAAGTTGGAAGCTGATCATATCAAACATCAAACGACATACTCTTCTCGTCCTCTCGACGTTTCTAGGTTCCTCAGTGCTATCGCTCCCTGCGCTTGCGAAGGCGACCCGAATGGCCCGTCTTGCATTGAGTGTCCACATCATACTAATCGCATACAATTTCGGAAGTGCCTGGATAAAAACAGTGACAACATCTCTCGAAGGGACGTAGACGAATATCAGATTGATCATTGCGCTATTTAATAATTGAGGATAAGGCGAGATTCGGTGTAATTGTACGTACCAAATCGCCGGGAGCGCTGCTGTTTGGAAGGTGAGGCGAACTAGGGCGTTGAGGAGACTGGCGGTTCTGTGTGGCTCTCCGATCAGCACAAGTATACGATGATGATCACGAGAAGGGAACGTACTGCGGCAATACGTGGTTTCTGTTCTTGAGTAGGAACCATGCCGTTGACGATGATAGCAGAACATCAGTCACTAAATGAAAGCAGAGAGTGGGCGTTGGATTCTGGACCACGGATATGAGCCGTACCGAAAGCAGTTGCATAATGGACGGAAACTAGGGCGGTGTTAGAATTGAACAGAATAGGGAATCACAATGCATACCCCAGTGAGCCAGTCTGCTGAGCTCCAAGGACGCTATGTAGTAGGTCTAATAAGTAATGTCATCAATACGAAGCGCGGCCATCACGAAAGATCCAAATACCGCGACTATGGCAGAAGTCAGGCCCAAAACATATAGCACCATGATGGGTGCGGTGATCCACCACATTTTCGACAGGGCATATAAGCGATAGCAAAAGAAACACTGAACGTAGAAGCTAATCACAGCCACCTATTTCGACACAAGTTGATTTAGCGAAATCCACGAATTGGTGGATCTCACCATGAGGATGTTTCCTGCAAAGACTATCGTCAATTGGAAGCGGCGAAATGATCCTGAGTTCTACGTACCGATGACATACCATGCTGTATATCTAGAACAGCGTGAGTACATGACTTGCATGATGAGATTGCAAAACATACGGCAGCGCAAGGACACCTTGAATATTGCTATAATAGGTGATCTCTTGAATCCATACAATGGAACTAGTAAAGGTGTTAATCAGAGGTGAAGGATCCCTCGTACGAATTCACCCACAAGGCCTATAGACTAGTCAGTGGCTGTCGGACATATCGATACAGCAAGTAGCGCGTACCTGTACAGATTTCAGTGTCGTCAAAAGAGCCAGTACGCCCACCGCAATCCTCATACAGAGACTATCCTTGTTACCGTACCACGAAAAATAATTTGAGAACTTGACAAGTTCGTAATTTGTAACTTGTTTTTGGTGTCCTGAAAAACGCTCACCTGAGCCGTCAAGATGCCCTGGATGAATAAATCCAGAGACATTCCCACCAACTGGATTCACGATACGTCAGATTCAATGATGTAAAGCCAGAAAGTGCGCGATCACCCACCCATGGGCCCAAGGTAAAGGCGACAGGCATGTGTTCATCACCGGACAAAGGCATTGACAAGGAATAGTTATGAGGTGCTGAGCACAGTCTGTCTATATATCCTAATTTCAAGCATAGGAGGGTATAAAAAGTAAAAATTTTGCTCCTATAAACGTCCAGGAGATAATGCAATTTCCTCCGGAGTGAGTGCACACCGCAAAGTGTTCCAGATCCTCGTTCATCGTTGACGGTTCGAGGTTTGAATCAGCCAAAAATAGGTCGTTCATTGTCGAACGACGCTTGGACATTCAGCAGTTTATGCTAGCCAGGATGGAAAAGGTACCGAGGATTTTCTTCCTTCCTTCAAGTTCCTATTGCGGATGATCGACATCCCTATTTCTAGTAGTACTGAATCTTCTCGGTACTATATTAGCGTTACCAAGGAAATGAACGCCCTTAAAAATGTGAAGGGCTCAAATTCCCGTCGCAAAGAGGACTCTACAGTGCTCCCTACCTGTTCGCCACCTTCGCACTCACTTGAATTCTTATAAGGAGCGGACCCTCTTATTTTTTTCGGGTGAGCTCCTAGCTACTAGATGGTCTGTCAATAACTGCCACGATACTTGGCTGGAAAAAAAAACAGGAAGGCCTTGGGAAACTCGGAGGTTCTCTTATAGGACCGACGCTTCCCACGCCCCTTTCTCGGCTTTCGGTCCGATTACCAACACTCGTACTAAACCAACCCAAACCTCCAACCACGACGCGGTTGGATAAGTTCTCTAACATGGGACATCCAACTTGTTTTCCGACGAATGAATGGCCGTAATGTGTCTAACTCGATCTGTTACTGTCCTATTTTTGACGTTCGTTTGGGCCTAGATTGATTTGCCTAATAAACGACCAGTCTAAGGCCTGCGGTAACTGCTACGCACGATGGCAGATCTCCATAATTGAAAATATAATGCATCTGCTGCGAAAGCGCAGGCGGCGCAGCTCTTTTTCAGGAGTACAAAAGCTTCAGGTCCTTCTCGACCCGTCTTTACCAAATATTTTCTCTCTGCCTCAGTTCTGAGCTCTTCGTCACTCTTTCCACAAACCACACGCTCTGTAGGCACCTCTTTAACGCATTTTATCATTTTGGCTGATACAACATAGCTTCTATAAGCATGCTTTTCTCCGCCAAAGTTGTTCTTCTCTTTTTCGCCTCCGCAGCTCTTGCTGGCTCTATGCATGATGGCAACCTCAAAAGACACGCACAAATGAAGAGCCGTCTTGCGAGCCAAACTCTTGAAGCACGTTCCGAGTCCGTTGAAGCTTACTATGGGTTCCAGGCAAGGGTTTACTTCTTTGCTTGATGCAAGAGATTGACGACTTCATTTTGCTATTCATTAGAACAGCACCATCACCGCCTGTGGTGTATACTACAATGACACGGACTACATCATTGGATTGAGCTCTGACTATGTGACCGCTGACTCCACTGACAACTGTGGCAGGTCGGTGAGTGTTTTGCAACCTTTTCAAGTCTTGGGGTGTACTCATAGATGGGATCCGTAGGTGACTGTCTACCTGACTGACGACAGCTCGTCTTCCATTGAGGTTACCGTTGGCGACTCGTGCGAGAGTGACGCCTACCTCTCCGTCGCTGCCTTCGAAGCCCTTGCAGGATCGCTTGACGCTGGTGTTTGTGAGTAAATCAGAATTATGTTACACTTAAGTTCTAAGCTCGTCTTGTAGTGAATATTACTTGGTCATTTATTGACGAGGCGACCGCGTCGGTATCTTCTGGTGTGTATTGTTTTGGCTTTCTTAAATTTGAGAACGGCCGCCGTTAACACATGTCCTAGCATCTACTGAAGCTTCCAGTGCCTAAATTATCCTGGTATTTGTTGGCGCATTGCGCTAAAGGATTGCATGGACTTGAACATGGTTTCGGGACTTTTTTGTGTAAAGCCCGTGACATCCCATTACAATAGTGAAATTTGTCGTTCTTCTGCGTATACGTAGCTTTCCCCCAATCAATCCTTTATATTATTCTAAGCTCCTTGACGACAGTATCATCCATTCGTTCTTCCACATCAACTGATTTAAAATTGGTATGTGCGCTAGAGATACTTACATAGTCGAATGCACGAGCCTAATATCATACTTGGGGCTACAACCTTAACGATAGGAGAAATCTGACCTAATAGGTACTAAGTTCTGGGTAGTAGCTACTAGCCGGTGGCTAAATTTGTAAACATTTCGTATGCTTCAATAACGTTTCCGTACAAATTGGCTTAGGCGTGATTTTTTTGAAGATAACAAACAAAAAAGAACAGGGGAGTCAGGCTGCTCAACGCTTCAACTTCAACAGCTGTAGGAGATCGAAAGGGCGAGATTCCAAGATGTTCAATACCTTTTTGGGAAGCCTCTGTCGTCACCCAGAGAAAACAAAACCAAATATCAGCCATAGCGATTGCACTGCTCCTTCAATAACTTACCACCATCATGTCTCGCCAGGACAAAGCGACCACCGAGCGATTTACGAAGACTCTACGAGAGCTTGTCAAAAAACCAGAAAACAAGCTGTGTGCAGACTGCAAGCGTAATGGTGCGCGCCTATTCTACTATGATTTATTAAAGTCGAAATTTATGTTCGTGTAGATCCCCGATGGGCATCTTGGAACATGTATTAGATTCTATCTCTGTCGAAGTGAATTGAAAGCTCACACGAACCTCAAAGCGGCGTCTTTCTCTGCATACGGTGCTCGGGCATTCATCGTGGCATGGGCACCCATATCAGTCGTGTCAAGTCCGTAGATCTGGACGTCTGGACTCCGGAACAAATGGAGGTATGTAGTTAGCGCTTCGTACAAGGATATGTTTGCTAACGTGAGTAGTCTATCCAAAAATGGGGAAACCATAGAGCAAATCTTTACTGGGAAGCACATCTCAAAGCTGGACATGTTCCTCCTGATCAGTGCGTAGCCTTTAGTGAACGGGAATGTATCCTAATCTTGAACAATACAGTAAAATGGAATCTTTCATACGATCTAAATACGAATCACGACGGTGGGCGATGGAGGGATCCCCACCGCAAGATCCATCGATGCTGGAAAATGGATCGAGTGCTGCGCCGCCGCCGCCACAACAACAGCAGCAGTCAGCCACCCCGACGTTCCAAGCAGCACGCGCCAGCCCTGGTCGTGTTCCTGTGACCAATCGTCAACCGCAGCCACATCACCTACTATCCGCTGGTTACGCGTCACAACAGAAGACCACACCTACTCCAGTTGCTGCTGCCCCTGCTCCAGCTCCGCCACCACCGCAACCAAAACCGAGCGATGACCTCTTTTCACTCGATTTCCACTCCCCTGTTTCATCATCCCCACCTCCACAACAGGACACTCAGCAGAAGAAAGACGTCAAGCAGGACATCTTATCGCTCTTCTCATCTGCACCATCTGCTGCGCCCACAACTGCATCTCCTTGGTCACATCCTCAACCTCAGCCTCAGCCTCAGCAGCAGCAGCAGACAACAAGCATGATGGGCGCGGGTGGAGCAGGAATGTGGGGCGTCAGTTCAGGTTGGAATGCAGCGGCTCCCCCTCCCGCTCAACCTAACCTTTGGGGTGCCCCGGCTCCGCAGCAGCCGCAGCCATCTTTGTTTGCTAGCAGTGCTGCCATCTGGGGATCACCTGCGCCGTCGAACGGGACCAGTCAGGCGTCGAGCGATCTCTTCGGTTCGTTCGCTAGTTCGGGGACCACGACGACTACGACGACAGCACAGAAGAAGGATGATGTTTTTGGAGATATTTGGGGAGATTTCAAGTGAAGCTTCGCGTGTACTGTATGCATAGGAGGGGTGCTTCTCTACTTTAGACATTTTGCGGATTGGAACTTTTGGAAAATATCTACCTTTTCAGACAGACAATGGTGTTGTATGGCGGAGCGACAAAAGACGCGCGTCTTGATTCCCGTAAGTACTGTATCACTTATCTGCAGACGCTGGGGAGGCCGGTATCCGGGTAAGATGACTTCAAGAAGTTGAATTTCGGGAATTGCCGGACATCGTGCGAAGTTGGAATTCATCATCCAAGGTTTTCTCGTTCCATCTCACGGCGGCGACGGCGCTTTGTAGTTATCTTTTATATGCCGTGCATTTCCTCCAGCAACACTCTATGATCACCCGGTAATTGATGTGAGTTACGTTCCATGTCCAGTTCTGCGCATTTGCATTGCATTAGAGTTGGGTCTTACGTACCGATCCTGGAGTTTTTGAATCCAATTTCTTTCAACCTTCAACTGATCCTGAACGAAGCCTGGACCAAGTATCATTGTTTTATACGGGCTAATCATCACCCTTCAGTCAAACGTCGAATCTCCTCCGGACATCTGCGGTCAGGCCCAACACTACTAGAAAATTCTATTTCCAATAACAGCACGTCTTCGCGCAATGGCCACTACTCTTCCTGTAAGTATGTTCGTACCGTTTTTTTACATGTTCTAAATTCGTCCGTAGGGGCATCAAGTTCTGCCTCTCGAGCTCATTGACAGGATCACTGATGAAGTTTACGATTCTTCAAACGGCAGCAGTATGAAAGACTTGTATAACCTGTCATTGACCTCCCGTGATGTGGGAAAACGAGCCACGGCATTGATCTTCCGTATTGTAAAGCTCACCTCGGAGTTCTATTTTGACGACGACGTCTCTGAACTTCACATCCTCTTCGAATCCAACGACAACCTGGCAGCATTGGTCAGGATATTGATTCTTGACTACGCAGTATGCCAAGCAAATACCTCCTCGCCGAACTTTCTCTTTATCCTTGGGCATATGCGGAACCTGAACGTCATTAAACTGACAGGCCTTGGGATCCCGCAACGAATTCAAACCCCCTTCCTCGCTACCTTTGCCAACCGTGTCAATCTCACAGACATTCGTCTTTATGACATGTCTATGGGATACCTCGAATTTGAGACTATCCTTCTCTCCAGCTCGTCTCTTAGCTCTCTCCTAATATCTAACCTTGAGATAGATGAGCTTCACGAGCATCTTCCACGGGTCGGACGTTTATCCATGGCAGGCCTTCTTATTGAACCACGAGCTGTGGCATGGGAGGATCCTCAGTCATGCTACCACGGTCTTCAGCCCAAAACCGCTCTCAACCTCCCGATTGAGCGGTTGATCATGAAGTTGGTGACACCCTCGGATTACAAAATAATGGATCTTTTGGCATCCTCTCGATTGCCTATCATCCTACCAGGGAGCCTCAAGCGACTAGCGATTTCTGTCGCAAAGGGTGCACTTAATAAGGCGATAGTAGATAGAATCATAGCTTTCCTCGACTCGTCATCTGCCCAGTCGGTGTCGCAGCTGCACTTGGGTGAGTTTGAAGGGGATATGTGTGAGTCGTATCTCTGTCTTTTTGGTTCTTTATTTAAAGCATAATAGACAGGTCAGGTACTCGAGCTCCTCCGAATTTCGAAAGTGTTCGCCTTCCGCTTTGTACAACTCTCGACTTGCATTTTGTTATCAGTGATTGGAGTTCTACCGGCGAGGGCCCCTGTTGGTTCTCTTCCGTTCTGGAATCGCTATCCGCAGGACAGATGCCTGTGAAGAAGGTTCTTCTCATCTTCGACTTTAGTTTTGAGAATGAGTGTATCGACAATATACCTCGTCCCGATTACTTCTGGCCACGTCTTGACAATGCCCTCTCCGCGAATGGCTTGGATTTGGAGGAAATCGGGATTCAAATAGTTCTTCGCGCCGAAGATCCAGAATCTATCTTTCTTCATGTATATGAAGAAAGCGAAGCGGAAGAGAGCGACGGATCAGAAAGTGCGTTGGAGGAGAGTGAAGATGTCATAGAAATAGAAGAGAACGGAGAGGCAGAGAGCGATCCGGATGACAGCACCTATATTACCGATCAGAGCGAATACACCGACGCCGAAGAAGACGACGACGACGTAGAGCTCGAGAAGAAGGAAGGGAGTGATGACGGTGGGAAAAACCAGGTCGATTTCACCCCTGTGCAAATCCTACAACACTGGCTTCTCAAATTTGCTCTTCCCAAGACAAACTCCCGCTATCATTTTCAAGAGGAAAAGACTGGTTCTTCTGCCCCGGAAGAGAGTGTGAAAACCTGGATCCGTCTTTTAAATTTAGACAGAACCAGCGAAAACGAAATCATTTTCAGTATGGATGAGGTTTTACGTAGTCTCTCTTAATTAGATTGTACCATGTTGTTTTTGTCTTCTTCACCCTGTATCATGTATGGATTTTCAGCACTGCTCTTATTTCCGGACAACAGGTATGATGCGTAGCAAATGAATCTGCCGTAAGAAAGCTTGGATGAGTTCGCAAGTCATTACGATCATTGACACAATGGCACCAGGAAAGCAGCCCTGACACCCGATGGCGCTATCATAGTCAAAACTTGGGTCCGATTATCAAAAGAATCAGTGAAATTGACCCTATTTCGATAATGACGAGGATTTGCAAAAGTAGTATGGTGCAGTATTTCTTGTGTTTTTCTTAGTTGTGTATTGCACACATAGTCAACATTGCTTTCTCGGGGTATTTGTCCTATCATGTACGTCTTTTACCTACCGATTTGAATTTCTACTTGATAATGAAACCGCTCTAAGACTCGTTGTTGACCTTAAGTAGACGGGCTAGCAGCGCAAACCATTGCTGATGCGCTCTCCAAGAGTGAAAATTTCATGCGATAACAGTTGGTGAAGTTACACTACAACAATATGAGACCAAAGCGAGTGCTACAAGTCCGACATACACAAAGCTGAGAATGAATACTATACTACAATCTGTCCATTTATACTAGCCAGCCGAAGAGCATGCGTAGCGCGATGCCAATCGTCTCGTACACAGTCTTGCTATAGAGTTGTGCCTGACCTCCATGTCCACCTCTTATGGCGTATACGCCTTCCGCATTATGCTGAGGACAGAAACGCTTCGCGATTTCTGAGAGCATCAAGATCTATATCATTTCGGAAGCCATTGAGCCCAAGATTGTAACATAAGGACGTCGGCACGGCTTACTTTCGGTGATCCGTCGGTACAGGAAACTGTCAAGGATGCATCTTGATCTACGGTATATCTGGTGCACGTCAGCACGTCGAGAAGCTCCTGGCTTGCATTAAATAATCCAGGTATTTTCCACGTCGCTAACCCGGTTCGTCCAACATTAGTCAAAAGAGTGAGCAGGGGTGGCTTGGAGATGACAATCAACTTGTCGGAATCTTGGGGTATGAAGGACATCTGCAGATCCTCAGCGATTAAATAACACAAAAGGATTTAAGACGGCACTGGAGTGGTAAGGAAGCTGCTGTTCGAAGAAATTGCAAATTTGCGTGCGGAATTCAGAATTTTAACATGGTCCATGAGGGGTTTATCGGATGTTTGATATCCTGAGAGCCAAAGACTAGGAGGATGTTTGGTCATTCATATCGTACTAATACTATAAGAGGGAAACTTGACGTACGCCTCGCGGTTAGCAGGGTCAGCGGAACCTTGATAGCCTTGCTCTTGACCTAAAAATTTCTGGTAAGAATGCTACAGTTTGAATCCTCATGCACGTTAAGATGCGAACCATAATAGAGAATCGGAATGCCATCCGTCACGAAACTCCACGTCATGGCATTTTTGACGAGCTAAGTATGGACGGTAAGTCTCGAAATGCTTCAGTATTAGACGGAGACTAACCGAAAGATCATTAGTTCCTGATTGGATTCTCGGAACATCGTGGTTTTCGAGGAAGGAGCCTGTCATGAATAAACCCTGGTTGTAGGATTTTTGTGCTGCAGTAGCGAGATCGACAATAGCGGAGAGGTTCCCTTCTGTTGATTTAAATCCATAATGAAGGGAAAACCATGCAGGGTAGTCGAGCACGCTATCGACAACGTCTGCGCTCATAAACACCAGGTAAAAAAGGACAGAACGAGTACTTACGAGTGTATCCTGTCACGTAAGCTACATCACGGGTAGCCACCTACCATTGTACGGTTAGACATGTTGATACGGGTCAGACGTAGAAAAACTGACCTCTCCCATAGAGAACACTCCAGCCGCTTCAACAAAGCCAGGCCAAAAGTCTTGGCGAATGTGCTTAACAGTATCGATGCGCAGACCGTCGATGTCGTAGTCCTTGACTAATGCAGAAATCCAATCATTCAGAGTGGCGACCACTTTGGGGTCTTCCGTATTGAGGTCGACCAGCGCAACGTTCCTGTCGCCCAACCAGCAGTGCTCCATTTCCCATTGGCCGGTATATTCTGGATCTTGAAGCCAGTACAGCCAGCACATTGGGTGGAAATAGGAAGACGAAGAAAAGGGCCAGAGACCAGAGAAGTCAAAGTCGTCAATACTTGTCCCATCTGTGCCAGGACGAGGAGTGGTGGCAAGGCTAGAATTTAAATCAGAAAACAGACCGGCGCGAGAACAGAGAATGCCGAACTGGTTAGCTACTACATCAACCATGAGGTACATGCCGCGGGCATGCAAGGCAGAGACTAGGTCCTTCAAGTCGTCTGCCGTGCCGAAATGGGAATTCACTGAGCTTGATATATTTGTCATCCAAAATCTTTGAAGTGAATCAGCAGCAGAACAATCCTCGACTTGGGAAATATACGAACCCATGGTATGCATCTCCATGGACAGTCCTGTAGCCAATGTTTTCCACAATAGGTGAAATCCAGATGGCGTCAAAGCCCATGTCTTGAATGTAGTCGAGATGCTGCGTGATACCCAGCCAAGAGCCGCCACAGTAGCTTCGCCAAGAAGTATCGCAGTAGCCACCGAACCCTGTATCATTCGATACCGCGAAACGATCTGTCACAAGCTTGACCACCAGTTAGTTTGAGGGCGAACTAGTGAAAAACCGAGGTCAATACCTGGTAAATCGACCTCGAGCGCCATTCATCGGCAGAGGCAGAGAGGCAGATGGAGATAAAAGAGAACGTGATCAAGGCGTGCAAAGATCGCGACATGGGGGTAAATGAGAGTAGAAGAGAGCGCGACCTGGTTTTGGTACGGGTGAAGAAGAGGTATCCATCCTGCGACTTATATACGTTCAATCGCTCAATCCAATCCCGCGGCGGTATAAGAACAGGCGGGATGACAGTGACTTCGAGGGTTAGTTCTTGAATCTTTTGGAGTTGTCGGCGTGTCGGGTAGATGAAATAACTTTCAGCCTGACAGTGACAGTGACAGGACAGTGTACATAGCTGCTCTCACGCCTCTTACCAATTCTTCGAGCGCAGCGGAGGAACGAGGCGGGGGTGCTAATAGGAGATTAAAGAGATACCTCGCCCTGGACGAGGATATATTCCTTCCAGTGAGCAGTGATATGGTGTCCACCTTCACATGTCGCCTGGAATGATCTTGACGTTTTTCTCGCGGCGAGACACATACGGGAAATGAGTCGATTTAAACAAATCACAACATAGGGTATTAGTATTTCTGCTTGTCCTAGATCAGCGGTTGTAAAGTCGACAAGAGAGCTACGATACCATCGCCACCACGACTTTCGTCTCTGGTACATCAAATACAACGCATGAATTACTCCTCCAATCCAGAAGAAGAGCGTCAAGACGATATTTATAAGGATATCCGGCAGCGGCTGCTTCATCAAGATGACCGCTACTGGCGGAAGGAGGATGGCAACCTAGAGGTGTTCAAAACAGTAAATTGACTGCAATTCCATGCTGAAAGTACGTACGATAACGAGGAGAACGTCTTGAATCGTGACGGAAGCCATGTATTGTAACGGCGGTTTGTGTTATGTTCGTGGTGATGGCATGTATGAGTACTTATAGTGAGGCGACCGCATGTCGTCATGCAGACCCGCTCCACGCGTGGACGCCTTACTGGACATACATGGTAGTCTTGCGTCATGGGGATCCCCAAAACATTCAAACAAGAATAGTAGTTGATGGGGGAGCTATAAGACGCGTCACAGCAGTTCGTGGCAGTTCCGGCCTAAAATACGGAGAATCAGTCTTTAGATTAGAGAAAGGTAGAAGGCGCGCAAAAGCTTACCTGGGTGACAGTCATGAATATATAAGCCACACATACTCTCGATGTGCTTGTCGTGATATTCCAGCACTTTTTGTTTAGCAGCTATGGCACACGACTCCCCTTCTAGACATGTTTTTCTTGATTTTGGGACACAAATATTCTCGTAAAGGTTTGCAAATACTTGGGGCGACAGAAGGTCAATTATACGTGCAACCTAGTGCACTATCATTGCATCGGTGAAGGCGAATCAGGACCTTCGGAAATTGCGCTTGACTAGATGAAACAAGGAAAACGGATGCCCATCGGATCTTAGCGCTGAAGTAAATCAGCGCTCGTTACCTTCTGCGATATAGCTAGGTGTTGGGCGAATGACCACGAATCAAGGTTTGGGTAGATACTGTGAATGTTTTGGTGGAGTAGTGATCTATTCGATACCAGAATTTTCTTTGCATTCATACTAAATGCGTAAGTAGGTGTACGTATCTAAAAGTTCATACTGATTCGTACCTGGAAAATTAGTTGCGGAATAGCACTAATTATCAAGTACTGAAGTACTGATTAGCCGGTGCGAATTTGGAGCTTGGGCTGATAGGATACTGGCCAGGGATAAGCAGAACAGGTTTCCCACGATAGCGATTGGCTCGGGGGGACGGGCCGATTGATGACTAAGCGTCAAACAGGGAAAGGGCATCTTACTCTTTCTCCATTTCCTGCTCTTCTTGTCTCAATTATCTATTGGCAGACAGTCAAGCACTGTAACCGTCACTTGGATGTGCGAGCAACCCTAATTGCGAGCCAATGAATTCTCTATGCCCTTCCCCACCCTTCCCTTGCGCGGCGTCCAACCATAGAAAGTTGACGAGTCGTCTTTCGGTCCTTCAACATCGCCATCTTTGTAGGAGTAAAGATATGAATGTGACAAGCAATGAGCCTTTTTTGAAGTGCTTCCGTAGTATGGTGGCGTCCAGGATTGGGGTCCGTCAACATTCACGTTGCGATAGTCGCTCCAACTTGTGATATCCACGGCCCTGCTACGGTAGATACGCGCTGATAATGTTGAAGCGATGTTGAAGCCAAGAAATTGAAATTGTCCCAGCCAAGACATCGATACGAGCGCAAAATGTCAGTGTCCAGATCTGGGATACGACTGTTTGCTCATAAATGGCTCGTTTCTACGCATTTAGGTATATTCTAGGCTTGTTTGACGTTGACCAGCTACACAATTCGCTGTCTTTGTCCCAGCCCGTAGGGTCCACATATGTTCTCTTTCACGTTTGACGCTCTTGTGCCTGTCGCTAATCAATATCGGCGGCGGTTACCTGTTCTCCTACACACCGACCATTTTTGGACCAATTCAGTGGCCGTTCCAGTCTATTTTTCACCTCACCCGCGTTCGTTCGATCTCAGTCCTCGGTAGGGCGGTTACTTTCTAAATACCCGTTTTGAACCTCATTTCCTCAAGCCCAGAGTATGTCTCTATATCGCTTCTCGTATTGCTGCAGAACAAGCATACATAGCTCAAGTGAGGCGGTCTCTGGTTTTACGTCGATATCTTCCTGATATCCGAGCCCATGCCTTGTACACATTGTATTGTAAAGCCATGGTCTGTCGATCTCCACGGGTGTCCCACAATCATCCCATGTCCCGGCATATGTCTTCATCCCCGATGTGGCGCTCTCTGACCTTGTTCATCATGATCATCAGCGGCCGTCCCACAATCCAACTCATTCAACCCTTTTCAGGCTGTACGATAGTACTTTCTGAGGCTCGGATGCTGTTGTTCGATTCTATGCGGTTACCGCGAAATTTACTATGAATACAATGCATTTATTCTCAGTTTTGACTCCTCGGGCATCAATTTCGTTCAGACCTTACGATTTGTCTCCTCTACGCTTTCAAGGGTCCAATCCGAATTGACTCCTCGGCAAACTACAATATTTTTCAACGATAGTCCACTCCTCGGTCTCTCGCCCATGGAGAAAAGACGAGTTCGACGCACATAAAAAGCCAGAACCATGGTAGAGGAGGATTATACCTCCAGCAGCTTTTCAGGCAGCAGTCTTTTTCTACCACACACACAATGCACTCCACTTCAGCATACACTCTTAGTCCGGCTTCTTCTGAAGTAACACTTCACGATGATCTAGCATCTTCTTCTGACCTTCCCCGCTGGATTTACACCACCAAGCATATGAGAATTGACCTCGGCACTCGCCTGTGGGAGTCGTACGTTCCGTGCTATGGCCTGAACGGTAACATCGAAGGATCCATCCGCTTCTCAGGCAATCCCAGCAGTGTATCAAAGGTTACCGTTGCAGTAAGTTGTCACTGCAGACGTAAGATACCTCAGACCTGATATCCGTTCTGCATAGCTCCAGGTACAGGTTAGAACATCCGAACAGCGATCTTCCACATTGCTGTCCCGTACCGTTCCTGTCTACACGCCCCTTTCCGCATCCTCGGCCCAATGGAACGATGATTGCGCCTTTTTACTGCCTATTCCTAGCGAGATCAACTCGAATGAGGGTACCTCAGCTATGCCGCCGTCGTTCTCATACCACAGCTACAGTATGATGTGCGATGTCTCTTATTTTATCAAAGTGTGTATGGTTCGAAAGAGGAATGGTTTCTGCACGCACGAATCGTGAGTTTTACGCTAGACCTTTTTTAGTTTACCTCCCCCCTCATATTTTCCATCTTAGTCAACTCATACCTATTATGTACCTTCCCAAGTCGGAGCCCTGCCGGCCATTCCTGGTCCCAAGTGCAGGATCGAAAACGGAGATGGCGTCTTTAATGCCTATGACACCACAGTGGTCGGATCTGAAGAAAGGACATCATCAATTGGAGGGTGCCATTGGAGACTTCGACAACGCAGTTCATGTGAGTGGATCTTTATCTCAACTTCCTAACAAAGCCTAAAGAGCGTCTCAACAGGTGTCCATACCTTCCACGACTATCGCTTCCGGCGACAGAATACCATTTTCCGTCAGATTTGATACCGCCAAACACCCGCTTCTAAGTCAGGTGTCAGATAAGAATATTCACGTCGCGCTCGTGAACAAAGTCTCGCTCTGGTCGTCGTCGGGCTCATCAAAGCTTGTATCATCCGAGCGCCAAATTGCATCCGGTTCTGCGCGGTGCAGGGATGGCTCTCAGGGTAGCCTTTTGTTTCAGGGTTCTATCCAGGCAGGGTGTGCAGGGAAAGAGAACTCATGGTGCCTTGATGGCGTTGTAAGCGTGGAGGTCAATCATAGTCTCTTTTTCGCGCCTGGACTCGTATCTGACTTTGACTTTCCGTCCAGTACATTCTCCGCCTACGGGTCACTGCGCCAAAGCATCTTAGTGGTCAATTCCCTACCTTTCGGCATGATTCTGTCGTCACATTGACTTCGGACGAGTGGGGTGCGTCCTTGCGGGAAATGAAGGCAATGTACAGCGTTCCTGTGCCAGCACTAGGTCTTCAGAGTAACTCATACAGGTGCTTATTCTCCTCATAACCTCGCGTTTGCAGTCTCTCATGACTCCCTAGTAGCGACGAGCCAGTCCCATTTGTCAATGTCTTTGTTTAGAACTTAGATAAAGTCATTATATCGCTCTTTAGCAATCTCAGCACTTCCTATAGCCGTACCGTGTTACGTATAGTACAAGGTTCGACAATATCATCAGTTATCGCTGGAAGCGCCGGACCGGAAGTGTTAACCGATTGGGCCGCGCCTGACAGCACATGCTGAGCTGTCTGCTTATTTTCACGACGAGCATTGTCTGCAATGTCCCTGTGCTATTTTCAATGTTTTCGTGCGAATTCACTTTACATGTATCTATCCTCTCACTGCGCAGGAAGCCCGAAGGTCTCCGGCCCCGCATAATGGCACGACACCACGTATTGTCATGTGTGTGGGGAAAGAAGCTCAGGTGATAACGCGTTATATCCTTTCAGTTCATACTAAATACTAATAGTATAATAGACGTCCGTAATATCATCATAGCCAAGCCTCCCACTTTATCTCTCTCTGCTTATGTCTTCAGAGAAAGATTCGTCCTCGTCGCCTACCACGACCTCTCTAGAAAAGGATAGAGAGAGATGCGAGCTTGTCGAAAACGCCAAGGATGGCTCGGTTCAGCTGATTGATAATTTCGGCGGTGAGGCTACGCTCCCGCCACCACCAGTATTGACAGAAGAGCAAGAAAAGAAACTCTGGCGCAAGATTGACTTGAGGCTCATGCCGATTTTGAGTCTGATGTATCTCTTCTCGTTCTTGGATAGAGGTTCGTTGACGGTATATGCCATGCTGAAACGTTGTCTGATATGGGCTTACTTGATAGGAAACATCGGTGCATAGTGACATGCTGATGATATGACAAGCGTTTACATCTTTGTTTGCTACCTATAGGCAACGCTAAACTTCAAGGACTAACTACACAATTGCATTTGGATAGTAACAAGTATAACATAGCGTTGGTGGGTGCTCTTGTTCTTGACTTAAACCTCCTCTGAATTCCAGTCCACAGACAATGTATTTCGTCGTGCGTACGATTTTCCCCGTTAGAAACAACATTTTATCTTCTTTCACAGCCATACTGCATTTTCGAGTGTCCCGCAAAGTACGTTCGTCCACGTTCATTTTGTTTGAATCTTTTTCCAATCATCACGTAGTCTGGTTTTGAAGAAGTTTCGCCCATCTCGGTGTGTCTTCTTGCTGGTATTTGCATCAGCGATGTTCTAATACAGCGTATTAAGGTGGCTCCCAGGAATTACCGTTCGTCCATGTATGGTTTCTTTTATCGTCTGGATTAACATGATTGATATCAGGTCGTCTGGGGCATCATCATGTTAGTACCGTGTCTGCATAACCATCTTTCAAATACTTAATCACCTTCAGGACATTGATGGGTCTCGTGAAAAAGTAAAAAGCAACCGTGAACATCTGACCCTTTACTCATTGCTAATTCGTTTGAAGCTATCCCCAGCTTGTTGGCGTCCGCGTGTGTCTCGGTGTTGCGGAAGCCGGACTGTTTCCAGGCGTCGTATACTAGTGCGTCCGATAATGAAGCTCTGCACCAGCATGCTTATCCGCAGAACAAGTTTAACTCTCTGGTACCCTCGCCACCAACTTCAACTCCGCATCGGGTACTTTTTTGGAGCCGCGTCATTAGCCGGAGCCTTCTCCGGATTACTGGCTTTTGCTATCAGTTTCATGAGTGGCACTCGGGGATTACTTGGGTGGTCTTGGATCTTCGTGAGTTGCTCATATCATGCTATCCCCCCCCAACGACTGATACATTCTATAGATTATTGAAGGAAGTGCTACTGTAGTCGTTGGATTGCTTTCTTTCTTCAGTGCGTGTTGCACCCTTCTCTATCTCCATGGACCTCGGCGTGATGACATTATCCTTTCAGTCTTGGTAGATTTCCCTGCCACAGCCAAGTTCCTCACGCCAGAAGAACGGGCGTTTGTCGTCTGGAAGAAGAGTAAGCATCGGTTTCTTTTCGTTGTCAGTACTGACTGCTTACACAGAATATGACAATTCGTCCGTCGGGGAAGAGGAGCATTTTTCTGTGAAGCATATCATTCAGGCACTCACGGATTGGCAGGTATGTCCCCCAAGTCTGGGAATGATGGGCTTTCCGACGTACTTGAATTAGGTCTTCCTTCACATCTTGATTTACATGTCCGTCATCGGCCCTTGTAAGTGCTCCATGCCAATCCTACATGAAGTCTATAAGCTCACATCGATTTCTAGTATATGGCATAACGTTGTTCCTCCCGTGAGTTCTATCTCACTCTCTTCAGGTATATCGTGTGCTTATCTCCTGGTGCAGAACGATCATAAACACGTATGTATGCTATTATACATACCTGGTATTTTGCTCACACGATATTAGATTTGGCCACACGGCAGCTATCAGTCAGCTTCTTACCGTACCGCCCTATATCTTCGCTAGTAGGTTATCACTGTTCAATATTGTCAAAGCCCTCATCATTTTTATCACACCAGCCATCGTCCTCTATCTCTTTGCTAGATACTCTGACAGACTGAAAATGCGTTCTCCGTTTATCTATCTGGGGCTGGGAATGCTCGTTGTGGGATTTTCTATCAATGTATCAGATGCGGCTCCGGGGGTGAAGTATTTCGGGACGTTCTTTTGTGTTGCTGGAAGTTATGCGTCGTTCCCAGGGGTTGTAGCTTGGTAAGTGATATATATACCCCGTAAAACTCTCTTTGCTCACGCTAAACTTAGGCTTGGGAATAATCTCGCGGGCCAGTATAAGCGCGGAGTGGGTATGGCCACCCAGATTGGTATCGGTAATTTTGCAGGCGCCATTGCGTCAAATATATATAGGACCCAAGATTCGCCGAGATTTATTTTGGGACGTGAGCATTGGAGTTCATTGTCTCGGCTTTACTGCAAACTGAAGAAATCTCTCTGTAGATGCTCTGGAGTTGATGTTTGTGGGTATAGGGATCGTTTGTGTACCGGTGGCGGTGATCAGTTATAAATGGATTAACGCGAACCGGGAGAAGGAGACGCAGAAGAGAATGAACTACTCCCGTGAAGAGTTGAAGAAAATGGGAGATAGGGCTCCTGATTTTAGGTATATGATATAAATGTCGGTACATTTACTTATTGTGCTCTGACGAAAGGCTTCGTGTCTCTTCGGAAGCGTGCGGTGGCCGTATTCGAGTTCCTCCCAATTCGAATTCGTCTTTCGTGTGTAACAACGGTGATGGCGGGTTATAGCTATCTAAGAAGGAACTAAAGAACTTATGTATTACCTCACAGGAAACCAGCGTCGCCTTTTAGGTGCTACTAGTATTCCACACGTACGCCCTGGACCTCTAGGTTCGCAGTACCTAATCACGCAGTGCATTTCATGGGTTGGCATTCGAGTCAGCACGAAGTCACCTATCTGAACTGGAAGATGGCACTGTTCGCGATCTATTTCAAGATTTCTTTGACTATCCCATCCACCTGCGAGCCCACAACTTGACAAACAATTATGAGTAAATAAATTTTGTTCATGAAGGGGGAAAAATCGAAAATTTCCCCGTCTGCGTCGAACTTCTTATAAATCTGAAACCGGCAATGACGAAAGTTTGGATAACCTTGTTAAGCGCATGACGACATACCTGTCTCACCACAACCGCAACCACCACCACCACCACCGAACAGAAAACTTCTCAAGGGCGTCCGGTGAAGCATGGGTTCCGTTACCAGCGAAGAGGTTCTTCTCATCATCGTGCGCACCTCCAAGAGAGTGAGTCACTGTACCTAACTGAAACTCACTGCAGGTAGCCATCCTCATCCCACCGATTGCGGTGATTATCATGAAGCGCTCCATTGCGGAAATCCTCATCAATGTCGTCCTGACGCTGTTCTTCTGGATCGGAGGCATCATCCATGCGCTGTATTTGATTTACCAGCAAAGAAAGTCGAGGATGAGAAGGTGCCATATCTTTCAAGACATGTTTGTGGAAACGCTGACCTCGCTTGAAGCAGTTACAACTACTAGAAAGACAGCTGTGTATTCATCCTCGACGTGCAATGAACGATATAGCCCTTTTCACCCGTTGAATATATCGAAGTGGGGAACACCGTGAAGTGCCTCCGGTCCAGCTGAAACAATAGAATTCCGAGTCTGCAGTCTGGGAATGACAACGATGTAGTGTACAAAACGAAATGGATGGGAAAAGATGCCAAGAATCAAAGCACCCAGTCATAACCATCTTCAAATTATCGTGAAGCCAATGCTGGTACAAAAAGTGCTTGGCGACATCCCGGCGACGTCCTCGAAAGGGTCTAGTTCCGAGTTAATAGATAACGGCTCATTGGGAAAGGCGTCCAAGAAATACAGGGAGTCCAAGAAGGGCTTGAGGTGCGTTTTGAGTACACTCAAAGTTTGTGGTCGGGGATGAGGGAAAGTGTTTGACTGTAAATGGACAGGGCTGACTTTACCCTCAGCGAAATATGGAACAAAGGAAATAGGCGAGACTGGAGGATGCTTAGAACTGACTTCTGAATCGCAGAATAGCATGTGGAGGTCACAGAATGTATCGATCAAAGGAGAGCATGGGTAGTTTTCGTCGGGAAGAATCTCCGTAGAAATATCGACAATTGATTGAAAAGGCAGTGAATACAAATCGGATTCTGGAATGGAATAGCGTGGTGAAATCTCGTGTAGATAGTTTTGTGCGTCACAGAGGGGAAGAACTTTAGTTGGGACAACATTGTTGTCTAGCCGAGAGAGCGGGTGACGAGAGCGCTTTGAACGTCTTAGGCTTGTGATAGTGGACATAGTTGCCTTCGACGACAGTGCAACAGGTGCAATTTGTGTTCGTCGTTGTTGGCCTACTACGGTAATGTTCTCCTTGTCGTTGCGAGATATCTTCTTTCTTGCAGGAGCCATTATCTGAAGAACTATGTTAGAAACTGTCAGACGGCAAGGCGAGATATACTTACGGGGGTATCGCTTGAGATGGACGTAGTGGTTGAACGAATAAAGAGTAAACATTTGTCATCAGCCAATGGACTGGAAGTATTCCGGTGTCAGCCAGCCATCATGTCTCGTATGTGATTTCTCCGTTTTTTATTTAATCGGCTCTTCATCCACCTCCTTGTTTTCCATCGTGACTACACACTCTGACTCTCAGCATAGCCCTTCATATTCAAACTAGAAAAGAAGGTTCCAATTATTCAGTGCTATGATGGCTATATCCGTGTCAATCAGTTGCACGTCGACTTTGAATTTGCTCAAAGAGCTCGTCCTGTTTGATTTTCCCTTCCTCGTAAATCGTGGATCTGTCCAGTGTACGTAGTAGACGGTCGTGTTGCTGGTTGATGGTGATTACTGTTATTGTTTGTTTACGAACAATTCGCAGCCTCGCAGTGATCCACGATGCAAAAGTCTTTCACCAAAGTTGTCCATGGCCTGTTTTCGACTCGTTCAGGTGTTACGCAGCCTGATTAGAAGATTGATTCCATGTACTTATTCTACGACTTCTCACCAAGTCGTCCCGCCAGCGTCAAGTCCAGGGCCTGTGGACGTGCCGTCTTCCCAGTCTATCAGAACCAACTGGCATGAAGCAGAGGTGAGCTTTAGGTTTGTTTCGTTGTACACAGCCGTAAGGACGTCCAAGGTCTTTATGGTATTGGTCGTTCAAAAGGCTGCAAGTCAGTCTACCCTCAACCAACCCGATGTATCATCCCTTGGTCAATGGGAGGGCTGGAAACTTTTGTATGCCGCTGCTCAGGAATTCTTCGCTTCTCAGTCGGCATCGGTGGCCTCTTCTACAAGTGAACCCATGGTAGACTACGGTACCTCCTTCTCAGAACTATTGGACATTCTGGTCGAACGCGCAGAGAGCGCTCTCCACAGAATGCAGGTGTCAGGCTACGAAGGATACGAGCCTGATGTGCTCGACTTTATCGCTACAACCTGCTCTTCGTTGCCTGTTGATGACGAATCTCCCCTTTCCGAGACGAACACCGCCCGCTTCCTCAGCATCCTAAACGAATGCTGGGAAGAAGAGCGCAAATTTCGATGGGTGGCTGTTTGGTCTCCTATGCCGTGGTCGACAGCGTCGCGTATGGAACAACCTGATATGTCGCTAGTTGGTGAGTAGAGCCGAATATTAGGTGCTCAGCTGGCTTCATATTTCCGAGGTTAGGCTTTACAGGGGAGTGCGCTGTGGACTTTTCTTCTGGCGCTCTCAACGATCCGCTGCACAAGCACCTGCACAGAGAATATGTCTTTTTCCCTTCCATGGCATGGCTTGAATGCAGCCATGACGGGCATCATCTATGCAGCACGCTCGGCGATTACACCAAGCTCAGACGCAAACGCGGAGCTAGCAAGAGAGACGACGCAGCGCTCTGGCAAAGTGCCATGACATTCGGTCTGCTAGAGGCTGTCTTTAATGTCCACATCCCTGAAGATTTTCTGCTTTCCAGTGGCGGGAACAAGCAGAAAGTATTGACAAGCGACATGATGTCAATACTCGTCTTTGACTGGCTTGTTCGTTTCCTCACGGTCAAGCAGAGGGATCAGCAGTCAGCAGAGACGTGGTCCACTCGCATCCAGAGCGCTCTCTCTTGGGCGAATAATGGACTTGCTGAGGAATGTCTCGCACGGCGCAAGACCTTGCAGCGCGGTGGAATTTCCCAGGGAGAAGCAGAGCTCATTCTCTGCATCACTGGGACGATTGTGGAGACACTATCAGACTGCGCCTATCTGGCAGGCATCATGGGGGAGCCTTCTCTGGGTACGTTCACGAAGAGCGTTCTCGCCGACACCTACATCGAGATGCTCATAGATGTGGGTTGGTGCCCTTTCTCCATACACAAAATTGTGCCTCGAACACTCTCTTTACTTGCCTATGCCACGAGATGCGACCCGCCCGTGCGGGACCATGCTGATGAGCACCGTGGTTGTACTCCCGACATTTGTGGGTTCTACAATGTCGATACTGGAACATACAAGAACCGGCATCACGCCCCTTGCGATGGGAATTGCCGATATCTCATCCCGTCTAGCGACCATGTCATGAATTTCCTAGAGGAGGAAGAGATCCCTGTCATCTTAGTTAACGAGTCGGGAATTACCGTACGCAGAGCGTCGTCTGGTCCTTATATCGCGATCTCACACGTCTGGGCCGACGGTTTGGGCAGCACCACGGAGAAGGGACTGCCTGCCTGTCAAGTAGCAAGGATCGCGAGCCTTGCGTCGCGACTCATCCCAGGCGGGGCGTTCTGGATGGACGCGCTCTGCATCCCCGAGCTGCGCAAGTTAAGGAAGAAGGCCATCAAGATGATGGCACGGACATACAGGCAGGCACATACGGTACTAGTCATTGATGCAGGTATCAGTGCATGCCCGTCTTCGATGCACACCACGGAAAAGCTGTTACGCATCAAGACATCGGGGTGGATGCAGCGGCTGTGGACGCTGCAGGAGGGTATGCTTGCACGGAGGCTTGTCTTCCAGATCTCGGATGAGCAGGTCGAGGCGTCGTCCTTCCTAGGCAGCATCATCGACGAAGGGTTCCACATCTCAAGCTTCCCAGGCCTCACCATCACCCCGCCATCCATGAGAGGCGTCGCTGAATCGGTGGCATTCCTCATGCGGCCTGCGACAGACGACGCGATCCACACCTTGGGACAGATACTCGGTTATCTGGAGGGCCGGGCAACCAGCAAGGCGGAGGACGAGACCGTAGCGATATCTGGCCTCCTAGGGCTTGATCCGGGAGAACTGTTTGATCACCGGTTGGCGGATGACCGCATGAGGGCCTTTCTCCTGCTCGTCCGCAAGGTCCCTCGTGGCCTTCCCTTTGCATCTGCTCCCAAGCTCACGTTTGAGGGCTTCAGATGGGCTCCACGAAGTATTGCGTCTATCGGGACCTTGGAGGTCGATTCTGATGTCCTATGCACTGCAGCGGGTCTTGAGGGGGAGTACACATTGATCTCCTTCAAGGAGGAACTTGAGCTGGATCACGAGCACAATGGCACCATCTTCCGAGTATCTGAAGATCCCAACGCCTCAGTATACACAGTAGTCCTCGACGATGACCCACCTCTGGGGCTGCGGGTAAATGCGATCCTCCTTCATGCATCTACGCTTCCTCCTCAGTCTGGCGCGGCAACAAATTGTGCCGTGGTTTCCATCCACTGCGAGTCGATTTCAAAAGATGAGAGTACCCCGTTGGCTTGCGATTACGGTGCTTCTGCGTCACTCACGAACTTGTCGACTGATCAGGATCCGTCTGTGCCCATGGGATGTGGGACGCAGATGAAAAGACAGATTTTTCTCCGATAGGCATAGTATGGGCTTATGCGCGGTGTTCTCCGTTGGCCTTTCATCTTGCGCTCTCTGTTTTCTGTTGTTAGTGCTTCAAGATGGGTTGGTGTCCATGAAGGTTGTCGGCCGTGGAGCGAGAGCAACGGACCTTGCCTGACCAAAAAGACTGCCCAATTCGAAGTCCCAGGATGGCAAATTGGACCTCTGGGATGAGTGATTATGAGCTCGCCATTGAAAATTCCAGAGAGGATTTGAAAGGGAAACCGGAAGGACAGTCACTGGCAGGATTTTGGTGCGTCAATCCTTGAAGGATGGACATAACTCGGAATTCGTGTTGTATATCTGTATTTAGTGTTAAGTACACCTAGCATACTCCATATGTATCCTGGTCTTCATAAGTAGGCGTATTATAGGATAAACCTGTAGGCCCCATTCTCTACCAGCGTGGAACTTTATGACAAAGTCTACCCACGTTCGCGCGGTTAACGGTGCCCATTGGATATCAAAGCAAGCGGATGCAAAAGTTTCGGTGAATGTGCCCCAGAAGAGCTGAAGGTCCCCAGCAACCATAGCAGTTCCAATCTGCCCAGCCCTGAAGCTATAGGTCTTGACCCAGAGATATTCTTGCCGACAACGTATAATCAAAAGTCTTGAAGGCGCGTGCTTAATAGCACTATCAGCAGAAAAATCGAGGAATAACGTCAAGAATCAAGTAGCAAACATGGGTGTCGATGCTCAACCAATTTTTTCCGGCAAGGCTTCCATATTTGGACCGTCGGTCTTTTCCGAAAGGACGGGAAACCCGGACCGTTGCTCTTTTTCCAGCTTCCAAAAAATCTTCCATTTTTTTTGTAGAACGTTTATATTGGCTTCGCGCACCCTGCACAACAAGGGTCTCTCCAGCCGGTGGAGCGACACGTCAATATCGTAGGCCCGTTGGTGAGTCTGGGTCTGTCAACCCCACGAGCTTTAAGGTGTCCCAAGTTTATGTAGGCTATTTTCTCTGTGCAGGCGCCGCTTGGTATTTTGTCTACTCGAGGTGATGCAGTTATGCACGGACTCCAGTATTTAAACCAGCGAGTCCAGTGGGACTCATTCAAGTAGACTCCAGCTAGGTGTGTTGAACTTTGCTTTCATTATGTACTTGACCATATACACTAAAACCCCTGCTTGTTCCAGTTCTCAGGGAGGGTTTTTTCGTCCATAAGATTACCCTGCCATGTCCTGAGAACTATGGATGTTTGGAATGCCTTCTTCTGGGATCTCTTCTTGTCTGTAAACAGACACTCAATTCGAATTCGATGGTTCAACACATTCACCAGCACTGTTCGTTCTGAGTCTGGTCGTCGCTCATTTATCACGGAGTCATTTCTCATTTTGCGACTAGAAGTGCCAACTCTGATATTAGTATCCACGCCATTATCTGAATGGCGATGTCAGAAACTATCAGCAGGCAGGGCGAGATGCATACGGAGGGTATCGCTTGAGGTAAACGTAGTGGTCGGACGAATAAAAAGTAATATTTGTCATCATCGGCAGTGCTCTGGGCGCTAATCTGCATTCTACGCTTCTTCCTATTCAGCACGACAAAAACTGCTTGGTTTGACGGTGGATGTACATTGACTAGGACATGCCGGGTATGTGTATTGGTTTTGGTTCGATGTAGTCTTTATTCTACTCTCACTAGATAGAAAATCGAAAGAACCTTTGGACGTAGAGTCGTGGGATCACAAAGATGATGCTAGCTTTCGGCGCAGAATAGCGGATGAAGTAAGAACGGTGTTCTAGAGAGACAAGAAATAATGCTTTGCATGTAGATGCGCAAGTATGACCCTCCTGAGGTCACTCTCTCCGCCCTCGCTGAGACCGGTCTAGACGGATCGACTCTTCCTGTGTTGAACCAACGGATATACACTGGTCGAAAGGTCATTCCCTCCACTCTGGCCGATACACCCTGTGCTGATCTCGATGTTCACGGAGTTCTCGAGAAGCTCAACACAATCCTCGGCACTTCTTATATTCTATCCCCCACGGTATCCTCAGTTCTCGAATCCTACATCAGACGAAACTGGGATTTCGGCACGGTCTATGCTCATTTGCGTTTCTACTGGTTTCGCTTGGACGCCGTCGAAAGGATGCTGCGCAGGGATGAAGAGAATGACCGGGAAATGCGGAAAAGTGCGATCGTCGGTAACAGGATCACTAGGCGGGGCGTGGTCCCTCGACGCATCTGGGATCTTTACGCCAATCGGGTGGTACCATACTGAGTAGCGCTCGTTGAAGACTGGATGGCGATATCGCATTCATGGGTTGACATGAAGGAGCGCCTGAATGTGATGACACCCATCAACGGGTACGAGTGGCCCGTGCCCATACCAAATGATGCCAATCTTAATCTCATCCGCATCGAGACGCTGAATTTTGGAGCAGAGTATGCCTGGTTAGATGTTCTGTGTTTGCGGCAGGAGCACGTCATTAGGGAGGATCTACGCAGGGAGGAGTGGAAGCTGGATGTCCCCACCATCGGATATGCATATGACGCCCACATTGGCGTGCGGGCTAAAGTGATATGCTATTTGAGTGGACTGGGTCGGCCAATGAATTTCAAACGGGGTGTTTTTGAGGGCGACCGAAGTTGGTTCAATCGAGCATGGACACTACAAGAGGTCCCAGGTGGCTCCGAACCGCTCATTGCTGGAGATACCGGCGATGATAGGTTCATGGAAGAGGAAATACAAGCCAGGGTCCATAGGCAATTGCAGTCGTTGTCCGAGATGCGATTAAATCGCGTGACATTTAACATGCTGTTGCAAATGCAGAGTCGGGTATCAACAAAGCCTTTGGATAAAGTTGCAGCGTTGGTATACCCTTTTGACACAGAGGCTATCCCGATATACGATGCAGCGCAGTCAGAAGAGGATGCATGGACAGGCCTCGTGGATGCCATGCCATTCCCGAACCGGGCAGACTTGTTCTTTTACTACCCTGGGCCTGGGGACAGGAATAAATCTTGGCGACCTTCATGGAAGCAGGTGATGGCACACACAATTCCATGGTGTGATGTGTCAGCCGATATTGGGACTGTTTGTCGGACGGAGGAAGTAGATTCGGACTGGTATGAGGGCCCACGTTTTGAATCAGTATATGTCAATGGATTGGCTGAAACGTTGGAAAAGCCTCGAGAGGGGGACTTTGCTCATCGAGGATGGCGCGAGGGGATCATGTGCATGCAAAATCGTTGTATCCCACACATACCCGATACCCGACAGTTGGTATACACTCATAGGCACTAGCAAGAACTACATTGGATCAGGTGATATCTGGGTAGTTGGGCACCTGAGACAGGATGGGAAGTTTGAGAAAGTGTCAGTGATCCATCTAGCAGACGAGGAAGAGATGCGAAAGGTTTGGGAACTCATGGTTGAGAAGTGTGTTAAAACAGTTCTTTGCTGATTTAATCAGATTCCCAGGGACACTTGGAGGGCGACGACCAGAGCCAAGACATCACGGCATTGAAAGAGGACGAAAAGGCGGAAGATGAGGTGAATGATGCGTGAGCGATGCTGGTGACCCTAGACACGGTGAGGGACTAAGTCTAAGTGAAATTAATTGTAGCTGTAAATTTGTTGTGGAGGTCAAGTTATTTTGGTTCAATTCTCAATTGGTTAAACTTGCAAGGTCGGGCGTCTGGACTATATCATCACAATCATCCTGCCGCCTGCATATCTAATGATATTTTGTCGTTAATTCCTTTGCTAAGTTTGTCGTTGACATTTTCCAGGTATATAACTTGGTGTCTTTATACGGCTCTACATAGGACAAACCAACAGTGAAAAATGTCTCCAATGCGAGACCAATGCTGAATCTTCAAAGTCTATGGCCCTAAACTGTCGCATAGTGCCGCAAAGTTCAAGATGTATAAGCGGAACTAAAATACATAATAAAGTATGCTACAGACATCGATTGTTGACGGCCTCGTTACTAAACGGTCACTTCGAGCTGGTCGTTACGTGCGACAAGGGGCGAACCAGCAAAGTCACTGCAGATGCCAAGGATGATCGAGTACGAAACTTTGTTCTGGAGAGTTTCTTCATCAAAGGCACCGGTAGCTTTTCCACGAGTTTGGTCATGGGAATGCACAATTCGAGCGAGTTGTCCATGGGCAAACTGCCCGTGAAGGTCGTTTAACCAGGGCTGAAACGCAACGAAGCCACTGTTCACCGTGGGTATGTCGCCCATGATGAAAGCAACTTTCTTCGACTTCAAAGTAGCACGACTGAGGGTGTACCATTCATCGAATGGAGACGACTCTGCTTTTTCGCAGGCCAGAGGAGCTGGTTCAGAAGATGTGGGCGCAGCCAAGACCTTGTAACGGCAACAGAGTAGGAGAATGACATAGAAAATGGACTCTACATCGTGACGATAAAGGTGTTTCGGCGGCTGTCCATTCTTGTCGATGAGGAGTTCATATGCCATGTAGGGAAGAGTGCCGGTACACTGTAACGAGAAGGCGCCAGGAACATCTCGTAAGGAGGACAAGTCAAAATCGTTGAGAACTCCGCGTATCTGACCGTCGCTGGTGCGGCGCCACATGATATTCCCAGGACTAATGTCTCGGTGGAGGATCCTCGGGTGATCATATAGCCATTTGTGTACTACAGCGACAATCAGATATAGCATTAAAATTTGAGAACGGTGTACGCACTTTGCAAAATGTCGAAAAAGACTTGAGCGTACTCCTCCACCGTCCGGAGTTCTTGGAGAGGATACAGCCTTTCCTGAACAGTGATTCGACAGACACGTTGTTCGTATTCAATCTTCATGTTCTCCGCACACTCTGCCTCTTTGCAGAAAGCTGCGATATTTGCCTGAGTACTAGAATCCTCGTCGCAGCCAAAGTCTTGACAAAGGAGAATGTCCGGCAAATGATCTAAGGCCCAGTCAGGTTTCTTCCCCGTCTCCATCGTTCGCGCCTTCTCTCTGGCTATCTTGACCAATTCGGCTTCCGATTCTCGTTCGACGGCAGGCCAGCTGATCTTGACGACCAGTTCTTTCCCCTTCCACTCCTTGTAGTCCGATGTAGCCTCGACGACGCAAGTGTGGCGACCGATGATGACAGCCTGGCGAGATATAATCCGACCAAGGGTGACTGCAACCTTTTCATGGCCATTACTCGACTTCAAGTTGAGCGAGAGCTTCACTCCTCGGAAGATAAGTCTGTGATCGAAAGCTCCCCCGTCCTTTACACATTTCATGTACATTTCGTAGTTCTCGATGAGGGCTCTGTCAATGCAAAAATTTTCTTGGGTCCCTCGCTGCTTGGGCGTAAGTCTGAACATAGTGCGCAGAACGCCCCAAGTATCAGGGATGATTTCTTCCTCGCTACCAATCACCAGTTTCGGGTCTTGTCGATATATGCCCAGTCCAGAATTGTCAGTGGCGCCTAGAATGTCGCTATTACACATCATGCTGTAGGGATGGTAAAATGACTCTTCTCCAGGATTGGTCTTGTCGTATAAGTCGGCGTGGGTCTGCACATGCTGTTTGGATACAGAGTTGTCTCTGATGGCCTGAATCTTCTTGGTTATATCCTCCTCGGTCTTCCAATCAGGAGGCAGATCCAGAATTGTCGGGAAGAACTTTTTGGCGTGCATGAACACACGTTCTCTAAGATCTTCTTCAATGTATGGATCGGAATGACCTGCGTGATGACCTGCTCGATTCACGGTTGGGGCATGATTGCTGAGTGGAGTACTCTGCACATGGGAGAGTATATGTTCAGCCCGCGATCCGTTTGGTGGAGTTCTCTTCCCTGACGAGGGGGGGAGAGCAGTGCTATCCTCCGCGTCTCTCGAAGACAATTCCTGAGAGGGGTAGAGCGAAAGAAAGGGGTCAAGAAAGAACACAGCGAGAGCCATTTTGACGCGTATTTAAGGTCGCGTAGAGCAATAGTGAGACCGATGCAGGTAGTGGCAAGGTGGAGCAAAGTAAATTTGTGAACGGCACGTGATCGCGTGGCGTCCGTTATCACGGACAATGCCGGACACTAGCAGACGACTCTCTCCCAGAGGAGCTAACGGAGAGGGTACTGCTAGATTCTAGGTGTACTACGGTTGAAAATAACGTGATGGTGGGGCTCGACACGGGTATATTCCAGGTTACAAATATGAATGGTAGTGGTATGAAGCCTACATTTTGTGGTAACAATCAGTAATGTAAATAGGGGTCAAAATGGTGTAAAATAAAATCGGTGGCTGGCCCTGGTGGTGAAAGTCCATCCTCAACACTGGATACAGTAGATGAAATACTGTATCCAGTTTGGGATAATAGCGGCCTTGTTGTCGATTCCGTGAAGGTGGGAGTAACGAAGGAAAGGAGTGTATATACGTTATGGTTGTAGACAAGTGTAGACATCGACCAAACAAGCTACGCGAATTCGGATAACAAGCGCGTGACCATATCTTTAGCACAGCCACCACGTGTCGCGACGCGCTGCTGTCAGTGTCAACTTGAATGTCATTGCTCAAGCTTGACGTACTACCGCCAGCAGTGGCTGCACATCGCCGTCTTTATGTGATATCGGCGAGTGGACAACGAGGTAAGGCAATATCAGCCTCGTCAAGCAATGGTGGCACAATCCTTGGGCCTTCATGCAGACAAATGACGCGGGCGAATTCGACCTCGCTTGGGCAACATGCGACCCCAGGGCCCTCGGACGGGCATATAATGACAGCGACGAGCATTCAATGAGAGTGGTACGACTTCAACGGACTCGCTAAGGCAATGAGTGTTTACGATGTCCAGCAGGACAAAAGTGTAAAAGCACACAGGAAAGGTGAGTAATTTCGATAATTCAAAACACTCGGATGTCAACGTCCTCTGTACTCAAGGACGCATTAAATCCACCGAATCGGCTACGTGCCGCGTGATCATATCACTCGATCGTCACCGCGACGAGGCCTGACGTAGAGGTTAGAATCTGCCGTTGCAAAGACGACTCCTTCTCCAGTTACGACGGATTCGAGCTCCTTGTGGTGTCTTGCATGCACCGTACATGCTTAATACCCTTATTTCCACTCCAACGACCTCTCGTTGCCTCCCAACATATGAACTGTTTGGAAGAGGCGCATGACCCTGCTGCTGTACCAAAACTGGGAGAAGATGAGCAACCTGCACGTTCATTTATGATGAATGTACCCACAAGAACGGCAGTGTCCATAATGGTGAGTCTCTTCGCTGTGGTATGTTATCTGTGCGCCTATTTAAACGGTATGTGACCAGCTCCACGACGTGATATATTCAGAATTAGCAAGAAAATGCCACTTACTCTGACACTCAGCGTTTGGCAGTTTTCCTGGTCTTGGACGTCAGGGTGAGTGGTATACCGTTTTTGAATATTGACTGATTGCATTTTGGTCTAAATACGTGTAGGCGCTGGCTACCCGACATCATCACGGCCCGATTTCAAGAAGCTATGCTAGGTACACTGACTCGGATGCAAATATAGCTAGAGTGGTTCAGGCGGCTCTCGGTCAGCTCAGCTATGAGGCGCCAATCTGGTACACCTCGGTCAGTCGGTTCAGTTTCCCTAATGACACGGCATCTGTAACAAAGCTAAGGGACATTTCTTACAGCTAACAGCATTTTATGTTCTTGGAAAAAGAGCACATGTACGACATGTACGACTATACTTCCTTCACCTGACTCCTCAATCGTCTCGCAGTGCAATGATCACTTGTCAAAACCCTGCTCTGCTTGCATTGATTCGTCGTATCTGGGTTTCACTCGAACAACGAGGCGCCTCGAAGCTTACGCTGCTATATAATCGGACCTTCCTACACTCGGTTTTCAACCTCTTTGGGCGTCTCTTCAGTTTTTTCCCTCCCCAAACAAAGCAGTGTATATCGCAGTCTCTGCATTTCCTGGGACGGGGATGTACGGATTGGACGACTGCAAACATGCAGGCAGAGACCCATTTTGGTTACCATTGTTCGAGTAGTCTACCCGCATCTGTGGTTCCTGTACCCATGTCCGACGAGGCCTTGTCCAAGTCAAGGTCAAGTCACGATGACTTGGCGAGCACGACACCACACCCTGCGTCATTGTCAGAGTCTGGCAATTCCGGCATCACGTTCCAGCCCGTCAACGTTGTAGATATCGCTTTGCCATCGCCTGACATCACAACAACGTTTAGCGAGTCTGAAAAGTATCTGCCAGCAGAAATGTCCTCCGATGTATGTTCTGTTATAGGTGAATTATTCTACCCCATTGCTCCCACGGAATTTGAGCGATCCAACCGGCCAGATGAGGTGTAGGTCGTTGATTCTCTGGACTATTCAAATACTAAGTACTTTTCATTCAGAGAAGACAAACGCATCAGATATGATATCCATAGATTGACAGTTTCGTTTGCTCGGTACGGTTAATCTCATCTCTTTTTCTCATGGATTAACTTCAACCCTCTATAGAAGGGGAACCCCTCAACCATGGACTTCTTACATCCATCCTGAAGGAGCCCGTTATTTTCGCTGGGAGCATGATGTACGCATCGTTCACTCCCTCTTTCCAGATACTGATTTAAACTGACGCACAGCTGTTTACTGTCTATACCGACGCGTATTTGTTTGACCCAGACATATTACGAGCTGTTCAGGAATTTGTTGACCAAGTCGACGAATACCTGACGCGCCATGATACCACGGAAGTGTCCTTTGGCACAGAAAAATTGGACCTTGTCTTGGATGTCACCCTCAGCGAGACGAAAAAAACTATTTGCAGATACTACTTTGCTTACCACACAAATCGAGTAGTGTTTTGGTTAGACGAATTCGAATCTTCGGAGCGTCTTTGGTCGAAAACCAATGGGGTCATTTCGCCGGATCATATTCGTCAGTACTGATATGCGTATCGTCGTTCCCACTTCGTGCGCTAATTTTATGGAATATGAATCCGATAGTACATGAAATACAGTCACAATATTGGTATGGCCCTATGGGCAAGTCGAACGAAGAGTGTGGCTGTTAACGAGCTCCTCCTGCAGGCATCACTGCGCTCTGTTTTCGTCTCCTCGATGTGTCTCTCAGGCCGTAATCGAAGAACTCAGAGATATCATTCTCCACGCCATTGGTGGTAAGTTATAGCTCTCCGCTGCTATACTCCCACTTTTTCTCAGGGATTACCAGATAGCATAGTGTCATCGACATCCACCGTTTCTTATACTATAGAAGAGCTACGTGGAATGCTGCAACTTCTTCCCGTGAAGAGTGGAGAGACTGGACCCGGGCTTTCTCGAACTGCTTACACCCTCATGAAACATTTTGGTGCGTTCCTTTTACTCCGCGCACAACAAAGATTCATCTGTTAGCCCACGAACGCTTCCTTCACTTTTACGGTGAACCTGCGGCACGTCTCAATCGCGGCACCTCCATTTACGACAAGAGCAAGGTTCACAAGCGCTCCTTTCTATTTCACATTCTCAAATGCCTGCTTTTCGCTGCGCCTTGTACCCACCTTCGCGAGATCGAATCCATGTTGTCGGACGGACTGCTTAGCCAAGTGGCATGGAGGGACTTTATCGATAGGAATTGCAAAAACTGGTCCCACCTAACTCTATACGTGAGCCAGTTGAGAATTCGGTATCAAAGGCGATAAATTCTGATGTGCAGACCAGTCTACAGTGCTCATCAATGTAGACGTCGCCTTTTCATCTATCCAATCGACACTAATCCGACAAGTACGCCTCTCAAGATTGTTATACACCTTTCGATGCTTTCTTCCGTCGGAAGCTTATTCTTTGCTATGTTACTTCTCCGCCGTAACAACACAAGACCGAATATCTCGGCTGACGAGGCTGTGCGATTTTGCCCAACTGTAACATGGTTTGTTTCCTGACGAGATTTGAACAGGTCATGATTATGAATTCGTACCAAGATTCTTCTTGCAGATATGACAACATCGCAATCATCTATAGTCTTCCGTACGCTTTGCTCATGTGGGGGTGGGTGCTTTCTTTTGATTCAAATTTCCATCTCGATGGCCATCCCTGCTGGGTTTAGGATCTTATTTTTCATCACTGCATTTTGGATCATGTGTTTATGGGACACTACACCAGTGACTCTCGTGATATCCAGCATGGCATGGGCAGCTTTGGGCAGCTTGGTCGTTTTCTACCGGTGGGTATCTTCCACTGACGCTCGGCGGCAATGCCTACTGTCGATTCGAAAGTTGCTGGCAGGCTGCTTATCAAGTGACCGTACGTATGCCTGTAAATAATATCTATGGTGATTCATGTCACCACCAGCAACTATGCTTCGGCGGTACTTATCATGTTTTTCATATGTGTGTCATGAGAAGATCCGGTACACTTGGGTACGACGCTAGGCGCCTCCGAAATATCAACAGCCCGACAGTACGGATGAAGCCTTCACAGGTCACAGGGATCGCTGAAAGTCCAGAGCAATGGTCACCACAACGTTAGTATACATCGTCCTCATCCTGCCAATTTCACAAGATCGAAGAATAGCAGTGGCACTAAGGACGTTCCGCGCGCGGGAACGGTAGCGCCAAATTTGGAGCCCAGTGCCAGTGCTGCCGAAGGTGTGTGTTCAAATAACCATTGAGCTGGCTTGGCGTCTCACCGCGAAATGCAGGATCATCGTATGGCATGATTCATTCATCAACGAGCCGGGAACCAAGAAACATACCGGAAGTAGACGACCCCGAGTGAGTGTATCACGGACAGGCATTAGCACTTCACCGAGTCTGTAGGTTCGAAGAGAAAGGAGACGATAAACTACCGACATCGACCGTGAGTATCACACAGCCTGAGATAAAAAGAAACCAAAATACATTTGCCAATGCAGCCAACAACCGGAAAGAGACCGGCAAAAGTTGAAAGTGTTTTAATAATAATCCAAGAAAAACACTGTAAACGACTACAGTGGGAATGGAATTGCAGCAAGTGTATGTAAAGGCAAAGACCGCTGATTAAGGTCAAGGTCACTAGAGTCGATGAGACGATGTATTCAGAATGTCAGAACTCAGTTGGCGCATTGATGGTCTAAGGTTAATGGAAAGGCGCATTCAGAACTACATATATAAGTACAATGTATCACGATAAAATAGCTATGGAGGTATGCCTCTGTCGGTGGAGCTAGGCAGAAACAACCATGATTGTGTGTGTAACCAACGTTAGACATACTGGCCGATGAAGTTCAAGAAAAGTAGTAGAAACAGAAAGGTCCGTCACAGAATCGGTGTACAGTATAGGTAATAGAGAGGAAAGGCGTCAGACATCGCATGTCTCGTTCAACACCTATATCATATACCACTATGAATGAAGAGCGCCCACCGTTCCACCGACAATCCTTCATCACGAAGCGCTCTCACCGCTGAGCGCAATGAGAAAGCGGCTTGCCTAGCATCCATAGCGCCCTTCTCCTTCAGGTACTTATACACATTCTCAGTGACAATTGGACCCTGTGCATCTCCCATTGGCCACAACGTCGCCACTACACTGCGATAACCCAAGAACTGCATCGCGGCAGAGAGATGGAGAGACTCGTCAGGTGTTCCATCCGCCGAGATCGCTGTGCTACACGCTGACAGAAAGGCAAACTGTGGATCCTGGGGCGTAGCGCGCACCATGCTTGACAAAGTGAGCACTTTATTGTCCCATAACTTAAACCCGCTCATAAAAGGATTTCTGTCGTTGAGATGACCGTGGCATGCAAAGTGGACCCTGCGAGATGGAGGGGGAGCGTCAATGAGGCAGAATTGTTGGTCACAGAAAAAACTCACCAAGAATATGACGGCAGAACATCCCGTACTGCAAATATCGTCGCCTCGTCATTCGACAATCTCGTCGTCGATCCGTCAGGCAGAATACTTTGCACTAGTTGGGTTTCTACTTTGGTGTTCTCAAGCTCATGCGACTGATCAAGGATGAGAGTCCTAGGGATGGTGATAGTTGCGCTACGCCGTCGCGCATCAATCAAACAGGATAGTGTCGGAATGTAAGAAGATATGTAGCGATCGGGAAGGTTAGAGTCTTGTGGACTGTCTCGGCCGTATAATCCTGCGGCATGTAACGGTAAGCCAACCCAACCCCCAGTCAAACACCACCAGATCCTTTCTCCATCCAAAGAATCCAAGGTGGGAAGGAGATGCACGATAACATTGTTCCATAAAGCCTCCAAAACTAACTGCATCCTGCTCTTCTCTTCTTGAACCCTACCCATACGTCTCGGAACACTCTGGGAGACACTGATATGTAGGTTTGTCACATCGCCGTGTTTGAAGTTGGGAATCGATATGTGCTTCTGGAAGCCGCCTGGACCCAATATTATGGCGTCGCAATCATACGATGAATTCTTCGAGGATGTGAGGATGATGACGGGGCCTTCTTCTCCAACTGCCAACAATTCAGAGAAGGAAGGTATACGATGGAAATCTTCGAATCCCTTGCACTGTCGTATTTCAGCTATAACCGTTTCCCACCGCTTTGCCAGTTGCACTGGTTCGCTCAGATGCCCCCACTCTGATCGATCCATCCTGTTCGCGATATCCATAGCCCGCTTGACAAGTTCATCCGGTAAAGATTCCCCGACTATGCCGTCGAATGGTTGGCGAAACTGAAGATGCTGCAGCCAGAGGATAGATCGTCCTTGTTCAAGCCATTCAACTGCCTGTCCTATATCTCCTTTCCGTAATGCCCATGCTGCACCATCGCAGGCAAATACAGTAGTGATGGAACTCAGCCGCCGATGCCGAGACTCTGGGTCCCATCCGATGAATGCTAGTTGATATAAAAGGCCTATGGCCGTCTGAAAAACTTGCTTGGCATCCTCGTCATCCATGGCATCAACAAGTGCATGGCTGCATAGATTTTCTGAAGCCTGAATGCGTTGTACGATGGGTGCACCAATGGATTTTGCTGTTTCCATGTACCTGTGAATAACGGCGCCGTTTTCATAAGTTTTCCAATCGTCGCCATGCTGAAGGATTTCTCCCAAGTGTAACTTGAGAAGATGCTGGTGTGGGTGGTCGTGAGATAGTTGTGCGAGGTTGTTCCTAGCTACAGCAGCCGCTTCTTTCAAACCAAAGTTCACGCCGCGTTTTATATTGGCACGAAAGAGGTGAATGAGGGCTTCGGAAAGATTGAGTGTATCACGATACGCGCCATCATACCAGAGTGGATCTAGTGAGTGCGCTTGGACATGGAATTCGATCGCATCATAAAGCAATGCCTTCTCGACCATCCCTCGACTCTGCAAATGGAGGAAACGGTACAGGTTTGTGAATGCCTTGGAATGTAAAACCATCGCACGATTGTTGTTGTCCAGAACATCGACGGGTAGTTCGAGCAAGGAATCGTGGATCTCCAGAGCCCTGTCCAGTAAACCCAAAGACGGCACGACCTGAAATTTGCTTGCGAAGCATAATGCTAGGTTCATTGAAGCTGTGATGTCCACGCGATCCGTTGCTGCGCGTACTGTCTCCAATATGTCAATCGCGAGGTCAATATTATTGACGTCATGTTTGAGTTCGAAGTGCTCCTTGAACGCATCGGCCACAAGTAAAAGGTTGATTTCAGAAGGAAATGATGGCGGGTCATTCATATACAACGTATGAAGGCGGCGGAAGACGTCGATTGAGCTCTCGATAGGAATGAAGGTGTCGTCAACATTGGCCCCAATATCCGCAATGTCATTGAGCGTGAGTGCCAGCTCATATTCCGCTATCGCCTTCTCTCGGTGGTCAGATTGTAGCTCTACCGCCAACCCCATCTGCATCAAACCAAGCGCCCTCAGTTGTTTCCCATGTATATCAGACCTAATTTGGGGGTAATGTTCGTTCAGGGCGTAACGGAGTTGGCCACCGTACATCCTACGCATGTTTGCAGGGGCATCCTCCGTTAGAAAAGCATCCCATAACAATGCTAAGGCTTCCTCTCCAGCTTCCTCGTCATTAGCCGTGACACGAAGGACTCGAAGGGCATTGGTGAGGTCGTTCAGTGTCTGGATTCTGCTTTCATGACCTTCGGGTCTATACTCGAGGCATTCTCGATGACGGTCAATGGCCTCCTTCAGAACGTCAATATCCGACGACACGGCGTACTGCATCTTCAACGCGGCTCCAAGCTTGCTCAAAGTGACAGGCCGATCAGGATGGGGAGGGGGTTCGAGAGATAGCGCCTGCCTCAACTTGGCTATGGCTTGGGAAAGTATGTCGGTGTCATCATGTTAGGAAAATTGAGCGAGCAAAGTGATTGCTTCGTCACGTAACACGGCGTCCGCCATCCATAGAGACAGAGGCCCCGTAAGCAAGGCGAAACTAAAATAAAGTTGTGCACATACCCAATTTTCCCGGATATTGCGAGTCGAAACTGAGTTTAGGACGATAATCGAATCGGAGGCGAGTGTTTTTCCCACTGTGGCTTAGTAACTTGAGCGTTCAAGGAAATGAGCTATTCCATTCCAGGCGAATTCCTTGTGCCTACTATAGCTTACTACATCTCAAGAGTTCTTTAACTGAACAACTGTCCCACAAACATCACCCCAATGCTGTATAAAGTCCTCCCGGTCTGTCCCGTCTACTCTCTCCTTTCCCCAGACAATTTCGGCACTCTGTCGAACCGAACCCATATCCACGCGATCGGTGGTCAAGAAAATCTTCCACACTGTAACATCATGATTCATTCCTGACAGAAGCGAGAAGGAGACTGGTTTGGTCGCTGTTCCATAACCTAAACTCATTGACGATCCTCCTGGTAATGGACAATCAACAGTATCGGACCGTCCGGGCACAGTGCTGAACTGCGGCTCGTCGAAAGCGTATGAAGCTGGACACCTATCAGCTCGGAAAGAAGAGACGGAAGGTACAGGACGTACATATCGACAAATCAGACTCGAACGCAAAAAAGTAGGGATAATAGTCGATGCTACCCCTGTTATAGAGCGTCACTCCAAAAGGACTTTCGGGGTTATCAATCTTGATGACTGCTTGTCCGTTTTCATTGAACAGATTTCGCCCAATCCGAGAGTATGAGGCGTCTTTGTCACGAGATGTCAAAGAGACCTTCTCCAATGCATGGAGCTCCAATGAAACATCCGAAATGGCCGAATGTCTGTTCAGGTGATGATAGAATCTATTGGCCCAGTGGAGGACGTCCATCACCCGGCTTCTATTCTCCTCCATCCCAGTCGAAGTCGTGATCCATCTGGGTATCCGTCCTGACTCACAGCTGTACATTTTGCCTTCCACCAGGGTGATGGTGTAAAATGCAACCTCTCGGTTGTCAATAACAATCTCCAATTGGGCATCCTCGCGGCGAGCAACCCGTCGAATATCTTGCCTCCTTCCAACGACATTCCGAACCCACGCGCTGTCGCGGCAAATCACATTTAATAGCGGGAAGTTGTGAGGGGCTCTCATGAATTTTGCAAAGCAGGATTCGGGAAAGTGAGAAAGTGGTGTGCCGCGGAGTATCAACTCTGCCTGAAACGTATCGATGTTGGAGACTTGTAATACCGCTCCTAAAAGTGCGCTCGAATCTGCTGGTGTATCTCTGTCCTGATGCACAGAGTACTCAGCGCCAGCGATAACCCCTTGAGCATGACCTGCAGACAGAAAAATCCGACCGCCATTCTTTGTCACTCGCACAAGCTCGTTATCGACGAAGACCACCTGATGACTGAAAATTCCGCGATTGCTGTTGAAGCCTTCGCAATGAGGAAATTGCGTAGCGACAGATACACCACTGCGGTTCAGCAGAAGCCGCCCGATTCTAGAGAGATGTGTCAGATTCGTTGGATCAATGACCGAGATACTTGGTACATACGGTTCATGTAGTTCATCCATGAGAGAAACATAGCTGATACTTGAAATGCTTTGACCCCGACGCCTCACTGATTCTAAAACCTCCAAAACAGCAGTTGTGAATACGCCGCCTTTGTGTTTCTTCGCTTTTGCTTTAGTGTCCCTGCTGCAGGCCGCTAAAAGGATATGAGAATGGTTGTACGTGACTTCGAAGCCTGACGGATTTCGTGTCGGGCGTGAGTCGGATGGAGTTTGGTCATTGGTGAGGACATCTGCCTCGCTAATGGGAGGTATGCGAGACCAAATCCCGTCGCTGAAAGTGAGAGGCGGAGGGTTAGGAATGGTACGCGTTTCAAACTCGTCATCATCGCCTTGTCCTCCATCGTCTGCCCGAGTCATCCCAGCAGAGTAGCAGCAGTCCAGCATTAGGATCTGTAGACTGTTCGTGAGCTCGGATCGTCTACGTGCGACACCAAACGCACAACGTTATCGCTTTTCTCCTTTGCAAGCTTGTTGAGCCATGCAGCTACCATGCGATCTGGGATGCCAGGCATTCGACCGACATCTTGAGGTAATATCTGCTCAATGACATTCTCCTCCCATCCCGACCAATAATGCTCCTGATTCTTTGGAAGAGCAGACTTATAATCTGATGCGCCGTGTCCGGAGAAATAGATCAAGATGGTGGAACGGCCCTTCTTGATGTCGCTACGTCTGCCCAGGGCTTCAAATCCTTTCAGGATACCGTCAAATGTGGCGCCTTCGTTATGGAGCTCAATTATGTTGCGGTTTGGAACACCAATGCTCTTCAAAAAGGTAGCAATGGCTTTGGCGTCCAGAACTGAAGCACTAAGGGCACTGCGTTCAGTGTACCTGTCGATTCCGATTACAAGAGCAAAGAGATCCTCAGACGTTGGCCTGTGGAGATGGTCAGTGCACTGCGACGACAATAGAGGAGCTTCACTCAACGCAAAAGACATCACTGACAGTCGTCAAGCACCAGCTAGCGCTCGGCGCCTTTGCCTGGAATTTCCAGATTTGGGAGAGCCCTGTGCCACCCAATATAAAGTGCGCACTTTAATAAAAAGAAAAAGGGCTGAGCAACACTGTACTCTCACCTTCTCACCTCCGACAGCAACAAAGGTCCATATGTCCCTTGTAAGTAGAATACAAAGGGCGACTTCTTCTTTTTCTTCTTACTGAAATGCTCGTCGTAGTGTACGCCGAGGAGGTGGGTATATGCGGTAAAGTAACAGTAAAATTAGACTCGGAAAAGGCCGCAACTGGGGTACAAGTCCGCGGAGACCGCCCCATTTCTTCTGCCATCAAATTGCGCGTACAATTTCTAGGTGTTTACTTGTTCTTCAGGCATCGGCTCTATCTTCATTACCAATGGTTGAAGCATTTATATGTATTTTGGATCGCGTAAGTGTCAGAAGAAGGCGGAAAGGGAAATTCTGGCTGAATGCAAACATCCGAGTTAGTGCACTAAATGGGTAGTCTCCGAGACGTCGGACTGTGGATGAAAATCGGTGCGCATCACACACAGTGGCCAGAGGGCGAGAGCAACGGACCTTGCCTGACCAAAAAGACTACCCAATTCGAAGTCCCAGGATGGCAAATTGGTCCTCTGGGATGAGTGATTATGAGCTCGCCATTAAAAATTCGAGAGAGGATTTGAAAGGGAAACCGGAAGGACAGTCACCGGCAGAATTTTGGTGTGTCAATCCTTGAAGGATGGACATAACTCGGAATTCGAGTTGTATATCTGTACTTAGTGTTAAGTGCACCCAGCATACTCCATATGTGTCATGGTCTTCATAAGTAGGCGTATTATAGGATAAACCTGTAAGACCTATTCTCAACCAGCGTGGAACTTTATGACAAAGTTTACCCACGTTCGCGCGGTTAATGGTGCCCATTGGATATCAAAGCAAGCAGATGCAAAAGTTTCGGTGAATGTGCCCCAGAAGAGCTAAAGATCTCCAGCAACCATAGCAGTTCGAATCTGCGCAGCCCTGAAGCTATAGGTCTTGACCCAGAGATATTTTTGCCAACAAAGTATAATCAAAAGTCTTGAAGGCGCATGCTTAATAGCACTATCAGCAGAAAAATCGAGGGATAGCGTCAAGAATCAAGTAGCAAACATGGGTGTCGATGCTCAACCAGTTTTTTCCGGCAAGGCTTCCATATTTGGACCTTCGGCCTTTTCCGAAAGGACGGGAAACCCGGATCGTGCGGATCGTTGCTCTTTTTCCAGCTTCCAAAAAATCTTTCATTTTTTTTGTAGAACGTTTATATTGGCTTCGCGCACCCTGCACAACAGGGGTCTCTCCAGCCGGTGGAGCAACACATCAATGTCGTAGGCCCGTTAGTGAGTCTGGGTCAGTCAACCCCGCGAGCTTTAATGTGTCCCAAGTTTATGTAGGTGGAAACTCGTCGTGCGAGACGACGAGAAACACTACTCACGGGAGGCGAACCAATGCAATGAACAACGTGTGATTTTGTGTGAGAGAGAGATAGGCCTAAGTGAGTGAAAGTGGGAAAGGAAAGAATGGAGGATGTCGTAGAACTAGCGAGTCTTTATACGAGCGAGGAATAGAGATCGTACTTAAACGGAAGCAAAATTGGTCCGTGAGTGACATATGGTGCGTCATAGTCAGTGGTAGGTACGTCATCGTAGAGGGCGGGCTTACAGTAGGCAATTTTCTCTGTGCAGGTGCTGCTTGGTATTCTGTCTACTCGAGGTGACTCTGCAGTTATGCACGGACTCCGGTATTTAGACCAGCAAGTCCAGTGGGACTCATTCAAGTAGACTCCAGCTAGGTGTGTTGAACTTTGCTTTCATTATGTACTTGACCATATACACTAAAACCCCTGCTTGTTCCAGTTCTCAGGGAGGGTTTTTTCGTCCATAAGATTACCCTGCCATGTCCTGAGAACTATGGATGTTTGGAATGCCTTCTTCTGGGATCTCTTCTTGTCTGTTTACGGACACTCAGTTCGAATTCGATGGTTCAACACATTCCACCAGCACTGTTCGTTCTGAGTCTGGTCGTCGCTCATTTATCACGCAATCATTTCTCATTTTGCGACTAGAAGTGCCAACTCTGATATTAGTATCCACGCCATTATCTGAATGGCGATGTCAGAAACTATCAGCAGGCAGGGCGAGATGCATACGGAGGGTATCGCTTGAGGTGAACCTAGTGGTCGGACGAATAAAAAGTAATATTTGTCATCATCGGCAGTGCTCTGGGCGCTAATCTGCATTCTACGCTTCTTCCTATTCAGCACGACAAAAACTGCTTGGTTTGACGGTGGATGTACATTGACTAGGACATGCCGGGTATGTGTATTGGTTTTGGTTCGATGTAGTCTTTATTCTACTCTCACTAGAGAGAAAATCGAAAGAACCTTTGGACGTAGAGTCGTGGGATCACAAAGATGATGCTAGCTTTCGGCGCAGAATAGCGGATGAAGTAAGAACGGTGTTCTAGAGAGACAAGAAATAATGCTTTGCATGTAGATGCGCAAGTATGACCCTCCTGAGGTCACTCTCTCCGCCCTCGCTGAGACCGGTCTAGACGGATCGACTCTTCCTGTGTTGAACCAACGGACATACACTGGTCGAAAGGTCATTCCCTCCACTCTGGCCGACACACCCTGTGCTGATCTCGATGTTCACGGAGTTCTCGAGAAGCTCAACACAATCCGAGGCACTTCTTACATTCTATCCCCCACGGTATCCTCAGTTCTCGAATCCTACATCAGACGAAACTGGGATTTCGGCACGGTCTATGCTCATTTGCGTTTCTACTGGTTTCGCTTGGACTGCCGTCGAAAGGATGCTGCGCAGGGATGAAGAGAATGACCGGGAAATGCGGAAAAGTGCGATCGTCGGTAACAGGATCACTAGGCGGGGCGTGGTCCCTCGACGCATCTGGGATCTTTACGCCAATCGGGTGGTACCATACTGGGTAGCGCTCGTGGAAGACTGGATGGCGATATCGCATTCATGGGTTGACTATGAAGGAGCGCCTGAATGTGATGACACCCATCAACGGATACGAGTGGCCCGTGCCCATACCGAATGATGCCAATCTCAATCTCATCCGCATCGAGACGCTGAACTTTTGGAGCAGAGTATGCCTGGTTGGATGTTCTGTGTTTGCGGCAGGAGCACAGTCATCAGGGAGGATCTACGCAGGGAGGAGTGGAAGCTGGATGTCCCCACCATCGGATATGCAGTATGACGCCCACATTGGCGTGCGGGCTCAAGTGGATATGCTATTTGAGTGGACTGGGTCGGCCAATGAATTTCAAACGGGGTGTTTTTGAGGGCGACCGAAGTTGGTTCAATCGAGCGTGGACACTTACAAGAGGTCCCAGGTGGCTCCGAACCGCTCATTGCTGGAGATACCGGCGATGATCAGGTTCATGGAAGAGGAAATACAAGCCAGGGTCCATAGGCAGCTGCAGTCAGTTGTCCGAGATGCGATTAAGTCGCGTGACATTTAACATGCTGTTGCAAATGCAGAGTCGGGTAGTCAACAAAGCCTTTGGATAAAGTTGCAGCGTTGGTATACCCTTTTAAGCACAGAGGTCTATCCCGATATACGATGCAGCGCAGTCAGAAGAGGATGCATTGGACAGGTCCTCGTGGATGCCATGCCATTCCCCGAACCGGGCAGACTTGTTCTTCTACTACCCTGGGCCTGGGGACAGGAATAAATCATGGCGACCTTCATGGAAGCAGGTGATGGCACACACAATTCCAGTGGTGTGATGTGTCAGCCGATATTGGGATCTGTTCGTCAGGACAGAGGAAGTAGATTCGGACTGGTATGAGGGCCCACGTTTTGAATCAGTATATGTCAATGGATTAGGCTGACACGTTGGAAAAGCCTCGAGCAGGGGACTTTGCTCATCGAGGATGGCGCGAGGGGATCATGTGCATGCAAAATCGTTGTATCGCCACACAGTACCCGATACCCGACTGGTTGGTATACACTCATAGGCACTGGCGAACAACTACATTGGATCAGGTGATATCTGGGTAGTTGGGCACCTGAGACAGGATGGGAAGTTTGAGAAAGTGTCAGTGATCCATCTAGCAGACGAGGAAGAGATGCGAAAGGTTTGGGAACTCATGGTTGAGAAGTGTGTTAAAACAGTTCTTTGCTGATTTAATCAGATTCCCAGGGACACTTGGAGGGCGATGACCAGAGCCAAGCCATGTGCCGGTGTCACAGCATTGAAAGAGGACGAAAAGACGGAAGATGAGGTGAATGACGCGTGAGTGAGGCTGGTGATCCTAGACACAGTAAGATCAATGTTAAGTGTTTAAAGAAGCGTGATGATGTGGTAGGCCTGATGAACGGAATTAACAAGAACACTACCAGCCTTCTCACGCCCAAGTTTAGCCATGGTCTTCGTATGATGACTATTACAATAATAACTGCATTTCAAAGTGTCAGTCGACAAAAACCTAGGCTGCGAGTACTAGAACTACCTTCAGTGATCATCATTGCAAAGGACATTATCATTCTCAGGGCCCAGACGACTAGACCTCTAGTAGATCCGCGATAGTTTTGTGAAAGTACACAGATGACTTGGATACCCTGCCATATTTACAGCAGATTCGGAAAACCTTGTCCGAACATAATTTTGAACCTGCGGACAAGGCCTAACTGAAATTCATTGTAGCTGTAAATTTGTTGTGGAGATCAGGTTATTTTGGTTCAATTCTCAATTGGTTGAACATGCGAGGTCGGGTACCACGATGAAGCATTACAATCATCCAGACTGCTATCTGCAGATCTGATAATATTGTTGCAGTTAAGGCCTTCGCTAAGTTTTTCGTTGACATTTTCCAGGTATATAAATCGGTCTCTTTATAACGGCTCTACATAGAACTAACTAATCATAAAAATGTCTCCATTTCGGGACCAGTGCCAAATCCTCAATCTCTATGTCCCTGAACTGTCGCAAAGTTCAAGATATATAAACGAAACGAAAATACATAATTAAGTGTGCTACAGACATGAGTTGTTGATGACCTCGTTACTGAACGGCCACTTCAAGTTGGTCGTTGCGTACTTCAAGGGGCGAACCAGCGAATTCACTGCAGATGTCAAGGACGATCGAGTAAGAAACGTGGTTCTGGAGAGTTTCTGCATCAAAGACACCCGTGGCTTTTCCGCGAGTTTGACGATGGGAATGCGCCGTCCGAGCGTATTGTCCAAGTGCAAATTGTATGTGAAGGTCGGCTATCCAGGGCTGAAACCCAGCGAAGCCACTATTCACCGTGGGTATGTCGCCCACGATGTAAGCAACTTTCTTCGACTTCAAAGTAGCACGACTAAGGGTGTACCATTCATCGAATGGAGACGACTCTGCTTTTTCGCAGACAAGAGGAGCTGGTTCAGAAGATGTGGGCGCAACCAAGACCTTGTAACGGCAACAGAGTAGGAGAATGACATAGAAAACGGACTCTACATCGTGACGATAAAGGTGTTTCGGCGGCTGTCCATTCTTGTCGATGAGGAGTTCAGATGCCATGTAGGGAAGAGTGCCAGTACACTGTAACGAGAAGGCGCCAGGAACATCTCGTAAGGAGGACAAGTCAAAATCGTTGAGAACTCCGCGTATCTGACCGTCGCTGGTGCGGCGCCACATGATATTCCCAGGACTAATGTCTCGGTGGAGGATCCTCGGGTGATCATATAGCCATTTGTGTACTACAGCGACAATCAGAAATCACATCGAAGAATGAAAACGTATACGCACTTTGCAAAATGTCGAAAAAGACTTGAGCGTACTCTTCAACCGTCCGGAGTTCTTGGAGAGGATACAACCTCTCCTGAACGGTGATTCTGCATACACGGTGTTCGTAATCAATCGTCTTATTCTCTGCACACATCGCCTTTTTGCAGAAAGCTACGATATTTGGCTGAGTAGAGTCCTCGTCGTAGCCAAAGTCTTGACAAAGGAGAATGTCCGGCAAATGGTCTAGGGCCCAGTCAGGCTTCTTCCCCATCTCCATCGTTCGTGCCTTCTCTCTGGCTATTTCCACCAATTCGGCTTCTGATTTTCGTTCGATGGCAGGCCAGCTGATCTTGACGACTAGTTCTTTGCCCTTCCACTCCTTGTAGTCCGATGTAGCCTCGACGACGCAAGTGTGGCGGCCGATGATGGCAGCCTGGCGAGATATAATCCGACCAAGGGTGACTGCAACCTTTTCATGGCCATTACTCGACTTCAAGTTGAGCGAAAGCTTCACTCCTCGGAAGATAAGTCTCTGATCGAACGCTCCCCCGTCCGTTACACATTTCATGTACATTTCGTAGTTCTTGACGAGGGCGCTGTCAACGCAGTTTTGTTCTTGGGTCCCCTGCTGCTTTGGCGAAAGTCTGAACATGGTGCAAAGAACACCCAAGGTATCAGGGATGATCTCTTCCTCGCTGCCAATCGCCGGCTTCGGGTCTTGTCGATATATGCCCAGTCCAGAATTGTAAGTGGCGCCTAGAACGTCGTTATTGCACATCACGCCGTAGGGATGGTAAAATGGCTGTTCCCCAGGATTGGTCTTCTCGCGTAAGTCAGCGTAGATCTGCATAGGTTGTCTGGATACAGATTTGTCTCCGATGGCCTGAATCTTCTTGGTTATATCGTCCTCGGTCTTCCAATCAGGAGGCAGATCCAGAATTGTCGGGAAGAACTTTTTGGTGTGCATGAACACACGTTCTCTAAAATCTTCTTCAATGTATGGATCGGAATGACCTGCGTGATGACCTGCTCGATTCACGGTTGGGGCGTGACTGCTGAGTAGAGTACTCTGCACATGGGAGAGTATATGTTCAGCCCGCGATCCGTTTGGTGGAGTTCTCCTCCCTGACGAGGGGGGGAGGGCAGTGCTATCCTCCGCGTCTCTCGAAGACAATTCTTGAGAGGGGTAGAGCAAGAGAAAGGGGTCAAGAAAGAACATAGCGAGAGCCATTTTGGACGCGTATTTAAGGTCGCGTAGAGCAATAGTGAGACCGATACAGGTAGTGGCAAGGTGGAGCAAAGTAAATTTGTGAACGGCACGTGATCGCGTGGCGTCCGTTATCACGGACAATGCCGGACACTAGCAGACGAGCCCCTTCTCATTTTTCCTTGCACATTAGTACTTGCTATATATCCAAAGGTCTTCCGCGCGCTTCGCAGCTCGAGGCAGAATACCAGTGTCATAAGTAAAAGCCTCCTTGCCTGCTTCGATATCTCGAGCTGCATCGAGGAGGCAAATTGTGGAGGGAGTACAAATGTATCGCGATGAGGTATTGGTATTGGTATTGGTTGAAAACGCGTCGACGATGCTTTGTGTAATTGGGTATACGCGGAGTTCTAACATCCTATTTATTCCATCACGGCAAAGTGCTTCCTGCAATGGCATCCCCTCCATAGGATGATAAAGATCCGCAACACGCCTCGTGATGTGCGAAGACACGAGGGTATAGCACTGTACAACCATGTACGTCTATATCGCTGCTCGTTATAATGCTATTCTACTGATCTTTTCTGTGTAAAAAAGGTGGAATTCTAAGGAACCTTTTTGTGGTCTCGATGTTTCGTTGGATGAAATCTATTACAGAAAGCCCAATGAATAATAAGGATGGGCGGCCCGTCACAGGCTCGCATTTGGATACTTTGATGGTTTTGCCTATCTTCTTATTCACGGGGCTCAGGTTGTGCTTCCTATAGCGGCATTCGCACTTCTCGCCTCGGATTCCGGCCCTTTGAAGGCTCCTGATCTCGTTAGGAACTTTGCCACCGCTTCAATGCCTTACCCAGGTTGTGCCCAAGAGATCACACATGACCAGGTTCTATGACTCTTCACAAAAAATGGGTCGATGGTCGCTATATCTTGGGCACCTTCATATAATATGCTCTGCTGTTTGTAATCATTCCCCACATTCGCAACTAGTTGCTCCCCTCCATCATAGGAACTACACGACCTCGTCAGACTGGCTCGAGTTTAGTGCATGATAGCCTCAAGTAACCCTGGCAGTGAACGCTATCAAGATGTCCATCACTTTTACGGCGGCAGTCCTGCTCCTAGTAGCGACAGCAAGGGCGGCATTTCCCGATTGCACCAATGGAGTATTGAAGAATAATAATGTTTGTAATACATCAGCATGTGAGTATTGCTAGACCTCAGCATCCGTGACCACTGCTCTAACGCAGCTATCAGCACCCCTTGACAGAGCCACCGCGTTAATATCATCTCTTCACCATCGCAGAAAAACTCAACAACACCGGTAACGCCAGCCCCGGTGTCCCCCGTATTGGTCTCCCGCCATACCAATGGTGGAGCGAGGCCTTGCACGGTGTTGCCAACTCTCCAGGAGTGCAGTTCGCTAGCTCTGGGGACTACAGTTATGCTACGTCATTTCCGCAACCAATCACCATGGGCGCAGCGTTCGACGATGAGCTGATTAGAGACGTTGGTACTGTTGTCAGTACGGAAGCTAGGGTGTTTAACAATGCTGGTAGAGCCGGATTGGATTTTTGGACGCCGAATATCAATCCTTTCAAGGACCCACGATGGGGGCGAGGACAGGGTGAGTCTTGATATCGTTCCGGTTTGTGGAACTATGAATATCTGACGAAGAATAGAAACACCGGGTGAAGACCCTTATCATCTTTCTTCGTACGTGCATGCTTTAGTAGACGGCTTGCAAGGGGGCTACGATCCCAAGTACAAACGTGTTGTCGCCACTTGCAAACATTTCGCAGGTCAGCTATATCTCCACCTTTCGAAGCGTCAGACTGACCAAAATGCAGGCTACGATGTAGAGAATTGGAATGGGAACTTCAGATTCCAATTCGACGCTCAGATCACATCCCAAGATCTGGCCGAATACTATATGCCGCCTTTCCAGAGCTGCGCCCGAGACTCCAATGTCGGTTCTTTCATGTGCTCGTACAGTTAGTCAACCTTTTGTCACATCACTATCTCGCGCTGACATCCTCAGATGCTGTGAATGGTGTACCAACTTGCGCAGATCCATACTTGCTCCAAACAATTCTTCGGGAGCATTGGGGCTGGACCAACGAACAGCAATACGTGACCAGCGATTGCGACGCTCTGCAAAACATCTACCTACCACATGAGTATACCGCGACCAGAGAAGAAGCTGTGGCAGCCGCATTAATAGCCGGCACAGATCTAGACTGCGGTACCTATTACCAGAGTTACCTCCCAGCGGCATTCGAGCAAGGTCTATTCAACGAGTCAACCCTTGATCAAGCATTGATACGGCAATACTCTGCACTTGTTCGTCTCGGTTATTTCGATCCTCCAGAGGAGCAACCATATCGACAGCTAAGCTTCAACGACGTTTCAACGCCTGAGGCACAACAACTGGCCTACAAAGCGGCAGTTGAAGGCATCGTTTTACTCAAGAACGACGGCTTGCTTCCTCTGTCTCTCCAAAATGTCTCCTCCATTGCGCTCATAGGGAGCTGGGCCAACGCAACCCAGCAGATGCAAGGAAACTACTTTGGCCAAGCTCCATACCTTCATAGCCCTCTGTACGCCGTTCAACAGCTCGGCGTGACCGTCAATTACCTTCAGGGCGTTAGCGGTCAACGAGACCCAACAACCGGCAACTGGCTTCCCGTCTGGGCTGCCGCCAGCCAGTCCGACATCATAATCTATGCAGACGGCATCGACGACTCTATAGAGTCAGAGAGCTTAGGATCGCGTCTCCATCTCCTGGACAGGCGCCCAGCTCGACATGATCGGACAGCTAGCGAGTTACGGCAAACCAATGATCGTATTGCAGATGGGCGGTGGTCAACTCGACTCGTCGCCGATAAAAAACAACCCAAACATCTCAGCACTCATATGGGGAGGCTTCCCCGGCCAGGACGGTGGTGTCGCACTCATGGACATCATCACCGGCAAAGCAGCACCAGCAGGCCGGCTCCCAACTACACAATACCCCTCCTCCTACATCAACGAGGTCCCAATGACCGACATGTCTCTACGACCAGGGCCGCACAATCCAGGAAGAACTTACAAGTGGTACAGCGGCACCCCGATCTACGATTTCGGCACTGGACTCCACTACACCGACTTCAGCGCCTCGATCACCTCCCATGTAATGCAAAGCTACGACATCGCGGCCCTGATGTCCAACTGCACGGGAAAATACCTCGACCGCTGCCCCTTCCTCTCCTCACCTCTCTCCGTCACAGTTAGCAACACAGGCACTACAGCTTCGGACTATGTAGCACTCGCTTTCCTAACTGGCTCTTTCGGCCCGACTCCATTCCCTAAGAAATCTCTTGTCGCGTACCAGCGTCTGTTCAATATAGCTGGCGGCGCGACGGATACTGCTTGGTTGAACCTGACGCTTGGGTCTCTGGCACGGTATGATGAGCAGGGAAACAGAGTGTTGTATCCGGGGGATTATGCTGTAGGTGATTGATACCGCCCCGCTGGCGATGGTTAACTTCACATTGACCGGGCAGCAGAGGATGTTGGAGGAGTGGCCACAGCCGCCGAAGGAGTCGAGGAGGGACTGGAGTTGAGGGACTGGAAGGGTATTTCGTTGGGGGGTATGGAAGTGGGCAGGGAGGTGTAGGAGCAGCCTTTGGAATAGGACATAGGTGTTGAAGCATTCTACGTACGCCGCAATCCTGAGACGGGAGCCTTCTCGTTTTTTCCTCCTACAGTGCTCCTTTGATAAATACCCTAGCCATTTACGGTGAATTCGGAAAGCCTTGTCCTGAACGTAATTTTGAACCTGCAGACAAAGCCCATATGAAACTGCCTGTAGCTCTAAAATTGTTGTGGAGATCAAGTTATTTTTGTTCAATTGTCAATTGGTTGAACTTGCAAGGTCGAGCGTCTGGACTGTACATCATCACAATCATCCTGCCGCCTGCATATCTGATGATATTGTTGTCGTTAATTCCTTTGCTAAGTTTCTCGTTGATATTTTCCAGGTATAGAACTTGGTCTCTTTATAACGGCTCTACATAGGATAAACCAACGGTGAAAAATGTCTCCAATGCGAGACCAATGCTGAATCTTCAATGTCTACGTCCCTAAACTGTCCCATAGTGTCGCAAAGTTCACGATGTATAAGCGGAACCAAGATACATAATAAAGTATGCTACAGACATCGATTGTTGACGGCCTCGTTACTAAACGGTCACTTCGAGCTGGTCGTTACGTACGACAAGGGGCGAACCAGCAAAGTCACTGCAGATGTCAAGGACGATCGAGTACGAAACTTCGTTCTGGAGAGTTTCTTCATCAAAGGCACTAGTGGCTTTTACGCCCATCTGGTAGTGGGAACGCGAAGTCCGGGCGTATTGTGCACGTGTGAGCCGTATATGAAGGTCGCTTATCCAGGGCTGAAACGCAACGAAGCCACTGTTCACCGTGGGTATGTCGCCCATGATGAAGCCCATCTTCTTGTCCTTCAAAGTAGCACGACCGAGCGTGTACCATTCATCGAATCGGGAGGATACTTTTTCGCATGCCAGAGGGCCTGGTTCAGAAGATGTGGGCGCAGCCAAGACCTTGTAACGACAGCAGTGTAGGAGAATGACATAGAAAATGGACTCTACATCGTGACGATAAAGGTGTTGGGGCGGTTGTCTATTCTTGTTGATGAGGAGTTCACATGCCATGTAGGGGAGCGTGCCGGTACGTTGTAACGAGGAAGCGCCTAGAACATCTCGTAAGGAGGACAAGTCGAAATCGTTGAGAACTCCGCGTATATGACCGTCGCTGGTACGGCGCCACATGATATTCCCAGGACTAATGTCCCGGTGGAGGATCCTCGGGTGATCATACAGCCATTTGTGAACTACAGCACCGATCAGATATAGCATTGAAATCTGAGAACGGCATACGTACTTTGCAAAATGTCGAAAAAGACTTGAGCGTACTCCTCAACTGTCCGGAGTTCTTGGAGAGGATACAACCTTTCCTGAACTGTGATTCGACAGACACGTTGTTCGTATTCAATCTTCATGTTCTCTGCACACTCTGCCTCCTTGCAGAAAGCTGTGATATTTGCCTGAGTAGATTTCTCGTCGCAGCCAAAGTCTTGACAAAGGAGAATGTCCGGCAAATGGTCTAGCGCCCAGTCAGGTTTCTTCCCTGTCTCCATCGTTCGCGCCATCTCCCTGGCTCTCTTCACCAAGTCGGCTTCCGATTCTCGTTCGACGGCAGGCCAGCTGATCTTGATGACCAGTTCTTTACCTTTCCATCCCTTGTAGTCCGATGTAGCCTCGACGACACAGGTATGGCGACCGATGATGGCAGGTTGACGAGATATAATCCGACCAAGAGTGACCTCAACCACTTCATCACCTTTACCCGTCTTCAGCTTGAGCAGAACTCCTTTGAAGACATCTCTCTGATCGAAAGTTTCCCCATCCTTGGCACATCTCGTCATGTACGTTTCATAGTTCTCGATGAGGGGCCTGTCAACACAAAACTGTTCTTGGATCCCCCGCTGCGTGGGGGTAAGTCGACTTAATCCGATAAGCAATGCGCCGAACTCATCCGTTATCTGTGACAACGTGATATTCTTCCTTCGTTTGAACATTTCAATCGGCTTGCAGACCATGATGATGGAGCGATCGTAGTAGAGGAGTTGTATGCGTCCCATTGTAACGAGAGCACCGATGCAGTGAGTGTGAAATCCGGCGCTGGACAGAATCTCGAGGGCGTAACGGCCACATTGGACTATCGTGTTACGGCGCGCCTGAGATTGATCTTCAATTTCCATTGTCGGTTCGTCTACTGCAGGGACTCCTTCTCTCAGAGAGCTGAGAGCCGCCGAATTTGCCGACATATTCCTAGCATCTGAAACGTCAGGTGTTGTCCCAGAGCGTGCATGCTTAGAGGCATGAGGAGGTTCATCTTGGAAGCGACGCTTCTGTGCGGTGGATCCCAGAAGTGACGATCTGACAGGGAGTAGAATCCCGCCAGGGTCGCGGTGTATAGTTGTTTTACCTCGTACATCGCCCCGAGGATCCTCGCCAGCTGAGTGGTGCGGTTAGCCAGAAGAATGCCAGGAGACAAGATGACACTCACCATCTGACAAAACTCTGTATCTAGCATCAGTCCCCTCATCGAGGAAGCAAAATTTCGGCTTGAATTCTTGCCAATGCATTGTCTGCGCCCAAGAAAAGCTATTCTCGGGCCCATTATCCATCATCTGATCAACATCATTTCCTGAGCTGGTGAACATCGCGCGAAGAACACCCAAAGTATCAGGGACATGCTGTTCCTCGCAGCCAAGCACCGGTTTCGCGTCTTGTCGATAGATCCCCAGTCCAGAACTGTCAGTGGCACCTAGAACGTCGAACGCGCTATTACACATCACACCGTAGGGATGGTAATACGCCTTTTCTCCCGGATTGGTCTTGTTGCATAATGCTACGTAGGCCTTCATATGTCGTTTGAATACAGAGCTGTCTCTGATGGCCTTGATCCTCTCGGTTATCTCGTCGTCGGTCTTCCATTCAGGAGGAAGATGGAGAATGTTTGGGAAAAAATGTTCGGCATGTACGAAAACACGCTTTCTGAGATCTTCTTCAATATATCGGTCGAAATGACCGACAAGGTAATTTGGGGTGGTTGCGGGATCAACGGTTGGGGCGTGATTGCTTAGTGGAGTGCTTTGCACAACAGAAAGTATTTGTTGAGCGCGAGATCCGTTTGGTGGAGTTTTGCTCCCTGGCGCGGGGAGGAGAGCAGTGCTATCGTCCGCAACACTCGAAGACATAGTAATGTTGGGAATTTTTTGAGAGGGGTAGAATGAGAGAAGGGGGTCGAGGAAGAATATAGCGGCAGCCATTTTGACGCGTCTTTAAGGTCGCGTCGAACAATAGTGAACCCAATGCACGTAGTGGCAACGTAGAGCAAAGTAAACTTGTGAACAGCACGTGATCGTGTGGCGTCCATCATCGTGGACAATGCCGTGCCCGGATGGTGACGCCTCATTCGGATTTCCTTGTCCTCCTTATTGGGACCTTGTGCCGGTACCACCATCACCATCACCACCTTTGACAAACCCCCTGCCATTGAAAGAAGACTGCCTGCATACAATGTCCTTCTGAGATTAATTGCACCTTAAATTTTGTTGTTGTGGAGGATAACTGATTTTGATGTCGAAGTTGCTACTTGGTTGAAAATATTCCATTCAAATTCACCTTGTAATCATCCTACTGGAGGCAGATTATTATGATATTGTGAGGATGTCGAGTCCCCGAAAGAAGCAGAAATGAGGGTAGACTGAACCGCTCGCTCACTCGCAGTAGTCGATCAAGTGATATTAAATTTAGACGTTGTTAGTGCCGCAGGATAGCCTCGCTTCCAGTCCTCATGTAAATGCGCGCAACAAAGGTATACCCTTCATCATCTTCGACATCATCCACTGCGGCGACTTCTTCATCAGCTCTGCATTCCTAAACGTTTTCAACCGCTTTTCCCCAGCCGCCAAACTAGCGACCCACAACTTCTCCCCGTACATCAGTGCCTTCTTCTCGTCGTTCTGGCACACATACGCGTTGTATAGCTGATACAGCGTCTTCTGGTACGCCAGTGATCCTTGGAGCTCCTCCTCTTCTATCCTCGCTAGAGTCTGGACCGCAGGGTCGATCCAAGCATCGGGTCGCACCCCCTCCTCTTGCACTATCGGGACCGTCACGGCCTTCCGGTTGTTCACAGCAGTGCGAATTGGATCACTTTTAGTGTAGTCGAGGCAGGCCCTACAGGTACACTGGATGCCATACGATGCAAGGTCCTTCCCTCGTTCAGCAGCTGGCAGGAGAATGTCCGTGTAAGTGGTGAGAATTTCTTCGCCTTCCTCGATGTCCCGAGCGGCGCGAAGCTGCATGGAAAATGAGGATATGTAGAACTTGCGAAGGGTGTTTGGGGAACAACTGTATTCAAATGGCCGTCAGACGCAGGGACTACGCAAAGACTTTGGGCTGTCTCACCTGTGATTTACCCTGGATAGAACATTGTAGACGCTACTATACATTCCAACCATGTCCTTCAATTCTTCATAACCCAATGTTAGCCGTATATGTAGAAGAATTTACGGACGACCTACTTTCGTCTGTGTTCGACTTGGCTACCAATTCCACATTTTCTACCATTCATGCATTAGAAACTATCGTCAACGGAAGATTTAACGACCTACTAGTTTCATCTTTCAGTACATCCTCGAGGCCATAGCCGTTCGTCCGAATTATTCCCAAGGTTGGACCACTTCCATCGTGCGTGTGGCTATTATGAAGCGCCATGAATTCCTTCTGATTCTCTTCATTCAAGCGCTCAAAAATAGGGCGCACAATTCCCTCGGAGTGATCCAGAATAGCTTCATTCATCTCCTCTTTCGTCATGCCTTTTGGTAAGGGAGCCGCTGATAATCCCACAAGAGCAAGAGGCACGACCATCAAAGGCCTCTCGTCAACAATGAGGCCACCCATCTTGATTTTGCGCGCGGCGAACATGCCGAGACCTTTACCTGGTGCAGAAGAGATAACGTAGGCTTTGTCCTTTGTCTCTTTTAGTGGTCGAGGAAAATTAGAGATGGTCTCGATCCGTCGCTTCATATATCCGGATAACAAACATTGGGACCACCCGCCTGGGAAGGGGACCTGCACATTGCACCAGGTCTCGTCGTCTGCATGTGGCGCAGGGTTTTTGAATGAACCAGGGTCATTCTCATCGGGTACCGCGTCTATAGCTAGTAATGTGCGTAAGGGCAACATACTGTACAACAGATACCAACACATACCTTTGAGATCCCTGTGAGTCAATCCCCATGCACTCGCCAGCTTTTCGGCCTCCTTATCAGGTTCATCTGTGGATAATTCATTAATCTCATTTACGTTCAGAGACGGTGCAAAGAAGCAGTACCCTTTGACATTCCTATGCTTGAAGACATATAGCCTAGCATCTCATCTGCAGAAACTAGAATAATGTTCAGTAAATAATATAAAGGGGACAAGCGCAAGAGAGACATGCCTTGAACAGATTTAGGTGGATTCGGGCAATTTATTGTCTTCTTCGTTGCCGATTTGGAGGCATCGGTCGGTCTCGCAGGTTCGCGCCTTGACTTTGCAGTAAGTAAAAAACCACGCTTCATGATGGTTGGTATCGATGGGAGACTCTATCGATGCATCGTATCTTATATAGTCTAGATAAACTTTCCCAAGGAGATCTGTACTCAACAACCGTTGCCAGTGGCCCTTTCAAAGTTGTTCACGGCTTTCAAGTTCCTTTTGTGTCGGTACAAAAAGAAATCAACGAAATGATCATCGTCAGGACACCTGTGACCAAAATTCCATGAGCCCTTTGTCAAACCAAAAACGACACATTAGAGGCAGATCGACCTTCCGTAACCGGTTCCTTCAAGTTAGGTAATGAACCCTCGAAGTTTCTGGTCGGTACTTTCATTTCCTTCGGTCCCGGAACTAGGATATCTATATGATATGTGCAAAAGTCTAAATACCGGAAGAGACTCGGAATCGAGACTCGCGAATGCTCGACAATGAATCACCATAAGGAAAGAAGTTTCCTGTGCAGCGGTAAGCTGCCAAGCGTTGCCGGTGAAGATCAGCGGAGACTACAAACTCCGCCCTCTTGCCGAGGGCTGTATATTCATGCCGCATGAGCGGAATTTCAATCTTCCCAATTCACATCGGCTATGCCGTACGCCTTTGCTCCAAACTGTCATCACATCCAAACGAATGTACAACGGAGTTGTAACACATATAGTACATCATATGAATACATGCATATACACCTTGCTAGCTATAATTTACATGCAAACCAAGTCCATGTCCCCGTCCGAAATACAACTGGCCTAATACTGGCCAAAAACCCATAATTAGACTAAGCATTGTGGATCATAGTTTCCTCGGTGCGATGGAGCATTTGAATGCCTTGGGATGCCTACAAATGAATTGAGCCTATGTCGAAGGGAACGACATGCCTTTACATACCTCACGAAAGAAGATTCGAACTCAGGGACCACCGTTATGGTATTCCCATCCAAGTCCTTGGCTTTCGCTATATCGAATGAGGCGACAATCATCGAAACCGCTATCCAAATGCCCGTGTCCGCATAATACCTACCGGGACATTTTCTGAGGGAAAATTTTCAGTGTCAAGATTACGAACACCAATTTGTCTTGAACCTTACCGTCTACCAAAACCGAACGCCACATCGCGAGGGTCGAAGTCTTCCAGTTCTTCTGTGTATCGCTCAGGACGAAACACGTCAGGGTTGGCACAATTCTTCATCATTGCGCTATAATCGTGGTATCATTGAAAGCATTCAGTAAAAACCCAAAAAAAGAACATACTATATATTCGCGAGAATGGTGCTGCCTTTCGGGATGAAACGATCTCTGAAAATATCGTCCTCCATCACCCGATGGGGCATACCTAAGGGTACAGGAGGGTTCCATCTTTATCGATAAGCGCTTAGCTTTGTTGACCCAAGTCCTGGGTAGGAATTACACTGACCTGTAGACTTCCTTGATGACGGATTCAAGATATGGCAAGGATTCCCTATCAGACATCTCCGGTAGACGCTCGCGCCCCACAACAATGTCCATTTCTTCCCGTGCTTTAGCGAATGCGCCCGGATAGAGAACCATCGCCAAGATGAAAGAAGTGAGCACACAAACAGTCTACACAGAAAAAAGTTTTAGCGCCCTGGTCCTAATCAGCGAACCTGAGAGAAGCTTACGGTATCTTCGGCCGCAGAATATAACGTTCCAGCCACACCTTTGATATCCTCAACGTCTTCGTCAGAAATGGTACCCATGACGAGGCGGTCTTTGATCAGCCTCGAGGTGAACGAGGGCGGTGCAGTTCCCATGTTCTTAACAAATAGTCAGTGACGAAATGAAAGATGGGGGTACTAAATGAATTCATTACTATTTCTTCTTTGACCTGTTCGTATGGAATGGTCATCATCTGTTCTACTGCGGCTTTGACCTCCAACGCATCACGTTTGAATGCAGAGAAGGGGGCCCATGTGGGTATATACCTAAGTAGGATACTATCAGCACTGTAAATTTGAATCGCAAGACGCGCCACCAACCTCATCAACGGGAAGTAATCAACCAGCGTAGCAGCCGGCGACCCGGATTGTATCGTCATTTTCAAGGCCTTCTCAGCTAGAAGACGTCAATTCAAGCGACAAAGGAAGTGACCATAACTGACCTAGCTTGATATTAAGATCATCATTTGATTTCACATCGGCACCATAGGCGATTTTAAGAATACTAGCCGCGGCATATCTGTTGATGCTATTCATTCAGGCGAGATCACCATCTGTGATGGGAAGAACTGACCCTCTGATATGATCCAAAAATATCTCAGGACTGTCAGCTAGACCCTTCAGCAATGTCTCTGCTGACTGATTCTGTATGGGTTCAAGTTCCTTGGCGGCCCGATGATTAAACGTTTGGTGAATGAAACGTCTGTGTTTGCGGAAACGCGGTCCACTACCAAATGCCCGTTCAGTAGACGCAACCAAGAGAACAGGAAGAAGCTTACTATCTAATATGTGTGGTCGAATGGCTCCATCCCATCCTATACGGGGAGAATGCGTTAGACACAGTCAACGGTTGAAGTGAGCAACATATGGTACATTTCTGCTAGTAGCACGAATCGCGGACGATCAGAATATATAGCACTCCTGCGCTCAAGTAATTCTTGGGCGGCCTGGATACTGCTGAGGACGATTGTGGACTGGCTGAACACCTTGAAATGAACAAGGTCACCTGTAGACAAGTGGTCAGGACATTCCCAACGATGTAAGAATCACTAACCGTAGACGGCTCCCCACTCCATAAACGTCTCCTCAGGATGATTTGACTGGATTTGCAGGACGTTGCCGATGAGCCAAGTCGGTTTCGGCCCGTCTGGTAAAGAGAGTTTACGAGCGCGTAAAAATCGTGCATACGCGACGATGGCGAAAACGACGAGAAGAGGTATCACCAACGACGATGTCTCTGAACAAAACATGGCGGCTGGGAAGTGAACGAAAGATACGTTGGCATATTCTCGGGCTCGCTTTTAAACTTGGAAAACATGGCTGAATGCGGATCGATCACCGTAGCGGATGCATTTTGATGTATGAGAATTGCGGAACGGGGTAGAAATAGAAATAAGACGCATCCACATGAAATACCCGATAAAAGGAAGGGATTGCAGTTTCGAAGGGCCCGAACGGAACATACACCCAGGCGACATAACGCGCAAGCTCTATCGAAAGGCGGTACAACTGTACTTGACAGGAAGCATTGCGATCGGATAGTCTTCTCGAAATTCTGATGGAAGACGCATCGGCTGGAAGCGTGGAACAATTCAATTATCGACTTTCGTGGACATCGCAAAGCAGATAGTGTTCATCCGGGCCTTCCAATCCACGGGCCAGTGGGCACCCGAGCCAGGGTATGATGTGGAAATCGATGATAGAAGGACTGATCACGAGACGGACCAGCTGAAGCTTTCCTGAGAGCGAAAAATGTGGACCTTTTTGTCGAGCGGGAGTAGAATAATCACATTCAGTCAAGCCTGGGCCGAGGGCTGTAACCAAGAGCCTCCGGGCGCACATATACGTTAACCGGAGACACATAGCGCGTCGACGGCGTATTTACCTGTAACTGAGAGCGCGACCCGGGTGCGTTCGACGGTAGCTCCAATTGGGTTCCTCTGTCAGGGACCGAGATGGAAGACGCCCATATTCTGGATGATTGCTTGGTTTCTTGAAGATGAAATGCTGGTCAGTAGGTTTGGACAAATGCTCCAGAATCCCTATCGTAGTCCATCATCGCGAGAATTCTCCGGCAAACAAACATCCCCAGGAAACGAGAAAGTGATCGCACTCCACGAAGGCAAAGCTGAAGCTCTGGGTGCGACGGGGCACGCACCAAAAGGATCCAAATGGATTCGGTGGAGTTACGTTCTGTAAAGTTACCGCAGGAATAGATTGCTTGATAGGCAGGGAAATGCCAAGTCAGCATGACCGTGGATAAGGAACCTGGAAGAGGCCCTGCCGCCGGTCGGTGCTAGCGGACATTACGGAGTTTGAAAGTCCAAGTGGCGCGCTTCCAGCTGGTGGTACAGTGACCAAGGTAAATGACCATACAAAGTACATAAGGATGCTCGGACGGCCATTGAACACCGATGGAATGTCATTGTCAACTAATCCGAAGTTTTCCACAGAGCGGCGAGCACCAAACTAAACTAGTTTTACCTAATTATTCATAGCACGAGTACAATATGGGGCATTAATATCGACAGCTTTAAGTAACAAATTTAGCCCTCTCGTCGGGACCGAAGCTATTCACGTTCGGGGTCGGATACAACACTCGAATTTCTTAGGGTGTCTGGAAAAGACATATGATATGACATAGACAACCCGAATCAGCGACAACAACGCACCGGACAAAAGCCGACTCGAATTCGGCAACGGGTGTAATCACATTCCCTTCAGAATCCTTGGCCTTTGATATATCAAACCTTGAGATGATCATGGAAAGCGCCAGCCACACTCCTGCATCAGCGAAATACCTTCCAGGGCACTTCCTGACACCAACGGTTAGCCTGAAGAACAGAGGCATCTGAAATACCAGCTGACCTTCTCCCAAATCCAAATATTACGTCTCGTGGGTTCAGCACTTCTGGATCCTCAAACCGCTCAGGAAGGAAGGTATCCGGATCGGGGCAATTCTTCAGGATCGCACTGTGTACAGCATAAATATTGCTGACGATATCGATGTGATCCAAATCACATACTAGACATTTGCCAGAACAGTGCTACCCTTGGGAATGAAGCGGTCCCTGTAAATGTCGTCTTCCATAACTCGATGGGGTATACCCAAAGGCACCGGAGGATTCCATCTGCAGCAATCTATATGAGCCTCTTTTAATGTTCACTGCCATGATGACGCACGAACCTGTACACCTCTTTGATGACAGCATCGAGATACGGCAAGGCTTCTCTGTCAGTCAGGCCCGGCAATCGTGCCCTGCCTACGACATCATCCATTTCATCCTGTGCCTTGACAAATACTTCCGGAAATAGGACCATGGCCAGGATAAATGAGGTGATCACACACGCAGACTAGACACCATGGATCAGTAATTGAGCTATTTAGCGTTTTCAACGGAGACTTTACGGTATCTTCCGCAGCAGCGTACAATGTCCCCGCTACGCCCTTGATGTCTTCCTCGTCCTCGTGCGTGATACTTCCTGTGCTAAGATGGGCCTCTATCAGTCTCGAGGTCAATGACGACGATGCTGTACCCAGCGTCTATCGAAGTCCGTCAGAGAAGAGCGATTGCCCCCGATCATAAACGAGTAATACCATCTCTTCCTTGACCCGTTCATAGGGAAGTGACATCATCTGGTCAACGGCAGCTTTCACTTTCATCGCATCGCGTTTGAAACGGGAAAATGGTGCCCATGTGGGAATGTATCTGAAATATTCAGGTCCTACGATGTCCCCGGAAAGTAAAACAAGTGATACGCACCTCATTACCGGGAAGTAATCAACGAGCGTAGCGGCCGGTGTACCCGACTGTACAGTCATGGTGGATGCTCTTTCGGCTGCGAATGTATTCCTTAGGCCGCTTATCGCTAGAGCAAATAAGCAACGGATTACTGACCTAGCTTGATATAGAGGTCATCACTTGATTTGACGTCCGCTCCGTATGCGACCTTGAGGATGGTGGCTCCGGTATATCTTTAGTGAAGAATGTAGGCGACGTTATGCCCCATGGCAATAGGCCTCACCGTCGGATATGATCAATAAATAACTCAGGAGTTGCAGTCAGCCCTTCCATCAAGGTTAAGGCCTCATCGGTCTGTATAGGTTGAAGGTCCGCGACGGCCTGTTGGTTGAACGTTTGATGCATGAAGCGCCTGTGTTTTCGGAATCGAGCCCCACTAGTGACGTTAGGTTGGAGAATCTAGCAAACAAGCTCAGCGACATACTATCTGACGTGCGTCGACGCATTTTGCCATCCCATCCTGACAAAGTGAGTGACTTGGCCAAGACCTAGATGGTAACCGTACATTTCGGAGAGTAGTACAAAACGCGGGCGATCGGAATACATAGCACCGCGTTGCTCCAGTAATTCGTCGGCGGCTTCACAGCTGTTTAAAATGATCACAGATTGACTGAAAAGCTTTATATGAACGACATCGCCTACAGACGCGGTCAGCAGCCCGTAGCACTCTCAAAAAGAATTTCCCACCGTAAATGTACGCCCACTGGGTAAATTTGTACTCCGGATTTTTGGCAGGGACCTGCAAGACGTTACCAATAAACCAAGCAGGCGTTGGCCCATCTGGAAGTCGTGGTCGGCGAGTAGAAGCATACCAGTACACAATGAAGACGAAGAGAACCAGTAACACAAAAGGCAAAGGTAGAGGAAAAGGCATATCAGTCGAAAGGAAAATGAAGGATATAGATAATTGACCAGCCCGTCGCCTTGTTTTTAAAGGCTGAACACGGTCAGCATAATACTCCACGGACTCTACACAAAACCCGAATGTCCACAATTCAAGAAAGAAATTTGACCGAACAAGGCCAAGGCGAAAGCTTCATTGCGACCGACGATCATGAAACAAAAAGCAGCTTGACCGCTACCGCTCCTTTCGAAACTGCGTCTCAGGAGCCAATCTGGCTTTTTGCGTTCATGACAGAAAGAATTCGAAGCCGTACGGGGTCTGAAAATCTGGCGGAGACATGCGGGCGTGAGGAACAGAGAGGTGTATGTAGCAATTGAGTTGACGGATAAGGCTGGTGGGTCGATCCACACTGTACGACGACGCTGATAGAAAGCCTGCGGCTGGCAGACAATTTTTAGAGCGAAGGAGTGAAATGTCGTCTCTTTCAGCCCGATGCAGCCAGCGTTGATGACGCACCAAGAAGAGCGAAGAGCGATTATTAGTCTTATTGGTTGTTCCTGGCTGTGAATACCAAGAAGATTGATGCAAGGCCGATGAAAGAAGCGTCAGGCGATCACTGGAAATCAGCCAACACCAATGTTATCTTTCGAGGGCAACGCAAAGAGACCTCGTTCAGGCCATAATGCGAGACTCCGCCACTATTTTGCCACCTTATAGTTGGATATAGTTGTTTCTTTGACACGGATAATTCTATAGTGCAGAAGTTAGTGTCGATATAGACTTTCGAAAGGATTGTGGGACTCGCACGGTTTAAATTTGAGACGCCAACTGAAGGAACTGGACAGACGCGGAACATCTGTATCCCGACGCTTAGCGGTCGAACTTGGGGCCTACGTTCTTCGGTGGCCAGTTGAAGTATGAATAGCTGTAGGCGACCGTCAAAACGGACAGGTAGCTCGGTTTCAACGAACAATGCATGAGGATCCAAACGTCACACGAACCCGCCCACGATAGCAAAGTATTGTCGAAGGCGGACAAAACTGCTGCGGTTTACTGTCAGTATACCGAATTTCGCCAGGCCGGATGCCAGCAAGGAAGCCGTTTCAATATGTGCGCTTGGGATCGACCAAAGTTTCCTGTATACTAGCATGCATGATGTCACAGACACTCTAATGTATGAAAAAAATGGGCGCCACACCTAACGCTCCAGCTGCTCCATCACTCCGGACTCGGGAATATTGACATTTCAATGGTAGTATGCGCGGTAATCGGGCGTCTCAATACCAGTACTCAGCATCCGAGGAGGTATGCAGAGAGCCACAGGGTAGACAGCAACGTTCTCCATTTCACGGGACCGGACGAGAACTCAATACATCACTGTAACGCTGGCGACCTTTTTTTACAAATCCTTCTAGAATCTGGATAGCACCATGGCTTCTTCGCCCGAGGTGCCCGTCCTTGATTGTCCATCGCGAAGGCTAGCATCGATGTCCCACTGGTTCTAAATATGAAACGAGGCGTCAAGTGAAGGCCACACGATTATGCTTACCTCTTTTCCCTTTTTATCGGCGCTCGCCTTAGGCGTCCTTGCCATCGCGAGGGCATCATTTTCTGTAAAGGCGGAACGCGGATAATTCTCATTACTTCGAACTCGGGTGGATTGATGAAGGGGGGCTTGCCTTTATTCGTCAGAGTCTGCTCGATGTCCTCTGAAGATGCGATGAGATGCGGTGCGTCGCTGAACTAGAAGACGGGCGAACCTTCGCTCTTCTGGTGATGGTTCTCTTCACGAATGAAGTCCACTGAATACGCGGTCAAAATTAAAGGATAGCGCACTAGAAGACGCGCGAACTTTCAGGCTTCTTGACGGAAGTCATTCTTTGGCGAATTTGTCGCTGAGTCTCCAGGCGCGCGGCGACGAGGGCTATCTCCGCCTCCAAGTTATCGCATTGGACTACAAGCCTTCCATTCTGGTCCAAGTAACGATCCAGTTTGTGCAGCAAATCCGGGATCTTGTGGATAATGTCGGATGCAAGTGGCGAGATGTCTGGCATGGTTGGAAAGGGCGACGTGGTCTGGTTCAAGTTCTACCGCCGGAAAGCGATCGTACCAGGTCCAACTACCCTCTGATTCCAACCACGTCTATCCTACTGGCAGCACGATCCTTCCAACATGTCTAGCACCCGTGTCGCCACCGTCGAGTTCGACGTCCTCGAGACTGCCCGTACACTGGAGACTCAACTACGCGATATCGAGAGTCTCTGCCAAGAAGCCAAATCTGCTCGTGACAAGAACAAGGCGAGGAGGAAGGCTCTCGAGAAACAGCTGTCGGCCGTCAATGCCCAGCTGCAGTTGGAGACAGCGGAAACGGAAAGATTCTGTGGCAGACTCGCGTCGAGGTCCCTGCCAACCCTTCCCGACCTTAGTCCACGCCCGCTCGACGCCCACTTTCACGTCTTTACTGCTAACCCTGGCCGTAACAGCGACGCGTACACGTTCTCCAGCAATACGTGTACTGGCTATGCAGTATCCGAGCCTACAGCCCTGGCAGCATCAGCATTCATCTCCAATCCCGAGTCGTTTAGCGACACATACGTCTTTGCTGATGGTACTAGGCGGCAAACGGCGCTGCTGGCTTTCGACAGCCAAACAGACTTCCAGTACACTCCCTCGTCGCTTATCCAGCAGCCAATTGGACTATATGCGCCAAACGACAGCCTGGCCTCCCTGCAAAGCCAGCTGTCTGTGTTCCCTAACACGCTTCCTCCGTCTTCCCAGCCGAATGAGCAGAAGACTGGGACACCATTCTCATTTGAATCTGTCTATGGCTCCTACTATGACCTGTACGCGACTAGCGCGTCGGCCGTTCAGAATGAACGAAAGGTGCTGGGAGAGCTGAATCTTGTCGATGCGGATGATGATGGAACGGACAGAAAATGTGTACGTTGGAATACCGAGGTCACTGAGTACACCATTGAGTCGTGCAAGAAGGTGAAGTTGTCGAAAGTAGGGAGCTGGGCGCGAGGACTTTTGTCCTGATCGTCGCCAAAACAGGCATTTTCCATCAATTTGTATAGATTTTTTCCAAGTTCCATATTTCAGTACCCATCTTATTCTACTACTACCACTATCTCTTGAAGATGCTGTATATTTGACAGTTTTTCTCTTTTCACTATGCTCCCTGGATAATTTACCATGGCACCCGACGACAGAAGTCACTGGATCTTCGCTGTTCCCGACCACGTTGCTTCCTGTCTTCCTTCTTTGCGTTTAACTACTGCTACCGAGCCCAGCCGCCATGAAACGTGGATTTCTCAACAGCAATAATTCTAGTAATTCTACCGTCGCGCCAGCAAAAGAGAAAGAAATTCTTCGCCGACCAACGAGGACGGCATATGTTTTCCCCGATATACCACCCGAGCACTCCATCTACCCATGCTCACCTGAAATTGCTCTGAAGCAGATGCTCAAAGCCCAAATGCGATGCATGTCAATCCCACTTCCATCTCCATACACCAACGAGCTCTCGTCGCTCTGCATTGCACCATCGGAGACGAGGACGGCTTTGTTCGCCATGGACGACTTCCCTGCTCCCTTAGAAACCCCATTCTACACGACGTACACGATACGCGATGTACCCGGTGCGGGAAAAGGCATGTTCACAACCAAGAACATCGCACCGGGAGACCTCATTTTGCGAGAGCACCCCGTCGTCGTCATCCCCGAGGTCATCCCAACCATGAACGGCGCCCCGTCGCAATTCATTCCCCTCGCAGTACAAAACCTTCCACCCAAGGAGAAGGAAGCATTTTTGCAGCTCCACGACTGTAAGAATTTCCCAGACAAAGTCAAGGGCATCGTAGACACGAACGCGATGAATATCGGAAGGTTGCCAGGGCCATTTGAAGGGAGTTTTGCTGGTGTAGCTTTGGGTCTGTCTCGTATCAACCACAGGTTCGTCCTTGAGTTACCCGTCCTTTCCATCGCTCGACTATCTAATCTTCAACCAGCTGTGCTCCCAACGCAATCTGCACCTGGCACACGCCTTCATTCACCTTCAATATCACTGCCTTCAAACCAATCAAGGCTGGAGAACAGATCTTCATCTCTTACCTGACACAAAACGAAATCCTCAAGCCTCGCGCGACGCGTATCAAGTCCCTGCAGGACAAATACGCGTTTACCTGCAAGTGCTCATCGTGTAGTCTTCCCAAGAAGGAGTCCAGAGGCAGCGATGGGCGACGCGCTCTTCTGCTTGCTGTGCAGGAAAAACTTGGCAGCGGTGGGAACGACTCGGAACTGGAGGCGTGGATCAAAGATCGAACTCTCCCTGACGATCATGTTATCAAGCGCAGCAGTTTGGTCCTGGAAACGATGGAACGGGAAGGCGTGTTTAATTACGGCCTTTGGCGGTACTATTATGCTATGGTCTGCAAGGCACACTGTGCATTGGAGAACGAACTGCAAGCACGTAAGGCGGCAGAGAAAATCTTGGTCGGCATGCTGGCGAAGCATACCACAGATGGCGGCTGGAGCAAGGTCGTCGCGCAACCTCAAGAATCGAATTGGTGGGCATTGAGGACATGATCGTTCTAATAGTTATCACTCCGGCACTGGACTTTGGGTTGAGGTTATCTTTGGGTTCACCACCGGTTTCAACAAGCATTCCACGCTTATGTTGATTCTTCCTGGCGCCATTTCTTTACCTTCGGGCCGTACATTCGATTGTAGATGCAATATACGACATGTTAGAGTTGTTAACTCTTTCTTGTCTAATTTTTCTCTGATTGAAACGGTCACATGGGACCCGAGGTCACGGAAGCCTTCCGCATCTTCGCCCACCCAAGAAGAGAAGCACGAGATATACCCGCGATACGGGCACCACCTAGTATGGCCGAGCCAGAGAACGATACTGTGGTCGTATACACTGCTGGCTTCTGCCTGTGAACATAGCTGGAAGTGGTGTATGGTTTGGCCTGGATGATGAATGGAACACAAGGCTACAAGCCCCTGGAGAGAAACAGTCCAGACATGCGGGCGAAATAGGCACCATCGTGGAGGCTGTATACATAATTGGTGGGGAAACACCTCTAGAGATCAGAACAAATACCCCAACGATCATCTGGCTTCTAACGACCTCCTTACATGGCCATGAACGACGAGGATGGATTAGCGTCAAGAATGCTGACCTAGTGAGATCCACCATTACAGCACTACGACAGAGAAGTGCACGAACAACGTTCTTGTGGATAGGATCTGACATCCCTAGGTATAGCCCCGGACACCGAGTAGTGACACAACAAGCCAAGATAGGAGGGGGGAAAGATAGGTCCAAAGTGGTGCGACTGGGCACACAGATTGTGTTCTGCCCCCAAGGGGCTAAAATCCAAGCCAAGACACAAGTGCTACCTTACAAGACACTACTGGCAAAGATGAGTGTGCAAGAAAGACAAAACACGAGTATTAACCTAGATATAACGAGATATTGTCAGGGCTCAACTCAACTCGTAAGACTGTTGACCAACCCGGCTGTCTCGCGTTCGGACAATCACCGTGCAGGCTGTAAGTCTCCGATATTAAGGAGAGGTTCCGTCTATTAGAGCGGCGAGCAGTTGAGTTAAGACTGGTAGTATTAGACTTTAGTCCGAGCTGAGGATTACCCTCCTAAATACATGGGTTTATATACTACTGACTACGTTACTATAATTAGATTGTCTTAGTGAGCGCCTTGCGCGAACTAGCAATGAATGACGATAATACGAGTGTATGTTCGTGAGGTTGTAATACGAGCCGTTACCGAACGATACCGTCGAGGTATCGATGAGGTCGAGTTGGTTAGATTAGATAAGATAGTGGTGAAAACGTGACATTACCCCCCCCTTAAGATCGTCGTCCCGACGATCGTTTAGTTAGGGTGAGAGTTCCAAAATTCTTGGATGAGTTCTTGACAATGAGGTATCTCATCGTCTCGAAACCATTTGTTCTCTTCGTTCGGGCAGTTTTTATAATGTACGAAGTAATACCAGCGTCCCCACTTCTTTTCTGCCTTTAGGACTTGGTCGACTTCGTCTTCCAAATTGCCTTCGACTAGTATCTGAGGGGGTCTTGGCGGTAGTTCTTGGTTGGGGAATTGCGCAGGATGGAAGGGGGTGAGGAGTGCTTCGTTGAAAACGTTGTGGATCTTCCATGTGGGTGGGAGTTCTAATCGGTATGCGGAGGCGCCTATTTTTTCGATGATAGAGAATGGTCCTACTCGTTTGTCCTCCAATTTCTTCTTGGGGCGTTCGGTTCGTAGATTGGTGGTTTCCAACCAAACTTGGTCTCCGGCGGCGTATTGAAAGGATTGTTCGTTTTTTCGGTCATATTGCTTCTTCATCTGCTGATTGGCCTTTTCCATCTGGGCTGCTGCTTTTGCGTGTACGTCTTCCATTTCCTTTACGAATTCTTCTGTTGCTGGGCGTACTTTTCGTTTTCCTGCCGGCCTGACTTTCACTTCCCGTCCATAGTTTACAAAGAATGGGGAGTATCCCGTTGCCGAATGGACTCTGTTGTTATGGGCGAAGGCTGCCATTGGGAGCCAATCTACCCAGTCGTCTTGCCTGTAATTGATAAACATGCGCAAGTACTTTTCGAGTTCTTGGTTGACCCGTTCGGTCTGTCCGTCGGTTTGGGGATGGAAGGCCGTGCTGGCGTTTCCCATAATGCCTAATTCTTTGTAAAACTCTTTGATGAACCCTGATACGAACTGGGGTCCTCGGTCGGAGATTATTTTTGTCGGCATTCCGTACTTGCAGAAGACTTCGTCTCGGAGTATTTTGGCCCACCCTTGTGCAGTTAAGGCTTTGTTGATAGGGGTGAAGATCACGGCTTTGCTGAATCGATCCACCACTACTAGGATTGAGTCATAGCCTTTCGACTCTGGGAGATCCGTGATTAGGTCTACCGTGATGTGTTCCCAAGGTTCTTTGGGTATTTCGTTCGGGTATAGTGGAGCGGCTCGTTTCCCGGTCCTCGGTTTGGTCCTTTGGCACATTTCGCACCCTCTACAATATGCCTCTATGTCTTTCTTTGCCTTCGGCCACCAATATTCTCTTTGTACTAATTCCAAGGTTTTTGCTACTCCGGGGTGTCCTGCCGTTTGGTGATCGTGGCTCATGGCAATGATATCGCCCCGTAGATTTTTGTCCTTTGGAATATAGATTCTTCCGTCATACTCTATCATTCCTCCTTCCTGTTTCATCCCTCGTTCGTGCGTCAGGGAGCTTCCTATTTTTGGGTCCCACAACGTCTTGTCCCTGGTCGCTTGCTTGATCGCTTGGTGAACCTCTTCAATTGCCGGCATGATTACTGCTCTGAAATGTTCGGGTTTTAGCAGTACGATGTCTTGGTTGTCGTTGGCTCCCATGTCATGGTCCGCTCTCCTGGATAGTAAGTCGGCTTTCCTGTTCGCCGTTCCAGGTTTGTGATGGAGCGTGAAGTGGTATTCCGCTAACTCTGATACCCACCGCGCTTGTCTTCGGTTGAGTTTTTGAGGTTTTCGGAAATATTGGAGGTTCTGATGATCTGTCCAGATTTTGAAATCTTCGGCGGCTCCCATAAGGTAGTGTCGCCAGTCTTCTAAGGCGATCATTATTGCGAGGAGTTCTTTGTCGTAGATTTCATAATTTCGCTCCGTTTGGGTCAGGGCTTTTGACATGAAAGCGACTGGTTTCCATATTCCGTCGTGTTTTTGGGATAAAACTGCGCCTATTGCCCCCTCACTAGAATCCGCTTCCACGCGGAATTTCTTTGTTGTATCGGGCATCATTAGAACCGCTTCCTGTTCCATTTGCTTCTTTACTTCTCTAAATGCCTCTTCTTGCCTTTTTCCCCATTGCCATTCTCCTTTTCCCGTTAGTTGGGTCATCGGCCGTACTATTTTGGAGTAGTTTCGGATGAACCTTCTATAAAAGTTCGTGAATCCTAAAAAGCTTTGAAGTTCTTGTTTTTTCTCCGGCGTAGGCCATTCCATGATTCCCTTTACTTTGACAGGGTCCATCCGGATTTTTCCTTCACTGATGATTACCCCTAGGTACTCGGTTTCTAGTACCTCGAATTCGCATTTTTCCGCTTTAAGGAATAAATCGTTTTTTCGTAATACCTCCAATACTTGTCTGACCAGTTTTCTATGTTCTTTCTGGTCCTTGGAGAATATTAGGATATCGTCAAGGTATATAGTGACTTTTCCGCTGGCTATGAGGTCCTTGAATAGGTCGTTCATCATCGTTTGGAAAGTGGCCGGTGAATTGGTGAGTCCAAAGAACATTACAAGTGGTTCGAACAACCCCCTGTTTGTCCTGAAGGCCGCTTTCCATTCATCCCCTTCTTTCATTCGGACGTTGTTGTATCCCCACCGGACGTCTAGCTTAGTGAAATATTTCGCGCCTTTTAACTTGTCCATGAGGTCGGCGATTAACGGTAAAGGATATCTGTTCTTTACTGTTATTTCATTTAGCTTTCGGTAGTCTTGTACCGGTCGGAGTTTTCCGTCTTTCTTTTTGACAAAGAAGAAAGGTGACACCATTGGCGATTTGGATGGTCGGATTCGTCCTGTGGCCAGGTTCTCGTCGAGGAATTTGTCGAGTTCCTCTTGCTCGGCAAGGTTTAATGGATATACCTTGCAGTCCAGGGAAGCTTTGGCGTTGGGTACTAATTCGATTGCGTGGTCCCAAGGCTTCCTCGTTGGTAGTTCATCAAAGTTTTCCTTTGAGAATACGTCGTCAAAGTCCCTTGCCCATTCTGGGACTATTTCTTCATAGGCCTTGCCTTCCTTTTGGGCGTGTGCTTGGGCGGCTAAGTCATTTGCTTTCGTTCCCATCGCACGAATGTTTATGGCTTCGCTGAAGTCGATCGCTAGAATTCGATCTCCTGCTTCTATTTCTTCTCCCCACCTGGCTTCCGGGTCCTCGTCTGGTAGTTTGAACTCTACCTTTCGACAATCGCACCGTACTAGGGATATTTCTCCGGTCTGCCAGTTGACTACCGGGTTGTGCTTCTTCAGCCAATCGTACCCGAGAAACATCGTTGCCGTCCCAATGTTAGTAACCGCGAGTTCCAATAGTTCGGTGTGGTCTCCTATCTTTACTCGCATATGGGCATATTCTTCGATGTCTCCTTCTTTGTTGCGGGTTCCATCGGCATTATAGACAGGGCTTTTGAATGCTGCTTTTACTGTATTAAGCCCTTGTTGTCGTACGAATGCAGAGCTTATGACGCTGTGGGTGCAGCCGCTGTCTAGCAAGGCTTCTACGTCAAAGGTTTTTCTAGTGTCTATTGCTTCGAGCTGCAATTTGACGCTGACTGACTTTCCGGTTCTTCCCCTTATGTGCCTCGGGGCTCCCTTTAAGTCGTGCAGCCAGTCTAAGATCATATCCCAACGTTCCGACCTCCATTCCTTTGGTCCGGCGACGTCATCGATCATGTTGTCGCATACTTCATCTCGTCGTTTGGGGTGTACCCAGTCGCGCAGGATAGCCATACGTTCTTCTCTCGTCTTGGCTTCTCGGACCGCACGCTGAGTCCATTCGGCTGTGAAGGGTTTCATCCAGACCGAAATGAGGGGTACCCGTCTAGCTTCCGAGGAAGTCATGACCTTTGCAGGCAGGGTGTTGCCGCCGGTAGTCGCCGTGCTTTTGGCGCTATCGGTTGGGCGTCTTGCCTCAGTTGCCTGAGGGCTTTTTCGCTTCGGGGATGGCCCGCATGCGTCCGTGTTTTGGACTGAGTCCCTGGCCACGGCAGCCAACCATCTTCTGAACGAGGTGTCGTCTTCCTCATCCGGTACTTCGACTAAAGAAACGCTTCGTGAGCTTCGAGTGACAGTGGGAGCGCTTACTGATGAGGATCTTGAATGGGCCACCCACTCTCGTGCCCGATGAAGCGCTTGTGCCCCATCGATTGAGAACGCTTGCTGATCTTCGCTTAGCGCGGATGCTGAGTCCGAGTCTGAGCCGCCCTTGTCGGATGAGTCGTCCTCGTCCTGCGGGTGCGTATCTCCCAGGGGTTCAGTCAGGTTGTCTGCGCCGTTCGGCTCGTTGCTTGATCCGCGTGTAGCTTCTCGTCCCGCCGTTCCTGGGACACTCGTCTGTTCGCCCGGCGCTTTGGCGCCTACGGGCGGCAATTGAGCTCTGCGCCTTCGTGGCGTTTCTTCGGGTGGCGTCGCGGTATTCCCAGTTCCCACCTGAGCCGCTTTTTCAAAGGGGACTACCCTCCGGGATTCCTCCCGTGGGCGCCTATCCAATGCCCCGCCCGGTAATCCAAAGGATCCCATTGTGGCAGGTGGTGATATGGTGGTCACCTTTTCGTTCGATGGTTTCACTCGCGATGAGCTACTTCCCGGACGTTTAGGGGTTTTGTGCTGGACTCTCCCCTCTTGTCTTTCGACCGGTGTCGTCCTTCCGGTGGTTGGGGTTTCTGATTCGGTTTCGGGTTCGCACTCGTCGACAGGTAAAATGGAATATTTATTGCTGGTACCTACGACTGAATTATTAGTAGCTATGCGTCCTGCGCGAGTGCCTGTCCCTGTTAGTCCTTTGGCCGGTGCAGACGAATCTACTGCCCGGCCTCGTCTTTTACCTCCTCTACCTTGGTCGTTGGCGGAGTCGGTTCCGCCTCCTTCTCCTCTTCCTTGATGGCGTCCATTACTGCTCGTACATCGGCGCGGTTGAATTTGCGCTTCGGGCATGCGCGGGACATGTGTCCCTTCTCGCCGCACTTGAAGCATCGCCCTTCTTTGCGGAGCTTGTCGATGTCCATTGGGGCCCCTTGTCCTCCGTAAGTGGTCCCGGAGCCCGTCTTCTGCTCTGACACGCTATGGTTGTTGCCGCCTCGATGGTCGTTGCGGTTGTCGTTGCTTCGCGAGGGGTTTCGACTCTGGTTGTTGCTGGTGGAGGGGGCGTTCTGGGCCTTGTTGAGTCGGAAGTTATAGTCCAACCTAAGCAGCCGTTCCTTGAGCTGGTTGTACGTGGTTGGTATCGCCGCATCCCCGGTGTAGATCTTGTCCTTCGAGGTTTGGCGCGCTGCTTTTTCGAGCTGGGAGTACATCATCTTTTCTTCGTAGAGTACTCCCGCCTCTAGTGCCAGTTCTTCGAACTTTTGGAAGAATAAGTCTCCGTCCGAGTAACTCGTCTGTCGGAGCTTTTCCCACTGCGCCTGCTTTATGCGCGCGTTCGAGTCTTTCCAGAATCGAGCCCGTACGGCCGTTCTGAAGTCTTCGTAGGCCGGGTATCCTACTCGGCCATCTTGTCTGCGGAGCCCGATCAACTGGAGATTCCACCAGTTTTGGGCTTCTCCTTCAAATCTGCTGACGCAGAAGACCACTTTGTGAGGGTGGTGTCGGAAGTGTCGGTTGTACACTTCGAAATGTATTTCGCACTGATTGAAGAATCGTGCGATGTCCATGGAGTCTCCTTTGAAGGAGTCCGGGTCTTTGAGCATCTTGGGCTTAAGGTCGTCCCATGGGGCGGCTTGTCCTGCCGGGAGATTCCAGTCTGCTGGCGGCGGGGGTGGCGGTGGTCCTGGTGGATCCGGGAATATCGGGAGCAGCCATCGCTGCGGCACTGCTCCGGGTTGTGCGGGAGGTCCTGATGGGGGTACCGGTGCAGGTCCACTGCCTCCGGCTCCGCTCCCACCTGCTTCCGCTCCGCCTTGTCCGGCGAAGGGTCGCGTGATCGGGGGTAATTTGCCCTCGTAGCTGGTTTCGGATAGCGGGGACCTTCGTGGCGGGGTTTGCCTCATGGGTCCCGGTTGTATCCATGGGGGCCAGACGGGGACTTGGTGGTTCGGGTGGAGCAGGTTCCACATGTTGGTGGCTCGGTTCCTGCTTTCCATGGCGACTATGTGCTTGGAGTAAAGCGGGTTAATATTTTCGTTTTCTAAGTATATCATTCCCGCTGTTCCCGCTAGCCATCCGTTCTCTTGGGGAATCTCCGCCTCGAACCGTTCTTCCCATTCTTCTAGGGTCCAATCATGCTCCGATCGTATCGGAGCTTCCTTCGGTTCGTAGCTCGCGGGCGATCTGTATGAGCTGGCGACTGAGCTGGGTCGCCCGATTTCCGATTCGGTTCCAGCGGTGCTCGCTGGTGTCGGTTGGCGGTTGAGGAATGTAGGGGAGAATGTCGATATGGGTTTCTGTGGAGTTGGGGATAGGATAGTTGAGAGTGGTGGTGTTTGCGGAATCAGGGGTAGAGGCGAATGTATGGTTATTCCTAGGGATGGTAGACGTACGGGTGGGAGCGGGGATTCGGGTGCTGCTGCCGCCCATGTCGAGTCCGCTGCTGCTGCTGTAGTATTCGGCAACGGAATAGACGCTCTCCTCTTCCCAAAGATCTTCCTCAGCGAAGTGCTGAGTCCTAGGGTCTTGCGGGAGGCCTGGGAGGTATGGGATGCGGGTCTCCCGATAGTGGATGGGCGGAGGGATTGGGATGACTGGGCCCCTGGTGCGAGGGGTCCGGCGTACGGTCCGCTGCTGTAGCTCTCGTTCATAGCGGTTTCCCAGGTGGCGGTAGAGGTGGTATACGATGAGGAAGAAGAGCCCGAAGGCGACGATGGATAATACGGAAAGTTCTGCGGTGTTCATGAAGGCGGAGGTGAAGCCTCCGTTTCTTCAGGTTCAGCGAGATAGTCGGTAGGGTAAAGCTCGGACTAATTGTCAGGGCTCAACTCAACTCGTAAGACTGTTGACCAACCCGGCTGTCTCGCGTTCGGACAATCACCGTGCAGGCTGTAAGTCTCCGATATTAAGGAGAGGTTCCGTCTATTAGAGTGGCGAGCAGTTGAGTTAAGACTGGTAGTATTAGACTTTAGTCCGAGCTGAGGATTACCCTCCTAAATACATGGGTTTATATACTACTGACTACGTTACTATAATTAGATTGTCTTAGTGAGCGCCTTGCGCGAACTAGCAATGAATGACGATAATACGAGTGTATGTTCGTGAGGTTGTAATACGAGCCGTTACCGAACGATACCGTCGAGGTATCGATGAGGTCGAGTTGGTTAGATTAGATAAGATAGTGGTGAAAACGTGACAGATATGCAATACGAGATCGGAGTGGGTTTATATCTACAGACGCCCGAATACAGCTGTCCATCCGGCACCCAGACTTTGGGTGGGAAATAAAGACGTTCCTGTAGGAGAACATGCATGATATACAAGCGACCAGAGTGAAATGGGAGAAAATACCTGGTAGGGAACACCTGGCAGATTGCCCTCACTGTGAAACAACTGAAAGTATGGAACACGTTCTGACAGAGTGCAACATTGGCATCGGATGCCAGAGACAGATATAGATGCTTGCAGCCACTATAGCAGAAGAAACTCCCAGAAACTCCTTGGCCAAATATCACATATGGAGGGATTTTGGGGCTGTGGAATTCAAAGACAAAACAAGATGCCCACTCCCAGGGGCTAACTAACTATTTCGCATCCTCATAACAGAATCTGCATGGCTTGTATGGAAACTCCGGAACAAACGAAGGATCAAACACGAAGAAGACCCAGGGAAATGGCGCTCACCCCAGGAAACACACAACAGGTGATCGGTACTCTGAATAACAAAAACGGGCGGCAAGAAAATAGATAGAAACAATGTGGAGGTTTTAGTGGGTATTGAGCGCCTGTACCGAACCCTCCGACTTCGGGGACAGCACAGTTAATCAGCTCAAGTCCCACACTGTCTCGAGAAGACATGCATAATGTATTTCCTTGGCAATGGAACTCACTGGGTGAAGATCCCACTCTCCAATGTGGAACTGAGGGGCGAGTTTGACTCGTTGCCTCATTCCAACACGTTCCTCCAAAAAAAAAAAGACACGGTCACGCTTTGCGATACAATGTATAGTATATTGGACGGATCAAATCCAGAAAACAACGATGAATCAAATAAATAACTGGGTAACAATCAACGAGTAGCTTTATAAACTGAGCCGAAGATAAGCAATGGTATAGGAATGTCCAAAAGGAGTGGAGGAACATCTAGTTGCGGCGGAAACGCTGCCAGAATGTCTTCTTGGTCGATGACATGGGGTAGCTGGGGATAGGAAGCACCAGCACCAGATAAGCGCGCCTTGCGACGGCCAAAGCACACCGTGCATCCTGCAAGGAGGAAGCAGAATGAGCGACACAAACGTGAGCCAGAACCCTAAAAATTGATCAACATCAGAACTGGGCGCTTAAGCAAAATCAGTACCTGGGCCACCTTTGGTGCTGGGATCCAAGTCGTTGAGCTTGTTGACCTGGTGCTTAAGGTACACGAGTAAAGCGATGTCGCAGGCGAAGGCGATGAGGGTGAGAAATGCAGCGAGGAAGGACGTGATCGAGGCGAGCAAAGTGACGGTGACGTGCTGGGAAAAGGACATTAACAACGCAATGAATGTCACATGCAGTCGCTATTAGATGGCTATCAGATGGTATCAATAGATCAGGATGTTTTTTATACTGACCAACGGGGTGGACGGCCAATCCTCGGGTCCACGAGCTCCCAATATCTACCGTCTCTGTGCGATCTGAATTCTGAATGAATAGGGTATATCCGTGTGAGGCATCTTCGCAGGTACGAGCGTTATCCGTCTGGTAACTGCATGGTGCCCTAAAAAATATGAGCAACGCGGGTCATGCCACATTTATGGAGAGCAAGTACCAAATGCCGAGCTATTAGCGCAACAGAAATTAGCCCGCCTTGTCACAACACGGCAATGAGAGCACATACCCGAATTTGCTTAACGCCCTCACCGCCGACTCGCCCAGCATTAACCACAGTGGTGCGAGCAATGTCGAGCCCAGTCAGGTATGGCAGCGAGATGGACGTCAGAAAGCTGAGCACGAATGCACAAAAGAGGAATATGATTCCAGGAATACAGAATGCGCGAGTCATGGTGAAAATTGAAGCGATGGGGTATAGAGATGGTGGTAGTTGGGAGTCAAGAAGCGAAACTGAGGGGTATTCAAATTCGTCTTGAAATGACTTCACCAATTTCCCACGAGGCGCGTTTGACTTTGCACTGCCACTTTCGATGGAGCTGAAACAACAAAAAAGGAAGGAAAAATCCCACTGAACATGTATCTACGACCTAACGAGCACAAGATACAGAGAAAAATACGGAAAACCATGCGCTGTATTGCCACGATTTAAGCCCACTTCGTTGTATTATTCTAGATAACCCCCCACCCCCCGCAAAACCCGAGAGGTATTACGGCATTAGGTAGGCTCGTCACACAAAATCTCAGTTTTTCCTTGATTGAAGACTTTCTACGGACCAATGTTTTGTTTCAGTCCGACAAGACATAGCAACTGGAAATAAAACATTGCCACAACGAGTTGTAATAACATTTGGAAGGCAACCGTCGTGACAACTGATCAGATTGTAATCAAAGGAGAGATAACGAAACGCGAAGCTTCCTTCGCTTTCACCTACCCACGGGGCGTCCTCGAAAGCCACTGGGTACTAGTGAACAATTAGATCATCAACAGACACCCGACTCGGAAGATGGGTTCTTGTGGTGGAACAGTGTTCGAGATTCTTATCCACCACCGGTCGCATTGTTCATGTAAGAATTACACCCCAGTTTCAAAGGACCGGTCATATGCACGGGTATCAATTATTTCTTCTCCCGCGTTCCGACTGTACCCCAAGGATGTAATCTCGAATAATAGCCCCAGTCCAGCCCTTCTCATCGCCAGCTTCAGGTAGAGAACTGTGGACTCTGCCGCACTCGATAACTGTAGGTATTCCAACTTCGCAGTGCGAACGTCCTCGCGTCTTTCCAAACCATAAGACGTTGTCAATGTAGTCTTGGAAGCTACGACCCCACGTCAAAGTCAGAGCTGATTGTGCTGTAATCCAGACCAGGAGAACACATCTAGCTTTGTGCACGCCAGGGGACATGTGCAGTCAGGATGAGTCGTCCATGCAAGCTGGGATGCGCCGCATTTGACTGCCCATTGTTGGCATTTTGGAAGACCGACAAAAGGCACAGGCAGGCTGGGAATTTATCCTATATTAAACGTCGTCAAGATCCATCCGCCGGTAGCTTATGCCAGCGGAATGCGAGTAGGTCACCGTGAGCAGTCTGGAATGAGATGGTCCGTACAGAGTATCAGTCATTAACCAGATGGAAGCTACAGCTTGACGTCGGCTCACACGCGGACGCGGTAAGCATTGGCCACAGTCATCGAGTCGAAAGATTAATAGAGACGAAGATACAAAAGTCACAAGTAGACACAATTGAGACTGCAAAGATAGGAACGGGTTTGGAAGACCTGGAAGAGACGAAGGCATCCGCAGCCAGACCCCATTCTCGAGGACAAGCCAAGACTTCAAGCTGTGTTCTAGGTCTTCCTGTAATCGCGGTGATCATGGACGCTGCCGGCAAGGGGGGGATCACCTTCCCGTTCGGTGTTTGCTTAATGGACGCATTCATTGGTTAGTATTTTAGTAACATCATGATAGGCACCGAAGCCTGCGACTGTCAGCACCGTTCGGAGGAAGAACTTGCCGGCGGAAAACTTTAGGTCAGGGTTCCAGTCAGAGTGCAAGTGATTTGTTCAGGATCAAATCAGCAGAACGATATGAACCAGGCCCGATATTAAGAATTCTACTGCAAGGGTCGAATATCGGCCAGCGGTATAATGCCGGTCAATCACAGAGGGTGACCTTTGTCCCCAAACATGTTTAAGCGGTCGGTTGAAGAAGCCTCCAGCAAGGATCCGAGAGATAGAATGATGCGGTATCATCCATCCAATCCGAGTACAAGTTCCAAGCCTTATTCCCTCTCTAGCTCAAAGTCAACTCGCAGGGTAACTGGGAGTAATGATAGAATCAGCGATCTCGTTCGAAGAGATTTATTCCTTCTCTCGCCAAAGAGTTGCTTGGAAGGGCCACACTGAACGCCCAGCTTTTGGCATCGATCCGCCACATCTCCAGTGTGCAATCTCGGAACAGAAAGATCCTCATAATGTTGGACGGAGGGCTATTAAGTACCAGGCACAGTCATGATGCATCGTGATATCGAGCAAGTTTAACTCGGCCAGGCCTGATATGAGTGGGTGATGAAAAACCGAGGAGAAGGCCAATGGGAATACATACAGCCGGCCCACCAGGGACCGAGAGGCACCGAGAAGTACAAGGGCAAGAGGCGGTGATGACAAAGCCAACTCCGAGTCTGCTTCACTCAATCACCATCCATGCCCTCAACGCCGATTCGCCTCTTCTAGAGCATGTCTTTCCTTAATTTCTCAATATGTACTGGTAAATAATGATGCGCTTAAAGAGCAGGAAAAAAAGTTGGGACTTGAACTTTCCTGCTCTGGCAAAAACTGCCTGCCATTGCAGTAGTTGTATTGATGAAAAACTCCAAGGATCGGATTGGACGGTCTGACTTCTCAAGTTTTCGCAGACTGGAAGAAGATATCACCCAATGTAGCTTCTTGATGAGGTCACGTTGATTATTCATTCCGAGTCGTATCCTTGATTCCTCACTTTATTCGGATAGACCGCCGTTGTGTTATTCAAGGAGAGCCGGTTCACATTATTAATGATGCATTTCTGCAGCACGGGTACTGACCAGTCTTCAACGGAGTCAACACTCTTCCTCCGTGATTTCCCCGATATCCAACGTGTTCAGCAAACATAGCGGACGTGTTTTCCTTGTCTTTTCACAAGCTTGGTCAATTTTATCCGCGTCAACTACCTCCCACCTACGCTCAACTGGTTTGTGGCATTTGATCGACACGTATACATGCACTCTCGACCTACTAAAAATGACCCACTGTGGCGGTCCGTGGCTCGGGTTGCCCGTTATTCTCAGGCAGTCTTCTCAATCAAGGAATAAAGCTAGCCGGGATTCGGGGCGGCATCAACTGTGCAGTCCGAGGGTCGCTGAATTGGTACATAGTTATCTATCTACGCCCGCAGGTTTCCACCGGTCTGTTCTCTCGCTCATTCCTTCACCTCAGGGACATTTCCAAAACGATGTCCCAGGCTCCAGGTCCATCCGTTGTATCCAGTAGAACGTGTGTCCTTCAGTTGCTCTTTCAGGCGTTATTACTTACTGGTTGGCCTTGCAGGACTGGTCCCCTGGTATGAGCGCACCTAGCGCAAGAATAACACGGAATTTGACGTATTTGTTGTCAGTTCATAGGATATACGATGAATTGGGCTTTATATGGCGCGCTGTGTGTCCAGATCTGTGAGTGTACCAGTATTCTAGCAACAGCGCTTGATCTCACTTACTCTTCGGTGGCAGACATCTATCACGTTTCGTTTCCCAAGGATCCGATCCTATCGAAATTCCTGATATACCTCCTCCTGGCTTTGGAGACGCTGCAAACGGTCCTCTTCACTGTGGATCTATTCGACATATTTGCTACGCATTTTGGGCAAGTCGACGTCCTCCGCGACGTCCATTCCTTATGGTTTTCAGTCCCGATAATGACAGGACTTAGTGCGTCCCTGACTTTGAATTGGAAGTGAACACTTATGAAATTCTCGTAGTCGGTGGCATTGTACAACTGTTTTATTGCTACCGGATATCGGTTTTGAGCAAATCCCGTGTCCTTGCAGCCTCCATAGGAGCGGTATGTCAGCTTCTCTCGCTTAAGACAACCATCTAAGCGCTATGTCTAGATTTCCGTCGCCCAATTTGTGGCGGCAGTGATTGAAGGACATCTACAATATACTTACGGTCTCTACTCTAAACAATCCCGGCAGAATTCCCTAGTGCCGTGCCTAGTAAGTGCGGCTATCGCAATATTGGCGCTGGTTTAATCTCTTCCCCTTTAGGTTTGGCTTGCTGGGAGTGCATTATGTGACATCATCATTGCGACCATTCAGACGTACTACGTAAGTTAGTCCCTCCCTTTGTTTTTCTCGATGCCTGAACGTGTCTTGCCTAGCTGATCAAAATTGACGCGTCGTACAAAGCAACCCGTAACATGATAACGAGACTTGTGCGTATCACCATCGAAACTGGTGTCCTAACAGGTTCGTACAGTTAGCTCATCTCCGTCTTCCGTCATTTCATCTGTCATCTATTCAGCGGCGGCGGCAACAGTAGTTGCAGTCTTCCTTGTGACTGATACGCGGATGTACAATACTGCGCCGGCGTTCTGCCTTGGGAAGTTATATACCAACGCTCTGCTTATGGTATTCAACAGCCGCGCTCGATATCAATCGCGACGAGATCAAGTCACCGACGCTGGTATTTTCTTCGCAAGGAACACCGACATAGGAGGGGACACCAGCTTTTCCTCACCCGAGCAACTAGACACATACAACAGCTCTCTCGCTCTGGATCATCCGACGATTCCCGTACAGGTGTGCCATTTTATACGAGAGCGGGTTTCAAGAGAGCTGACATTTATTTCGAAGATTTCGCGCAATACTCAGCCGAGTCCCTCACGAGAGAAGTATGATGTCCCGCCTCTCAAGTCTCGTCCGTTAAGCAGCAGCACATCCCTGAGTCCCCTCAAAGAGCACTTCGATCTCAAGCCTACCCGTCATTATACTCTCAGGCAGTCCATGCAGACGACGTGCACGTTCGATAGCAGTTTGGAGAGCTTTAGCGTTCCTCCAGGAGTATCCAGGAAACGTTCACACGATCGTCCGAACACAACAGATAGTTGTTCTCCGCTGATTCCAAGGAACGACAGAAACGACAGGCACAATTCTTATTTCTCAGGCCCGAGCTCGTCAGAAAGTGGATATGCAGGGACTTCGGAAACTTGGAGTCCAACGACAGATACCTTTGTTCTTTCACCTCCGAGGAAACCAAGTATCATTTATCGTGGCCTGTCGGAGCTTCCAAGGTCGCGTTTACCGAGGACGTCGAGTGTTTCTCTGAAAGATTCTCCGACACTGCAATATGTAGACATTCCTCATGCTTTATGAGAGAATGGCATGGTATATCTTCCCGTGGGTATTTTGGATTTGTTATAATATTTACGTTGACATTATTCCGGGCGACACATGGTGAAATGTATCCACTCAATTTCCCTTATATATTTGTATCTATTACCACAATCAATTTTCGGGGTGTTATTATTATCTGACTTGTAATAAACAAGATTGAGAAAGACGATATCAGAAGAATACGCTGCAAAAAACCTATTTGTTTGCTGCAACCCAAAGACCACCAACTGGAAGTCCTCGCAAGTGCACAGCAAAGAAAAAGGGATCCCCCGACAACACAAGCCAGTACTGCAGTAGCAAGGTCATCGCGCCTCCGTGTTGCAAGCAGAGCACAGAGAACAAGGGCGGCAAAAATTAGATAACCAATACGGGAGGCGGTGCCTCCGTAATAGTGGTTAAACTATTAAGAACAGATACTACACTTGATCTAAGCCAAAAGGCCAGAGTGGTAAGGTTTTCGGATGTCGGGACGCGCTTTTTGTACCGCGTTATTTTGAGCGCACAGACCATGTCTGCTTTTGGCCTCGGTCGGACGTCGGACCGAATCCTCTTCACACACACCGATGTTCTCATACTGCTACAAGTCGTCACTAAAAGGTGAGAAGTATGTCTGCCACGCAGTGCTTCATGTGCAGTGATAGGGGGATTGTCGGCCCACCTCAGTTTCGAAGTTCAGGATTTCTTCTACCCGGGGGCGCGTCGTAGTTCAGCACGAGCTTCGGGGTTGATAGCTGGTAGTCTGGAGCGTCTTTGTTTTCTTCTTGTGTCGTGCTCTGTCATTTCAACGTCACCCGTGGTACCAAGTTACGGCTTTGTGCAGTGATTCTCAGTCGCTTGAAAAGCCGCACTATAGTACATAATAAATAGCGTCGACAGAGCACATGTGAGTGTTGTTTTCTCGGCCATGGCAGTGGATAGCTTTTCTGACAATTCTGGAAGGAATGCACCTGTCCTTTGGCAGCATCCAGCATTTGTTCCCAACAAAAATAACGTCCTATAGAACAACGCCCCACCACATAGCCTCGTTGCACATGGGCTTCGAAAAGCGGCTATTGCCCTGAGGTCGGTGGCGCATCTAAAGAATACCGTGCTTCAAGTTTCAAGTAGCCTCGTTGACCACGGACCGCATGGTATGACAGCACTTCTTGGGATCAAACCTCTCGATAGATCCTTTGTTCTGTCTCCGTGACCGACTCCATTCTGCCTACGTCGCTTAGCATCAACGCGGTTAAGCGTCTTTAATGCTTCGTCTCCGATGGATTTTCAGGAGAAAGATCTCTGCCAGGCACAGAACTTACTCCCGAAACCCTGCCTCACTTTTCGCTATAATTGGAGTACGATCTACGTTGGCCCGAATTTGCCAACTCATTCCTGGATATGCCGACATAGTAAACGTAACACCGTGGGTCTCAGAACACGCTACAATGGGCGAATTACGATGCATGCCTGAGGTGATATCGACGTGCGCTTCCGCGTACTAAGCATATTTGACGATCGAGTATTTCCCCACACGGAATTCCGTGCCTCCGAGGAATGTGACGTTCGGACTAGCATAGGGCATGAGGGAGATTGTTCAAGGCTCCGAGAATATCTGCGGTGTTACCGAAGAGTTCTGGTGCTGCATGTCCCTGTCCCTGTTCCTTTGTCGGAACAACTCAAGAGAATTCTTCTGACATAGGTTTGAAATCTTCTGAGCTTCGGGATGAACGTGTGAACGACGTCAAGATGTTGACAGAGGGGCGGCCCTAGCAAGATGCCTCTGGTCTTCTTATTCTGATGCAAAAACCGTACATTCAATACCTGTGTTGAAAACTGACTCTGGCGCGGCATCGGGAATCTCCTACGATGGAAGGAAGATATTTATTGCCTTTTTTGCTCTGACAGTTGTTCTCATTCGCCCCGCCTCCGGTCACCGCCACATCATTCCTGCCAATTCTCTTCTTTTTTGATTGTACCCTGCCTCAGGGATATCGCGACCACTGCACGACTTGCCCCTTAGAACTGTCCATAGGGATGGAAAGTCATATGGACATGTTGAATTTCTTTCGTTCGTCCGGATTAGTATTCACCTCTCCTGCGCCCACAGGCTCGAACTTTGCTACACAGTAAGGTGGGTTATCGTTAATACCTTACAAGTTATCAAGGACTTGTAATCTCAGCAGATGGAAACATTCAAAGTCCTAATAGTCTCATATACATGGCTCAATTTTAATTCGGCTTCTATCTACAACCTAAACAAAGTTGCGTACTTGAACTGAAAACTCCAAAGCTCCAAGGGGCATCCGGCCCGGGAGGTGCGTGATCTACGGCTCCGGGTCCTGGCGGCCCGGGACTTTATGTCGTGTTCAACAATTGCGGTCCTCGCCCTCAGGCTCACTCGCCTTCTTTTATCTACTCTCAGCTACCAGCCTAACAAAGCAATCATGATGCTTGGTAACTGTTGCTGTCGAAGTGCTGCTCTTCGACATCTACCGGGATCCCCGAAACTGACGGTATTGGTGTCCTCACCGTTACGGACACGGTGCGTTACTGAGCCTGAGGAGATAGTCCAGGTTCTCCACCGACCGTTCTTGATCATTGAGTAATGGTGGTGTGGTGCTCGCAACTCAATAATAGCGCATCCGTCCACGGCAAACTAGTACAAAATCACTCACCGATGATAGAACCTGAGGCGAACTCCTGGTGGTTCCCCGCAAATCCCTGCCCAGATTTTCAATTCATCTACCTTATGGCTATGTTTTTTGTGGTCCCGACGCAATAACACAGCCTGGAATCCCCTTAATATCATCAGTAAGTCTACTCCGACCCTTTTCTCAGTCTCAATAGTGCCGTTAACTGAGGAACGTTAAACATTGCAGAATCCCGAGGCGTTATTCTAGATAATCTCGTGATACGCGGCTTTTAGGTAAATCCAACTTCTTAGGCCCTGTCGCGTGACTTGCGAGTCCCGTTGAAGATAGCGATCAATGTCGATTAATGGCGTTTGGTGGGCGCTCCTCGCCCTTACTCCAACTCCTTCGCTGCCTATCCTTTGCCACCGCCATCACTAAAACAGCAGTACGTACCGCTATATGAACCGGCTTTGCCTCATTGACGGACATAATGGTGCTTAGAATCATTCAATGCCAATCATGCCATCCTATCATTTCGCTCCATATGCGCAATGCAAACCGTGGCTCTGTATTCCCCACAGTCCTGATAGTCGGCCTCCGTTGTTAATTTCCAAAATTCCAGACCTCCCTGCAGAATTGATACATTGTATCTTCAGAGAGAACAGGAGAGATATTGGTACCCTTCGATCGTGCGCTTTGGTGTGCCGATCTTGGGCACCCATTGCGCAGTGTTATCTCTACGAAACACTTCATCCTAATCATCAAGGTTTCACCGCCTTCCCGATTATCTCCAGTGGCCCGCATCGCTCGTGTCACCCCGGATGTTGGTTCCTTGCGTCGAATAAGATCATCCCAGCATCTCACCGGATTCATCAAGACTGTATCATTACATATCTGTCCATCGAAGACGCCTTGGCCCGGTCTTTCAGGATCGTCGAGGCTTCAATTTCATCTTTCCGAGCTCTTTCTTACTCTGGCGAATGTGCGACATCTGATCTACATCAACACCGTTCCCCAAGCTCCCTTTCTCAAGATTGTCTCAGCTCCTACGATCATCTTAACTTCGCCCAAGCTCGTCTCTATTTCAGTCCCGCACGCCCCGTTTGATGACTTGTCCATCTTACTACTACATGCGACCAACAGTCCGAAATTGTGTATAGGAAGCATCACCGCGGATCGACCCACAGATGAGCTCCGGACGCTTCACCGATTAACGTTCAAATCTCTGGCTGTGTGCGGTAATCACATACCTCTAGCGAATGTCGGCTCCCCCTTACACTCAGTTCTCGAATTCGAGAAGTTGACACAACTTCATATTGCCTTTCGCAAGACGACTCCGTTCTTCGAAGATAGTGGCGCTATAAAAACAGCCGAAACATTAATTCGACGATTCCAGAATACACTACAGACTCTTACTTTGAACATGTACCTGTACAGTCAGTCATTATCTGCCGCTCACTAAGCAATGTCATTAATCCATTGGTTTACAGAGCCTCTTCCAACGCTCATCGCCGCCAACAGGATCCGCCATTTAAAGTTCGAACTATACTCGATGAGATGGGAATTGTGGTTGAGAAATTGGCTCGACTGGCTCATTGAATCCTTTTCACTTCCGAACCTACCTGAAGGCATTGTACTCGAAGAGTGCACCTTCACTTTGACTGGATTCTTGCGCAATAGTGACCTTTATAGGTACGCCTCACTTTGGTGCCAATTGGATTCAGTTCTGGCTTCGCGCTGTCACATACGGCGGCTGGTAGTACAACTTCAACCAGTCTACCCTGGGGAACCGTCGCCATCTGTCAAACTCGTCGAAGCATTATTTCCCTTTGCGCGCTCCTCTGCCACTCTGGTCGTAGAAAAATTAGGTCTTCCGACAGTCTTAGATTTGACAGAACTTTCCTTGTCGGATGTGTGATGGTGATTTGAACACGCCTCAACCTCTAAGCACTCATGTAAGCTGCAATGTTTATGCTCTGTCTAACGGTCATTGATATGATCGCATTCCAGCAGAAGTGCCGTTAATTATTCATTCCTCCGGCTGACCAAAAGTCGTGGCCGGAGCATGTTCTTGTTCCCTCTGTTTCGGTTTCTCTCAATTGGAGAGTCCCGAATTCATATACCATTTAAGCATCTGACGGCGCCATCGTTGTAAAGAGACTCGGTACCTTAATTTCAGGATTTATCATCATCCCCCATTTTCCCGCTTTACGCTGGCACTACTAGCAACCGGAGTATTGTGTGGTCAGTAATCCGAGTTTTCAGAATCCTAGTTTGCTTACTCTCTGGCAGCATTCACTTCCGCGCGCCGCCGTGTTTTCTGACCGAATAGTACTTGCTTGCTCTGAAGCACACATTACAGTACGGCACACGCGACTCATCTAGACGCTCGGAAACCTGTTGAAGAATCATTCCTCCATTAGCCTCCGGATATTTCCTTTCGGGAGGTTTTGTCCTTCCAGGATTATCTGGTTATACACGATCGCTATATTTCAACAACTGACACACGTCGTTCATACTGCCTTTCAAAGTTATCTCAATACGCCACGGTCTCAATCATCATCTTCGGGGCCTCAGAACGGGCCCGAGTCTCTCCTTCAATATCCTTCTGCAAGGCCCGAAATTTGCGGGCGCCTTCCGATGCACGATGCTCACTCCCGCGAAGGTTCTTCTATCTCTCTCGTCAGGCGCCACAGCTCATACTAATATCGATAAGGCAACTGGGGTCGAGCTGTCGTAAGGCGGGCTCTACGGCCTCTTTACCTACTCACCTCGGTAATTAGCCTCGTGTCTTCGCCTGTATTCTCTATCACAGCATCGAGTCGAGCCCTTAGCAACACTATCGCACGTGATAACTGCTAAGCCATTCTTGAACGCGTCTTCCCACACTATGTAGAGACGTGATTTGCTACCGCCGCACTGGGTCATCTATACTTTGACCCATTCCTTCTTTCTCTCGTGAGGTGCACGTCTCCCATAGGTATGTAGGCCGCCCAAATCGCACTGTCCTCTATTGACACACTGTACATCACAGCGACTCTGTCCAGCAGTGGATCTCTGCTCCATACTTTTCTTCGTACTTTATCAGCATGGACATGCTGCAATCTACGAGCTCTGCTGCAAGACTATCTTCATGCACAGTACGCAACGCTTTCCACGCGGTAGCCCTCCCTTCTAATTGCCTCTAGCAGTTCTCCTCTTCTACATATCTAAGGTCCGACACCGATCGCAGGTGGTCAGATATCGTTCCTCCCAAGAATGCACTCACTTTCGCCGTGGTATGGGATCCAGAAGAGGACATGGTGGCTTTCTCCGGGGCACATCTGCTTGATTCGGAATTCACAGATGTCGAGCCTGACTGTCCCACCGATGCTAGTTCGTTCGATGCTTCGAGCACCCTTGCGTGGTTTAGGAATAATCACGACTTCCTCTTTGATGATGAAAATGATCGGCGGACAAAGGGCCGAACTCAGACTTCGTCTACAGTTGGCGGACTAGACGTGTACATCAGGAGCTCGAGAATAGGAATGGGTTGCGCGAGGACGAGTGTCAACAAGCATTTCTCATGTTTGGGGGAGCTCAACCGGGATATCAGATTTGATCCACGTACGGAATTTGCGAAGCGGTGGGAACAGATTTCGGACCGTGATCAGGACACTGTTGTTGAACTGGATGAAATAGACGATGAAGACGAAGGATTCTACGATACTGTGGATCCTGGTCTCCCAAGAGTGTGTTTTTGTTACCGTTACTATTCCTGGGTCCGAAATGACGTCCATTCCTAGTTATCGCATGCCAGTGTCAAAAGCGATGATAGCTGGTTACAACTGGAAGCCCCAGAGGATTACACCTTTCCTCAGGTGCAGCGACGTAGGCTGTTGAGGAAACCGCGGCCCCGTCCGGCCAATCCCACGCCTGTTCTCCAGCAAGATGGTGATAGTTACGACTCTTCCATTGCACAGTGGAGGATGCCGTTTGTTCAAATTCATGGCTAGATGTAAGAGAGAGAAGGAGTCGTGGGTGTGCATCGAGGTGACGAAGGAAATCACACAGACGTATGTATAACGTTGTTCTCTTCCGATCCATTGTACTACGTCATATGTTGTCTTTTTGAATCCCCAGCGGGGATCGTTATACTTATCATGTAGGACTTATGTATATTGTGTGTATAGTATTGTAACCCATACCCCTTTAACAGTTCTGCGGCACCGACTTTGCGTAAGCAAAATCTATCACGTGTAGGTTCTCTGATTTCCCATAGAATGATCTACCGCAACATTAATTCGCATCCACCACGCCGACTGCATGATAAATTCATTTTGCCACTCCGAATCTGCATGTACTACTTTCGATCTCGTCCCTTTTTCCAAATCTATCAGGACTCCATCCTTACTCGGAATATTTCCGTCAATGGCCGAATCTCTGAGCCTGACATCGTGACAACCTTTCTCACAAGTATCGGTGGTGCCTAAGGCCTCATGCAGAAACACGACTCCTTATAACCTAAATGGAGTCTCTATTTCGGAATGACCTAGGCTTTCGGCCTTCTTCCTTCTATTTTGGCGTGCTACTGGACAAGGGGCACTGGGGCCTCTCTCCTTCTTAAAGCCCAGAAATTCCGAGCGACGCTTTACTCCCCATCTTGCGATACCCCAACACTCTTGATATTCCAAAGATGAAGTTCCGACCTTTTCTGCCTAAACTCATCATCAAGGTATTCCTCGTTTAAGAGGAGTGTTTATTTTAAGTCTCTAAACCTGGCCTCTCTAGCGAGCGACAACGGCGGAAAATGACGTCGATTCTAAATCTACTGGGAGTATCACCCCCACGTTGGCCTATTACTGTCCCCCTACTGAGGTCGAGATCCCGGTGCGGACACGGAAAGAGGTATGTCGCAGACACTTTCAGCCCAAGACTGCCTCTGACCTTAAAAACACCGGAAGCCACCCCGCCCACCAACTCCTACATCTCGGCTAACCTTTCTTGCAATTTGGGATCCTGATTCTCAACGATATACCTTACCCCACGCACCACCCGAAACCCAAGTGCCTGATGATGATGGCCGTTTTCATGTTGATTCACACTTGGGTCAAGGGCATCCAGATTGTGAACCTCACCTGGTCTGTCAGGTTCTATTTTTACTCTGTCAGAAGATGAATTTGTTCTCTTTAGTCCTCTCGTTTCTCAACTTCCACAACGTCGACTTCCAACTTCATCACTGTCTCTCACTCGCAGACGATGCTACCATTCCCTAATCCTCGCAGCTCGAGCCTTAGACAATATAATGCGACACCACCTCCAACCCCACCACCCTCATTCCCCCTTCCACAGAGCAAACCCCGTGGGCGCTTAGGATCCAACGCGACTAGTACTGCTCATTCTACCATCTCTATCGCGTCCCTTTTGTCACGTCGTCCAACCCTTCACTCACGCCCTGGCACTCCGAGCTCAGTAAAGAGCCGTCCTTCAACGCCCAAGAACCGACCATTGATCCCTGCACGTCCTCGTACATCTTCCGGCGCACACTCCCCTTTGAGTTTCATGAAACGACGGATATCTTCTAAGGAAGCGGAGGACGCATGGGTAAGCTTAGATGTGGAATGCGTAATTCGAGAACGAATTATACACATCTGATGAAGGTCAATTTACATATCCAAGAAATTTGAATGTACATTTACCGAGTTCACTCTGTTCTACTAGTACTCTACTCTACTTACATGTACTTATTGCAAATAGAACCTTAATAGTCATTTTGAGTAACCATCACTTTACCACCAATCGGTGGATGTAGGCTTGACGTTCTTTAATTTATGCGGGTTAATAGAGGTGTCACATGAAAGCCTTGCTGGAACGATGCGGACAATGAACTTGGTCTATCGGCAATGTCCTATCGATTGAATATCGATTGATGGATTTCGGATACAGTGCCTTTTTATGCCTCACCAACAACTCGAGTTCTGAGTGTCCCGCCACATTCGCGCCTCCGTCTGTTCGCTTCTTCGCCAGTATGATCGCCTGGGTTGTCCTTGCCCCGCCCCCCTCAAGGAACAACATGCCTTAAACAATGAGGCGAACCTCTGATATCCGCTGTCAAGCGAAATGCGCCACAGCTCCCGACGGTTTGAATAGATAAAAACCCGTGGTCATCGCGTTCGTGTCTAGAATCGTGCTGGATCCTGCAGCTTCAAAGCAGATTTTTTATCGACTATTCCGTAGGCCAGGGAAGACTTCGTCGGCTTCAACGGACTAGCATCTCCAGCGTACACGTCGAAACCCATCTACCCTCACGACTTGTACGCATACGAACGTCGTGGGTTCGTAATCATCAAATAATGATCATCCGTCACTCTTTTTGCCTGCATCATTTTCTCCTCCTTCGCCTCGTTCACAATCGACCTGAGTACCGCGTACACTTATGTTCACAGCGGTGTCCAAACTGGAAGCAATAGCCATCTGGTCTAGATCACTATATACATGTCTTCTGACTTGTCAGCGGAATAATCATCTTCAACGTCCCAGCCACAAATGCAACGCTGGAGCCTGGAAGCTCAACGTCAGAAAATTGCTCGGGACTGAAAATAAAGGTTTCTATGGGTGAGAGTGTATCCTAGTCAACCCATAACTAGTACTCTTTACTTCAACGTCGTCCACTCCGCTTGTACTGGGTCTCGGCATTGATGAAAATAAGTTGATTGTGGTTCTGTCGTGAGTGGGGCCACAGTAAGGATCCATCAGATATTCTTGTAATCGCGCTTTGAATGCCTCGAGGCCACAGAGACTTTAAAACATACGGAAGACGACGTATTAATTGAAGCCGTTCTTGTGCGCCTCCCGCTGCTTGCTTCGATATTGACTAATCCCCAGGTTATAGGGATGTAAAGGACCTCGAGATGCCCTTGAAAGCACGGGAAAGTGAGACGTGCATTAGGCCCGCCCCGAAGCTCAACGTCAACGCTGTGTAATTTTGTGTGATGATAGGCAGATGTTCGATGTGAGACATTGAAGAACTTCCATCTAATGTAGCGGCTTTGCGTCTTGAATCCGGTGCATGTTCCTCCTCCGCGCCCTTTCCCATAGCTGATTGAGTGCACTTCTTTAACGATAAATGAGCCTTGAAGTTGAGATTTCTTCGTCAGAAACACAGCATGTGATTTGAGTGTGGTGACCAAAGAAACCACGACGGCGAACTGTAGATTCAACGCGTCATCGTAGATACCATTGACCTTGGACCATCGACATTGGTAATGGACCGACGAAGTTCACGGAGCAAGGGACGGTAGGTACGGTAGTTCGGCGGTATGTAGTGCAACAAGCTTCATCTCTGTTGCCATGATACCTCCTCAGCAGAGGTTTGCGACCTTCCCGGACCTTCCCCTTGCTGCTGCATTTACAGGTTGCCTATCAACGCCACAAGATGTCCTTTGTGAAGAGGACCGTTCTACGCTTTGATTGCCAGCCCCTTCGGATCCTCTTCATTTGTCCCCATCCGAAAAAAAGGGAGGGGAGGGAGGGGGGTTTCTCGGGAACGAAGAAATTGGCGTATAAGCCACCACGAGGTTCGCTGCAGAAGAAATCGGACACGTCTCGAAGGATATGAGAGCGGTTTTCAGTCTATTAGTTTTTGCATAATGCTTTGAGACAGTCATTGACTCACCGGCTATCAAAGTGCACCTTCCGTCGCCGATGAAAGTTCAGCGGAGTAGTCATATTGAAACTTGCGATGTCATCGTCATCGTCGATGGACTCTGTGTCCATCGAATCTATACTTAATAGGAAGCCGTAAGTTCAATCACGGATACAAGGGTAAAAACTTGACTCTGTGTTCTCAAGCAAGGGATGGATGCGAGCGATCACTCCTTGTAGGACCTGTCGGATAGGCGATGCCATTTAGTCCGTATTTGAGGGCGCGCGGTTCGCGCAGTGACCTAGTGTTAATCTTGAGGGCATGTATTTAGCTTCCTGGCTGCTATTCTGCAACATACTCAGCTGTGCCTTATAGTTACACCGGTTGAATCATCTGTCCGGAAGTAAATAACGGGTGCTCATCGCCACGCATACTTACGGGTTTGTCCGAGTTCGCCGAGCTCCACGTAGACGACGCGGATGGCCGCTTATTCATCGTATACCGTATGTTGCTGTGTTTTGGAAATCAATAATCAGGTATCCATGAGTACCAACGACAGAACTCAGACTCGCCTAGTATCCTTCTCTACGCCGGGTATCAACATTGAAGTTGCTCTTCACAGGCGATGTAATCGCTGGTACATCGTTTTTCCCCGTGCGTACGGTATGGCGAATGGCTGGAAGCTCTTCAATCCTCTGAACGAGCCTCAAGCATCCGACTCGAGCACAGCACCCCCAAAACAAAGCCTGCACCACCGATTCTGGCTCCGCGAATGCCCAAACGTCACACTGAAGGATTTATTAGCTGCCACACCCCCAATCTTGAAGGCAACGGGAACGACGAGAAGAGTGAAAGTAGAGGATAAGGAAATAGAAGAGCCGCAGGTTGAAGTTTTACTCGACGAAGAGCAGCTCTGTCAGAGATGTGCATATTGTGGATGTTGGGAGTATTCGTATGCGGGCGAAGCAAGATACGAAAAGATTGCACCAAGGGGAGAAGACGGAATCTACTGGTGCGGAGTGAGTGTCTTCTGTGGACTGGATGTGACGAATATTGACAATCAGGACATCTCTTAGCACTGCTACAAGACGGCAGGTTTTCTCAACTCAAACTCTGCTTGGTGGAAGAACCCGTCAAAAGTTACCGACTACCCTTATTTTCAGCATAAGATGGGAAGGAAATGGTAGCACAAACCTAGGATCTCTCTTGCTCCGTCATCTTGTTCAAATCCTTGTATACCTTAAGATTTATGTTTACGATCCTTTGATACATTACTATGGCAGCAGCGAATTTGCATATTTTCTAGTATTCAATACAAGAACGGCAGCAAGGTTCAATGAAGGTACTGTATTAAGCGAGGAGTCAGTACAGAAAATATTCCAACAAGAGCTACACTTACATCCACCCGAAAGCGACCAGCTGGTCACCACAGCGCTATCCACGCTCCAGATTGTTGCGTATTGTCGTCGACGTTGATGGAAGAAAACAGATCGTCTGGCGGATGTGGCGGGAAGCAGGAAGTGACCGGTGACCGGATTTGTCAGCCAAACCAACCACGGACCGCTGTCCCGCTGTCCAATACTTCCAATTCCTTTACCATCACCCACTGCACTAGCGCTTGGTCGAACTTTGCCATTACATGGTATCGTGCTGCCTACATTACTAGATACTTATCCTGCAAATATCTCCCCGCCTTGACTTGCCTGAGAATCCACAGTACGGACTCATGTCTGCGACCGTCTCGTTTCCTGATCGTCACGACTTCGAAGTATTCCTCGATAATTATTCCAACGCCCTTTCTGTGGAAGCCCGACCTGGAATGCAGCTGATGCAAGATGAATCTTACGATGCCCTGGTCTCGCGACTTCTGAACAAAACTGCCCGTGGAAATCTCTACTCTCGAGCATCTCTCGCGGACAAGTTCTTCTCCGTGACGGTAGATGATCCTCCCCGGCTAACCTACAAAGATCAAGTCGCTATTAGGCGGAGCGAAATCTTTTCCATCTTGCAAGAACATTATTGCCCAAGCTCTCGCCGAATGTATGCAAATTTGCGGAAAACCTATTGCTTTATTCCTCGACAAGTTGTCAACGAATACGTCAAATACTGCTCTTTGGGACGCACCGAGTTTTCTGGACGCAAATTTCTGCGTTCTACCCCATTCCTGTGCGACAATAACACCGCATCACAATCTACCTGTCCGCATCCATCACCACCGCCGCAAGTTGCTGCACCGGTTTCAACAGCCATGCAATCTGATGCCGAATATCGTTCTACAGCACCTACTCCCTCACCCACTCGCCTATCGCAGGGCTTTGATTTGCCAACTCCTGGCATCACCCTGCGTTCGCCATCTGCTACCTTTTCCTCTATTGTGCGCTCCAGGCGACAGTGCTTGACGCCTAGTCCTTCCCGCCAAAACAAGTTTTCTTCTCTGTCAGAGCCACAGAATGAATGCTCTCGCTCCGACTATTCGTATGGCATCGTACGGGGATCAGAGCTTTTCATACCCGAGTCTCTCTCGGATCGCAAAACCAAAGATGATGCCCTGCCCATTCACCCATCAGCCGTCTCTTGCGGCACTATATCCTCTTCTTCCTCTCTCTCTCCGGCACCCAAGACACCGCCACCCGATTTTTCTTCCAATGATCTTCCTTCTCCGGCGTTCTCCGATTTATCATTCATCTTTGCATCTCCAAGGTCTCCGCTGGCATCTAAGACCCTCCCTGTGCCATATTCCAACGAGCATGATGACGATAATTCCAACAGCGACCTAGAGCTGGGAACGTCGCTTGATGTGTATCCCGTTTGCGAGGCTTTCGCTGTCTCGTCACAGGCGTGGGAGAGTGGTAGTTCTGTACAATATTTCGTTTAAGCCATTCATGACCCGCTCCCGTTAGGTTTGCCTATATCTTGGTTTGTGTACCGACATTCTTCTATGTATCAGTATCATTGCATTTGTCGTCTCGAAAGTGTACACTCCTTCTGTCCGTGTGTGACCATTAGCGTAAAGCGACCGCGGAGAATGTTGAACGTTTCAAGAATATATAGTATCAACAAGGATAAGTGATGATGAGAAGTACATTGAGTCCGTCTGACCCCAGCTGTTTTTATCTTCATCAAAATTTCGAGTATTGATGTAGTTCGATGCAGGAAACCAGGAGGCATCAGATGATGGTGTCTTACGTAGCAACTGACAACATTCTCAACTGCCGATTGTCCGACGTAGACAGGAAATTTTCACTCAATTCAAAATTAGAGAAATCAGTATATATATATATATCGAAGGGCCTCGTACTTCCAGTTATCAGACATCTAGAGATGCAGGGAACTATATTGCCACAAGCGGTATCGCGAGCTCAGTACTGACATTGTCTCTACTCGTAGTATTCACTGAGGTCTTCTATCAGACCGTCGTCCCGCTAAAGCTAGTATAAATTGGTTCTCCCTCGCATGTTGCAGATTTCATTGGAAGGAAGGAACTTGTATGGGGTTTTGACGACGAACGACTTCTTCGATTTGATGTATTATCAGCCATGATTCTGTCATGAGACACCGTGCGCTCACAGCCGAGGGAGTATTGGAAAGTATGAGCTTCGTTGTTTTCAGCTTTCGGGGAAGAAATCGTCTTTCCTTAGTCGATAGTGCTCGTCGAAATGAGCGCTCGTACTCGCGTGGTCCAAGTTCGTACGACGAAAAGCTCGACAATGTAAAATTAACGTCAAAGCATTGCTAGTTTTCAATCAACAGCTTTGGGGGGTTTCCTTAATACTCATGCTATGCACCACTTGCCTAGACCTCCACTGAATCAACTAGCCGACGATAGCTGCAAGGAGAATTAATAAATAGTTCCGTGACGCCAGCAGAGACAGCATCGCAACTCTTAGCACAAAAAGATGGCATCTTCACCCCGATGTACAGTGACCGTCCTGATAGAGAAGATCGCGCTTCTCTGCGTAGTATCAGTCGAATGTGATCGGGATGATAAGGGCTGAGCAGTGGCACTTTTCTAAAAATAGGAGCACCTTCGGACACGCTCACTTCCGAGCTCGTCGTGCCTATTCTCAGTAAACAGTGGTACCGCCCACGCCTGCCGTTACAGCCCCTATCTCCTCTGGTTTATCTTTCCTTCTGAGACCTTCTTTGCCTCTTTGAGTCACGATAGTATCATGTCCGGATCTGAGCTCGACGGCGAACTTGAAAAAAGTATGATGCATCAAGAACATGTTTCCACGATCATAGAATCTGCGCGGCGCGCGAAGAGACTCGCATCTCTTTACTCCTTCCTGGCCAATATATTTTTGGTCATGACTCAATGATCCGGTGGATTCGAGGAACTCTGAAATCAGTACCTATCCGACCCAGTCAACTCGCGTCATCACGGGTTCCTGTATCATCGTATCATGTTTGGAGTAGTATAAAGCACTAAGAGGTCGAGGTCGATTGTTGGGACATGAGACACCTATACTCCGCCTAGCCGAATACGCACTAGGTGTCCAGGTCATCTCTCAACTTGAATGGCTACTATGAGCGTCCAAGAACGCGAAGATGGTGCGTAAATGACGCGAGTTGACCATGATCTCGTCTTGACAGAATGATCATAGACTCCAAAGTGAAAACCCTTGTTGTTGCTTTCGATGCGTTGCAGGTGTTGGGTATCGTCCTTCTGCTGGCTTTACTTGCCCCCGCTCTTTTTTCGCCGAATGTTAAGAGAACAGCGACATGGTTTGGAATGATTGTCTCTATGATCATCTATTGTGTTTCTTATTCGATCTTGATGTTCATCGGGGGACAGGATGGCCCAGAGCCGTCCGCGGGAGTATGCCTCTTCCAAGCCTGTCTGGTTCATTCAGCTCCCATTTTGTAAGCAACCCATATTCTTTTCCCCCGTGAACCGCATGCTCAGAGGTGCTTCCAAAAGTGGGGTTTCTTGTGCGCTCAGTTTTGTTATGGATGTCAGTGGATCATATAGTCACTACTACTTTGCTGAAGAGGGCCCCCTAGTAGTTGTCGGTATCTTTCTTCTTTACATTCTTGGGGAAAACCCCACCTCGAGTTACTCCGATTATTGTGAGCTTTGCGTTCAATTTTAGATTACTCTCAGGTGCTTAGATCTACCCAGCTTCTTGCATCATCGTCTCTCCTTTTCCTGATCGGCGTTTTGGACACTCTTGCGGTATGCATATTTTTCAATCTTCATCAACTGTCCCACTGAGCTCCTTATCTACAGACGGGCCTTGAAAATCCCAAAGTTGTTCGACGCAATGAAGCACACTTATACTGCCATATAACCACCCCGACATTGTGAGTGCTAGTAACCCGTACCATTTGCGAGTTCCCACATTGCTATCACGGACCTAGTGCTCTTGTGTTCTGTATCCTTGGAGTCATCATCTCGTTCGCAACGATAATCGCTGAAGGTACGAAACGCTCTAGCATTTAAAGTTGTTCAAGTTCATGTCCGCTGACTTGAAAATGTAGTCGCCATGGTGGTCATTATTCGGAAGACTATAGGTAAACTCAGGCGTCAGTCCGGTTCGCCAAACATCGAGCTTCCGACACGCCTTCTTGTCCGCTTGTTTTCATTCTCAGTATGTATATGCATTACATTGTGGTGAGTATCTGTTCGGAATAGACGTTCTTCCAAGGAGTCATATTTGTAGAAAAGCATCAACGTTTACTCCATTGTCGGACCATCCAGGGGCAGCGCCCTGTCTGCTTGGTATTTTCTTCTAAATACAGGTGCGCAATTTAAAATGGACATATGTCCTTTGAATACGACTTTCAAACTAGTGCCAATCGGTGGGGTTGTGACTTTTGCCACCCAGAAAGTACGCCGGGTCTCCTTTTCGTGCTCTGCCCAATATTGTCAACACTTATGACGATAGGACATCTTGTGCTTTTACTTTTAGAGGAGAATTCTGGTACTACCGGGCCGAAGTTGTGAAAGTTGATAGGTAGGTACGTAGATGCTGGCAGATACACGGGCCTCCGATGGGATGGGATGGAGCCCGCCTTCGTTTTCAGCCCATGAGAGAGTAACTTGGTCGCAGCTAGATCTGCGATGCCTTTACTCGATGGTAGTTGCACAGGTGAAAAGTCTGAAGACTTGGCAGACTGCCCGATTGTAATCGTTTGTAACATCACTCGTCACTCTCAGCTTTCCTTTTATGTTTCTTTCAAGCGTCTGTGCCCAGATTACTATACCCCCATTACGTTTATCACTCACACTCCTTTCCACACCTAACTGGTCACAAACTTAACGTCGCTCGTTGCTTTATTCGTATCTTTGGTTTCATCCTTATTGTTACTCATTAGGCATCCAAGTAGTCTTGTAGGTAATGGGTAGATACCGGTCATTCTATCTAAGACCTATCCTAGTTCTCTCGCGTGTGAATCTAAGGCCCACTCGAAAATCTTGAACTCTACTCCTACCTAACCTCGTGTTGACGTCAAACGCGTTACACAGATAATCCGATCCAGCAATTTGTTAGATGCTGGAAAAGGCTAGGCTTGTTTCTAGTTCCTTCACGGACTGTTTTGTACGCAAAAATAATGATGAGTGACGCAGGGGTACTATGGGCGCGCTCGTTCCTCGTGACTTTCGTGAACGGAGCGATATTTTCGGTAGGTACCCACCAGCTACGGTCGCGAGGGCCTGTATCGTTGCAGTAGTCCTTTGCAGTACTCGTGTACACGATCGATAGAGATGGCACTTTTTACGGTGATTATTTGTATAGCTGCTTGGAAGGCACAGGGTTAAAGACTGGAAAGTTTTAGCGAAGCAGTAAATAACTGCAATATCACCATAATCTGTATCCGGCAAGATGATTACAAGGTTGCCGGGGCCCGACCTTGCGAATATTTTCAACCAAGTGGTAACTTCGACATCAAAATCAGTTGACCTCCACAACAACAAATTGAAGGTGCGATTAATGTCAGAGGGAGATTGCATGCCGGTACTCTTCTTTTCGCAGGGTAAGCATTTGTCAAAGGAGGACAAGGAAATCCGAATAATGAGACGTCACCGTCCGAGCGCGGCATTGTCCGCGATGATGGACGCCACACGACCACGTGCCGTTCACAAGTTTACTTTGCTCTACCTTGCCACTACCTGTATTGGGTTCACTATTGTTCGACGCGACCTTAAAGACGCGTCAAAAATGGCTGCCGCTATATTCTTCTTTGACTCCCTTCTCTCGTTCTACCCCACTCAAAACTTTACCAGCATTACTATGTCTTCGAATGACGCGGATGATTTCCCCCCCTCACCAAGGAGGAAGACTCCACCAAACGGATCGCGATATGAACAGGCACTTTCCGCTGCTCAGAGTACTCCGCTCAGCAATCATGCTTCGTCAGTTAATCCTGCAAAGAAGGCGGATCACTTGGTCTGTCATTTCGACCGATATATTGAAGAAGATCTCAGAGAACGTGTCTTCGTCCATGCCGAACATTTCTTTCCAACCATTCTGCATCTACCTCCCGACTGGAAGACGGACGACAAAATAGTCAAGAAGACTCAAGCAATCAGAGACAACTCTGTATTCAACGATCACATGCAGACCTACGTCGCCTTATGTGAAAAGACCAATCCTGGGGAAAAGGCATATTACCATCCATACAGTGTGATGTGTAATAGCGCTTTCGACGTTCTAGGTGCCACCACCGATTCTGGACTGGGAATCTATCGACAAGACGCGAAGCCGGTGCTTGGCTCCGAGGAAAAGCATATCCCTGATACCTTGGGTGTTCTTCGCGCGATGTTCACTAGTTCAGGAAACGATGTTGATAAAATGAAGGATAATGGGCCCGAGCATAACTTTTCTTGGGCGCAGACAATGCATTGGCAAGAATTCAAGCCGAAATTGTGCTTCCTCGACGAGGGGACCGATGCTAGGTACAGAGTTTTGTCAGATGGTGAGTGTCATATTGTCTCCTGGCATTCTTCTGGCTAACCGCACCACTCAGCTGGCGAGGATCCTCGGGGCGGTGTACGAGGTAAAACCACTACACCGCGACCCTGGGAGCATTCTTCCTCCTGTCAGATCGTCGCGTCTCGGATCCACCGCAAAGAAGCGTCGCTCTCAAAATGAACCTCCTCATGCCTCTAAGCATGCACGCTCTAGGACAACGCCTGATGTTTCGGATGCCAGGAATAAGTCAGAAATTTCGACGGGCCTCAGCTCTCTCAGAGAAGGAGTCATTGCAGTAGCCGAACCGATAACGGAAGAAGATCAGTCTAAGGCTTGCCGTAAAACGATAATCCAATGTGGGCGCTACGCCCTCGAGATTTTGTCCAGCGCCGGCTTTCGCACTCACTGCATTGGTGCTCTCGTTACAATGGGACGCATACAACTCCTTTACTACGATCGCTCCATTATCATAGTCTGCAAACCGATTGACATGTTCAAATCGGTAAAAACATCTGAGTCAACCACCACTGCCGACACCGACACTAACACCACAATGATAACGGACGAGTTCGGCGCACTGCTTATTGCATTGGATAAACTTACGCTCAAGCAGCGGGGGATCCAAGAAGAATTATGTGTTGACAGGGCCCTCATCGAGAACTACAAAACGTACATGGAGAGATGTGGCAAGGTTGGGGGAGCTTTCGATCAGAGAGATATCTTCAAAGGGGTGAAGCTTCCGCTTAAGCTGAAGACGGGTAAAGGCGATGAAGTGGTTGAGGTCACCCTTGGACGTATTATATCTCGCCAACCTGCCATCATCGGTCGCCACACTTGCGTCGTCGAGGCTAAATCGGACTACAAGGAGTGGAAGGGAAAAGAATTGGTCATCAAGATCAGCTGGCCTGCCGTCAATCGAAAATCGGAAGCCGAATTGGTCAAGATAGCCAGAGAGAAGGCACGAACGATGGAGACGGGGAAGAAGCCTGACTGGGCGCTAGACCATTTGCCGGACATTCTCCTTTGTCAAGACTTTGGCTACGACGAGAATTCTACTCAGGCAAATATCGCAGCTTTCTGCAAAAAGGCGACGTGTGCAGAGAATCAGACGATTGATTACGAACACCGCGTCTGCCGAATCACCGTTCAGGAGAGATTGTATTCTCTCGAAGAACTCCGGACGGTTGAGGAGTACGCTCAAGTCTTTTTCGACATTTTGCAAAGTGCGTATATCGTTTTCATTCTTCGATGTGATTTCTGATTGTCGCTGTAGTTCATAAATGGCTGTATGATCACCCGAGGATCCTCCACCGGGACATTAGTCCTGGGAATATCATGTGGCGGCGTACCATCGACGGTCACGTACGCGGTGTTCTCAACGATTTCGATTTGTCCTCCCTCCGGAGTGCTACTGGCGCTTCCTCGTTCCAGCGTACTGGCACTCTTCCCTACATGGCATATGAACTCCTCATCAAGGACGAAAACGGTCACCAGCTTAAACATCTGTATCGGCACGATGTGGAGTCCATCTTCTACGTCATTCTCTTGCGCTGTTGTCGTTACGAGGTCGTGACTGCCCAAAAACCTTCTGATTATGGGATCTCTTCGTGCACGACCCATATTGTCCCTTCCATATTCGACCGTTGGTACACACTCGGCCGTCAGGAATTGAGCGAGAAGAAGTTTTTCTTCGTGCGAAAAAGCAGCACACCTCCGTTGAACAGTGGTTTCAACAACTTCCTGCCTTGGATACACAAACTTCATAAATTGTTCAAGAAAGGATTCAATTATCAGGAGACACATGACCTTGACGAAGAAGGAGACGAAGGATTCAACGAGAGGGAGCCTTTTGACAATGAAACTCTCGGGGACCGGGTTTCTTACTTAGCCGTCCTCAACACCTGTGCCAAATTCGCTGGTTCGTCCCTTGTGGTACGCAATGACCAGCTCGAAGTGGCTCTTTAGTAACGAGGTCGTCGCTGTCAGATCCAACGACCCATGTGTTTAGCCCTTATACATTTTCGTCCCGCTTATATATTTTGCACTTCTTTGCGACACCGTGATAGTTTAGGATCCTCGACGATTGAAAACCCGGCACTGGTCGTGGATAGTGACCGCAAGTTAATTTGTATGTTCAGCATTAAACTCGATCTTACCTGAAATTCAAGACGTCTGACGAAAGTAGCTACCGATGGCTAGTCTGGCTGGAGGAGATAAAGCGTTACGAGGCATTCAGGAATCCAGAGGATGAGTTTGGCTAGGGGAATATGATAAATGCGGCACTGGTGCTACTGCCACGATTGTTCGTCCGAGGCAACTTGGCGGTTAGGCTTAGAACATCGTTCTAAGATCTCTTCCTACGGCGCGCGACGAATATCAAAAGGAAAGATTGCGCCCTCGAACAGTGTCATGGCAAATAACTCCAGGTCGATTCCGGGCCGATGGCATAGGGGCTATTGGCAGATAACTTTGGCGGGTACTTACTCTTTACATGATTATCTGCCTACGAAGTTTGTTTTCCGTTTCCATACTTGAATATACTATAAACCATATTCTATTCATCTCATGTACAGAAGAGCCTGAGTGAAGGTGAAGAAATAGACTCGTGAAACTGTGAAAGCATGGAATACTACTTCCCAATATGGGCATAGCAGAAACTGGCAGATGACTACCGTGGAAACCCAGCGAAACCGGCGGTAAACCATTTCAGATAGACTTTGTCTGCAAGTTCGGAATCACGTTCACACGTAGGTTTTTCGCATGTAAATTATAGCTAGCAAGGTGTATATGCATGTATTCATATGATGACAGTTTGGAGCAGCTGTAGACTAGCCGCCTCGGATGCGAATTTGAACAATCGAGACTCCGCTCATGCGGCATAGATATACGGCCCTCGGCAATAGGGCAGAGTTTGTAGTCTCCGTTGAAGCAACGCTTGGCAACTTACCGCTGCACAGGAAACTTCTTCCCTTATGGTGATTCGTTGTCGAGGATTCATGAGTCTCGATTCCAAGTCTCTTCCGGTGCTTAGACTTTTGCACACATCTTATGAATATCCTAGTTTCGGGACCTCAGGAAATGAAAGTACCTAGAAACTTCGAATCTGTGAGTGTTCATTACCTAAGGACTCACCGGTTCGGTAGAGGCACCTGACGGAAGGACCTACCTTTCTAATGTTTCGTTTTTGGTTTGACAAAGAGCTCGTGGAATTTTTGTCACAGGTATCCTGGCGATGATCCTTTTGTGGATTTCTTTTTGTAGCGACACAAAAGGAAGCCTATGAACAACTTTGAAAGAGCCACTGGCAACGGTTGTTGAGCGCAGATCTCCCTGGGAAAGCTTATTGAAACTATATAAGATACGAGCCACCGACAGAGTCTCCCATCGAATCCAACCACCATGAAGCGAGGTTTCTTACTTACTGCAAAGGCAAGGCGCGAACCTGCAAACCCGACCAATCCCTCCAAATCGGCAACAAAGAAGACGATAAATTGCCCGAATCCACCTAAATCTGTTCAAGGCATGTCTCTCTTGCCCACTGCTTTATAATATTTACTGAACACTATATAGTTTCTGCAGATGACATGCTAGGCCATATGTCTTCAGGCATAGGAATGTCAAAGGGTACTGTTTCTTTGCACCGTCTCTTGATGTAAAGGAGGTTAATGAATTATCGACAGATGAGCTCAATAAGGAGACCGAAAAGCTGGCGAGTGCATGGGGATTGACTGACAAGGATCTCAAAGGTATGTGTTGGTATGCGTTGTACAGTATGCTGCCCTTACACACATTACTAGCTATGGACGCGGTACCCGATGAGAATGACCCTGGTTCATTCAAAAACTCTGCGCCTCATGAAGACGACGGGACCTGGTGCAATGTGCAGGTCCCCTTCCCAGGCGGGTGGTCCCAATGTTTGTTATCCGGGTATATGAAGCGACGGATCGAGACCATCTCTAATTTTCCTCGACCTCTAAAGGAGACAAAGGACAAAGCCTACGTTATCTCTTCTGCACCAGGTAAAGGTCTCGGTATGTTCGCGGCACGCAAAATCAATATGGGTGACCTCATCGTTGACGAGAGGCCTTTGATGGTTGTGCCTCTTGCTCCTGTGGGACTATCAGCGGCTCCCTTACCAAAAGGCATGACGAAAGAGGAGATGAATCAAGCTATTCTGGATCATTCCGAGGGGATTGTGCGCACTATATTTGAGCGCTTGAATGAAGAGAATCAGAAGGAATTCATGGCGCTTCATAATAGCCACACGCACGATGGAAGTGGTCCAACGTTGGGAGTAATTCGGACGAACGGCTATGGCCTCGGGGATGCACTGAAAGATGAAACCAGTAGGTCGTTAAATCTTCCGTTGATGATAGTTTCTAATGCATGAATGGTAGAAAATGTGGAATTGGTAGCCAAGTCAAACACAGACGAAAGTAGGTCGTCCGTAAATTCTTCTACATATACGGCTAACATTGGGTTATGAAGAATTGAAGGACATGGTTGGAATGTATAGTAGCGTCTACAATGTTCTATCCAGGGTAAATCACAGGTGAGACAGCCCAAAGTCTTTGCGTAGTCCCTGCGTCTGACGGCCATTTGAATACAGTTGTTCCCCAAACACCCTTCGCAAGTTCTACATATCCTCATTTTCCATGCAGCTTCGCGCCGCTCGGGACATCGAGGAAGGCGAAGAAATTCTCACCACTTACACGGACATTCTCCTGCCAGCTGCTGAACGAGGGAAGGACCTTGCATCGTATGGCATCCAGTGTACCTGCAGGGCCTGCCTCGAGTACATTAAAAGTGATCCAATTCGCACTGCTGTGAACAACCGGAAGGCCGTGACGGTCCCGATAGTGCAAGAGGAGGGGGTGCGACCCGATGCTTGGATCGACCCTGCGGTCCAGACTCTAGCGAGGATAGAAGAGGAGGAGCTCCAAGGATCACTGGCGTACCAGAAGACGCTGTATCAGCTATACAACGCGTATGTGTGCCAGAACGACGAGAAGAAGGCGCTGATGTACGGGGAGAAGTTGTGGGTCGCTAGTTTGGCGGCTGGGGAAAAGCGGTTGAAAACATTTAGGAATGCAGAGCTGATGAAGAAGTCGCCGCAGTGGATGATGTCGAAGATGATGAAGGGTATACCTTTGTTGCGCGCATTTACATGAGGACTGGAAGCGAGGCTATCCTGCGGCACTAACAACGTCTAAATTTAATATTACTTGATCGAAGCGGTTCAGTCTACCCTCATTTCTGCTTCCTTCGGGGACTCGACATCCTTACAATATCATAATAATCTACATCCCGGTAGGATGATTACAAGGTGAATTTGATGCGAATATTTTCAACCAAGTAGCAACTTCGACATCAAAATCAGTTGACCTCCACAACAACAAAATTTAAGGTGCAATTAATCTCAGAGGGACATTGTATGCAAGCAGTCTTCTTTCAATGGCAGGGTGCTTGTCAAAGGTGGTGGTGGTACCGGCACAAGGTCCCAATAAGGAGGACAAGGAAATCCGAATGAGGCGTCACCATCCGGGCACGGCATTGTCCACGATGATGGACGCCACACGATCACGTGCTGTTCACAAGTTTACTTTGCTCTACGTTGCCACTACGTGCATTGGGTTCACTATTGTTCGACGCGACCTTAAAGACGCGTCAAAATGGCTGCCGCTATATTCTTCCTCGACCCCCTTCTCTCATTCTACCCCTCTCAAAAATTTCCCAACATTACTATGTCTTCGAGTGTTGCGGACGATAGCACTGCTCTCCTCCCCGCGCCAGGGAGCAAAACTCCACCAAATGGATCTCGCGCTCAACAAATACTTTCTGCTGTGCAAAGCACTCCACTAAGCAATCACGCCCCAACCGTTGATCCCGCAACCACCCCAAATTACCTGGTCGGTCATTTCGACCGATATATTGAAGAAGATCTCAGAAAGCGTGTTTTCGTACATGCCGAACATTTTTTCCCAAACATTCTCCATCTTCCTCCTGAATGGAAGACCGACGACGAGATAACCGAGAGGATCAAGGCCATCAGAGACAGCTCTGTATTCAAACGACATATGAAGGCCTACGTCGCATTATGCAACAAGACCAATCCGGGAGAAAAGGCGTATTACCATCCCTACGGCGTGATGTGTAATAGCGCGTTCGACGTTCTAGGCGCCACTGACAGTTCTGGACTGGGGATCTATCGACAAGACGCGAAACCGGTGCTCGGCTGCGAGGAACAGCATATCCCTGATACTTTGGGTGTTCTTCGCGCGATGTTCACCAGCTCAGGAAATGATGTTGATCAGATGAAGGATAATGGGCCCGAGAATAGCTTTTCTTGGGCGCAGACAATGCATTGGCAGGAATTCAAGCCGAAATTGTGCTACCTCGACGAGGGGACCGATGCTAGGTACAGAGTTTTGTCAGATGGTGAGTGTCATCTTGTCTCCTGGCATTCTTCTCGCTGACCGCACCACTCAGCTGGCGAGGATCCTCGGGGCGATGTACGAGGTAAAACAACTATACACCGCGACCCTGGCGGGATTCTACTCCCTGTCAGATCGTCACTTCTGGGATCCACCGCACAGAAGCGTCGCTTCCAAGATGAACCTCCTCATGCCTCTAAGCATGCACGCTCTGGGACAACACCTGACGTTTCAGATGCTAGGAATATGTCGGCAAATTCGGCGGCTCTCAGCTCTCTGAGAGAAGGAGTCCCTGCAGTAGACGAACCGACAACGGAAATAGAAGATCAATCTCAGGCGCGCCGTAACACGATAGTCCAATGTGGCCGTTACGCCCTCGAGATTCTGTCCAGCGCCGGATTTCGAACTCACTGCATCGGTGCTCTCGTTACAATGGGACGCATACAACTCCTCTACTACGATCGCTCCATCATCATGGTCTGCAAACCGATTGAAATGTTCAAACGAAGGAAGAATATCACGTTGTCACAGATAACGGATGAGTTCGGCGCATTGCTTATCGGATTAAGTCAACTGACCCCCAAGCAGCGGGGGATCCAAGAACAGTTTTGTGTTGACAGGGCCCTCATCGAGAACTATGAAACATACATGACGAGATGTGCCAAGGATGGGGAAACTTTCGATCAGAGAGATGTCTTCAAAGGAGTTCTGCTCAAGCTGAAGACGGGTAAAGGTGATGAAGTGGTTGAGGTCACTCTTGGTCGGATTATATCTCGTCAACCTGCCATCATCGGTCGCCATACCTGTGTCGTCGAGGCTACATCGGACTACAAGGGATGGAAAGGTAAAGAACTGGTCATCAAGATCAGCTGGCCTGCCGTCGAACGAGAATCGGAAGCCGACCTGGTGAAGAGAGCCAGAGAGAAGGCGCGAACGATGGAGACAGGGAAGAAACCTGACTGGGCGCTAGACCATTTGCCGGACATTCTCCTTTGTCAAGACTTTGGCTGCGACGAGAAATCTACTCAGGCAAATATTGCAGCTTTCTGCAAGGAGGCAGAGTGTGCAGAGAACAAGAAGATTGAATACGAACAACGTGTCTGTCGAATCACGGTTCAGGAAAGGTTGTATCCTCTCCAAGAACTCCGGACGGTTGAGGAGTACGCTCAAGTCTTTTTCGACATTTTGCAAAGTACGTATGCCGTTCTCAGATTCCAGTGCTATATCTGATCGGTGCTGTAGTTCACAAATGGCTGTATGATCACCCGAGGATCCTCCACCGGGACATTAGTCCTGGTAATATCATGTGGCGTCGTACCAGCGACGGTCATATATACGGAGTTCTCAACGATTTCGACTTGTCCTCCTTACGAGATGTTCCTGGCGCTTCCTCGTTACAGCGTACGGGCACGCTTCCTTACATGGCATCTGAACTCCTCATCGACCAGAATGGACAGCCACCCAAACACCTTTATCGTCACGATGTGGAGTCCATTTTCTACGTCATTCTCCTACTATGTTGCCGTTACAAGGTATTGGCTGTGCCCCCATCTTCTGAACCAGCTCCTCTGGCCTGCGAAAAAGCGGAGTCCTCTCCATTCGATGAATGGTACACCCTCAGTCGTGCTACTTTGAAGTCGAAGAAAGTTGAATTCATCGTGGGCCACATACCCACGGTGAATAGTGGCTTCGTTGGGTTTCAGCCCTGGATAGGCGACCTTCACCAACAGTTCTCAGATGGCCAATCCGCTCAGAGTGCGTATTTCCACCGCCAAGCTCGCGGAAAAGCCATGGGTGCCTTTGATGAAGAAACTCTCCAGAACCAAGTTTCTTATTCGATCGTCCTTGACATTTGTAGTGAATTCGCTGGTTTGCCCCTTGTAGTACGCAACGACCAGCTCGAAGTGGCCGTTTAGAAATGAGGTCCTCAACTATCCATGTCTGTAGCACTCTTTATTATGCATCTTTGTTCCGTTTATATATCTTGAACTTTGCGAGACTGTGCGACCGTTTAGGGCCATAGAGATTGAAGATTCAGCATTGGTCTCGCATTGGAGACATTTTTCACGGTTGGTTTATCCTATGTAGAGCCGTTCTACAGAGACCAAGTTATATACCTGGAAAATGTCAACGAAAAACTTAGCGAAGGCCTAAACGACAACAATATCATCAGATCTGCAGACAGCAGTCTGGATGATTGTAACGATGCCCGACAACCAATTGAGAAATGGATCAAAAATGATTGATCTTCACAACAAATTTACAGCTACAATGAACTTGAGATAGGCTTTGTCCGCAGGTTCAAATTTACGTTCGGACAATGTTTTTCGAATCCGCTGTAAATGGCAGGGTGTTTGTCAAAGGAGGACGTACGAGGAAAAAATGAGAAGGCTCCCGCCTCAGGATTACAGCATACGTAAAAGGCTTCACCGCCACGCCTATTCCAAAGGATGTTCCCCACCCCCTTACCCACTTCCATACCCCCCAACAAAATACCCTTCCAGCCCTTCAACTCCACTCCCTCCTCGACTCTTCGGCGGCTGCGGCCACTCCTCCAACATCCTCTGCTCCCCCGTCAATGTAAAGTTAACCATCGCCAGCGGGGTCGTATCAATCATCACCGCATAATCTCCCGGATACAACACTCTGTTTCCCTGCTCATCATGCCGTGCCAAAGACCCAAGTGTCAGGTTCAATCGAGCAGTATCCGTCGCGCCGCCAGCTATCTTGAACAGACGCTGGTACGCGACAAGAGATTTCTTAGGGAATGGGGTCGGGCCGAAAGAGCCAGTTAGGAAAGCGAGTGCTACATAGTCCGAAGCTGTAGTGCCTGTATTGCTGACTGTGACGGAGAGAGGTGAGGAGAGGAAGGGGCAGCGGTCGAGGTATTTTTCCGTGCAGCTGGACATCAGGGCCGCGATGTCGTAGCTCTGCTTTACATGGGAGGTGATCGAGGCGCTGAAGTCGGTGTAGTGGAGTCCAGTGCCGAAATCGTAGATCGGGGTGCCATTGTACCACTTGTATGTCCTTCCTGGATTCTGCGGCCCTGGTCGTAGAGACATGTCGGTCATTGGGACCTCGTTGATGTAGGAGGAGGGGTATTGTGTGGTTGGGAGCCGGCCTGCTGGTGCTGCTTTGCCGGTGATGATGTCCATGAGTGCGACACCACCATCCTGGCCGGGGAAGCCTCCCCATATGAGCGCTGAGATATTTGGGTTATTTTTTATCGGCGACGAGTCGATTTGACCACCGCCCATCTGCAGCACAATCATTGGTTTGCCGTAACTCGCTAGCTGTCCGATCGTGTCGAGCTGGGTTTCTGTCCAGGAGATGGAGACGCGATCCATGCCCTCGGACTCTACAGAGTCATCGATACCGTCTGCGAAGATTATGATGTCGGACTGGGTGGCGACGGTCCAGGGAGACCCTCCCTGGCCGCCAAGGCGCTGGGCGTAATTAATGGTTAGCCCGAGCTGCTGAGCGGCATACAGAGGGCTATGGAGGTATGGAGCTTGGCCAAAGTAGTTTCCTTGCATCTGCTGGGTTGCGTTGGCCCAGCCCCCGATGAGCGCAATGGAGGAGATATTTTGGAGAGATAGCGGAAGCAGGCCATCGTTCTTGAGTAGAACGATGCCTTCAACTGCCGCTTTGTAGGCCAGATTTTGTGCCTCGGGCGTTGAAACGTCGTTGAAGCTTAGCTGTCGATATGGCTGCTCTTCTGGAGGATCGAAATAACCGAGACGAACAAGTGCGGAGTACAGTCGTATCAATGCTTGATCAAGCGTCGTCTCGTTGAATAGACCTTGCTCGAATGCTGCTGGGAGGTGATCGGGGTAATAAGTACCGCAGTCCAGATCTGTACCGGCTATCAATGCGGCTGCCACGGCTTCTTCTCTAGTCGCGGTATACTCATGTGGTAGGTAGATGTTTTGAACAGCGTCGCAATCGCTGGTCACGTATTGCTGCTCATTGGTCCAGCCCCAATGTTCCCGAAGGATTGTTTGGAGCAAGTATGGATCGGCACAAGTTGGTACACCATTCACAGCATCTGAGGATGTCAGGGCGAGACAGTGATGTAACAGAAGGTTGACTAACTGTATGAGCACATGAAGGAACCGACATTGGAGTCTCGGGCGCAGCTCTGGAAAGGCGGCATATAGTATTCAGCCAGATCTTGGGATGAGATTTGGGCGTCGAATTGATATCTAAAGTTCCCGTTCCAATTTTCCAGGTCGTAGCCTGCGTTGCGGTCAGTCTGATGCTACGAAAGGTGGAGATATAGCTGACCTGCGAAATGTTTGCAGGTGGCCACAACCCGTTTATACTTCGGATTGTAGCCTCCTTGCAAGCCGTCTACTAAAGCATGCACGTACGAAGAGAGATGATAAGGATCTTCACCCGGTGTTTCTATTCTTCGTCAGACATTCATAGATCCACAAACTGGAATTGTATCAAGACTCACCCTGTCCTCGTCCCCATCGTGGGTCCTTGAAGGGATTGATATTCGGCGTCCAAAAATCCAATCCAGCTCTACCAGCATTGTTAAACACCCTAGCTTCCGTACTGACAACGGTACCAACGTCTCTGATCAGCTCATCATCGAACGCTGCGCCCATGGTGATGGGTTGCGGAAACGAAGTAGAAAAACTGTACTCCCCAGAACTAGCGAACTGTACTCCTGGAGAGTAGGCAACACCGTGCAAGGCCTCGCTCCACCATTGGTATGGCGGGAGACCAATACGGGGGACACCGGGGCTGGTGTTACCGGTGTTGTTGAGTTTTTCTGCGATGGTGAAGAGTGATATTAATGCGGTTGCTCTGTCGAGGGGCGCTGATAGTGCGTTAGAGCAGTGGTCACGAATGCTGAGGTCTAGCAATACTCACATGCTGATGTATTGCAAACATTATTATTCTTCAATACTCCATTGGTGCAGTCGGGAAATACTGCCCTTGCTGTCGCTACTAGGAGCAGGACTGCCGCAGTAACAGTGATAGACATTTTGGTTGTTATAGCATGCACAGCCAGGGTTACTTGGGGCTATCATGCACTAGACTCGAGCCAGTCTGACGAGGTCGCGTAGTTCCTATGGTGGAGGGGAGCAACTGGTTACGAATGTGGGGAATGATTACAAGAAGCAGAGCATATTATATGAAGGTGCCCAAGATATAGCGACCATCGACCCATTCTTCGTGAAGAATCATAGAAGCTGGTCATGTGTAAGCTCTTGGGCACAACATGCGTAAGGCATTGAAGCGGTGGCAAAATTCCTAGCGGGATCAGGAGCCTTCAAAGGGCCGCGACCCAACGCCAGAAGTGCGAATGCCGCTACGGGAAGAATTTTTCGAGCCCCATGAACAAGAAGAAGATGTGTAGAACCATCGAAGTGTCCGAATGCGAGCCCGGGCCTGTGACGGGCCGTCCATCCTTATTATTCATTACACTCCTTTCTGTGGCATAGATCTCATCCAACGAAACATCGACGGCTGAGACCACAAAAGAAGTCACATAGAATTCTGTCTTTTTTACACAGAACAGATCAGTAGAATATGATTACAGCGAGTGGCGATATAGACGTACATAGCTGTACAGTGCTATACCCCTCGTGTCTTCGCGCATCACGAGGCGTGTTGCGGATCTTTATCATCCTATGGAGGGGATGCCATTGCAGGAAGCACTTTGCCGTGATGGAATAAATGGGATGTTAGAACTCCGCACATATCCAATTATACAAAGCATCGTCGATGCGCTTTCAACCAATACCAATACCTATACCTCATCCCGATACATTTGTACTCCCTCCACAATTCGCCTCCTTCTCGATGCAGGCAAGGAGGGTTTTACTTATGACACTGGTATTCTGCCTCGAGCTGCGAAGGGTGCGGAAGACCTTTGGATATATGGCAAGTACTAATGTGCAAGGAAAAAATGGGAAGGGGCTCGTCTGGGAGAGAGTCGTCTGCTAGCGTCCGGCGTTGTCCGTGATGACGGACGCCACGCGACCACGTGCCGTTCACAAATTTACTTTGCTCTACTTACCTTGCCACTACCTGCATTGGTCTCACTATTGGTCTACGCGACCTTAAATACGCATCAAAATGACTCTCGCTATGCTCTGTCTTGACCCCCTTCTCTCGTTCTACCCCTCTCAAAAATTGTCTTCGAGAGACGCAGATGATAACATTAATCTCCCCCCCCTCGCCAGGGAGGAAAACTCCACCAAACGGATCGCCGCCTGAACAGATACTCTCCCCTGTGCAGAGTACTCCACAAGTTAGCGATCACATCCCAACCGTTCATCGATCATCTCTCAGATCATCACGCCGGTCCGATCGATATATTGAAGAAGATCTTAGAGAACGTGTTTTCATGCGCGCCGAAAAGTTTTCCCGACAATTATGCGTCTGCTTCATGATGGGAAAGACTGGATGATATAATGAAGAAGATTCAGGCGATCAGAGACAACCCTGTATCCAAACAACATATGCAGACCTACGCCGACTTATACGACAAGACCAATCTTGGGGAAAAGTCATTTTACCATCCCTACGGCTTGATGTGTAATGACGCATTCGACGTTCTAAGAGAGAAGGCGCGAACGATGAAGACAGGGAAGAAGCCTGACTGGGCCCTGGATTATTTGCCGAACATTCTCCTTTGTCAAGACACAGATTCTACTCAAACAGATATCGTGACTTTCTGCAAAAAGACAAAGTTTGTGGAGACGATTGATTACGAACGCCGTATTTGTCGAATCACCGTTCAGGAGAAGTTGTATCCTCTTGAAGAACTCCGGACGGTTGAGGGGTACGCTCAAGTCTTTTTCGACATTTTGCAGAGTGCGTATGTTATCTTCATTTTGAGTTGCGATTTCTGATCGTCATCTAGCTCATAAACGGCTGTATGATTACCTGAGGATTCTCACCGGGACATTAGTACAGGGAATATCATGCGGCGCCGAACCGTGGACGGTCGTATACGCGGCGTTCTCAACGATTTCGACTTGTTTCTTCGGCGCAGCGCATCGGAACTTGGGCGTACATGGCTTATCAACTGCTCGCCAACGACGAGCACCGAAATTCTCCAAAACATCTTGATCGACATGATGTAGGGTCTGTTTTCTACATCGTTCTCTTGATCTGTTGTCGTTACAGATTCGTGGTTACTCCTGCACCGGAAACCATGCCACGCTGGAAGGTTCATTCCCCATCTGACGACTGATACAACCTCAGTCGTGCTCAGTTGAGAACTGAGATAGGTGATTTTCTAATGGATGATAACTCGTCCTCTCCTACCGCGAACAGTGACTTCACTAACTTCTAGCTTTGGATCCATGGCCTTCACGAACTGTTCATGGAAGGACTTGATTCTCGGAAACAATATCACCTATTTCATGAAGTGGAAACGGACGACTTCGACGACGAAACTCTGCAGGGTTGGTTTCGTACTCATCCCTCGTCAAGACTTGTGGAAATTTCGCTGGTTCGTCTCTTGTAGTACGCAACGACCAGCTAGAAGTTGCTGTTTAGCAACGAAGTCGTCGTTGTCAGATCCGACGACCCATGTCTATAGCCTTAATGTATTTTTCCCCACTTATATATCTTGAATTTCTTTGCGACACCATGATAGCTGAGAGCTTCCTAGTCGAACATCGAAAACTCGGCATTAGGCGCGGGTTCGGCATCAAGCTCAATCCTACCAAAGATCCAAGATTTAGAATTGTACAAGGAGGCGAACAAGCACGAAGAAACAAGAAGACATTCATGTATGGGAAGGAACTACCCATCACTAATCTGACTGCGAGGAGCATCACAAGATGTTCAGTAATCCAGAGGTTACGACATATGACTTGGCTCGAGGATGATGATGAGCGGGGCACCAGTAGTGCCATGACTGTTCATCCGAGGCAGCTTGGCAGTCCAGAATTTCTGCTGGTGCGCAGCGACCGTCCACAGGAAAGCTTTTTCTAAAGTTCAGTCTGGTGGAAACGGGCCAAGCATGGTGATCAAATATTGTCGAAGGATGTACATTGTACAGTACAATGATATCGATGTGCACATCTGACGTTGTACCAAGCCATGGTAGGAATCGGGGCAGGACTTCGGGAAACTCGCTAGCCAAGGGAAAGGTAGGGGATGAACTGCATGCCTCGCCCGAAAACTTGCTTTGCAGTGCATCTCGGCTTGGAGCGGCTTGCCGTAGGTTGAGGCGATGATGTGCAGATATAAAAAAAGGCCCATTTACATTCAGCCGTACAAGAAACCTTAGCATCAATACAAAAATTCTCTTATCTATGGCCCGATCAGCACTATACATGGGCCAAAAACATGTCCACTCACCATTCTTTGCCTAACTTATCTTCGTTTTATATATCTCTCCCGGCCCTCACAAGTTTCAGCTCGTCTTCCGGCACGCCATACCGCCGCATGAATTCCACGATGACCTCTTTGCTAACGCGGATCCCAAATCCTCCCATCCCGGTGTGTAGATCGAAGTATGCACCATTGCCCCCAGGTTCAACTTTCTTCGCGATACCATTTACCGCTTCAGAGGCGTTTTGCTCCCACATGAGCCTCTGGTCCACAACCGAGAGAAAATAGCCAGTCATATGGTCGGTACCATATGAGATTGCGACGCTACCTTGTTCGATGGTATAGCGGGTCATGGTTTCTGGCAGGGGATCAGTCAAACGATGAGGGGAGCAATTGAGAAGGAGTGGGACTGACCTTTGGATGAGGGGAAGGAAGGTGGGGGAAGAATCACATCGATCATCTTCTATGGTGACCCAGACCAATAAGTTCTCATACGAATCATCCCAAGACACTGGTTTAATTGAGTTCCATAGGCGCTCGGGACGGTCAGGACTAGCGATCAATACCAAATGAGAGGCATTTTACTTCCAATGCATTCAATTCGGTGCGTGCTCGGTAGCCTCGATAACTTCGTATGAGTGTGAGGTGTCAGGCCACATCAATTTCTATAAGTCAGTCAGTCGGTGACTGGGACGTTAGGCGCTGCATGATGTTGAACAATTCATCATGAAAGCCTCTCCATGATCTGGGAACCGTTATCAGTCTGGGATTGGCCGGGAATACACCATCTTACAGGTGGATGTCCTATTGAATCTCCGAGTCGAAAATGCGACATCAACGTGACAGTACTACGTCTGCTTGCCGGGCTGCAAGTCCAAATATCAGCTCCAGTAGTTGTCGCCGATCATTGTCGTAATAACATTTGTATGCTGAATCTGTTTTGACGTCAAGAATAGCATCCAGTCAGTCAAGATGCTCTCACGTATCATCAATTCGAGCGCGTACGATCTTGTGCCCTTTTTACCATCGCTCTTACTCCAACGTTTATCGCTTTGGTAAGACCTTGTATGATGACGCTGTAAAGAGGAAACGCATTGTTCTTTTTTCCGAGCGGGCGTATACATTCGAGACTGACCGAGAACATGGCGGCTTGACCACGTGACCTTCCCAATGTTGATCTCGAACTTCAAGTTCAACATACTCAGTCATTGCCACTGGCTATAGCCTCTAAGAAACATGCTAGTACACACCACAATGACATACACGAAGCATAGAAAATAAAGGTAAACCTCCTGCTCATCATCATTCACGTCGAGTCATTTTTGAATTATAGTGACTAGTTGGTGTGGGCCGACTCATCCGAGCGGCAAATCCGAGTCGTATGTTTTTTTTTGCTTTTTGTATTGTTTTAAATAAAAACATGAAACTTATTACCCTCTCTATCGCATGTACTTTTTGTTACTGTTCCAATCTGACCTCGGTCGATGCTACCACAGCATGAAGTGATAATACCTTTATCATGGCTTTGTCAGATGAATTTAGGATGATGAATGACACGCACCCCTCGATTTTAATCATATTATCTACTCCACAATTTGTGTGCCAGCAAAAAAAGTACAGCATATGCTCAATGCTGACATATATCCTGCCTAGACCCGTCGTATATAATGTTGTACCATCAAATGCCTCGCTACATCACCTGCAAGCATTAAAATACAACCAACGGTAAGCAAATGCACATGCGACACATCATGAGTACTCACCTTGACATGGTTGCTAGGATTGAAGAACAGTTTCCCTCGAGGTATGCCCTGCCTATCCGTCTGTGCCTTCCAGCTCCATCGCTTCCAATCTCAAGGCCCGTATGCATATACATGGCCCTGGTTCCCGGCCTCCATCTCCAGCATCAACACCATCCATCCACGGTGACTGTAGCCTTGTAAGGTGTAATGATAATTTTGATTTTGAAGCATCGAGTGCCAGCAACAGCTACAAGGATGAACATGCACAAAGACAGTGGACTAAATACTCACAACAGAGACAGTTTTTTGACACCATTATGTGCTAGGTCATTCATGTACCTTCTCTCAGCATCCAGTAGTACCCTCCCTGGTGATGTGCTTGGTAACCATACAACGATAGCTAGAATCGAAATATATACAAAGTGTAACTCGTATATACTTAACTCAAGCAATCTTTGCACTTCACAATCACCAATATATGTAAGTTTGGGCATTTTGAGACCGATAGAAGGCCCCTGCAAACTGAATAGTATAATTTTTTGTATGTTCAACCTTCTGGACGAAACAAAAGGGATAAATCTGCCAAGTCGGACTTCAACAAAGCGAGAATATGAGGGATGGATTGTATAGTGGTATAGTAGAATCAAATATATTCGTTTTTAAAATTGACTTCGCTCTCAGAGTACTGAGTCGACTCCAAATTCTCGAAGCTAAATTGGCTCTTGCCTTGTTTTCCAGTTCACTGACTGATATATGGGCGCACTGGCTGCTATCCCTAGCTTACTGGTTTATATCGGCTTCTATGCCTCTTCACTTCTGATTTCTTTGCGAATATATAGCGGTCTCTGTGACTCACAGGATTATTTAAATCAAGTTATGTGCTTTCTATTTGTTGGTGGACTTAGCTATATGCTATTCGTCCGAGGCTCGTATTACTTCCATGCGATTCAACCTTAGCTACCGTGCTATATGGCTAAAACTCTGGGGTGGCGAAGCCTTCCGTTTATTTGTAGGTATAGTACTTATATACTACTGACTGTCCATGCTGCCTCGGCTATTTAGTCATACTACATAATGTAAACTACTACCGGTTAAACCTAAATCAGCATATTATATCTCCTTGCTATGCAACCTGTTCTAGCTACATTTGTTCCCGGATTCCAGACCAAATATATTAACTTAGTTGTCTCGCAGCCGGAATTCCTACTGCTGCGTCGTCAGAACAACGTGGTTACCCATATGTCACTGGGTTTCACGTGGATTCACGATTAGGTGACCACTATAAGCTGTGCCCAACTAGAACTATTCTGATGCAACACGATCGAATAGAATACTCTGAGACGATTGATCGGCAGATAGTATATTCACATCAGTGAGGTGACCCTAGCGATCTTGTCCAGACTCAATTGTATTTTCCGTGTCCCTACCGATGGGGTCGGATATTCTATACGGAACACCAACTTTGCCTGCTATCATAACCATTCACAGCATACTCGTATATCTGTACTCCTGGTTTATTTGCTAGCTGGCAACAGGAACTATTACGGTGTTTATTTGCCTGTTAGTAGTCTATATTAGGCGGGTAGGTCAGACTCGTCACTATATCATTCCTAAGTCCCAATCTCACTTAATATATTCACTGTTGCCAGACAGTAGCTTTAGCTAGTGATCCGGAGGCTCAATCCTAGCTCTTTAATAGTCAAGTACAGTATAGATCGGATATGCATATATTATACAAATTGCAAAATCTACGGGTGGATACGTTCCAGTCGTATCACTGGATACCATTCAGTTATCGACATGGAACATGTATATTCATTGGTGATTGCCAAAAAAGGTGTCCCGGACTTGCAAACCAGTTCGTAGGTAGTAGAATTGCATCTTTGTATACAAACAGCACTAATTAAATGATCTTCCTCAGCACTGTATACAAATCAAACCATCAATTTCCACTGAACCAGTCTTTGGAGACAGCCATATAAAGGAGACTAAATTCCAACCAAAAAACATGACGTTCACTCAACCATGCATCAACATATGTTCAAGCTGGGTGTACTACTTTCCCCATCGAAGTCAGTCAGATGCTAGTTCTTCAATATATGTCTATGACAACATCGTCAACTATGTTTAGCGAAATCAAAGTCAGAACGATATTTGCATACCTGCTGAATTGAAAGGGCTTCACTAGCTCTGCTGTCATTGCCAGTGGACAGATACGCTTGGGTATCTTTGATTGAAGCATAGTATCTTAATCCTCCAGGCATGCATGGTCAATGGCAGCTTGAGCTTTTAGCCTTCATTCTCAAAGTAATCTTCCTTGATTCTATAAATTCAGAGAGTTAGTGACAAGTTTCGAAACAGAGCACAACAATCATACCTTTTCAAAGCCTCGAGTACTCGGTAGAAATCCTAGGGACCATTGATCTGCCTGAGTTTCATCACCTCGGATATGGTGTCTGGAGGGCATGTGCCAAATATGGGATGCGACCAGATTGATATTGAGGCGACCTCTACATGGTGATCATCGATGTCTGCTCGCAGACACAACATGCATGGGAGGAACTTTGAAAGAAAAGAGACAGCTGCTGAGTGACGTGACTTCAGCTTGCTTCATTCGAATCACCTGCGGTTGAGTGTCATGTGAGACTTGATGCTGGCCCTCCCAATGCTACCCCACCCATCACCAAGGCTGACACAGCAGAGACCATCTCCCACTTTTGCCTGCTCATTCATATCCAATGCCAAGACATCCTGTTCTCCAAAAAATGACCCAGTCCCTCATGCAGGGCATGTTGCTGACTATATCATTTGTCATGCCCCATGTTGGACAGCACGCCAAGGGTGGAGGACAGGTGTATAGGCTGTATGTGAACGACTGGTGAGGGAAGAGACCAGTTCTTGTCAGAATTTTTCTAATTCCAAGTAGCTTTGATGCGAGACAGACAAATTGAGAATTATGCATAGGGAGATGCAGAAGGACCTAGAGATCAGGAAGAAATGGGAGAGATGCAGTCAGGTGGAGCTGTTCAAAGAGTAGGGGAGAGCAATGTGGTGCTGAAAGATGCATGCGGCAGACACATTTGATTGGAGAGCCCGTGTCGCCATTGTCAATGTCTGGGGGATATCCTGGCCCCTAGGTTCAGACCCAATGGCCTGTGCTCAATGTTGAATAGCTGGGATCACTACTCCTGTCTGTGTTGCGGCTGTGATACAAGACTTTGAATATACATTCTTCAGAAGCCATAAGGATTGTTCGGGGACAAAATCCTTAAACATAGTGGTATCCACAGTAGAGTCGTGTTACAGAGGGCACAGGTCAGTAAAGTGTGCAGAGGTGGTTGTGTCCATAGTAATAGACACCTTGGGAGCAATAGAGCGGTATAATTGATTGGCTCGCAGGTCGTTGGAGAGGCAGCTTCTGCTGGCAGTAGGGTCGAAGCAACGAGAGCAACAAAAGTCCAGAGCCTAGATGATAATAGTGGTAGTGGCAGTGCCAAGAGAGAAATAATATTTGTGTGGCTGTGCTTTCTCTTTCCCTTTGATGCCATCAAGCAAGAGACTGCCTGTCTTTGTCTTGTACATTCAACTCTAGGTGATAGTCCTTCTTGCCTCCAGTCAATGGGGATCTTCATGAGCTGCTTTGATACTTGTTGACAAGCCTAGCTGAAGCATCGCAGTTGTTTGTTCACAAGCGAAATACCAGTACTCAAGGTGAACCCTCACTGCGCATGTATAGGCGCGACCACTTGAAGTTTTCAACAAGAATTGGTGGACAGCGACCAATGATATGAAGGACAGATGAATACATGGGCAGAATCATGGGTGAAGAGAAGGTTGGATAAAAGCAGAGACACTGAATATGTTTGTTCATTCACTTCTCTTTTTTTCTGTACTGTAAATTCACACCTGCCCTGTCAGGGTGCCTTGAAACCTGACCCTCTGGCATGCGGTGGACGAGAAGATATGACGGGTCCTGTAATCCTACCTGTATTTGTGCACTCAACTTCCTCCACCTAGAAGCTCAGGCCTGAAGTTTGAAGCCTTGGCTTCTACTTTCATGGCACGGCTGAACATATACCTTTTTGTCATGGTACATACCCTTTCCTTGCATAGAATGAACCACTCACATCTTTACAGGTGCGGCAGGGACATCTGAACCATGGTGGTAACCTTGTGTTGTGTGGCTGATGGCAGGTATCAGGATGCAGTGAATTATGGTATGTCTTCCTCCAAATGTCTAGTGGGCTAATGACATAGGTTGGTGCATTGTTCAGGGGTATCCTTTTAGCAATCTTCTGCTTCTGATTTCTGGCAACAGTGACAAAGAATACACCCAGTCCTCCAAATTTCCAGAGAGTATTCAATTCAAATGTTGTATGCGGATTCTCAACAGCAGTTCTACACTTTACCGATAAACAGCAGTGCTGCCTTGGATGAATATCCCTCCATGGACAGGTCAACAATGTTACAAATTGGTGTAATGCTAATCCACGTGGCTGTACTCCTGCTACTGCCAGCAAATGAGACAATGCCATGACAGCAATATGGAATAAGATGCCCAGTAGATTAGGGTATGTTCCTATTTTCCTAACATTGTATATGCTGAATTGACCTTGAGTGTGATAGACTCGTTGATTGGAGAGGTTATGTAGACTTTGCACAGAGTCATGGTGTTTTAAGCAATGTTTGGGTAGCATGAGTGGGATCACCATGTATCACTTGCATTACTGATGTCAACGCTGTATTCTGTGATTGGAATATATGACCTTTCCTATGAATATATTCATATGCATGTCAACTTGTCAGGGCCAAAGTGGCAGTGGCATGATCTGACTGATCACCGCTCCCTCCCTCTGCACTCTCACCAGCTTGCTGTACATCTTCGATGTTCCAGTCATGCTTGTCCTCTCTACCATTGGCCTTCACCATGGCCATTATTATTGAACTCTATGGTGATTCATTTCACTGCTGATGTGCTTCCAAATGGCGGGTATTTGTGCATTTTCAGAGAGTTCTTTTCCTGGTGCAGAGGACACGTCCATGGGCATGTCAGACTGTTTTATCTCGGTCAAGCATACGCATATGGTAAAACACTCACATCTCACACAGATCTTTCCGTCATTGTATGTACTTTTTCAGTTTGCTTTCCCAAAATGAACAGCTCACTTCTTTACAGGCACAGCAGGGATGTCCAAACTCTGGTGGGATTTTCAATGTGTTATTAGAGAAATATCTCACCCAGATATGCTGACAGACATTCACATTTTAGCAGGCTAGGACTCAATAGTTGGTTGAGGCCAAGGGCTAATTCACAAGGAATGTTTGACAAAAAGGCTGCTAGTATGATTCTTAAGATGGACGAGCAATGTTTGTGGGGCCTTAGTCAACAGGCAAGACTGTTATTGTATTGGGTATGTCTCAAAATGGTGAGATGATAACTGACATGTAGCCAGACACAGCATGAACAACACGTAGACAGACGTACCAGAGAAACAATAAAACAATAGATGCATGAAAAGTATGTACGTTTATCTGACCGATTTTATGAAAATAATGTAAATTGATTAAATCCGGCAGCTCGGCACACTGCCAGCTCACTCGTGCCACCACCTCATTCCGACCTCGATGATGGCTGCCACCTCCCAGCACAAATGCTGACTTTAACGAGTGCAGCAAACGAGAACCTGACCTTCTAATTTAAGCCATGCACCCCCATCCAGCACCCTCCCTGAATTTTCCTATGACTTATCAACCACTTAGCTCACTAGCCAAGACCTCAAGAGCACTTCTCAATCTACTGAAGACTTGGAATCTGTGCTGGGACTCGAGATTGGGCATGCTAGCACATGGTGGACCAGGGGGAGGGAATATGGACACGAGAGAATACAACTAATGATTGTTAGTGCTTTCCCTTCACTCGAATTTGCATGCACTCAAACACAGCTGGATCTTTCTTGTTGAAGGATGACAGTTGCCAACACCAGCCCAGTTGTCGACATTGTGTGTTGGTATGTAGGCAATGTTTCTAATCCTGACACTTCGCTGATGATCATCCCAGATTGAATACCATTGTCTACCTGAACAATGAACTGTACACTAAGCTGAAGACTTGGAGTCTGCGCTGAGAGGAGATAGCATGGACAGTTGCTGAAGATGGGACAAAGGGAAAGGGATACAGGACAGAGACCGTGGCCGACAATTGTACGTTCTTCCCCTCCATCTCAATTCACATATACTCAACTTCACTCCATCGACGCACACACAGACATCTGCAGCTTGCGTGCCTGCCCCCGTAATGTTGCACAATGCACCCTTGTTTATGCTCCAATTGAGCCCATACAAGTGTGGTATACTGTACGAGATCGAGCTCGAGGTAAGTAGCCCGTTCAATGCATGATTGAAGCTGATGGACATTTCAGTTTGCACCAGAGTAGAGGACATCACAGCTGGTGATGGAGACTCAGCCATGGGGATGGGATGGATATTGACATGGGGAGGGAGTGTGTGGTGGATGGAGGGGTCAGGCTCCAGGAGGGAGGTCATTTATCAGATGAGAGGGTTGATGCAAGCAGGTGCAGTGTCAAAAGAGGAGTTGGAGGCAGATTTGGACAGCAGATGTGGGTTCACACATTGTTGAACATGGAGGGAGGATGTCGATTTTGGAGAGGGAGAGCACATGCATCGACAATATAGCGTTGGGCATCCTGTTTTGGTGCTCGAGAGCTTGAACACTCCAGCATCATTGCGGGTGCATGGCATGGCCCTATGCTACAGTATGCACAGGCTAAACTACGTGTATTATGCATAGAAATTCTACTGCTTGTTACCGTTCTGATAACCAAGTGATGCGCTTAAGGAATGTGCACTTTAAGTATTAAATCCTGAGTGCAGGAGTTGATGGGTTCTTGGTTGCTCTTAAATCCTGCAATCCTGGGATTCATATTCTGGGTCTACCTGTGTGAGAATATGATGTGCTGGAGACACTGATAATGCCACGCATGTATAGAGCCATCAGGAACTATAACCTATGTACCTAATGTCATTGTTGAAGCTGCATCCTGGGGCTTGAGAGTAAATCACTGCCACGTGAGCTTAAATTGAGCCTTAAATTGGCCTTAAATCATGTAAATTGGTCGAAAATAAGCTCTTAAGCCACTTATTCCTGCTTAACTAGCAGAGAATTTCCGGTCTATATATGTTGTTTTGTATGTTTAAATACTGTTCAGCTTGATTTCATAGAGTATTGCTAGTAGTATCTAATATACTCAACCTTAGGATATTATAAACAACACTGTTCTGTCAGAGAGCTTCTGCCAAGGCCAGAATTAGACAGCAGCAGGGCCAGGATGCGACGTGGCTTATGATCATGTAATTGGATCCCCTTCGTTGATTACCACCACTGCGACACCACCCTTCTGGCCTAGCCAAAATTCATGGTGCCGATTTTGCACCTCAGCAACCCTGCTATGCACGGAATCACCCCTGGGTCCAACATAGCATGGTTTCTGGGGCATGGAAGGGCACCATTTTTTCTCTGAGCCGACTCTTGCAGAATTCTTTGGGTTGCCAAGCAGGTCATCACCCACGTGATATTCATAGGGAGTTGAGACAGAATAATAGGAGCCCATATTTCTACTACTACCACCATCACCATGGGAATTCTTGACCTCTGGCAGGTAAGTAACAAGCATCTAAATTCATTCCTTCTACTATTTTCTATTTCGTTTGCTTGAAAGTAGCTTACATTGTTTATAGATCGTCTCTGGAGCAGCACAGAACTGCTCCCTTATCGAACTTGCACTAGTTGCTGGCATACAGCATAAAGATGGACACATGCTAAAGATAGGAGTGGATGCTAGGTGCATACAATCTATGATATAGATTAATGGGCTTAAGAATGAAGTTATTGGTAGCATCTGGATGGTTCAATGCAAGGCAATGTTTTGGGGTCCTCGGCATGCACAAGCTGGAGACAGTCCAGAGTTACAGACACTCCTGTTTTGTCTTGCATACCTGCTACGATGCACTGTTATTCCAGTGTTTGTTTTTAATGGTGCTTTGCGCCCAGGCATCAAGCGGGGTAAGAAAGTTAGAACAAGAGCTCCATGGCTTGAGAAACATTTCAAGGAGATGATTCGTGCTTTTGGATTTTACTACCATGATGTATGTGCACACCTTGTGCTATGTTGAATCCTTGATTGATGCTCTTTCTCACCTATTCTATTCCCTAGGCTCCTGGAGAAGCAGAGGCAGAGCTTGCCACCATGAATAAGGCTGGAATCATCGACATGATAATCACTGAAGACAGCGACACCCTTGTTTTTGGTGGCATGTACATCCTCTGACAGTATTTCTCACATCATAATGAAGTCCAGAGTAGAAGTAATCTCATTACTCTATAGGCCACCACACTCGAAGAGAGACAATGGGGAAAAAATCAAGATTGATCCAGATGAATATGTTTTGTATTCTTCGAAGCATATCTTAGCTCAGGACAATGTCCGCTTAACTGAGGGTGGTCTTTTCCTGCTCGCAATTCTGCTCGGTGGCGACTACAATGGTAACAAAGGCCTGTCTAGATGTGGGCAGAAGACAGCACACATGCTGGCTCTGACCAGTTTAGGTGACTCACTATATTTAGCAGTAAAGACAATGGACAACTCCGAGTTGCAAAAATATCTTACTATGTGGTGCGATATGCTATGCTCAGAGCTTCTGCAGCCCTCTATACCTGGAGCATCGAAGCACCCCTCGCTTGCAAATAAGATCCCGGTCACATTCCCAAATATGAAGATACTCAAGTATTATGCTCAGCCAATCACATCTTGGCATGCTGGTTTTGAACAGCAAGTTGTAGCATCAGCATGGGAAGTGCCGTTGCCAGATATTGCTCTTATATCTGACTTCTGCAGCCGCTTCTTCCACTAGGACTCAGACGTCCTCCTTCAGCATCTTTGAAAGAACATCTGGCCTGGAATTATTGTTCAAAGCCTTTATAGAGTAAGTCAAATTTATTCTTTCTGGCTGTGGTGCTCATTGTCAGAAGCTCGGTAATCATGCCTTTGCGACACTGCCCAAAAGCAGGATCAATACGCTTCACTGTATATCCGATGGCTCTCTTGCAAATCATTCTATTCAGTCCATTACTACATGCGCCATCTCTCCTCTGACCTATACCGTCCGAGTTAGCACATGTCTACTTGATGAACAAGCAACTGGAGACTCAAACTGGACGCTATACAAGATGAATATAAAAATTCAGGCAATTATTCTCCATTGCACTCTTCCCATCATGGTAGACATTTATCACAAAAGGAATACAGCACTTCCACGTCCATATCAGAAGCATGGTGCACTCATAAGCATGATCAATGCAATGCTGCCCAAATTGCACATCTGACACTCATTTTCAGGATGATTATATTAGCACCCACCGAGCCCTTGGTGGCTTTGCATTGTCAGCCAGCAGTGTGAGCCCCACCAATGAAGATCCTGAGGATAATAAACATAGTGTGTTGGGAATAGATGAAGGTTGATGTTCTGTACAGGATGATAATGAAGGGATCATTGTCCTTGCTGACAGTGATTCATTCAGATAGCAAGGTTGAAATTGTTGGATTTTCTCTATTTATTGATCTTGCCGATATCAATTCAAATAGCGAGGTTGAAGTTATCGGGTAATCTATATTTATTGACTTGAAACCATTGTTTGAACTGTTGAGTGACATTGATCAACATGAGCACAAAGTACTCCTATTTTAACTTCTACCTCTGCTAGTACCATGCCAAAGGAGACTCAAAGAGCAAGAGCTTTGAAGTCTAAGACCAAGCTGAAAAGCAATCCAAAGGTTGTGGTAGAAGCAACTATTGCAAATCTCATGCAAACTGAATCAGAAACTCGACAAAAATGGTCTCAAGCTGACAACACGAAGATCAACTACCGGGGATACGTAGGACAAGCAGTTCGATTTCTCGAGGAGATGGTTGCAGCATGGCAGAAGTGACAGGCAGAGACTGGAGTCTGTGAAGATGACACAGACACCAGTCTTCTCTCTCAAGCATTTTCAAACCCACCAAACAAGTACTCTGTGACTGCATTGTTGAATTTCTTAATGCAAAAGTGCTTTGTAGAGCAACATGGAAAGTCTACAGCTCAGGGAATTCAGGCTGCAATGGCAAAGATGTGGGATAAGATGTGAGTACCTGCTTGGCGGTATATTACTCTACCAAAATAGACATTTATCAATGTTGATCCTAGGGATGGCCAAAAGTATGCCAGTGACCACTATCATCTTGATGAATCTACAGGAATTGTTACTGGAAACCCTGCACATGCTCCCAGTGTTAAAGAGTATGTCAAGTGCATCAACACAAAGAGCAGTGCAAAGGGAGCTGCTGCCATCCGCCACCATGCCGATGCAATGCTTGTTGAGGATCTAATCAAAATTGTCAAGTACTCTAAGGCAGAATGCTCATGTGAACAACTAGAAAAAACACAAGTTTCGGCACAAGAACTTACACAAATGATCAAACATGGATTGACACGAGCATTTCTGACCTCAGGATTCACACTGTAGACAAGGTAATCCAGTTATCATGTTATCAAAGTCAACAAATGGGTTCTTATCAATACACACCAGGAACTTTGAACTATGCAGCTTGCAGGCACACAACATTGACTGGGGATTACAAGGCGCAGCACCGTATCATGTTCTGTACTTCAGAGTTCATCTCGATGGGTGTAAGGGGTGGCAAAACAAGCAAGGATGGGATGGCCCGCTGGAAAGTATGTCCAGTTTTCATGCTCGTGTGTCTTGAAGATTGAAGATGGAGCATCTGTTCAGGTAATTACTACAATATCTATGCACAGCCTGATTCTCCAGACATTGACATGTACATGTACTTTCCTCAGTGGGTAAAGTTACTGGAACAGTGCCTTGGTTGTGCTCTGGAACCAGATGACTATATCTTCCCCTACTGTTCATCCAACAGCATCATTCACTCAAAGCGAGAGATGACTCATGACATGATCCAAAACTTGCTAAACGAGTTCGGTCAGGGAGCAGGACTGAAGAGGGCATATACTACTCACTTGTTACGCCATGGTGGTGCTCAATACCGATTCATGTTTGCTCCCATCAGACGTTGTTGGTCATTAAGTGTGTTCCGGTGGTGGGGAGGCTGGGCTATTGGCAAGCATGTGAGTTATTCAACCCAAATTCTAAAAGCAAAAATCAGGCTCATATTTGATAGGTTGATACACTGATGAAGTACTTGGTTGACTCACTGCAAAGTTACGAGAGTGGCCACAGCGATGTGTTACATCCCTTACCAAAGGAAGCAGAGCGAAGCTTCATGGGCGACCATGTACTTGAAAAGCCAGTAACCACTGCAGAGTTTTGTGTCTTTGCACAGGCAGTCTTAACTCGACCTGCTCCAGCGAAAATGGAGTGTACATGTCCGATGCCTGTACATGCTGCATCACCATCATCATTCGTAAATCTGGGAGTAGTTTTGCCGACACCTGCATCCCAAAACTTGTCAGTGTCATCTGAACAATCTAGGATTTGGCCAACACAAGAATGTAGTACTTATGCCATGTCCCACAGTCTGACTGGCATGTCACCCACTCCCAGAGAGCCTTGCTCAAGTCGCCCCCAGGCTCCACCCATCCCTGGGGTTGTAATTCCTGATATTGGTAAAGGCCCTGGTATATGGAGGAAAGTGGTAAAGCAGTGGGAGGTGGGCGAGCCACTGCAAGGACTGCAACCCCTTCATGATTGGCCTAAGGAATGGTACACTGGCTCACAGCGCACAAAGACTGGCTCTAAATACAACCAGCGCAAGCTGATTGCACTGGAATATCAGAGGTACAAACAGTTTGTTCTTTCTTGATATTCATCCTACAGTGAAGTGAGCTGATTCACCATGTATCTCTCAGACTAGGTGCTGTTGATGCTGTCTTCATTGCTGAATATCTGGAAGCCAATGAAAGTGTTGGCAAGCTGCTTAGTGCCATATGCAAGCAAAGTGGAAAGAAAGGCCGGAAGAGCAAGAACGGGACGCCCGAAGAACAAAGAAGTTCAGAATCAAACAACGATAATGGTCCCAACTCCATGGAAATCAGTGGTTGAGAACATTTTATCAGATGTGTCACAATGGCCGCCTGGTATAGCTGTATCATTATGTATAGCGGTTATTTTATACAATTATCTATACAATGTATTTCATTAGTAGCACACCCCAGCAACCCAAGGACCTGATGTACCGAATACAAGACTGACCTGCTCCAGTTATATCGATACCCGGTATTTGCACATATTTGTTTTTACTATATAAAGTAGTATGACCCCAGAGACATTCTGTGCTACATATAAGGCAAGTAAAAATTCATTCTAGTTTATTTGAAAAGGAACCAATTTACTATGTATTTTTATGTACATAGATCTAAATGTGATAATATATTTTTTTTTCAACAATCATAATATTCAAGCAATAAAAATAAATCCTTGTGACCGCAAATAAGGATGCTGTGTCAAAAGTTGCTTACCCCTTTGCATATGGTACCCTCATAGTGTCGAAGGTTAGCATGACTAACCACACATCTTGTTCCATGAGGAGCCGGTAGATACTAATAATGCATGAGTGTGTGGAAGAAGAGCTGCCTAAACTTCAACAACGTGTAATGGTCCATTCCATATTGTCTATCTCTTGTACTTTCTAGAATGCAGAACCATATGTGTCACTTATCTAGACCACCTTCCTTATCTGTTGTTAATCCTTCTACATTCGTTTCCTTACTATCATACCTTTACTACTGTCTATGGGACTACCATTATTCCATTCCTTATCTTAAATTACCAATACAAGACCCCATATAGTTCAGTATCTAGTGGTTAAATATCCTTGACAATCATATAACCAATCCCAGTTCCGTTGTGCACCTATCAGTGAACTTAGAAACAAGAACCTCGAAAATCTTTACTGAGCAATCTCATTGAGCTCGATAGAATGATTTGTCAGCACAGCCATCGAGCTTGATCGAATGCTTTGTCAGCACAGCCATCAAGCTCGATAGGATGCTTTGTCAGCAATTACCATCGAGATTAATACAACCCAGGCCCCCAATGATTTTGACCCAAAAGAAACGCTAAAATTAAGTAACATGTTCATGGGGAATGTATCAATTCATTCTATGCTTGATGTCCAAAATTTCTTCATGAAATCTCAGTCCACTATATTTACATTTCCCCCCAAACTCCCTTTTCCCACATCGCACCCTTCCCCATCTTGATCGCCTTAATATACATACTATAAACACTTTTTGTATAACACACTTCCACACAAAGACAACTTTTTCATCATTGCTCCTGCTCTTGCATAACAGGGCTTCCCCCAGGATGATGATATCATGTTGGTCCCGCTCGGTGATCTGGAGGTAGTATTAGTCGGTGTTTCATGTCATAAATAATTCCAAGGGAATTCAAACCTTCCACGATTGCACTAGTTCATATAATCCATGACCTCTAAATAGCTCCTTTGGGGAGTATAGATTTACCCCATACAAAAGTTGTAGGTAGCCTTGCAGGCCCAAAGAGTAGTCGACATCATTTGACTAATCTTGGCCTGAAAGGCCAACTACAACTGGTACATGAGATATTGAATTTACACTCCCTTAAATTGATATATATGGATGTCATTGCCATTCATCAAAGATGTTGATGTCAAGACCAGGATGGTTCATTGAGGAAACTCTTGTGTCTGATGGTAGGAATTAGTAAGTATGACCTTGCTGTTAATGACCTCCCACCTAACAGATGTTAGTGGGAATGCTCTCAGATTGGGAATCGGAAAGTGTCGCACTGGCCTTGACTGCTGGTTGATTCTTTGGGGATGGCTACGAGCTGTAAAAGCAGTAGAGGACGACAAGCAAGCAGCAGAACCCACAGCCACTGCCATGTCTGCACGATGATGAGTGTTGAATGATAAGGGTTGCTACTCACCCGTTCATCAGCAAATATGGCTAATTAAGTCTTTAATATATATACTTTGCAATGCCTACATTTATGAATATGTGTTTTAAAGTGTTTGATAAATTTATTTTAAAAGAGAAAATATTAATATATAACCATGTTAATCAAATGAAAATATTAGCTAATCAGACACTGACATATAAAGTCATAGAGGGGTACCAGGGGTTCTAAGGCACCGATCACAAAAAGTTGAGCAGGTCAGTCTTGTATTCGGTACTGATGGGAAAGAGTCATGAGCTTGCTTTGTATGGGAAACCATAATGATTAGAATGCACCCTGATTTGTCCTTGGTTCATCTGCTGTTCTGTTCCTATTTCTCCCTGCTTCCCCTCCCATGCAGTTCAGCTAGCAAGGCAAGGGCCCAGAAGAAAGTAGCCAAGTAGGCATACAAGACATGCGACGCGATTGGTTGATCAGCCATGGGGACGACGTGGGGGGGAATGGAAGGAAGAACAGGAACGAGCAAGGACATGGCGAAAGGACATGGTGAAGTGCACCCAGATTAGGACGTGCCAAAGTCGGCTGAAGTTCAAACTCCGCTAGGTGGTGTAAATTACCGGTAATAAGTAAGATCAAGAGGCCAGAAAGAGAAATAAATAATTTAAATAATTTAAAAGGCAGTACAAAATAAAACGAGGGAACGAAATAGACAGCCAAGGTCATGCCAAGGTCGGCAACTGGTGGCCATGAAAAGGAATTGTCCCATGATAAAGCTCAGCTGCTGAGTCAGCAAATGCCAGCAATGCATAGAAATTGTCCCACGCTAAAGCTCAGATGCTGAGTCGGTGAATGCCAGCAACGAATAGAAAGATTCCCATGCTAAAGCTCAGATGCTGGATTGGCAAATGCCGGCAATGAATAGAAAAATTCCCACGCCAAAGCTCAGATGCTGGGTCAGCAAATGCCGGCAACGAATAGAAAATTTCCCATGATAAAGCTCAGCTATTAGGTCGGCAAATGCCGTGATGGCATAAATAGACTTTCCCACGGGGTTTCACTACCACATAATAACCGAGTTACCTATATACATAGGACTCGGAACCTTTACGTAGACTTATAGCCGTTGCCACAATTATGCGGTATGCCCAGGAATTTATATGGTCAATTTCCATGAGAATAAATAGTAGGTGTAATACTTTCGGAAATTCTGGACTGAGTGAAAAGGCCTTGGATGTCGCAGCACCTAATTCCCCCGAAACTTTGTCTTTCTAACGACAACCATGTCCTCGAACTTTGGCACATTTTCACCCAGCAGAAAGGAGAGCTTACCTCCCCAGACCAGTAACGAGAGCCTCTCTTTCGTCCATGACTCAAACACCCTCAAAAGCTGCACTTTGGTTTGCCGAGATTGGGAGTCCACTGCGCAGCTATACCTCTTTTCCGTGGTACCGTACACATAGGTGATTTGGTCGCACCAATGATGTTTATGGGACGCTTATTCATACTCTCCTGCTTGGCCACTCCACTGTGGACATCGGGCACCTAAGTCGGTTCGATAATCACAATAACCAACTCATATATATTGAGAACCGGCCGGGCTCGAATATCTGGAACCCATGTCCAGATAATCTGAGTAAGGAGGGCATCGGAGGCTGTTAGGCATCTGGTGAAAAGAACAAGAATAGAGCACATCAGTCTGCATAACATCCATGGTCAAACTGGTAAGTACGCTCGCAGTCCTCCAAACCGTTCTTGTCTCACGCTTAGGCTCTACTAGAACTTCTCACACCTGCTTTGATTCGTGCGCTGTGGTCTCTTGTATTGCCCATGGAAATCTCCAATTGAAGTCCCTCCAAAGGCTCTGTTACCTTCTCGAGTCGAGGTCCCCCGAGCCAGGGCTCTTGACCTTGATTCTCAAATATCCTTATTTCACAGCGGATATTTTGTGATGCGGTCATGAATGGATAGCTCTCGACAAAATTACCGACTCTCGTGTTGTGAAATTAGCCATCTTCATGGAATATCCTGACATTGTCTCTTCAGAGGAGACTTCTCAACTCGCTGCACCGCTCCAGTTTAAACAGTTTCTTTCTAGAAGTATGGCTAATGGAGCGTTGCGATTTGGGTATGCGAGTGTGTGCTATCGCTTTTCTCTGTGAAATTTTAAAAGTCTGACATTGTACAATTCAAAGGCTTCAATACTATCGATGACTCCTTGGAATGATAGGCTATTCGTACTTACACTTAGTGACTCGTTGAGCGTCTTGAATACCTTTCTGTGGCGCCGAAGTAATTATATACATAACTCTCAATGTCTAGGACTCCAAGTGTAAGCATGTATATTTCGCACAGTACTTGGCATTGGTCACACTGGCTACACCAACTTTTAAGTTCCAACCTAATGTATTGGTATGTTCACAGCGTCGCCAATCAACAATTCTTGTGGATCATTGAATAGTTCTGCGGACACTGTCACGTAAAACAAAATTGCTTTAATGATGAGTACAGCGATTATTTGATGCATCGGCCAGCGTCAGGGAAGGAAGGAAGGAAGGAAGGAAGGAAGGAAGTTCTATTATCAGACTTCTGGATGGTGCTCCTCAACAGTGGAAGTGCTCAGGGGTTCATCGATCAAGGCATGGGAATACTAGAACCAAAAATAGTAGACACTTTCTGAGGGACTTTTCCTGTTTGGCTTTCATCTCAAATACAATGCACACGACGGATTTCATTCCCTTTCCTGACTCATTCACTTTAAAAATTCATGTTTACCATTTACTATAGCTACAAGAAGTCCAACCTGGAGGAACGACTGTAACAATGGTACTCCCTTTATCATATTTGCCATCGTACACTCAGGCTGCAACGACTCTTTATCAGCTTCACATCCTGAATCATTCCCTGCCGCTATCTTCGTTTCACACAGCTTCTTCCCAAGCTTTGGTGCCTTCTCCTTGTTGTTCGCATGGATGTAAGTATACGTTGAACAGCTGATGCAATGCCTGGCCATACATGGGTGAAGCCTCTCAGCTCTTCCTGCTCTAGAGTCTCAAGGGTGAGCCTTACCCAAGATCATTCTGCATTAGGACAAATATGGTCGGAACCTCAGCACGAATGTGGTCGCTTGGCGAGATTGGGGACAAGCATGGTAGGTGAAAGTGGTGTGGTATGCATGAGGTCCTTTGCACCGCTACCGGTTCAAGGTTAAGATCTCTTCACCTACTTTGATGCCCCTGTGTGGAGCTGCATTGAAAACGTGAAAACGTGGAACTTGTGAGACGCATTTGGAGAACAATATAGATACGGACCATTTAGATGTGTCTGATCTTACCTGTGATTCACCCTGGAGGGATCTTTGAAAGTGATCGTGCGAGTGTCCTTGGTACCTAGAAGAATACAGGTCAGTGATATACTTCCCAGGATGGCAGACAATGTACTGGCATTCTGAAGATGTCCTACAGTCTCTCACGAAGAGTTTCTGGACCATAGACCGGAAGATAAAGGCAATACAAGGTACTTCAAGTTATCTCATATATGGCTCTCAATGACAGCAACATTGGAGATCGTTGAATCACTGCAATGATCTAGCCCTGGCGGTGCTTGATTGATTATCAATTTGATGATTTAATCTGATCTTGATACCCAACAATTTCACCTCGACTGACCCTGTAATAGAGTTTCCATACTTGGTGCATGCCATCTGCAGGTATATAGCATAGATAGATTGTTAGAACACTTAATCCTACGTGTGCAGATCACAATGAACGTCCAAAAACACCAAGATGGTGGGTCAATAGTCCAGCATGGTCTATCACCCCTAGACTCCAGTCCGAAAGCCCTTGTCATTGCTTTCGATACATTGCAGATGCTGGGCCTCGCTCTTCTGCTGGCCTTACTTTCCCCTGCCCTGCTTTCCCGGAATATCAAAAGGACGGCAACTTGGTTCGGAATGATCATCTCTGTAATGATCTTTTGCACTTCTTACTCGATCTTAATGTTCATCGGCGGACAAGATGGCCCAGAGCCATCCCCAGGGGTGTGTCTCTTCCAAGTTTGTCTGGTATATTCAACTCCCATCTTGTGAGTGTTCATATTATTTTGTCTTGCCTGCCTCTTACTCAAGTGCTTGAAGTTCTGTCTTTTGTGCACTCAGCTTTATTCTAGAGGCCAGTAAATCACACAATCACTGTTATCCTTTTGATCAGAACCTTTCATGCAGTTTCTGGTAAATTTCTTCCGTACATCTCGGGGAAGAACCCTGTCTCAAGTTACTCCAATCATTGTAAGCTTGGGTTTGAACTCAGATTAATCTGTGCTTAGTTTTAACTAGCTTCTTGCATCATCGTCTCTCCTATCCCTGTGCATTGCTTTGGAAGTACTTGCGGTAGTATACATTCTTCATGATCTTTGTTTTGTCTTACAACTGACTTGTTCTGCCATATGCTCAGGTGGGCCTTCGAAGTCCTGAATATGTTCGACGTAATGAATCATACTTATATTGCCATTTGACTGCTGCAAAACCGTGAGTGTTACTTGGTGACATTTGTGAGCTCTGTGGTAACATGCGGATCTAGAAATCTTGTTATCTGCGTCATTGGTATCATAATGTCCTTGGGAACGATGATCACGGAAGGTTAGCTCTAGTGTTTACTGTTGAAGTCTATGCTCACTGAATTTGACATGTAGTGGTTATTATAGTCGTCATACGGAAGACTGTGGTTGAAGTTAGGCGTCGAGCCAGTTTCATTCCAAGTCTTCCGACCAATTTTCTTGTTCGCTTGTTTTTATTCTCTACATGTATATGCTTCGTAGTTTGGTGAGTATTTATGGAACTGTCCCGACTGAAGTACTAATCTGCAGCATAAGTATAAGTGTCTACTCCGTTATTGTCCCACCCAAGGGTGCTGGCCTTTCTGCCTGGTATATTCTTCTGAATGGAGGTGCGTTATGCCAAATAACCAAATGTCCCCTGGAATGCAACTTTGAAACCAGGGCCAATCGGTATAGTTGTGACTTTTGGTACCCAAAAGGTGACTACGTTGTGTCTCGTATTCCTTCTTTGTCTTAATATTATGATAACAGGATATTTTGTGCTTTTACTTTCAATGAAAAGAGAATCCTAATATTGCCAGAGAGCAGCGGCAAAGGATGGCACCGCTGTCGGAAGAGCATACAAGCAGAGATACGCTCCTCTATGAAAGGGGAAGTAGTCCATTGAGTCGGAATGTCAGCTTAGCATGAGCCCTAATGAAGTTATCGCTTTTCTCTGTGAAAGTTTAAAGGACTGATGTGTAAGCATGGCTTACAACGATGACGATGCCGGAGACATCTACATACCACCATGGGAACCATCCATATAGTCCCGCGGGACAATCCGGCGTGATCAAGGATATATTTAGCTCATATATATATACACGTAGGTAGTTAGTTACTCCTCCCTTCCTTTTTCCCCTACCATTATGCTGCAGCCTTACCTTACTCACTGCTTACGCTTGTCGTTTCCAATACACCCCATTCCTGTTCCTTCGCGTCTCGTAAGTGAACTCCCAGTGAGGCTGGCTCTTCATGAGCAGCCTTTCACTTTTTTTTTGAACAACGAACGGGGCGCTAAATCGAACTTAGAACCTTTGAACTTGCTCTTTGTCAGTCTCCAGACTCGAACTTGAACTCGCCCTTTGCTATAACTTGAACTCGAACGTTGGACTTGTTTAACTGTGATTATCTTCTCTCGCTTCCAACTTGATAAAGAAATCAACCGCATATACCCAGCCGTAACGATCTCATCGTGGATTCTCCTCCAAAAACCACTCGCCTCCCTGGGCGAATACCTCCCCCGTCCAATAGGAACGGCCGTCTGCCCCCAGAAACAACGTCTCCCATTCACAGCTCCCCTCGAACACCTCCCTCGCAAACACCGCCCCCACGAACACCACCCCTTGAACAAATTGCTACCCATAGCTACGTGTCAGACTCTGATTCCGACGACTATAACATGTCGACCTCGTACCCATCTACCTCACAGAACAGCGAAGCTCGAGTCACTGCGGGCACTTCCTCAAAGAACAGTCCTAAGATCTCGGCAGGGGAAGTCACCCACGGAACCTTACATCGCTTCTTGACCGCCGCCCAGAATTGGAGAACGACGTACCATCCTACGGTCGTGGAAAAGGCAATCATGCCGTATCTCGCTCCTGGTTTCAGCGATAACGCAAAAATTGATGGGTTTTATTACCAGAATTCAGATCGCTATAACGAGTACACCCCCACCGAGTTCAGAGCTGCCGCTCGACAATGTTTCTTTATGGCGACATGGCACTTGGATGTTCGCCGGACGCTAGACTGTCTAGTTCAGGGAGACGGCTCTTTCATCGATTTCCACGATGCCGTCCTGACACACAACCGTTACTTGGAGGGCAACCCTGAGCATGTAGCGGATTCCTTACTAGTGTCTACCCTGAAAAAGGGGATGCACATTGATCTCTCCAAACGCTGTTCCGACCCGGACACTGAGTTGTCAAAGATTTTCACCGCTATCTCGAACGGCACCGCCGACGCTCTGAAGGATCAAACTGTTGCACAATGGGTCAAACTTGTGGAAATTGAGGATGAGAAATTACATTGTGAACGCGTATGGAACCAACGAGATGCTCGTAACGCCGTCAATGACTTAGGTTTAAAATGTTTACATATGAACGCCTTCCAATCCAATGCCACTGCTCCAACCCAATCGCTCCCCGCTTCCATTCCCTCGTATCATGGCACAAGTGCATACAATCATAACGGGCATAACGTGGCTGCTGTGGGACCCACCAATCAATATGCGGCGCTCGGTCCCTCCAATCAGTTTGGTTCCCGTTCATACATCCAGAATTCTCACCTCGCACCGCGCTATAATGAACACGAGAGATGGATAATGTTCTTCATCGCACATTTTTGTATCAACTGCAGACTCCCCTTTCAGAACCATAGGAAACATGACAACGTCTGTGATCCCTGCCCCGCCGCGAACTACAAGATACGTGACGTCAACTTTATTAATTGATGGGTGCATGCACACCCCAACGGCTTCGAAAACCGCAGAGTACCTGACCCCAATGTCCCCGCATGCATGCCCAAGATCATTGACACGGGGGATGTGGTGAATGCCGTTGAACGTGTACAACGTGATAATCCAAGGATCATTATTCCTCCTTTCTTCATTTCCCTCGCTCAAAACTATGCTTCGAACCCGGCCTCATCCTCAAACTCGATCCCAATTGGACAATCCACGCACATTGCCCCTGTACAAAATATCCCACATAATTATGTTGCGCCTATTTTACACTCCCATGCCTTCCCCGCTCCTGATCCCTCTTATGACCGCCCTAATTCGCGCAACAGCCATCTCGATCGCTCTGGAGCTTATTCTCGCTCTCGACCTACGTCTCGGCCCTCATCTCGACCTTCGTCTCGCACAGCATTGATGCCCCCCTTTTCAAACTGTGCTGTCGTGGGTATGGATAACGATGATGAAGATTACTTCGACGTAGACTCCGGAGATTATGACGATCAATCTCCCCCACGAAAGGAGAAACATTTCTCCCCTCCTGCACATAACGTTCGTGCACGCCATGAAACCCCTGGCCTTGAGGACCGTGGACGTCATGCCAATACGGAACCGTTACCGGCCCACTTCTTGCCTCTTCCTTTAGGCTCTGGGCCCTGTGCTGCATCCTTACACAGGTCTCGCTCCCGCTCTATCGAACTAGAAGACCGTGTAGACTTCGACGTGGCCACCGAGGGTGGACATGAAGATGTTGAGCCCGTTAATTGTGAAAAGGAAGATGACCCTGTTGCACCCGTGAGTAGTTCACCTGTACATGTCTGCGCAACCTCCTCGGTTTCGGAGGGCAATTGTTCCCCTCTTGCGGAACCCCATTTATTGTGGAATTGCACGCTATCTGACCATAACGCAAACTCTGAGCTTGCTCGTGTCCCCGTCTCTACCATGTTGGACATCGGCTCACCCTTTGTCCTCATTAGACCAGACGTCATTAAGAATGCTGGTCTCCGTCGTCGTCGCTTACATTCGCCAATCACCATCGACACCGCTCTTCCTTCCCAGTCCTCAAGATCCGCCTTAACCGAATATGTCCTGATTCAATTGCATGATCCCAATAACCTCTTCTCTGCTCGATCCACCCGTGCAATTATTACACCTGGACTATGTACAGATATCATTCTTGGGCTCCTGTTCTTATCGCACAATGACATTACCATTAGTTCTTCTCGCAGATCCGCGGTTCACGAACCATCCGGCTTTGATCTACTACATCCCGTTCCCCCACCTCCTCCGCCGCCTCTCCGCCCTCGTCTTAAAGACAGCCTCTTAGCCACATGTAAAAATATTTCTGCCTTTCGTTCTCAGATCATCGAACATTGTACCTCCATACGTTCCTCTGTCGACGCTCGATGCGAGCCAATACAACCTGTTGACGTTATAGCTGCGGTGCGTGAGAGAATTGAATGCCTGGCCTTAGTGGACCATTGCAGCAAACTGGAAGTGGACGCTAAGCAGGCCTATGCTGATATCTTCCAACCGTTACCACATGTCGACGAAATGCCCGACAAAGTAACGTGTAAAATTGAATTGAAAAATGCCAAAAAGACTATCACGTCTCGCTCATACGCTTGTCCTCGTAAATTTCGTGCTGCTTGGCAGACCCTTATCAAACAACACTTGGACACAGGTTGTATATGCAAATCGTCTTCACCCCACGCGTCCCCGGCCTTTTTGATCCCCAAGCCTGATACAACGGTCCTCCCTCGTTGGGTCAACGACTATCGTGAACTTAATGCGAATATTGTTACGGACAAATACCCGTTACACCGAATTGACGACATCCTGGCTGATGCTGGCAACGGTAAAATATGGAGCAAGTTGGACATGACCGATAGTTTCTTCCATACCCATATGCATCCTGATAGTATCCCTTTGACCGCCGTATCCACCCCGTTTGGTCTATACGAATGGACCATCATGCCTCAGGGAATGAAAAATTCCCCCTCTGTCCACCAACGTCGTGTGAATGATGCCCTTCGTGATCACATTGGCAAGATTTGCCATATCTACCTGGACGACATCATTATTTGGTCGCAGTCTCTCGAAGAACATCAAGAGCATGTTCGGCTCATTCTCGATTGCCTCCGCAAGGAGAAACTCTACTGCAATGCTAAGAAGTCTGAATTCTTTCGCTACGAACTCAAATTTCTTGGTCACAAAATCTCTATTAAGGGTATCGAACCGGATAACTCTAAGGTCATCCGCATCTTGAACTGGGCGGTACCTAAAACTGCGGGCGACGTTCGTGCTTTCTTGGGTCTCGTACATTATCTTGCTTGCTTCCTCCAAAACCTGGCCGAGTTCACTGCTGTTTTGACACCTCTGACCGGCGTCAAGAACGCTGTCATCATCAAGTGGACAGAGGAACATCAAACAGCATTTGATGCCATCAAGAAACTTGTTGTTTCCACAGACTGTTTAACTGTCATCGACCACCTAAACCCCGGAGAGAATAAGATATTTGTGACTACCGACGCTAGCGATCGTCGAACTGGTGCTGTGTTATCCTGGGGTCCTACTTGGGAGACTGCACGTCCTGTGGCGTATGATTCGATGCAGCTTAAGGGCGCACAACTGCACTATCTGGTACACGAAAAGGAGCTTCTCGGAATCGTGCGCGCTCTCAAGAAATGGTGTGCCGACCTTCTCGGTAATCAGTTCGAAGTTTTCACGGATCACCGAACTCTCGAGAATTTCCAGACCCAGAAGGCTCTGTCACGTTGCCAGGCCCGTTGGATGGAGGAAATGGCTCAGTTTGATATGAAAATCAACTATATTCGTGGGGAGGATAATACGGTGGCTGATGCACTCTCTCGGCTCCCTGATAACCCTGCAGAGGTTGTGCCTGACATCGACCCTTCAGAAGTCGATTGCTGGAAATCGTGGTTGGAAGCCGGACGCCTCCCTCGCACCGTCAATGTAGCTCCTGTCACCCAGACCTCACTCTTGATTGCAGCGGATGAGAAGATTCTCAAAGAAATCCGTGCCGGATATTTAACTGATGAATTTTGTAAGAAATTCGTGCTCGGTGAGTCCGTACTCCCCAACGTTCGAAATGTCAACGACCTGTGGTACATCGGGGATAGGTTGTTGATCCCCCGTACCGGTTCCATTCGGGAACAACTCTTCCGTCTGGCACATGACACCCTCGGTCACTTTGGTGCTGATAAGGCTTATGGCGCTCTGCGCAACAGTTATTATTGGCCTAATATGCGCCGTGATCTTGAACTTTCGTACATTCCTTCGTGCGAAGCCTGCCAACGGAACAAATCACGAACGTCCAAGGTTCCCGGCCCTCTCCACCCTTTGCCCGTCCCCGATAAGCGTGGAGACTGTGTCGCCATTGATTTCGTCTGCCCCTTACCCGAAGACTCCGGTTTTAACTGCTTGGCTACCTTCACTGACCGTATTGGTGCTGATGTTCGCATTGTACCTTGCCGCTCTAACTTGTCAGTGGAGGGGATGGCACAACTGTTCTTCGACAATTGGTATTGCGAGAACGGACTCCCCTTGGAGATCATATCCGACCGCGACAAGCTATTCATATCTAAGTTTTGGCGCGCCTTACACAAACTCACTGGGGTTAAACTCGCAATGTCTTCCTCGTTTCACCCAGAGACCGACGGTGCATCCGAACATTCGAACAAGACAATTGTACAGTGTATTCATTATCATGTGGACTGCGCACAAAAGGGGTGGGTTGCTGCGTTGCCAAGGATCCGGTTCAATATGATGAACACAATCAACTCTTCCACCGGCTTCTCAGGGTTCCAGCTCCACTTAGGTCGTTCCCCTCACGTTATTCCCCCACTCATGCCCTCGGCATTCTTGACCGATGTTCCTCCCGAAGACGTACGCGCCGCTGAATTCATCGAACGTGTTCTGCTCGATACTCAGGCCGCTGCAGATAACCTCATCGCTTCCAAAGTCAACATGGCACACCAGGCTAACCGTCACCGTGCACCCGATTTCCAACCATGTGTAGGCGACCGGGTCCTACTAAACACCTTCCACAGAAGGCGGGATTATGCTCAAAGTGGGACTGACCGTGTTGCGAAATTTATGCCGCGTTTCGATGGACCTTACTACGTTACACACGCAAATCATGAACTCTCTTCCTATACCCTCGATATGCCCAACTCCCCCGCTCGGTTCAACACGTTCCATATTTCAAAACTTCGTAAATTTGTTACTAACGACACAGAGTTGTTCCCTAACCGTGAGACTACACGTCCGGCACCTATCGTAACCGAAGATGGAATGGAGGAACAACTTATTGACCGCATTGTTGACGAACGTCGACGAGGACGAGGCTTCCAGTACCTTGTTCATTGGGTCGGATTTCCTGACTCCCACGATGAGTGGCTCCCCCGTCGAGAACTCGAGGACTGCGAGGCTCTTGATATCTGGCTCGCTAGGAATCCTACTACTACGGCTGCTGTTCTCGGAGGGGGGGAGAGTGTAAGCATGGCTTACAACGATGACGACGCCGGAGACATCTACATACCACCGCGGGAACCATCCATATAGTCCCGCGGGACGATCCGGCGTGATCAAGGATATATTTAGCTCATATATATATACACGTAGGTAGTTAGTTACTCCTCCCTTCCTTTTTCCCCTACCATTACGCTGCAGCCTTACCTTACTCACTGCTTACGCTTGTCGTTTCCAATACACCCCGTTCCTGTTCCTTCGCGTCTCGTAAGTGAACTCCCAGTGAGGCTGGCTCTTCATGAGCAGCCTTTCATGACGTCGTGCATTTCAAAGGCCTCAATACTATCAATGACTTCTTGGAATAATAGACTATTTGTACTTGTGCTTATGACTCTTTGAACGTCTTGAATACCTTTCTGTCACGGCGAAAGAATTATATACGTAACTCTCAATGTCTAGGCCCCCGGGTGTATGATCTTTTATTTCGCGCAGTACTTCGCCTGGGTCACACTGGCTACACTGACTTTCAAGTTCCAATCCAATATATTGGTAAGTTCATAGCTTTCCTGATCAACAATCCTTGTGGATCATTGAATAGTTCTGGGAAGGAAGTGTACTATGAGTCGGTCAGTGTCAGTGCGTGGGAAAGCTAGAACCAAAAACAGGCATCGCCTCCTGTCGCTCCTGATCTCAAATATTACTCTTTCTCAGGTCCTTTCGCCCGCAGTTGCTTGCTGAAGTATTCTCAGCTCGCGTCGATGCTAAAATCTTGGTCGGTGATGGGACAGCGACATTACTGTCTTTTCAATGCTCTCGTGATGTTCGCAGCGGTACTTGCCTCATCCCCATCGCAAATCCAAAGTTGGCTTTCGGTACATGACCCACAGAGGAGTGCGATGAAGACAGATACTGTATAACGGCTGCTACAGAGCGCGTCTCTCCTTCATCCGTCAGCTGCCCGGCTCCAGGCTTCTTACAGGGTATATATATGAACGAAGCACCCTCTCGTCAACCAAACCGGAAGTGTACGCGGAAAGGTGTTGCAGGGAGGGGTCGACCTGTGACTTTGGAGCACGGGCGAGGCTCGTCACCTTGGCTAGGCTTACAAGAGCAATGCCAGCGACCGCTTTCTGGTGGGCGGGACATAACCGACCATCTCCTGCAACACCTCCTGCGCACCCCCGACGGATGTCCTCACTCCATTAAGATTAAGAACTAGGCGGAAACTATCTCATCATCAACTAGAGACCTTCAACAGCTGTACCATGTACTCCCGTAGGAAGTGGGTATATCGGACGAGCAGGCGAGCAAAATCATCTTACGTCAAGCTGACAAAGTTGGCCCCGGACAACGAATGTCCGTTCCCTACCGTCCATGTATATCTGTGGTTGAAGCCGGTAAGAGTCTGTATGTTCTTAGTGATCGATCTCGCGCTGATCTCCAACTTAGCTGTTTCCCGAACGCAGTCCACAAGCTCCGCTTGTCTACCAGCTCTGTGCAGCTCTGGATAGAGAAAAGGCCGAAGAGATCTCTACCGTTTATACCGAGTCAGCTGCCGAGCGCCCCCGTCTCGTGGCATTATATGCACCTGTCTCGGTCCCGCCAAGAGTAACCCTACTCTCTTGAGAAACCGCCCAGTCTTGTTTCTCTTCGGAAGGAGCATCAGCGCCACACTGTGAGGATAGAGGAGGAAGGGCTCGAAACCTCGCCTGAGTCTAGCTATACGTTGCCCCAGTACGGAAAAGACCAAGAGAATGCGCTGGTGTACAGGACCCCTTGCCGCTGCCTACATTGGGCCCACTATTGTTCTACGCGGTCCTAAGAGGTGTTAGAATTGTTGCCGCTATATCATTCCTTGACTATTGTTCTCTCGTTCTACCCCTCTCAATCGTTTTCCGACATTACCATGTCGCACTGTGCTTTCCCCTTCCTCAGGGAGGAGGACTCCACTGAACGGATTTCATGCTGAACAGATAATTTCTGTTGTGCAGAGTATTCCGCTCAATAATCATGTCCCATCCGTTAATCTCACAGCCAAAGCTGTCGGTCATTTCGATCGATACATTGAAGATCTCAGAGGATGTGTTTTTATGCACGCCGAACATTTCTTCTCCACTATTCTCCATCTTCCCCCTGGATGGAAGATCGACAACGAGATCAGTAAGAAGACTAAGGCAATCAGAGACAATCCTGTATCCAAACAGCATATGCAGACCTACGTTGACTTATTCTTTGAGAGCAAACCTGGGGGAAAGTCATTCTACCATCCCTACGACATGGTATGCAACAACACTTTCGACATTCTAGGTGCATCCGACAATTCTGGACTGGGTATCCATTGACAAGACGCAAAACAGCGAGAAAATGGATGTCCCTAGCACCTTTAGCAGGTGTTCTTCGCGTGATGTTTACCGTCTCTTGATATAATGAAGGATAATAGGCCCGAGCATAACTTGTCTTGGACGAAGACAAAGGAATTCAAGCCCAAATTGTCCTGCTCGACGAGGGGACTGATGCTAGGCACAGATGGTAAGTGTCATCTTTTCTTTTGACGATCTTTTGGCTTGACTATTCCCCTCAGTGGGCGAGGATTCTTGGGGCGAAGTGCAAGATAAAAACACTGTACACCGGCCGCACGTCGGCCCAGGCCTATGTTTGTAAAAGCGCCGAACCCAGAACGTAATGAAGGAGAATGATGTCAAGAATGGACACATACCAATGCTCTCCATCCGTACACCACAGTTGTGTGGGTACCGTACATGTCGCCGTTTCCGGGATGGCACGCTGCGTAAGGCGGCAGGCAGTCGGTATTCCACGTATCCCGCGTAGCGCTTCCGGTAAGTGGCTTTCTGCCGATATGTGGCCCGTTTCAGGATTTCAAAATAGATTTTTTTTCTGCCAGGCCAATGTTCCCCCAATTTCGTTCAGGCGCGCGGTTATCATCGCACTTATGTGCTCTTATACTCCTCTCTGTAGCGTATCGACCACTCTCAGCGCCTCTGTCGACATCTCTGCATCAAGTCGCACCAAGAAATACAATAAAGAGGATAGAACATACAACTCAGAACGGCAGCAACGTCCTGAAGATGAGGTGCGTTACCGCGTTCACTCTCGCGTGCAGGTTGAGACGAGAGAAAGACACGAAGACGTCCTAGAACGTAACGGGGACGCGATAGATGACACACAGAGGTCACGTCTAGCCGTCAGAGACGCCATGTCGCGTCTGTCCGTGTCAGGGCGGGTCAAAAGACTGGCATACTAGGAGTCAAAAGACGCTGAATATCGTTTGTCTCTCGATGATCATTGGAGCTAGCCATCACCCTTGTCACCTGCCCCCCCATCCAACAGTATTCAGTACTTCACTTCGTCACATTAGCCGCTTAGCCCCTCATAAAGGCCCAGTCACGAGCCTCTATATGTGAGAAAGATTGACCAGAATGAATGGGAATGAGGGTGGTACTTATAGGAAGGGGTAAAAGAGCATCGCCGCCATATCGACACCTATTCCTCGATAGCCTCTACTCAGTCGTAACCTCGCTATGTCCTATCAAAATTCAAGTCGCAGCGGCTTCTGGCGTGCTAAGTACGCTCGCGAATGCACCAAATCATTCCAAGCACAACAAATATCTCCCTACATCGACCCCAAAGGACCCCGTCCAGCATCCGATCGTCCACCCCTTAAGCATATCCATTCCCCGATCCCAATTCTTACGTCCACCGATGGGACTCTTGGCAAAGCTCCTGAGGATCTCCTCGTTGGGATCATTGGAGCAGGTCCCGCAGGCCTGTACACTGCGATGATCCTTGATGATCTTGGGATCAAGTACGAGATCTTGGAGGGTTCCAATCGCTCTGGTGGTAGGATCCTTACCCATCACTTCGACGAGAGTAAGCCACGGAGCTACTTTGTAAGTCTCTTTTCCCTGGCTTTCCCCTCCCATCGGACTCATCGGCGCCTGACATAGGATATCGGCGCCATGCGCTTCTCTAAAATCCGTATTATGTGGCGCGTCTTCGACCTCTTCATAAATCGCCTCAAGAGGATCAGCTCATCCCCTACATCATGAGCAATGAAAACCAGTTCCTCGAATATAACTCTCAACGTGTACAACAGAAGACAGTCGATCCTCCTTTACCTCCGGCCGATTGGTTCAATGACTCTTCGTCAGCGGGAGGGTTGGTTCCCCTTGATTTCATCAACCAGGGCGTCGATCACTGGTTAGGCGAATGCTTCACTCCATTCAAGAACCTCCTCGTGAAGAACTGGGAGAATGGCTGGAAGAAACTCATGGAGTTTGACGAGTACTCCGCCAGAACGTTTATGATGCTTCCCTTCGATATCAAGAACGAAGACGGATCATCTTTCTTGAAGAAAAATGCTTACCCCAACTCCGCGATCGATTGGATGGAGAGAATGAACACAGGAACAGGTCTGTTTGATATGGCGTTTTCCGAGATGGTCATCGACGACCTTGAATTCGACCGGCCTACCGGATCGGATATGAAGTTCGGTGGAGATGGTGCAATAGATTTCGATGGTCTCTGGTGCTGCTTGAAGTAAGTTCAATAAAAATCTCAACTGGACAAAATCTGATGCATTGCGTCTGCAGAGGTGGCAGTGAAGTATTCATCAAGGCGATGGTCTCCAAGATCCCCGAGAAAATTCAGTTCAATAAGCGGGTCACCTCGATCACTCCCACAAATTCTACCAGACCTCTCTCCGTCACGTACGGTAGTGGCTCAGCCAAGGCTTCCACCGAATATGACTACGCGATCTGCACTGTCCCGCTCCCCGCATTGCGCTTCGTTGACCTAGATGGGTGCAACCTCAGCTATGCTCAGCTGGAGGGCATGCGTACCCTCCGCTACGACTCGAGTTGCAAAGTCGGCATGCAGTTTAAGTCTAGGTGGTGGCAAAATCTCCAGACCGGCTCCATCATAGGCGGTCAGACTAAGACCGACCGTATCGTTCGCACCGTCGTGTTCCCCTCCTATGGCGTTGATGACCCGAAAGCAGATGCGGTTATGATCGCCAGTTACACGTGGTCGCAGGATGCTGCCCGTGTCGGTGGTCTTATCAACAGTACTGATGAGCAGTTCTTGAGAGACAATATTCTCAAGGATCTTGCTGCTTTGCACGACGTAGATTTTGATATCTTGACGGAAGAGCTATTGGACTGTTACGCATGGGACTGGTATTCCGATCCGTTTACGCTTGGTAAATGATTTTCTCTACGACTGAGTGACCTTGGTTTTAATTTTCCTCGTTAGGCGCCTTCGCCCTCTTTGGCCCTGGCCAGTTCAGAAATATCTATTCTGCGTTCGGACAAGGTGCTGCCGGTGGAAGGCTCTTGTTCGCCGGAGAGGCTGTGAGTGATCAGCATGCGTGAGTTCCACTGCATCTACAGGTGTCAAGATGAGTGGCTTATACTGTTTTGTCGCCGATAGATGGGTTGAAGGCGCTCTCAATAGCGCCTATGAAGCCGTATGGAAGATGCTGAAGGGGGCAAATCTCCCAGAACAACTTAAAAAGCTTGAAAAGAACTGGGGCAATCATTACTTCGACGAGGCCGAAGCGGAGGAGTATAAGAGTCTCCTGCATAAGCAAGAGCTCTACGGAGCTTTATTCTCGACGATCAGCGATCACGACAAAATTACGGACGCTCTCTCTGGTTTGCAGAACGAGACTTGAAGCAATCATTTCTCGCCGCCCAGGCTGCTCAAAAGGCCTGAGCTCATGTAAGAAATTCGTCAAAAGACTAGGGAGCGGTACTAAATCAATGTACAGTATGTAGTTCAAATGTTCGAGAGTCCTAGGATTTGCTATCATTCCTGCTTCATGTACTACATTTCGAAGTCAATGCTGGTGTGCTTTACCTTCATGTCAACATAGAATTCGCTGTTCTCGAGCAGACTTCTCATGCCACTTGCCTGTATGAATCGCTCTTTCGGCTCGTCAGTATGTTCTTTGTGATTTACTTGATGCTTCTTGCTGTCTTTAATGACCTTCTTATAACCTGGCCCACAGCTCTGCAGCCATTGTCTTCTCACTAACTGGAATATCTTGGAGCCTGGTATCGACGATGACAATGGATTCTGCATACATTCGTATTCGAAGATAGATAATGTGTATTTGCATGGCGTCCCCTTAACCCACTGCCGGACGCTCAAAGCCAAGCATGTTCGCCGCCGCGTACAATCGATCTAACGGCTTGGATCTTAGGTAAGATTGAGCTTGATGCTGAACATACCAACTAAAGTTGTGGTCAATGTCTATTGCGATACCAATGCCGAATTTTCAATCTCTATGGTCCGAAACTGTCGCACAGTCTCGCAAAGTTCAAGATATATAAGCGGAACGAAAATATGTGCTAAAGACATGGAATGTTGACACTCGTTACTAAACGGCCACTTCGAGTTGGTTGTTGCATACTACAAGGGGCGAACCAGCGAATTCACTGCAGATGTCAAGGACGATCGAGCACGAAACTTGGTTCCGGAGAGTTTCTTCGTCAAAGGCAACCGTGGCTTTTCCGCGCGTTTGGTGGTGGGAATGCGTAGGTCGAGCGAATTGTCCATGTGCGAACTGCTGGTGAAGATTGCCTATCTAGGGCCGAAACGCAGTGAAGACACTGTTCACTGCGTGTATACGTTCATGACGAAACTAAATTTCTTGTCCTTCAAGATAGCACGACCGAACTTTTACCATTCATCGAATGAGGAGGATACTTTTTCGCAGGTCATAGGAGCAGGTTCAGAAGATGTGGGTGTACCCCAAACCTTGTAACGACAACAGAGCAGGAGAATGACATGGAAAACGGATTCTACTGTCCATTCTTGTCGATGAGGAGGTTCGAACACCACATAGGGAAGAGTGCCGGTACGCCGACACGAGGATGCGCCAGGAAGACCTCGTAATGAGGACAAGTCGAAGTCGTTGAGAACGCCAGTAGATGACTGTCACTAGTACAGTGCCACATAATATTCCCTGGGTGGAGGTTCCTTGGGTAATCATACAGCCATTTGTGAACTACAGTGAGAGTCAAGAATCGTAATTCAGAAGTGAGAACGGTATACGCACTTCGAAAAATGTCGAAAAAGACTTGAGCATACTCCTCAGCCGTCTAGAGTAACGAGTTCTTCGAGAGGATACATTCTCTCTTGGACCACGATGCGGCAGACTCGGTGTTCGTACTCCATCGTCTCATTTCTGCACACTTTGATTTTCCCCAGAAAGCCGCGATATTTGCCTGAGTAGAATCCTTGTCGTAGCCAAAGTCTTGACGAAGGAGAATGTCCAGCAAATGGTCTAGGGTCCAGTCCGGCTTCTTCGGAGTTCTGGATGAGGGCCCTGTTTACGCAAATTTGTTCTTGGATCCCTTCAGGCTAATCCGACAAACCATGCGCCGAATTCGTCAGTTATACCTGACGAAGTGGTAGTCTTCCCCGATGGACCCGGGTCTCGTAGTCGGCCTATCAAAGAAATCTTTTCCCGACGCCAATGATCATTAATCTCTGTTCGTGGATTGTTTAGGCTGGTCAAGAAATAAGACCAGCGTCGGTACAACATGAAGATAAATGCACACATCGTCGAGGGGCCTATGACAATCTTCCAATTCAGACGGAGTTATTGCTCAAGCCAGAAATAATTTCCGTCAAACCCGAGAACAGGATATTGATAGAAAAAAGTAAGAGGTGAAAAAAGACAATTGAGTACATTCGAAACAGAAAATGAACCCATCTGTTTGCTGCAACCCAAAGACCACCAACTGGAAGTCCTCGCAAATGCACAGCAAAGAAAAAGGGATCCCCCGACAACACAAGCCAGTATTGCAGTAGCAAGGTCATCGCGCCTCCGTGTTGCAAGCAGAGCACAGAGGACAAGGGCGGCAAAAATTAGATAACCAATACGGGAGGCGGTGCCTCCGTAATAGTGGTTAAACTATTAAGAACAGATACTACACTTGATCTAAGCCAAAAGGCCAGAGTGGTAAAGATTTCGGATGTCGGGGATGTGCCTTTTGTACCTCCGAGCTTGAGCACAGACCATGTCTACTTTTGAAGGATGGACATCGGGCCGCAACACTTTGACTTCAACCACGGCCGGTACAGCCACGACTATACCAGTTCCGCGAGTATATCATAATACTTTGGAGGCGCCGGGCTACAGCTCATGGCACAGAATTTTCTTTTCCGGGCACACGAATGAATTATTTCATGACTGGACTCGACACATTACACTTTAACAATTCCTGGGCCACCAAAAGTTCAATTGTGTTGCAATCTTCAAGTTCGCCGAATTTCTTCGTGAGTGAACCATTCGTAATCGATTCAAACCGGTTTAGCTGAAACATTCTCCCGGATCGTAGAATTTGGTTCCCCACCTATATGGCTCGCCGTCTTCTCTACCGTCCTGTGTTTTACAACCATACACCGACATCTCCATTTTTCATTCAATATCGTAGCCTTCACCTTCCCCCTATCCAAACATTAAATCCAAAAGCCTTGAAGCATTCTGACTTCCGCGACCACTCTGGAAAAAACTTCCTCAGCTCTGCAGCGCGTTCAGGCTCATGTAAAGTCGAAGACCTATGTATCTTTTCCTGATAAAACTATGGAGTTTGTTTATTATTGGACTCATTCTGATCTGCCCGCGACGGCAGGCCAAGTTCGGTTCCGTCTCACCTCTGCAAATGACCCGTTCTTATTCGAATCGGGATCGGACCTACGTAAACCTGATGGTACGCCTTGGGCCATACTATTGGCTAGGCTACTCAGGGCACACGGCCGCAGTGCCAATAGCTTCGTACAGACGCTATTAGATGATGGATTGGCCAGCAAGGACTTCATCAATTCTAATTATTTCCCCCTCTATGAGAAACTCCGCCTTCATGCCAAATCTCTGCTCATCGAAACCCCAGACGATATGTACCCTGTATCATTCCCTCGTTCGACTTTGAATATCTCTGCAATTTTATCCGATGGGGCAGCGCAGGTACGACTCGTGTTGGACGACCAGCCATGGGTAGAAGATTTAAAATTGGCTGAGCCTGAGAAGCGAGGTCAGTCTTTTAAGTTTGTATGGCCATGTTGAATGCTAAATATTATTATTCAGTCAATGACCATGCCCGTCTCCAACTTTCTGACAACTCAACGCCTAGACTACAAGTCGTGCGGATTTTCGCTCCCAGCGGAGCCCAGCTTGATTCGAGTTTGCCGTCGATCCAGATAGTTAAATGGTGGGGGCAAACCGGTGTATTCCGGTCGTAATATTTACACAACACCAAAGAATCGTAGATGGGAGATATCACACTCTTATCTGAGAATTAGATTTCTTTTGTGTGGGAGTGCCTGTAGATTGGGCTGTGTTCCTGTAAGCTATGCTAAGCTTACTTGGAGCAAGTCTTATCTGTCACGGAGGATGTCGTCCTTGGTGCTTATTAATATCTGTTCGCCGCTATGTCTGTGGGTGCGTTTGGGGTCAATTGCTTTGCAGCCTTTAGATAACATTAGTCTAGGGTAGTTAAAGAAATGGCAATGCAGCGCACCTCAAGTCACAGATAAATCACAGATGGAATATATCCGTCTCCTCAGGTTCTGCTTTGGCAATCGGCGTCTCCTGGAGTTCGATGGGAGTCTGTATCGGTTTTGAAGACGAATACTCCGCTTCATCATCCAATCTTCTCCTTTCGATGTCTTGCACATTCTGGAATTCGTCCAGTGTCCGATACTAGGCCTGTACAGATAAAGGAAAATGGGCCTTGAACGTGTTTCTCTGACGGGTACCACAATATTCAACGTTTTCTTGCAGCTGTACTATCCGTAACACGTACTACCCATGGTCAATCTCAGTCTCGTGCCATCAGTGTTCTCTGCAAACTGCCGCAAGCTGTCTGCCATATATCGATTCACAAATATGTCACGGCAACAGATAAAGGCGACAAGGAAGTATGAGCTAGCTGGAACTACCTTCTAGTACTACGCACCCTCTTCGAGCTGGTCATTGTGTACTACGAGATCCGAACCGGCAAATCGGCTACAAATATTGACGAAGACTGAGTAAGAAACACGGTCTCCTAGGGTTTCGTCTTTAAAGGGCTCCGTGGTTTCGCCAGATTTTTTCAACGCGTCCTGTTGGGACTGAGCAGTGAATCCCAGTACGAATCGAAGGTAAAGTCGATCAACCCAGGCTTGAAGGTCATGGAAGCCGCTGTTCACTATTAGGGAGGTATGTTTCAACAATAGTTTAGCTTTCTCAGAGCTCAACTGATCACGGGTGAGGGTGTACCAGCGGTCGAATCGGGAAGGGACCTTTCGGGCCCGCTCCGTGACCACGTCTTTGGAAGATTCTTCCGTAGGCACGAACTTGTAACGACAAACGAGCAGCAGAACGACGTAGAAAATGGACTCTACATCATGTCGATAAAGGTGCTTGGGCGGTTGTCCATTCTCGTCGTTGAAGAGAAGTTCATACGCCATGTAGGGCAGAGTTCCGGTGCGCTGAGTTGAGGATGCACCAGTAGCACTTCGGAAGGAGGACAAGTCGAAATCGTTGAGAACGCCGCGTATGCAACCTTCGACGGTTCGGCGCCACATGATATTCCCAGGACTGATGTCTCGGTGGAGAATCTGCGGATGATCATACAGCCATTTGTGAACTGGACGACGATCAGAAATCGCAATTCGAAAATGAAGATGATACACGCACTCTGCAAAATATCGAACAACACTTGAGCGTACTCCTCAACCGTCCGGAGTTCCTCAAGAGGATACAACCTCTCCTGGACCGTGATTCTGCAGACACGGTACTCATAATCAAGTGTTTCCTTTTCTGCCCACTTTGCCTTTTCGAAGAGAGCCGCGATATTTGCTTGAGTAGAACCTGCACCATAGTCAAAGTCCTGACAAAGGAGAATGTCGGGCAAATGGTCTAGGGCCCAGTCAGGCTTCTTCCCTGTCTTCATCGTTCGCGCCTTGTCTCTGGCTGTCTTGACTAGGTCGGCCTCCGATTTTCGTTGGACGGCAGGCCAGCTGATCTTGATGACTAGTTCTTTACCCTTCCACCCCTTGTAGTCTGATTTAGCCTCGACGACGCAAGTATGGCGACCAATGATAGCAGGCTGGCGTGATATGATCCGTCCAAGGGTGACCTCAACGTCAACCTCTTCATCACCTTCACCCAACTGCAACTTGAGCGAAAGCTTCACTCCTCGGAAGATATCTCTCTGATCGAAATCTCCCCCAACCTTGCCACATCTTTCCGTATACGTTTTGTAGTTCTCGATGAGCGCCCTGTCAACGCACAACCGTTCTTGGATCCCCCGCTGCTTGAGCGTGAGTTGATGGAATGCAACAAGCATTGCGCCGAACTCGTCCGTTATCACTGTGGTGTCGGTGGTGATAGTGGTAGTTGATTTTGATGCTGCGACCGATCTGAACATATCAATCGGTTTGCAGACCATGATGATAGAGCGATCGTAGTACAGGAGTTGTATGCGTCCTCCTACAACGAGAGCACCAAGACAGTGAGTACGAAAGCCGGCGCTGGACAGAATCTCGAGTGCGTAACGGCCACATTGGAGCATCACTTGATGGCGGGTCTCGTGTCTGTCTTCCTCCAATGTCGGTCCATCTAATGCAAGGACTCCTTCTCTGAGAGAGTTGAGGGCGGTCGAATTTCCCGACCCTTTCCTGGCATCCGAAACATCAGGCGTCGCCCGCGAGCGTGCGTACTTGGAGCGGATACTAGGATGTTCGTCCTCAGAGCGACGCTTCTGCGAGGTGGATCCCGGGTGCAATGATTTGACAGGGGGCAGAATGCTGCCGGGGTCGCGGCGTACAGTCCTTTTCACTTCTACTTTCCCCCGAGGATCCTCGCTGTCTGAATGCAGCGATTAGTTGGAGAAACATCCGATGAAAAGATGTCACTCACCGGATGTTAGAACTCTGTATCTGACCTCAGTCCCCTCGTCGAGCAGGGACACTTTAGTCTTGAATTCCTGCCAATGCATTGTCTGTGCCCAAGAAAAGTTATACTTGGGCCCATTATCCTTCATTTTGTCAACATCGTTCCCTGAGCTGGTGAACATCGCGCGAAGAACACCCAATGTATCAGGGACAAGCTCTGCATTGCTGCCAATCACCGGCTTCGCGTCTTGTCGATAGACGCCCAGTCCGGAATAGTCGTTGGCACCTAAAACGTCAAAACCGCTGTTACACATCACGCCGTAGGGATGATAGAACGTCTTTTCTCCAGGATTTCTCTCGTTGCATAAGTCGACGTAGGTCTTCATCTGCTGTTTGAATACAGGGTCGTCTCTGATGGCCTTAATCTTCTTGATTATCTTGTCGTCCGTCTTCCATTTCTGAGGAAGATGAAGAATGGTTGGAAAGAAATGTTCAGCGTGGACAAAAACACGTTCTCTGAGATCTTCTTCAATGTATCGGTCGAAATGAGCGGCAAGGTGATTCGCGGTAGCTGCGGGATCAACGGCCGGGGCGTGATTGCTAAGTGGAGTGCTCTGCACGGAAGAAATAATCTGTTCAGCGCGAGATCCATTTGGTGGGGTTTTCCTCCCTCGTGAGGGGGGGAGAGCAGGGCCATCGTCCGCAACCGTCGAAGACATAGTGATGTTAGGAAATTTTTGAGAGGGGTAGAACGAGAGAAGGGGGTCGAGGAAGAATATAGCGGTAGCCATTTTGACGCGTTTTTAAGGTCGCGTAGAACAATGGTGAGCCCGATGTAGGCAGTGGCAAGGTAGAGCAAAGTAAACTTGTGAACGGCACGTGGTCGTGTGGCGTCTGTCGTCACGGATAATGCCGGCGCCACCGTCCTGTACTCCTTCGACAATGACTCTGCCAATTACAGAACATGTGAAGGCAAAGTATGCTCGGAAATGCTTTGATAACTAACTATGAAGTAAGTCCTTACTTAGAAGCATCGCCATCCGCAACTTTTTGGTATACTGATTGCATTCCATTACTTACCAAGTTCCCCAAACATGGGACCAGCATAACCAGCTTTTTTCTAGATAAACCTTTCAAGCCTATTAATTGGAAAATTACGGAGCAGCAGATTCTTGGTCAAAACGTAATACTATATGATATAGTGCCTAATTAGGGTGAGGCCTCATCTCTTTGACAAACATGACGATTATCTGTGTTGTAGCTAATAAGAAACAAATAAAGGAAGGATTTGCCGACTTTGATGCCACGGGCACCGTGTTTGTTACATCCTAGGATTGCAATGAGATTACTCTCTCTCATGACCTGACAGTCTGACTCGATGGACCGTTTCCACTCTCGTCGATGAACATATTTCTGTTCACATCCTCACCTGATAGCTGGCCCCGCCCTTGCTGCTGTTGCTCAGCATTAATGTTCTGTTTTCGTCGAAACTAAAAACAGAAGATGTCCTGTCACTGCAAATGTTGAGGGAATTGGCAGAGAGCGAAAACAACACGCGACGTACCCCCAGGCGCAAAAAGTCACAATCGCACCAATTGGCGCCAATTTTATCTTATTCCAAGGCATGGAGCGGTTGAATATCGTGCCAAGAGCACGCAAGATATCATGGGCATACATTTTCTTGCAGCCAAGCACCGGCTTCGCGTCTTGTCGATAGATGTCCAGTCCAGAATTGTCAGTGGCACCTAGAAGGTCAAACGCACTATTACACATCATACTGTAGGGATAATAATACACCCTTTACCCAGGATTGGTCTTTTCGCATGAGGTGATGTAGGTCTGCATATGCTTTTTGAATACAGAGTTGTTTGGCCGAGGACGAAGAGATACGGTAGACGTTGTCTCCCGTCTCTTTCATGGACTAATTTATAAGCCGCGGAAACTCGGAGATGTGCTTGAAACGTCGGTTGAGATATCCAGGCATCGAGTCCACCCGACGGTCAAAAGGGACCTACAGATGGTGCGAAAGGTTGTCGTGCTCGTCAGGCGTATTTACAAAGTGGCTGGGAGCGAAGGAGCATCATAGATAATTTGTTTTTTAGTCTTGAAGAATAGCCTGCCTATCGAAGAGATCTGTTCCCGGCACCAATTATCATTAATCTCTGTTCGCAGATTGTTTGGGCTGGTCAAGAAATAAGATCAGCGTCGGTACAACATGAAGATAAATGCACACATCGTCGAGGGGCCTATGACAATCTTCCAATTCAGACGGAGTCATCACTCAAGCCAGAAATAATTTCCGTCAAACCCGAGAACAGGATATTGATAGAAAAAAGTAAGAGGTGGAAAAGAGAATTGAGTACATTCGAAACAGAAAATAAACCCATCTGTTTGCTGCAACCCGAAAACTACCAACTGGAAGTCCTCGCAAGTGCACAGCAAAGAGAAAGGGATCTCCCGACGACACAGGCTGATACTGCTGTAGCAAAGTAATCACACCTCCGTGTTGCAAGCAGAGCACAGAGGACAAGGGCGGCAAAAGTTAGGTAACCAATACGGGAGGCGGTGCCTCCGTAATAGTGGTTAAACTATTCAGAACAGATACTACACTTGATCTAAGCCAAAAGGCCAGAGTGGTAAAGATTTCGGATGCCGGATGCGCCTTTTGTACCTCCGAACTTTGAGCATAGTCCATCGACCCCATGACGGCGAGTCATGGAATCGAAAATTTCTTGTTAACGCGTTGAATGTGCCAATCGTGACCGTACACCGTATTGTACAGCATTAACAATTCCATTTTCCTGGGCACCTACTTCAGCTGCGCTGCAACTGGAAGGTCCTTCCTTTATCGCTTAAATTATGAGTGAGTTCAGAATTGGACAGTCTCCAGGATTGTAGAATCTGATTCGCCACGATTATACCCTTGCCTCGCAATCAACAGGTAATGGCCTGCCGCTTTCTTCGCCGTTCTATGCTTCATGGTCGTACATTGACATTTCACTTTTTCATTCAATATCGCACCCTTCAACTTGCACAATGCACGTATCAACACATTGAATCCTAAAGCCCTGACGGGGTCCGGCTTCCGCGACCTCTCTAAAGAAAATACCTTCAGATCCTCTGGGCATTATTTCCACTATCTTCAGATACAGAGGAAGACTCGAGTCTTCGTACTTATTCCCGAACAAACTAAGGGTTTTCTTTATTATTCCATTCTGATCTACCGACCGTACGCCAGATTCGGTTCCGCCATATATCGATTCACAAATATGTCACGGCAACAGATAAAGGCGACGAGAAAATATGAGTTGGCTGCAACTACCATCCAGTACTACGCACCCTCTTCGAGCTGGTCATTGCGTACTACGAGATCCGAACCGGCAAATCGGCTACAAATATTGACGAAAACTGAGTAAGAAACACGGTCTCCCAGAGTTTCGTCTTCAAAGGGCTCCGTGGTTTCGTCGGATTTTTTCAACGCGTCCTGTTGGGACTGAGCAGTGAATCCCAGTACGAATCGAAGATAAAGTCGATCAACCCAGGCTTGAAAGTCATGGAAGCCGCTGTTCACCAGTAGGGAGGTATGTTTCCACAATAGTTTAGCTTTCTCAGAGCTCAACTGATCACGGGTGAGGGTGTACCAGCGGTCGAATCGGGAAGGGACCTTTCGGGCCCGTTCCGTGACTACGTCTTTGGAAGATTCTTCCGTAGGCACGAACTTGTAACGACAAACGAGCAGCAGAACGACGTAGAAAATGGACTCTACATCATGTCGATAAAGGTGCTTGGGCGGTTGTCCATTCTCGTCGTTGAAGAGAAGTTCATACGCCATGTAGGGCAGAGTTCCGGTGCGCTGAGTTGAGGATGCACCAGTAGCACTTCGGAAGGAGGACAAGTCGAAATCGTTGAGAACGCCGCGTATGCAACCTTCGACGGTTCGGCGCCACATGATATTCCCAGGACTGATGTCTCGGTGGAGAATCTGCGGATGATCATACAGCCATTTGTGAACTGGACGACGATCAGAAATCGCAATTCGAAAATGAAGATGATACACGCACTCTGCAAAATATCGAACAACACTTGAGCGTACTCCTCAACCGTCCGGAGTTCCTCAAGAGGATACAACCTCTCCTGGACCGTGATTCTGCAGACACGGTACTCATAATCAAGTGTTTCCTTTTCTGCCCACTTTGCCTTTTCGAAGAGAGCCGTGATATTTGCTTGAGTAGAACCTGCGCCATAGTCAAAGTCCTGACAAAGGAGAATGTCAGGCAAATGGTCTAGGGCCCAGTCAGGCTTCTTCCCTGTCTTCATCGTTCGCGCCTTCTGTCTGGCTGTCTTAACCAGGTCGGCCTCTGATTTTCGTTGGACGGCAGGCCAGCTGATCTTGATGACTAGTTCTTTACCCTTCCACCCCTTGTAGTCCTGATTCAGCCTCGACGACGCAAGTATGGCGACCAATGATAGCAGGCTGGCGTGATATAATCCGTCCAAGGGTGACCTCAACGTCCACCTCTTCATCACCCTCACCCAACTGCAACTTGAGCAAAAGCTTCACTCCTTGGAAGATATCTCTCTGATCGAAATCTCCCCCAACCTTGCCACATCTTTCCGTATACGTTTTGTAGTTCTCGATGAGCGCCCTGTCAACGCACAACCGTTCTTGGATCCCGCGCTGCTTGAGCGTAAGTCGATGGAATCCAACAAGCATTGCGCCGAACTCGTCCGTTATCACTGTGGTGTCGGTGGTGATAGTGGTAGTCGATTTTGATACTTCTACCGATCTGAACATATCAATCGGTTTGCAGACCATGATGATAGAGCGATCGTAGTACAGGAGTTGTATGCGTCCTCCTACAACGAGAGCACCAAGACAGTGAGTACGAAAGCCGGCGCTGGACAGAATCTCGAGTGCATAACGGCCACATTGGAGCATCACTTGATAGCGGGTCTCGTGTCTGTCTTCCTCCAATGTCGGTCCATCTAATGCAAGGACTCCTTCTCTGAGAGAGTTGAGGGCCGTCGAATTTCCCGACCCTTTCCTGGCATCCGAAACATCAGGCGTCGCCCGCGAGCGTGCGTATTTGGAGCGGATACTAGGATGTTCGTCCTCAGAGCGACGCTTCTGCGAGGTGGATCCCGGGTGCAATGATTTGACAGGGGGCAGAATGCTGCCGGGGTCGCGGCGTACAGTCCTTTTCACTTCTACTTTCCCCCGAGGATCCTCGCTGTCTGAATGCAGCGATTAGTTGGAGAAACGTCCGATGAAAAGATGTCACTCACCGGATGTTAGAACTCTGTATCTAACCTCAGTCCCCTCGTCGAGCAGGGACACTTTGGTCTTGAATTCCTGCCAATGCATTGTCTGCGCCCAAGAAAAGTTGTGCTTGGGCCCATTATCCTTCATTTTATCAACATCGTTCCCTGAGCTGGTGAACATCGCGCGAAGAACACCCAACGTATCAGGGACAAGCTCTGCATTGCTGCCAATCACCGGCTTCGCGTCTTGTCGATAGATACCCAGTCCGGAATAGTCGTTGGCACCTAAAACGTCAAAACCGCTGTTACACATCACGCCGTAGGGATGATAGAATGTCTTTTCTCCCGGATTTCTCTCGTTGCATAAGTCGACGTAGGTCTTCATATGCTGTTTGAATACAGGGTCGTCTCTGATGGCCTTAATCTTCTTGATTATCTCGTCGTCCGTCTTCCATTTCTGAGGAAGATGAAGAATGGTTGGAAAGAAATGTTCAGCGTGGACAAAAACACGTTCTCTGAGATCTTCTTCAATGTATCGGTCGAAATGAGCGGCAAGGTGATTCGCAGTAGCTGCGGGATCAACGGCCGGGGCGTGATTGCTAAGTGGAGTGCTCTGCACGGAAGAAAGAATCTGTTCAGCGCGAGATCCGTTTGGTGGGGTTTTCCTCCCTCGTGAGCGAGGGAGAGCAGTGCCATCGTCCGCAATCGTCGAAGACACAGTGATGTTAGGAAAAATTTGAGAGGGGTAGAACGAGAGAAGGGGGTCGAGGAAGAATATAGCGGTAGCCATTTTGACGCGTTTTTAAGGTCGCGTAGAACAATAGTGAGCCCGATGTAGGCAGTGGCAAGGTAGAGCAAAGTAAACTTGTGAATGGCACGTGGTCGTGTGGGGTCTGTTGTCACGGACAATGCCGGCGCCACCGTCTTCTCATCCGGTCCTTGTACTACGTACTTCATTCAACGGTGACTGTTAGTAGATGCTTTTGTTGAAATGTTGGACCCTGAAGTTAACTATCGTTCAAGTGTATTTTAGACAGTGAAGTAGCAAATTCAGATCACTCGCAGAAGAGGCGAGTTACTGCTAATCATACGCAACTGGATTCAAGCCTCAGTTATACGCCGCCAACGACAGGGGATTGATATGGCTGATAAAGTCCGTTAACAAGCATTCACAGAAAATTTAAGCCAGAGATACTAACGGGATCGCTCATTCTAAAGAGTCAATCGTACTGGCAACGAAACATAGTATTACACTCAATTATACAAATTAGTCGTCGCGGATTCATCTTGCAACTTTGCTGTCCGAATCCGCAATTCTCGAAGGTTAAGGATCAACCTTGTCACTGTTACTGTTGTACTAGACCAGATAAAACTGAATCGCGTGTCCGTTAGTATAATTTCTCGATGGTGGGGGTGTTGAAACCCACAATACGCCTAAAAGGACGAGGGAAACCTGCCGGTGATTTGTTAGAATACGCCGAAACGGGCCAAAGCAGAGGGCTGACCGGAGCTACGGATGCCAACAACAGGTTCATGAGCCGTAGTGCTTATGGTGATATAGATGAGCATCAGATGTTTTTGTGGCGATGCAGGTGCTCACAGAATAAAATCTGGGGAGGGCGACATCAGGTTGTAGACCCGGTTATTGGTTCTGAAGACTCACAAGAAAATATGCTATTCCGTCACGGTACAGAATCTTACCAACATCGGTGTGCAGAGATCTCGGTCTTGACAATGCGTTGTACACCATAGCCGAGAAAGCCACAACTTCAAAGGCCATCTATTATAGCAAGATTTGAAATCAGTGTCAAGCTCATCAAGAAGATCGTCCGCTATTTACACACGGAGCCCAGAGCAGAGGCATACGATCTCGAGCCCGCATCGCGCATGTACGTAGATCATGATCAAAGTACACGTTGTCTAAAACCAGGTGAGTAGCAGAAAAAAGTCCTAAGAACACGTACGGCTTGTTGCTAGCACCACGATAGTCGTACATACGATATTTGCTATGGTTGTCAGGGTAAAGAGCGCCAAGGTGCAACAGATGAAAAGCGGAGTTCGCTCCCAAAGATTCCAGAGATGCAGGAGAACTAGAACTTGGAGAGCAGTCAGTTAATGATAATGCTACCTCAATCCGAGTGTGGAAACGCTATACAATTTGAAATTGCGACCGATATTTGGCCGAGGTACATCTAGGAACGGGGATTAGCCATGATCCTGTGTCGGTATGTGAAGCGAGACAAATCACCGAGATGTCATACCAGATTACGCAGCTTCAGGGGAGGGAAATGAATATTCAATCCAAGCAGCAAGCAAAAAAGTTACAACTGGCAAACCGTTACATAGTGATGAGTGAGTGACCTTCGAGAAAGCAATGCTGTGAAACTTACAGTATTAGACAGATGCGAGTTGGCTATTCCCGATAATACTGCGCGAACCAATTAAAAGTTGACAGCCAAACCCAAACCTAAAGGACGTACAGTGTGTGTGGATAATGACGCTCGGTGGGACGATGTATCGTAACAGTAGGAAGAGGGCTTTTGGGACGGACCAGCGCGCTGCCCAGATGAGGTCTACTTCAGCGGGGAATGTCAGGAGGTGGTCGTAAAGCAGAACCTGGGATAGTAAGTAAATTGTCTGGCTAGCAACTCAGAAGCTTACCACAAGCCCAGCACCTACAAAGTTACATATCAGGCTTCCGAGCGCTACAGTTAATTAAGAGCTTACTAGTGAGATAGCGAGTAGCCTGGACATGCAATACGATTTCAGTGGCCGTCTCGCTCATGGAAGACGTAGTCAAGCGGCGAATGCAGCTTTGGGGCCCTGCATGCTATTATCACCCCTAGTCGCACGGATCAGCTCTGCGCGCGCCGGGTACAGTAAGCTTATTCCACATTCATTGTCAACCCTGATGCCCGCTTAGACTCAGATGGTCACCCAGATGGCACGGTCGCGGCCAAGTCACGGCAGCAAAACTTGTATACAGTCTAGAGATAGTCCATCACAAGATGCCGTTACAAGATAGTGATATGTTTGACTCTTAGTCGGCGCATCTCTGGGAAAATGGTACTGAACGGTGAAGTTGAGGAAGAGGCATCGGCTTACATCGGGCCGAACCATGCCGATGATACGCCAGCACCCACGGCCACGTGATTTTCGTTTCTCCAAACATTTTCGGTCGACCGTCTTCCGCCCTATTGCGACGGCTCCTCTACTGTGACTGTTTAATTCCTCGCAGCTCAGTGGATTAAATATTTGGAACGATATTTAAACCATTGTTAATTCCGCGATCTCCTGCCAGATCTAAGTCTCTGAATATGCTTCTGGGTATTGGCCGTCTTTTCGGGGCAACGTTATCTCCCGCCATCAGACTAGAAACGCAAACGTAAAAAATTTCCCATTGATCCTTATCTCTAGAGTCTAGTTGCCGTCCTCAGTCCTTAATTAAGAAGCAGCTTTATCTGTGACTTGATTCTTTCCCTGTAGGCTTAACTCTGTGCCTCCATGTCTGCAGAATCGGTATTCAGGCCTCTGCTCAGTGCGTCCTGTGCGAGACTCTAATGACCCGTACGCTGACGTCCTACCAGGCCAAAGCGTTGGTTATGGCGTGGTCGTAGGCACGTCATTTATTTTCATTCACTATGTTTTTCGCGCTTATAAAATGTGATAGGCGTCGGATTTTTCTTTGCAGCTATTATGCTTCTCTTGACGTACCTACAAGCAAAATTCACAGACTTCTCACCCTCCTCTTCGGAGGAATTCACGGTGAGTCCAAAGTTCCGTACCGGTGTTTGTGGATACCGGCGCTCATTTACTTTACAGAGTGCATCAAGGAGCGTAAAGGTTAGCACATGGTTGAATGCACCAGGTCAAGTCATCTGAAACACTTCGTCAGCCGGGCTTGGTGTGTTGTGGCATGTGAGTTTTCTCTTAACGACAAGTCGAAGTGACCTGGAGCTTGCACATAATTAGTGTCAGCGCATGGACCTGGAGTGCAACCTTACTTCAATCGAGTACGGCTGCATATACATTCGGAGTTTCGGGCCCTTGGTGAATTATGCTCTGCCCTTCCTTCGTATCCCTCTTAATTCACAATGTCCCGGGCGGTAGGTGGTACGGTGTAGGAGGAACTATCCAGCTGGCTATCTTCGGCATGGTAGCTGCAAAAGTAAAAATGAACGCGAACGGAGCCCATACTTTTCTCGAGGTATAAATTTGGGATCTATCTGGGCAATCTGTGCTCATCACGATTCACATTTATTCTGCCATAAGATTGTTCGAGCGCGATTTGGAACCGGTCCCCATATTCTATTTACTTTCTATGCTTTCACATGTATCATGATCGTCTGCGGCTCTCTGTTACGTACGTCCCACCTGTTTAGCTTGATCCATTTCTGTCCTTAGTTGCACCCTTTACTTAGTCGGTGGAGCCGCAACAGTCACTGCATTGACAGGCATGAACACAAGTACCATATTCTTTTTTTTGACAGTGTATTATTTGACGTCTAATTATCTCAGTGGCCGCATGCTTCTTACTTCCAATCGGCATCGCGGTATACGTACTTGTTGGGTACGTCGTATTGTCCCGGCTGTGATGGCTCAAGACTAAATTGACTGCCAGCGGCCTTCGTGCGACTTTTATATGCGATTGGAGCCATACCGTCATCCTATTCGTCATCATCTACATTGTAATTATTTCTCTCAGCTTTGAGTTTTCATCACTTGACTTCTTTTCAAGTTCCTCTTCCGGGCCTAGTATGTAAAGGTTATTCGACTCGACGCATCCCTAATATCGCACCATAGTGGTACTTCATCGGACACAGGTGGATTATCGGGCTTGTACGACCTCCTGGTGGCAGCAGGAGAAGAGACGCCTGTTGATGGAAATCAAAATGGCAGTTATTTGACGATGAAGAGCAATCAAGGGTTAGTGTTCGGCGCCGCGACCATTCTGTCTGGGTTCTCCGGCGTGTTCTGTGACCAAGGCTACTGGCAACGTGTAAGTTTATCGGACATCAAAAACTGCTGCATATATTTTACGACGCGTCTTCAGGCAATCGCAAGTCACCCCTCCTCAACAACAAAAGCATATGTAGGTGTTTTTCTCTCTGTCGCTCTACCACTGAAAGAGAGTACCTTTCCTTACAGATGCTGGGAGGCCTTTCTTGGTTTGCCGTCCCTTTTGCTTTCGCTTCATGTCTAGGCTTGGCTGCAAGAGCACTGTTGCATCATGTTGGTTTCTTTAGCATTCATCTTGGCTCGAAAGTCAATTTCTATGTTTTAGCCAGATTTTCCCACATATCCTAACCCGCTTTCCGAGTCCCAAATAAGTGCTGGATTAGCTGCTCCTGCGGCAGCGGCAGTGTTGATGGGAAAGGGTGGTGCTGTTGCCGTTTTGTTGGTGGTATTGTGCGCCACGCCATACTGTTATTGTGCATGTGTTGATCATGTCCTAGCATGGCTGTAACCTCCGCTACAAGCGCAGAACTCATTGCCGTTTCAAGTCTCTTGTACGTGTGATTCATTTACTTAGATATTCGTCCTAATTAAGTGCCTGCCGTAGCTCGTACGAGTGGGTCTAACATTCCATTCGAAACCGAGCGTCGCCATTACCTTCTTCATCCAGTATTTATCGAACTTACTTCAAACCGAATGCCAAAGGAGCTCAAATTGTTCGTGTCTCTCATTACTTTATCTGCTTCTGGGCTGTATGGATGGGTTGCTGGGCCGTCATTGTGAGTGACTCTCTAGTGCTCACCTTTTCTAGCTAACAGATACCGCGAGTAGCTGAATAAGGCGGGTGTAGACCTCGGCTGGGTGGGTACCCATGTACATCATGCAAACGGCACACACTCACACACGACTATGGAAGCTTTTCTACGTTCAGTATGTTACCTGTTCTTGACTTCTCCATTCATTTACTTATGACCGTGTCTAGAGGTGTCATCCTGAGTCCAGCCGTCATTCCCATCGCTTTGACTGTAACATGGCGGAAACTGACATCGATTGCGGTATGCTTCGGTGCAATACTGGGTGCAATACTGGGCCTGATGGCCTGGATTATTGGATGCTGGAAGATTTACGGTATGGCTTCGATCGTGCTACGTTATCGAGCACGGTAAGCGAGTGTTTGTAGGTACCATCAACATAACGAATCTAGCGAAACCATATTCAGCTGTGTGTAGCGGCCTGACAGGATTACTGTTTTCCGGGATTATCACAGTTGGAATATCGCTATTGAGTGAGAACTTCCCCTTCGTCGAGTGACATAGATTGATGGTCATTGGCGACACACCTTCTATTAGGTCCGGCAAATTATGATTTCCAAGGCACCAGGGGAATTGCTCGTTTGGACGACTCCGACGACAGTGATAGAGCCTCCGGAAACGGGGAAAATGTAGAGGACAAGAAGAACGGTGTCGATATTGTCGGAGCCGGAGCCGACGAAGCGGAATCTCAGACCGGGAAAGGTGAAATGGACATGAAAACGCTGCAAGCTGCGTTCAAGAGAGCCGCTTGTTATTCCTCAACATTGACTTTGATTGTGGCGATCGTTGGTGAGTATGTCCCTATCTTCAGGCAACGGTAGCAATATGCTCACGCCACTGCAAATTCTATCAAGTACCTCTACCTATGTTCTTTTCCCATTATGTCTACGATAAACAATTCTATAAATTTTGGGCCTCGGTTACTATGTAGGTGTTGGTGCTATTACTCCTCGACACATGAAACTGATGATTTCAATAGCATATGGGCTTTGATGAGTGGCACTTGGTCAGTACTGCTTCCCATCTGGGAATCTAAAGACCAGATCGCGCACATACTATATAGGAGTTACCAAGCTATGAGAGGGTGATGGGTACCGTAAACTGCCACTGCTGAAAGATTTTGTGGAGCCTAATCATGCGGCTCGTTTGACTGGAAAGGTTGGCTGTCTTGAAGTACTGTAACTAGGTTGTATAACTCGTGTAAGGTACAATTACATATATGGCCCTTTTGGTAACTTGGGTACTGAGTGCACATGTCGCACAAGGGTGTCACCTCACTTCTTCAGCTCGGATGCCAGCAAGAATAGAATTAATCAGGCTTTCGGGATTGTCGTAATGAGCCTGGACAGAGGGTCATTAACGGTGCCTTGAAGGACTGGATTGACTTACGAAGTGATTGCCTCCCTCAATCGTCAAGAAACGTATCTGCCGGATCTTGTGCCCTTCATTCGAATGCCACTGGTAGATTCTCTTGGTCTCGAGAATTGACCAAATGCAATGCCACGTCGACCGAGAGGCTGCCATGTAGGTAACGGGGACCTGAGGGAAGAAACTTTGGACTACGCTCTCGTCAAATAAGACACTATGTGCCATCTCTTTAATCTTCGGTGACATGGGCGGGGTGTACCTATCAACGTACTTCATGACAAATAAGAAACTCAAGGAATGACGCGCTTACATTTTTAACTCGGACCTCACTGCGGCGCCTTCATCATAATACTTGGTCCATTGCTCCGGCGTCCAAGAAGTACATGATCGTTGATCTGATCGTTTCCGAAAGTCCATATTGTATATGGTGGGGCAACTAGGGTGATCATAATAACCTGTGACCCATTGGCGAAAGTTTCCATACAATTCCTCGGCGGTCTTGTACTCGGGATCAACCCATGGATCATACGGATTTGCATCATCTGGAACCTCTATACCGAGCGATATATATGGTGGATCTGTATGCAACTCGATCAGACCGCAAACTTGACCGATCCTCCGAAAAACTTACCATAAAAGATGAGGTCTTTCACGTAGGACTCAAGCACGTCGTACTCAGCACGGGACAGAAGGTTTGCATCGGCAAACAAAGCCATAGCGGTTGTCGTACCCATAGACCACCCCAAGATGGCGAATCCTCCCAGTTTGCGATCGGCGCTGATTTTGGGTACGGCTTCCTTCTCAATGAATTGCAAAAGGAACTCTGCCATTTCGGTTGCCAGGCGATCCAGGAAGATCTTTTCTCCATTATACAGCTCTTGGAGCTCGTCATCGGAATACCTAGTAGAACCAGGATAGTCTCGACGATTCCAGATAACGGTGCGTAAGTTAAATCTATGGGCGAGTTCATGAAGCTTCTCAAATGTGTCTGCGAGTAAATAATGAACAGAAGGTCTTTGATGGATGCAACGATGCAACTCACGGCCTGTAAAAGCGCTACCATGCAATAGAACAAGAGTGGTATAGTCAGAGGAACCGGGGGGAGCTCCACTATCAGTGAAGAAGATGTTGACGTTGTTAGAAAGTGTGTAGGTGCACGATGAGACCATGATGGAGGGGAAATGGAAAAGCAGTCACAGATATGCCTCTTTTATCGTTGACGATGATGCCCCAGTTTGGGATTAGAACGCTCCTTTGGTAGGTTCGATAGCAACCGGAAATGCCCCTGGTGTGTACTGTATTACGCCGCTGTGACTTTTCTCAGCACGATCTCGGCGACCGTTTGACTTTAGACGTTTGCTTGTTCGTTACTGAGAAAAAGTCGAAAATCACGGCATTAGGACGACCAGAAAGCGCGTTTAAGGAAGGTAAGGACTTACCGAAGGGTAAGGTATGGGAAACTTGCGTGTATACGGCTGCCTGTAGAGCAGTGCTACTGAGCGTTAGGGAAATGAAAGAATCTCTTTTTCCACGGGTTTAGACACGCTAAGTCCTTCCCGTGATAGTACGCCGCATTCATATCCGGCATTCGTTCGAAATTTTGGTACGTCCTGCTAGATAAAATGTTTTGGAAAAATCCACAATACTCAGCCAAGCCTTGAAGTTGAAAGAATATCAAGGCGGCTGACCGTTGACGGAGTCGACAATGAAGTGGTGGTCGGTGCCTGACTCGCCGGGCCGACCATTGGTGACGAGTTTGACAGGTGCCGCGGCGGCGAATACCGCTTTCAAGTTTCTTTAAGTTTGTGCCCTCGATAGCTTTCTCAATGGCCTCCGGTTGCGACGGATTAAAGTATGTTTCCACGCATCACCAGAAATCTCACAGACTTTCTTGATCAGAAAGAAAAGATAACAGAACATTTGCGTCAGTATCCTCGGCTTAAGCAGAACTTTCGGGTGCTTCTAGCTCGTTTAATTCTTCTTCGATACTAAGCGCCAGGCTTCACAGCTTCAAGCTCAATGATACAGATATCTTCTATCGTTAATCGCCTCCATTAGTTTGCCTTTAGTCTGAACTGGGGCGATTCTAGGGGGATTCTGCTTACTGGGCACTCGTTTCCTTCTTAGCGAAACATCTTTCGGTTACCAGGATTCCCAAATTCGATGAATCCCTGGCAGCTGAAACCCATGAGGCTGCTGTTTGTACCCCTGGACGGGTTTCATGACCCTAGTCGATGAGTCATTACCCAACGGCAGCTAGCAACGATGTACTGACACTGTCGTGTCTTTGGCTATGTATCCGCTCTTGGTCCGTCAACCCGTCCCACGGTACGGCTCAGTCAGCTCCTAGTTCCACCCACGATGATTAGAAAGAACCTCGTGTCCAGGCTCACTTTTGGGGGGTCACAATTTTCTGGGGGACTCACGTCGCTGGCAGCCATCACTTTCCGAACAATCATGCCACTGTTACAATTGATGTTCGTACGCCCAGCGCAAGGCTCCAGCCGTCCATCTACGTATGCGTTAGATTTCTCGGCAAATGCGTAATCAAAGACCGTTTGCTTTTTCAGCGTAGCCTCCCTCGTCCCGCTGGAATATCAGGCTGCTCAGGCAGGCATTGATCATCGCTGGATTGGGTCTATGTATCTACGGCTTCGACTGCCGAAAGATGCTTTGCCGTGAAGATCGATAAACCTCCGCCTCCTACGAATGCTGGCCTGTTCACAATGTCAGCCAGGGTCTACTATACGCCACCACCTTCTTTCCGTCATGATGACCACAGGTAGATGGCTGCTCCGTTGACGGCGCTGCAGATAAGTACGTCACCACATCTTCATTAATGACGAGTTAACGGTCTTCGGTTGTCTCGTACATTTCTTCATGTCATCGTTTCAACAATGTAAAGCACAGGTATTCAAACCCGTGTGTTGCAGTTGTCATTCACTCCCACGTTTATCAAGACCCGAGATTTCGTACGGTGAGCTTTCCTCCATCATCTTGAGCACATTAGGATGGTTGAGTAGCAAGTGTTCTAGAAAACCGTTGTCTATGAAGGCTTTGAAGGCCTACGGATCGAGGAAATTTGGTGTGAAACGAGGAGTTACTCACAACACACTTTCTCGTTAAGCATGTTCGATTCTCCAATTGCAATAGAGATGGTAGGAACGAAAACTGCAACCGACAAGGGAGTATGAAGGTGTCCGCCAGCACGGCTATGAAATTGCTCCTCGACCTATTATGCCGCTACAGCATCTGGTAGACAATCGATAAATGCACTGTGGGACAATCTTTGCCTTGCATGACATCCTAAATCCCTCATACTAATTTATTAATAGGGCAAACCGATCCACGGCTGGGCGGTCAGCCTAGCATAGCGAGGTCTCCGCAGTGATGCTCCTCTTGAAACTCCGAAAGCGGTGTCAGCGTTGAAGGTTCTAGGACCCTTTTTGTTCTAGCGAGTTTTTTTCCTTCGCCTTCTGATAGCAGATATCTAAAAGTCACCTTTACAGAGCCTTCCCCCTCCAAAGACCTCCCAGGTTTGTTGCGCGCAGACCTGAGTAAAGGGCAAGCCTGTCACGACATCATAGGACGCAAAAGGTCGGAACGCTAACTAGAATACGGCCTTGACCAGCGTTCCCGCTGCGTCGAAGGACACAGAACCGAAATAAAGGACCTACATCGCAGGTCGAAACACCAGAGAAAACGCAATCGAAGGTCCAGGGCATCTGTCATGCCCATAGTGCTTAATAAATGCAGAATCAAGATCGACAAGGACTCAGCCAAGGTCTTGTAGACTCGGATCGCCCACGTCGTCAAAGCCTTGATTTGTATGCCATACTTCAGTGTCCTCGGGTTCGTCGCAAGCTCATACTGTAGTTATATTTCACATGCATGTCAAGGTAGAATTAGAAAGAACAGTGGAATATAATTTAATTCGTTAGTATTTTTCGGGTGAAGATCAGTTTGCAACGGTTCTTTTCGGTAGGTCAGGCGCCGTTCCGCCGCGAATTTTATCGCTGTCGAAGCATTTCTATGTGCGAGCTCATAAATTCGGATTTACGTCGAAAGGCACACAAGTAACAAGTAGGTTCCCGCTATCAAGAAACTCTCAAGAAAGTAGATCAACCATTTCCCCTGAATATTTGGAATAATCAGATGCGGAAGCTCACCGAAAACCGTAACGTAAACCCACTGAAATGACATGAGTTCCTAACCCACCATTTGGTCTCCCCTCTAGTTATACGAGACTTATCTGCACCCTCAGCCTGCCTCTCTTTTGGCATGAAGTTCAACATGTATTATGCTATTAGACGTATACTTATATGTCATCCCGTGTCGTGAACCAGAACTTTGCGTAGTCGTGACGTGAATAAATATCATACCGGATTTCTCCTTCAACTGATCCCAAACCGACCAACAAACTTGTGAAGCCATCCATGAATGGCAAAGCTCTTCTGCTTCAGGGGCTGAGTCTCCGCAAAGATCTTGAACGGCTCTTGCGCAGCAGTGGCATTGAGCGATGACGTCGGTGGAGCTGCACAGAAGAAAATGTAACCTCTAAAGGGTAAAAAAGTTGCGAAAATACGCACCATACCACCAGAGCGTGGTGATACCTACGGGGAAAGTATATGTCGCCTGTAATAAGATCGGTATTCGGTGGTTATAGGATAAACTGCCAGCCCTACCTGCATACCATTGAACTCAATGGTCGTCAGCACGGGTGTGGGACTCCAAGAACCATTCGGCGTGTCATCCCCTAAGTGCATTAAAACTGTCAGTCTCTCGATCATTCAATAACATCCACCACCCACAGTTCAGAACGACCAAAGAGTAACGTAGCCAGTCGGTCGAAGAAACTCTTCCTGTGACATATGCTCCCACGCGGAGCGCCCAGTTCAAGCTTCCACCCACGGTGACCTTCACTCGCTTTCCAAAGGGTCCACCCACGTCCTTCGGAATGATAGCTTTGGATGCCTGGGCCATGGCATAGACTAAATATAAACTTCCTTGAGTATCTTCGGGACCGAAGGGCAGAAGCAAGGATAGACTCACATTCTTGGTTCAGGCTATAACTTCCGTCACTGTTTACCTGGACAATGGCTCGGCAACCGCCCCCGCAGCTGCTTGTTCCGGGGTACACGGGATCGCCGTTTCCATCTAGGCGAATGTTCCACATGAGAGCTGAATGAGAGTTGTGCTCTATCGATCCTGTTGTGATGACTTAGATGGAGATTGAGGGTCAACGAAGCCCGTGAAATTACCTATGAAACTATAGAAAAGACGATGCTTAGTGTCTTCGGTCCCACTGGTCGACAATTACTCACATGTTATCCATATACCACTGTAAGTGGGTCAATCGCGGCACATACGCGGAAAATAAATGCAATTCACCTTTAAGTCAGTCCACCAATCGCTTCCTGGAATTGCCAATGAGGAGGGTAGTAAATCAGTCCAAAAGAAAACTTACCAATAGTTCCAGTGCACTCTGGATGTATATATAATCAATATATCAACTTCGCAGCCACCATTATTACTTACCAGTGAAGTATATCTGAAGACCTATTTCAGCGCACAGAACCAAAACGCCACAAAGGAGGACTGACCTCTTTATTGGGGTATGCAGTGTGGAATGTATCCTGGTCAGCGACATCACCCTAATTGCATGTAAGCTCTCCGTAGAGCAAATTACAAGAAGAAATACCGAATAGCAGTGGAAAGACACTCCTGCGAACGAATTTCCTGCCGCCTGCATGAGTTGAATGGGATAAGTGCCAGCATCGCCCCAGTTGTGCTCGAACCCGATGAGCTTAACAGACGAGAACCCATTATTGTTCATCAAAGTCCTCAACGCCGTCCCAATCTGGGCTTCTACCGCGACGGACATGGTACAGGTCGGGTAGGTAGGGTTGCTGTTCTCCGGCTCGTTCTGGATAGAGATAGCGTAGAGGGGAATACCATTGTTTTGGAACCCTTGAAGGCATTTGAGGAGGTAGTTCGCATCTGAAGAGTATCAAGATATATGCGTGCGATATGATGCTCTTAATGCTGATGACTTACAATAGGTGACATACTGGGATTGGAGGGACCCGCCGTTCATCGTTCCGCTACCCTTCATCCATCCTGGCGGGGACCATGGCAGGACATGCACCTTGATGACTGTTTCCCGTCACTACTGGTAAATCCACAGGTAGCAACGAGACGTACGGTTGTTCACAGAGTAGATGTCCTTGAGAACTGAGAAAAGGTAGGACGGTGCATCGTTGATGTTGAAGCCGTTGAAGGAGGTATCTCCGTTGGTATCATCAAAGCTGTACGCTAAGTGCCATCAATGAAATCTTGCATATATGCGCTCAAAACGCGAGCAACGCACCTCCAGCAGAGAAATCCGACGCGCCCAGAGGAACTCTTATATAGTTTAGCCCAGCAGCATTCGCCCCATCCGTCGGACTGAAGAGATAATTCAACAAGGTCCAGTAAGTTGTTGGAATTCTTCGACTAGGAGAGCCGTCGCAGTCCATCGACGTTGTAAGAGAGAACGGCGAGAACGTACCTTGAGGTTGTTCAAAGTCAGAGCCGCAGGAGTCGGCTGTCAGGGCCCATCAGTACGTAACGATGACGGAGCGCGGCTACTACTCACTGAGCGAACCGCCAAATCCCCAGACTGACTGGTAAGTCCGTCGTGGGGTCCACGGTGAATATCGGCGCTTCCGATAGTGCCAGGCGAGACGAAATTAATAGGAGAAGACGGGGCGAGCGAAGGTGAATAATTTGGAAGCGGTCCCAGGTCGTTTGCCACTGCGAACTTTGGCGTGAATCCCAGGAGAAATCCTAGTCAGGTCGACTTACAATATCCCAAATCTGCTGAGAAGCGACCGTGGTGGCAAGAAGCAAGGGTATCGTGAGGAATCGACGCATGTCGGTTAAAAATAAGAAAGGAAGGTCAAGCAATTGTCGCTGAGTGGTATACAAATAAAAAGTTGAACTGGCAGGAGAAGCCTAAGAGAAGCTCCAGTGATAGATGTTTCTTATATATGCCCCGTGTACAAGCATATGCTCATCTAAAGAGAACTCTGACGGGAAGCGACCTGTTGCAATGCACACCCACCCTTCCCCGAATATCAGACGCCTGATCGTGTGCAACCAAGCCTCACGCGACGTGGAATAATGCGTCTATTAAAAGCAGTCAGATTCTTCCCTACAATAACTTTAAGCATCTATTAAGTCGCCATCAATGCGCAGTCCACGACTCTGCCCTCTACATTCAGTGACTCACGAGTAGAGAACGTACCAGGCCCCGTCATGTGGACGTACCGTTCTCGCAGAAAACTCAGATACGATTGCCAGGCGCAGATGGGAAAAAACCTTGTCCAATATTCACCGAACCACACGAAAACACGCCGAAAGCAAATCTAAGTAGACCATGCCGCATTAGAACAGCCCGAGCAGATCGTCCTGTGGCTGACTCTGCTGCTGCTGCGGTGTCGTCTGTTGCTGAGGTGGTGACGGGGCAGTTGGTGCCGTCATCGGCGGTGATGATCCGAAGGCTCCCAGGCTATCTCCACCTCCAAGCGAGAGACCTCCCAATCCAAACGCATTTTGAGGCGTTCCAGCAGATGCCAGTCCATTAGATCCGCTTCCGAAAATAGACACCAGGTCATCTAATGGATTACTCGATGTGCCTGCCAAAAGACTCGCCGCTGCCGGCGTTTGTGAGAGCACCTGCGTTGCAGCCAAGCCAGATGGCTGACCATCCGTCGCGGGCACATCGTCGAAATCGCTGTTAAATTTGCTTAAGCCCGCCTCCTCGAAAGACAGCCAAGTTGGCTACTTACAGTAAGTTCTCGGCTTGCTGTCCAGCTGCTACTGTCTGCAGAGCTTTCTGTGTAGAGAACCGATCGTCGGACACACTGCAATGGAGAGAAACGCGGTCAGTCGTTGGATGTAAATAGTTCATACGCCTATATCACTTACTCGACACCTTTCCTCTGGACCGAGTCGGCTCCGACTCTACCCCTACCAACAAACGTCTCTTCAGGTTTATGGTACACACTGGCGAGGCTTGACACCTCTCCGAGCAGTTCTTCCAGTAGCGCTGGCGCGACTGTGGTCCTCGGTATTGAAATAGGAGGTCGTGGAGTCAAAACAACGGCCTAAGATCAGTTGATTTAGCGCCTCATTGATGGTATAAGAAATGATAAGAGGGAAAGCAGAGGTTGCTCTTGAGGAACGGAGAAAATGGAATTCCGGCGCCACAGTTGCATGAAACGTTGCTTACCTTGGCAGCACCAGGATCAGTCGACAGTAATCTCCAATAGATATACGCGCGATCTCGCACATCGGGAGAATCACAGTCTTTGGTCGCAGTGTTTAATACCCGTTGAACGATGCCTTGCGACGAATCTGGTTTCTTCAGGAAGAGCTTCACAACTGCGGTCAAAGTCTGTAATTGGACCTAGCATGGTTTCAGATGTCAGAGAAACCTATAAAGACACCGCTTGGGAAAATGAAAACACACAGGGTATGATTCCTCAGTAAATGTGTCCACAAATATGCCTAGCAGTTCGTCTGCGTTATCGATCTTGTTAGCGTATTCCCCTATGATCCAAATCAAAGACGCCTTGGCTTCTGGCTCATCTAGTTCATCGAGATTCGCGCAGAGAGTTGGGATAATGCCTTCATACGTCGACGGATATTTCCGGAAGATGTCCTGAGGAGAAACTCAATCAGATGATCCGGCACCAAAATTGGAAGCGGCTTCAATACCTTCATGACCACAACAGCCTCTTGCACCACATAACTGACGCGTGTTCCAATCAGTTCGAGTAATACATTCACACACCGCTCTGCTGCAGTATCTATCTTGACGGCCGTTTGTCCAATTGCTTTTATGCTCTTGCGAACAAAGTCTACATCGACCTCAGATGAATACCTATACGAAATGAAGAATCAGTCAAATGCAGTAGATGAAGACAGCAACATACTCTTTAAGCTCGCTCAAAAGCGCATCGACGTTATTCTCGCCCGCCAACCGTACCATGATCTCCAATTTCTCAACCTTGACATACAAGGGATCATTGTATTTGCAGAAGAATACCCGCATTTCATTTTGTAGAATATCTGGCCGCTTTTGAAGGAGGAGATTAATGTTTCGAAGTGCGACCCACTGCACCTCTGGCGGAGAGGAAAGGAGCGTCACTAGCGGAGGTGCCATTTTGCGGACCAGTTGTTTGATAAGGTCCTCTCGTCGGACGCCACGCATATGAATCATGATCACCTATAGTTATATGAGAAGAGGTATAACAAACCGGTAATATAGGCATTTACCTTCACAGCAGCCAGCACGACAGCTCCGTTGACGTGCTGAAACTGCGGAACGACACGTTCACATATATGCTCGCTCTCTTTGTCGTCTTGGGCCTCATAACGGGCCAATGCGTTCAAAATTGCCACTCGGCCCCATTCGGAGCATTCGTTCAAGGCAATCAAGAGTTTGCTGAGTATAGACGCGGATATTATGAAGATCCCAGGATCTGATGAAGAGGTCGAAGGTTGCGCAGAAGCGGCTATATGAATGTCCGTCAAAGCAGCAACAGTGTTGGCTACGACCTGTAAGGACTGGTTAAGACAAGTATACAAGGTAAGGAGGGCAAGGCGGACGCACCATTGGATTACTGTCAGCTATCATCTCATGCAGCTGCTCCAAAAACCCGTTCTCAATCACCAATTCCGGCTTCAGATCATACAGCTTTGCGACGCACAGGGCAGCCGTCTTGCGCACGTACGGGTTCTCGTCGCGCAGGCATTTCTGAAGGGGGTCACAAAGGTAATCGATGATCTTCTCTGCTCGTAGAACGCCCATAGTACGGATGGCAAGCGCACGGACCAGAGGGTTTGGGTCATCGGTATCCTTGACGAAAGTGTTGACTGCGAGAATAACGAGCTCCGGCTGTGTTTTTGCGTAGTTCATGAGATAGAGATAGACGAGCTTCTTCTGCTCGAGGTCGTCCGTCTGCATGTTCTTGAGGACGTCGGGGAACAGGCCGCTGACGTCTGTGGTATCACTTAGCTCAGTAACATTTATTTAGCAGAATACACGCACCCTTGCCCACCGTCATGGACGCTATTGTTCTCTTGATGGCATCCTTGCGTTTCTCCCGGTATTCACTGTTGAGGTCGACGCTGAGCTCATAATTTTCGCCTTTCCGGGGAGCCCTGAAGCTCATGAAGATCAGATATGGGTGGTGGTCGATGGAGGAAGACGATGTCACAGCCGTGCCACGCGATCATCACTGCTGTTCACTGACCACCACTATCATCCGACCATTAACTGGCAGCGAGTCTGCTTGCAGCTATTTCGCCGTCAGGCCCACTGATAGCAACAGATTGTCTACTATACTGCCCCTCATATCTGAAAATGGCGAGTGTTTAGTGATACTGAGCTTCGCTTTCTCGTGCCATCGTTCACGATTACTGAAGCGATGTTTGTCGCCTGTTCATCGTGACCATATGGCTAGGATGAACGGATCACAACGGAGTCGAAGAAAGGGTAGTACATATCGGTCGCACCAAATCAGCAAATATTCTTTCAACCTTTTGCCCTTTCTTTCTGGAAGAGAGCCGCAATGCTTCTGAAACAGGCTGCACACAGAATCTCCCATTCATGTGGTCTTCATCATCAGACCGGTACCATCTGTTAATTCAGAATATTTAAACTACCGGTGACCGTGTACTCCTGCTTGGACCCCTCAGGAACATCTCCGTCGCGTGGGTTGAGGCAGCGCCCATCAACTTGAGCGGTGATTTCTGACCATTGGTATGCTGTCTGTGCCTCTGTTTGGGCCACACATTGTCTCCGGCGCACCGTGACCAGCGTGTTTGAAGGCCAACCAGGGGCATCAGTTCTGATAGCTATCGAAAGACGGTTCATATTACTTCCCGCTGGTGGCGTCGACCATCGGTACAGGTTCAACAATATCCGCGACACGAAAATCCTTTCAGTTCACACTAACTTTATTTAACTTTTGTTCATTTACAGGACATTTCAGCTCTCTCAACATATAGTGCTCTCTTTACTTCAGCGTTCTAGTATTCGAGCCACTCCGAACCGAGAGAAGACTCGATTTGCGTACGCGTCGCCCAGCCTTCTGAAGAGCGAATCCCTACGGACCCTACCTTACACTCGGAGATCATGTCCGCTGCCAGGTAGTTTGATGCCGCCTTCTCACGGTGCCAATCATATACTTCTGATATGGGGATCTAATAACGCCCTCCTTACCCAAACTCGACCACCGCGCATCTTGAATTCCTCCCTCCTTCTTTCACGACTGCCATGGCTCCCGTCCAGGTCTCGGGAGTCAACGTTCCTCTCCTGTGAGTATGACTCTTTCATTTTCTCCGTTTGATCGGACGTGCTCATCTCATGGAAAAAGGACTGGACCCCTCGTACGTCAGGTTCAATTGTAAGCGTAGCGGCCCCCAGAAAAAAAAATCTTCACAGGTCTTGGCGTACATGTGGGGGTACGGCCTTTATGGAGTCCTCCTCGTCCAGCTATGTAAGGGTGTCCGCTACGCTGAGCAAAACGATCTGACGAGAGGGTTTGTCCATCCAGATATCTACCACATAACCTTCCGGAACGATAAGTTCGGTTTTAAGATTTTTGGTACGTCTGCTCATATCACTCCATCACGCCCACTCAAACGGACGTTATATAGTATGGTTATTATTCCTTCTCGAGACGGTCTTCACCATCTTCACAACCATCGCGGCCTGGCACACATATGGCACTGGTTGGGGAGACCCTGACGCTCTCACAATAATTGATGTCGCATGGGAGCCCCTCCCTGCGCTAAACGGTTTTAGTAAGTGGTCGTGCCTGTCCGTCTAGCCGAATCTTACCTTGTCTATGAATAGTCGGAGCAATGGTCCAGAGTTTCTACGTCTATCGAATATGGACGTTAACTAAAAACCTTTGGCTTGCATTCGTCATTGAAGCGGTAAGTTTCAAGCATTTTTCGTCTTACTTGAGTGCTGTTTGATCTCTTCCGATAGGTCGCGCTCATGCAATGTACACTGGCCTTTTATTACGGGATAGCTGTAAGCCCACGTGCTTAACCCAACATAGGTACGGTTTACCGACATGTATCCAGGTCTCTGTGAGAGGGCGGCATATCAACGAATTGTTTGCGTTGACACCCAGCATCAGCGTGCGCGTCAACATTTGTGACCTTATATGGAATTTCTAATCCTCCCGTTCCTATAGGCGTGGTTATCTGGCAGCGCTGCATGCGACTTTCTGATTACAGCTTCTCTTGTCACCATAGTATGTTCCATTGCAGAAGACCTCGACGCACGTTTAATGTTCCATGATTTTAGCTTTACAGGTCGAAAACAAAAGCGGTCTTTTCGCATACTACGAACCATGTTACTCGACTCATACGCTACACAGTGGAAACCGGTCTGTTGACCTCTGTGGTAGCTGTGTGCGAGCTTATATTGTGGTTAACGGACCGACAGTACAACTTCCATTTCATCGGGTACGTCCATTAGCCCCCGTCGGTAATACAGATGACGACGTAATTATTACTCCAGGTTCCTTGTTCTCAGCAAATTGTAAGGCGTTCTCGTCACACAACAAAGCATCAAGCTAACAATTTTATATAAGGTACTCGAACACTCTTCTAGCAACACTAAACTCGCGTGCTCTCATGTTCAGCGGACACCAACGAGACTACGAGCATCAAAGCGCTTTTATAGCCACGACCCCCCATAATACTACGACATTCTGGGACGAAATGGAACCTCTGGACACCGGTTTGAGCTCGATATACCAACCCCAAACCGACCCATCAGTATCGCAACCAGCACAGGATGTTGCAAACGATTTTGACGCTAACGTTCTTGTTATTTCAGTGCGTGAGAGGAACTTTACTGTCAAGACACAGGCTGACTGCTGCCTTGTTTTCTAGAATCACTCTGGGCATCCAAGCGCTGCGAGCACTAGCGCCGGAGCTCTCGAATAAACCATTCGAAGATTGGAGAACCAACGACCTATTTTGTACTACCGCAGATTCAGTTGATCTGAACATAACTGTATCAATAATACAAAGATGTACGACATTTGTGCTGTGTGTCTTCGTGACGTGACAGGAATAAGATGTTTGAAGTTCGACCACAACATAGTGATAACAAGTAAGCCACTGCATCGTGGCCTAACTTTTAACGAGAAAAGAAATTCACTCATGAATCGTTGATCAGGTTCCTGGGTAACCGGCCCCAAATTTGACGCAGGGGAAGGCGTCTTTGCCTTTCGCTCGGTAAAGTCTTCAAGTTTAATCTGTCAGTGTCGACATCGCAACTCGCATTCTACGAGAAAAATAATTATCTAAACTCTCGCCACCACCCAAAGGTGACGAGATCTTTTGCATACAGGTCGACAGTCGGGGTCATTTCCATGGATGATGAAAGAAGGCTCGGGGTTTGGGGACTTGGAGCGCACAAAAGGGTCTCCGAGAACACCGAAATAGCTATTAACTATGATGAGCTACTTGTCATTAGATCCTTCGCTTCCGCTTCTCGTTTATGACCAAGTCGCAAAATACATGCGACTGTCAAATAGTAGTAAGTCGCGTGAATACATACTATTGGATCCAATTATTAATGAGAGTTGACGAAGCTCACGGATAGTATGTATATGAGTGAAGACTCAAAAGTAAGTACAATAACACCACCACCGCCTTCATTTAGTCCATAAGCGGTATGGACTGTAAACCCTCGACTTCCTTGATGAAGAGGTTCTGTAGTATCGGCGACCGGTCTCTGATAGGTGACAGTACTAGATAGCCCCGGCTCGATGCCATTTGCCTCGTGAGTTTGGAATTAAGATCTCGATCTATTCAAGTTGTCGATTGGATATGCAGTCGGTCCGCATCGCCGACCCGTAAGGACCTCAGTAAGTGATGAGGTGTGGGGAACAATTCGAATAAACCACTCGGAAAGCAGCCGAGGGTTACTACTAGTCCCACAGTGCTATGATGTTCCGTCAAGGCCGGAAGTAAATGAGGTAAGGAATGGCTATTGGTTGCTCAGTCCGACATCAGGAAACATACACTTCGCGAGACTCGGACTTGGTAAAATACTGCAAATTCGTAAATCAGGGTGCGTCCTATGACATGAACGGTGACACTGACTGAACGTGTTTCAAAAAGAATCCCCTTCCGCGTTAGACTTGAATCATAGAGGTACGGTCAATGGACTATCTTTATACAGAACTTGAAGAATGGAAGTAGCCTTTCATCACCATCATCACTGCACGGCCCACCCGGGGTTTAATTATACGTAACATAACGAAAAAAATGTGAACGCGGTCTTGGTGTTCGTAGGCATGTACAGTCGGCTCGAAATTTTACTTCTCTCAAAAGCAGAAGGCGAGCGAGCGGGATCCGTCCCTTATGAAATTCGGGGTTTGCCAGTGTTCCCAGTGAATATGGTGCTTCTTAAGAGGTTCGGCTTCGTTGTCGCCTAGGGAGTAGCAAACATACATTGAAGCTATGCCGCCAATAGCCGGGACCGGAAGAGACCGCGGATGACCTTCAAGAAGTTGACACGGATACGGTTCATTAGAGCACATTGACAGAACCATCGACTCAAAGAACTGAAAGAAATCCTTGTCAGCCAAAGTAAACATGTAAAACCATAGATACCTTTGAGATAACTTGACAATGCCTGTACCGCAGGTTTCTCGAAAGACCGTCAGAAATAGCAGTAATACTGACATGCAATTGCTTTCTGGCAAACATGGGTCAGACTTCGCATGAGCCAAGAAATTGAACCACACCACTGAAGTAGATGCCTCACGACACGTTACTGGTCCTCGGAGATTGATTTACTCGGGTCGTCTTAATCAAAGAACCAAGTAACTTGAATTCGCCAGGATCAGGGGCGCCTTAGGAAGATAGGATGCTTTATCGCAGATTTAACGATATTGATGAGGGAAGCCCAAGTCGTGTAAGCTCATTGATCCCAAATGAAGATCTAGATACGGCCCAGATGATACGAGTCTCGCAAAGTGAACTTGAATCCCGGCGACGACTTTGTGACCGTGACATCGCGCTCACGTGCGGATATGATAGGGGCTCAGTGTTGTCCCGCGTCGAAGCTTGGCCTTGTCTAGGCACCTTTCCACCCAGTGGAATTTATCGCTAAGTACCGTCATCACTCATGAGGCTGCCGTATCATGTAATTTGAATTCTGAATGTGTCCGTCCTATGTCCGTCAATGCTATCGAATTTGAGGCGAGTCTCAAGTTAGGTAAAACGACTCCAGCATTAGTTCCATATCCCCATATTAAAAAAGATGCAGCAAAGCCGTAGGTTTGAAAATAATGATAACTGTAAATCCGTGCGTCATGCCTGCTTTACAGGTGGCGCTCATAACACTTTAGTCCGTCGTTATTGTCAACTGTCCATACTTATGCCATGCTTGACCTCCCTTGAAATTCTTTCTAAATGTAAGTATGCCGTCGCATGCGAATTTTTGTTAAGTCTCACCGATACAACGATCATCTCATGGGAGTCACCATCCTCGTGGACTTCCGTGGTTCGTGTTACGTGTACAGTCTGTGACCGTAACGTTCGAAGTGGTGCTGTAATTTTAGATTCAGCATCATCCCAGAAAGAGCTTGAAGGATGTGGTATCGCCGATCCCGTCGAGTTGACGTAAGCACCATTTTGAATGGTACCAAAAACAAGCGCTCTTGAATTCAAGGTGGCGACGAGGGCATTAGAATACCTATGTCAAGGTGATCATCCATTGGCGTAAAATAACGAGGAAAAACATACAGCTTTCCCAGGACGAGAAATCTGACATAATTCGTCTGTCAGTCAGATATGATACGCCAGCTGATAATGTCCAACTCAACTTACCCAATGAAATGGACGTAATACCGGGGTTGGACTAACCAAAGGACCAATTCCACCACAGCTGCCACGGAAGTGAGTAACCCAGTCTCAACGGTAAAGCGAATTATTTTTGTGACTGCATTTGTTGTATGTTTAAAGGTCGACTGGCTGTTTGCTCGCCATAGCTGTCGCGTTCTATGTCAGGTACACATTTCATGCAGAAGCAACGCTTGCACCCACAACATAGACGATCACAGTAGTGATCAGTACATCACAGGCTACACCTCCGGCTAGCCATGTCTGCGTTGAAAGTGAGCATCAAGAAAAAAATGTGGGGTTGACACAAGACATACGCTAACAACGGGCGTTAACCCGACGAGCTTACTGACACCCAGGCCTTGTACGGAAACCTGTTGAAAAATCTTCGGACTCAGGGAGAGCAAAAATGAAAGAGGGCTTACCGCTATTCCGTAGTAATAGGCAAGCACGCATTGTGCAACAGCCACAACTTCGATCAGGATACAGATCCAAATGTTTTTCGTCAGATTGTAGATCCTCCAAACATAAAATGTTTGGACCATGGACGAAACTATTTCGGGTTCTTAGAAGGTTATCATTTCATGAGAAATAATCACATACTGGTACCGTTGAGAGCAGGAAGTGGCTCCCAAGACCAGTCGATATACGAAAGCGTATCCACATCACCCCATCCTTTAGCGTATTGATTCCACGCCGCGATGGTTGTAAAAATAGTAAAGATGACCTCAAGGAGGAATATGAACCAAACTAGTGATGATACTGTCGGTGAGGCTCCAGGAAATACCTTGGAAGCTGAGTACGGACCATATAATCTCATTTTCCATGTATCTTTCTGGTTAAAATGAATGTAATAGATATCTGTTCGGATGTAAGAAACAAATCGACCTTGCGAGAGCCATTTACGTACACATTTGAACTGAAAGAATGCCAAAAAGGCCGTATCCCCACATATAGCCAAGTATCTGACAATAAATGAAATATATTAATGGATGAGGCATGGTCCGCAGCACGAGTCTGAGCGCACTAATGGACCAGTGCTATTTTTGTGAAATATTATTAGCATCCATTCACGCAACTCTCGGATGATTGAACCTACACGAGAGGTACATTAATTCCAGGGACAGAAATAGGAGCCATGAATCTGAGTGGGATGGATGTGAGGGGCGAAAAAAAGAGGAAGGTACGTTGCCCTTTTGCAACGCCGATCACCTTTTAAGCGAACGAGCCTCATGGTGAGTTTTTCCCCCCCTTGTCCTTCGGCACGTTCTACTGATAGCGAGTTAGCGCATCTGATGTTGCTGATACGATCATTTTGTTGAGAGGTTTCATAGTCCTTCAAGCATCAAAGACCGGTATGAAGCAGCGCGCAGAGATCCAAAGGAGAGCTCCAGTGAAGTCTCAGAAACGATTTCAAGGAGATTACTTACTACCGCTATGATGCGGCGTCGCGTATCCAAGAAGTGTGTCAACAGTTTAAGGGCAGTTCTGTGCACCTAAGGGTCGCCGCGTGGTGGACACAATCACTGTCCGGTGCCTAAGCGTCCAGAACAGTATCGGAGTCAGAGAAATCCTACGCGATAAAATGCTCAAAGCATGGTGCACGAGTCTAGAGTGATTGTCCGGTGTCTATGGTAGTGTTGGAATCAGGAATACGGACATAGTTGGAGGTCAAGGAGCGGCGGCCCAACTAGGAAGCGATCAAAAGTATGGTCGGCAATCGGGTCAGGTATAGACCGATACGTAGTTTGGAGGTAACTGGTTTTAGTACTAGTGTCTTGCCAATGCATTGTGAAAGCAATCGTTGGTAAACCATCAGGATTCAACACGACGATACCGTTCTTCAGTGAAGATTTTCAAACCCTCCGGTGGGATCCTGGAAGTCGAGCGCTAGAAAATGTTTCATACCTACAACTTATCGATTTTGATGGATAAGAAACGTATGATGAATTTCAAAAAATTCCGGCAGCAGGTGAGTTCGGCTCCAGATTCGGCTGTACATACTGTACAGCAGGTGATTGTACATTTGGAGGAGAACTGCACATACTATCTGCTTATCTCTCGAAAATTTTAATGGTGCATTGGGCTGAAAATGAACTTCCACACTCTGAATTGTACTAAGTGGCAGTCGTGATGGTGTGGTGATCGCCCATGGAATGTCGTCAACGATCGCCACCGCCAATTGATTATCAGTGTTTAAGTTTAACGTCTGGAGTTCCGTGAAACAGGACAGTGCCGATCTTTGTTCGTGGCAAGCTAACATATACAATTACATTGTGAAACTAAACTTCGAACATGTTAATTCATAAAATTTGTGACAATACTATACATTCAATATCTACACGAGTAGCGATGCTTAGATTCATCAAGATAGAGCTAGACTCCTTCAATTCCAAGCTCTTTTGCAATGATAAGGGCAGCTTTCTCGCCGATGGCAAGTGTGGCCGAGTATGTATTCTGTAGGAGATCAATTCGATCAGGATTGTCCATTAAAGCAGCAGGCACGAAGAAAACCTACGCAGTTCACGTTTGAGGGCGCAAGTGAAAGATCTGTCAAGACGAGTGAGTGCAGCAATCGAGCGAGGAGCTTCTTTTATATACGAACCAGCCAGCTTTAACCCTGTAACACCATAAACATTGAGATCTGTATCGATGACACCGCCTTTTTCTCTCGGTTTCATTGGACAAGTACCGAGCTATTTAGACCAAGCATCAGCACCATGAATGGCTTGGGCAGGCAAGCCACACTTACGGAATGCCATGTCGTACCAACTACAAAAACATCATTGAATAAGGAGTACGGCAGCTAAACGAGGCAGACGTACCAAAGCTCCTGATGTTGGCATCAATCGCATCGTCATCTTTCTTGGTATAGACTATCTTAGGAGCATCCAACGGAACAGGGCCATCTTCAGTAAGAGCAATTCCCGCGAGGCCGTCTGCGTCAAAGTGGGGATGAGCAGGTGCAAAGGCTCCACGATACACAGGCATTCGGCGAAGGATTTCACGGCTTCTCTTGTAGCCCCAACGAAGAACAGCGACATCAGCAGGGCTATAGAAGCGAGCATCAAGTAATGCAAGCAAAGAACGATGCATGCAACTCACTGAGACAAGAACCCGCAGTCGAAGTCGGGAGCAGCATATATATCATCAGAAGTGATATGCAGATGTCCACGAGAAACAGGATACCCCTACAAGACAAGGATGTTACTTGGGATTCAATAACATATCTATCAACGTACGAGAGAAACTCCAGAGCAGAAGTAGCTGATTGGGGGTAACGCCGACTGATCTGCGGGAAGTCTGCAGCATTTTGTGAGAGAGCTGTAGCAACAAAAGATGCACAGGCGTACCCAGCTAATGCGCTCATCCAGAAAAGTGGCTTATCAGGTTTGTTTGCATAGTCCTTCTTCCAGACTTCTTTGAAGTCGGGCCCTAGTTCTTCTACTTCATGTTCAAGGGGACGGAACTTGACGGATGCGTCCACCCCACTAAGAAACACTGATTAACAATGCGGCATGAGCACGTAAGAATTGAAATATACTTTGCTCCCAATAATCCAGACCCATCAGCGTCCCATTGCGCCATGTTTTCTGACAAGGGATGAGAGCTGTTAAAATGCTGGATGATGATGGAAGACTTACTGCCCCACGTCTCCGCATCCCCTCGGAAAAGTCTGTCGTAAGTGGTAACTTTAGGGTCCACAAAATAGGGAGTGACGAGGAAAGGGTGATCTGGTCCCTTACATTCAAAAAACGAAGTCGTCATAGCCAAAAATATTCTTACCGTCATAGTCTTTCCCCACACCAGGGAGATCAACAAGCTGTTTGATACCGGCTTTCTCCAATACAGAAGCAGCACCAATGCCAGATCGTTCGAGAACCAAAGGAGATCCCATCGCACCCGCAGAAAGGACTATCAAGCGACTGGCAAGTACTGTGTGCACTGACTGTTCCACATCAGGGTAAACCTGCTTGTCGAAAACATACTCTACGCCGACGGCCTTCGTGCCCCTGACAATCCCGTCAATTAAGCAGTGCGTGCTTGAATATGCACATTGAAACGTACTCAAACAAGACACGCTTGACCCTGGTTCCATCACAAAGAGTAACATTCTTGCTGTCTTGATTGTAGAGATAATGAGTCTCCACATATCAACATCAGGAGGGCTTCGAAACATCAAGATAGAAGCAAGTCATACCGCTGTGTCAGATCGACGACCTTTGCTTGAGGTGAACCTGAACGAGTAAGAGTCTTAGCCTCATATAACGTGGATACTATTCGTATAACCATACTTGGGCATTCTCTGTTAAAATATTAGTGTCTCAAGTAAGATGTGGAGAAAGACCTCCGTACAAAAAAGCAATTGAGAGATTCAGGATCGAGATTGTTGCCCTCTTCTGATTGAGGCCTATCCTTCTCGTATTGAGGACCTACTTCAAGGAACTGTTTGCAAATCTCCATCATGGGTGGATTCCCCCCGAAAGAAACTTTGATTGGTCCCGACGAGCCGTGGGTTTTCCTGGTCGGATCAACCTCATATGTTTCGGCCTGTATCACAACGGGTAAAGACGGACGCAACGATCGGCTACGGTCTCCTTACTTTCTGCAATAGCGGGATCAAATCTTTGGAACCCCAGCCAGGGTTACTGTATTCAGTCTCCCAGGTATCAAAGTCCGAAGCAGCAGGACGATTATACAACACAAAATTGACAGATGCACCTAAATAAATTCCGTTTCAGTTCCTCAAGTAAAATTTGCTGTTGTACTTACCGCCGCCGACACATCGAGCAGAGGGAACAACAAGACCCCGGCCAGCCATGTGTTCACTAGCCTTGGACTCATAGAATTGCATGGTCCTGCTATCGGGAGTTAAGTGAGTTATGTATCGACCGGGTTGTATGTGTTCAATTTTGTCCTTGGTCGTCGGTCCCGCCTCAAGGATGAGGATCTTGAGGTTAGGGTCGGCCTTCGTCAGACGTCCGGCGACCATACAGGCCGTCGTTCCCCCTGCACACCATTAGAGGCAAATGCAACGAGGAATCAGGAAAACGCACCTCCAGCGAAGATAACATCGTAATTAGATTCGATGGTATGTGGGGCCATGCTGTAGCTGTTATGCGAGTTGTACTTCGAAAGCGAGGTCTAATAAATCCCAAGAGAAAAGCTAGATCGTAAAGCTAGGTGATAGGCCTAGGAGCTACTCAGATAGAGGGTGCGCTTACTCCAGGCCCCGAGGGCAGGAAAGCGGTAAGTACCAGGGGGCATCATGAGATTGTTGAATGTCGGTCTGATGGTACATCACTGAGCGGCGCAAGGCTCTTGGATCCGTGATGGCAGGAAGGTCTAGAAGTATATTCACAATGGACAACTCTTGTGTCGCGCCCTTGATAGAGAGGGCCCGACATGTGAGTGCATCAGCACCTCTCCGAACTCTCCGACATACATTTCGACAATCCGTCAGACTAATGCTTTGGCCTAGCAACGAAGCGCTGGTTAAAGTTAATCTACGTCTTCCGTTAATCCACGGAGAGGCCGTAGGAGGAGAAACACCGCTACGTCTGTAACTGCGTATGGTCCATCAGAATATTGATGGGATCCATCTGAAGAATTGGAGTAACACAGAAACAGTATCAACGAAAGCGCTCCGGACCGCAAGCTAAGGGAGATGACCGCATCAATTTGAAAAGAGCATCCGACATCGCAGGTTTAGACGAAAAATGGGAGGTTAAGTCACCCTGCACTGAACCAGACTTCAAGGTCCCAAAAACAATACAGTTTCCATCAAGCAAGAATCTTCAAATCTGCCTCGACTGCGTCCAAGACTCAATGGTATCAAGAATCATTGGAAGCACATTATATGCTGATCCTAGCGACTCCGAGATATGCGAAGTCTACCTACCGCAAGGGACAATACAAATTTGCCGTAAACCTAGACTTGATGCGCTCCCGGTTCATGAGAAAGTGACTCCATGAACAGCAAGAAAGAATCTGAGAAATACCACGTGCCCGCCCAGGTGATACTTGAACAGTACCTGTGGGCTCAAGTCCCTTGTTTGTTCCAAGGAACGCAGGCGAAACAGCATCACCAGTGATGCCATTACGACGTTGAGGTTAGCCAATTGCGCCCGCGTGCCTTGACCACACAATGCGGCGTTTGCATTGTACGCATCCATCATCTGATTCTCGATGGGTGCGCTTCCATTAGACAAGAATAATCAAAGGAAACTGAAAAAACTGAGAAATTTATGGATGATACCACAGGATATCGGGTAGGATAACCCGGAATACAGCGGTGCGGTGCGGTGCATCGCATTCGTTATCACCGGACTTACGCTGAGCATAACTGCGAGCAAAGATGTTGAAAGCAAGCCGAACAGAGCAATCAATGATCGAAATGTACAGTGTGGAGAGTGCACTCACTATCTTTTTCATGTTCGGAGCGCTAACAGTTCCTTTGCTTGCTTCTCCAGTCAATTAGTAATAGTTGATACTACATATCTTTTCTTTAAAGTTAGAGTATAAATGAGATTCGCCTTTACTTTAACGAGATCTCGCATCCAAACCGCGTCCAGTTAGGTCGTCTGACCACGCTAAGAGACCAACAAGTTCCTGATCAAATGACCCAGCCTGCCGTATCAGCAGTCATGCATTCATGTCCTAAGCATCCAAAAGAAGTGGCGACGGGCGTCCGTTTATGAACGTGATAGAGTTTAGGCGTAGGAGGGAACCATGGTGGTCGAAACTTGGCGGCACGTGAAACCAGCTGCCAGTATATGTGCTTGTATGTGCTTGTATGGCTACCAGCCATGTGGCCAGCGGTCCGAGTTTCCGCATATTCGAGGCAGACGTGCGTTGCATGTACGACGCCGGAGATAAACGACTTTAAAAGGTGTCCAAGCTAAGCAAAGAACAGGACTGTATCGTGCCTGTGATTTTCAAATACCATCAAGAACCCGAGGCAGCCAGATCGGCGCCAAATCGGTGCGTCATCACTACTTATGCTATGAATTAGGACAAACTTTTAAAGTTGTACTAAAACAGGAAAAATCAAAGAGCTCACACAATTTATAGCTTACGACTCAATAGAGAATTCTGTGGCACTCCGTTGTCCCCTCGTAGCCAAGACAAAACTGCTACGTGAACTTTTTACGAACTAAGATCAAACTGAGATGCATAAAAACCGTTGTTCCCCGCCGCTTAGTTGCCGGATCCCCTTCACGCGAGCATCGGATTACTAGCATTACGATCACGATACACGTACCCAACTGTGTTGTTGAGAAGAAAAAAATAAGACAAACCAATCTGGTAGATAAGTACCTACTTGGCTTGATCGCCGGTGAGCGGTCCGATCATCCGGGACTCGTTTTCGGAGGACCAGCACGAAGCTCGAAACCAGCCAATTTTGACACCACGGCACACTGGAGCGCCAAGTATTTGTTTTTACAGTTCTGTTCTCTTGGTTATCTTTCTACCGGCGAGCTTTGAGGTCCTGAGAGCGCCTCAAGGGAACGGATGAGTCGAGAAGACGAGTCAGCACCCGATCTTACCGTCGATGAATGCCTACCTCCACTCTAAGCAAGATTGAAACACCCTAGGGGGAGCCAGGTATCCTCTTTCTGCAGCTTCTCGTGGTACGACACGAAGGTTCATGATTCAACCAAGTTTCGATACCGCTCATAGTACGCCCTCTCTTGAAGCACGCAGGAGGACCGGCGTAGTAAATGGAATCATCTTGTATATGATTGGCCTCTGTCCCTGTATCTGTTAACAGCGCTCACGGGAGAATGCCGGTGAGGAGCAGCTCTTACAAGTACCGTATATTTTCGTCTGAAACGGTTCATGCCTAGGATCTTCATGTTCGGATGGTGAAATGACAAACTGCTCGAGGGTTGCCAAGTCCTACTCGCACCCGTGTGGCGCGATCTTATGTTCAGTCCCTCCCCCTGATACCTCGACGCTATGTTCGATTCATAGTTTTATCCTTACGCTTCTGAGTTGGGATCTGCACGAGGGCAGGCTCAAGCTCAGCTCCTCCTTGCGGATTTATTGTTGCTTCCAATTGACGTTGACAACCCTGACGTCTCCAAATGAAGGACTCGAAAAGCGTTCTGTCTATCTCAATTCGCAGTGTCCTGCCCACGCTCTGCGTCTTCTCGGGCCGCCGTAAGCTCTATTGGGTAGGGCAACAATATTGACCATACTTGAATTTGTCGCGACAGTAATTGTAGAACGGGACTGTCAAAGCTATAATGCATGTTCGAACTCCGTCGATTTTTTCTCGGTCAACTTGATTTCAAAGAATCATGTCACTTCTGGTCTGGACTTTGCGAGCCTCACGAACAAAAAAAGTGTACCTCTACAAGCAAAACTTTTAATATCGGGGCCTGAGCGTCACGGAGACGCCCGCGTATTTCAGGGTCACCAGCACACCTCTCTATCGCCAAGCGTCCTTTGGCCTCGTCGCCCTTCTTTATTCGCTTTGATCTATCCAACGGTTTCTCCAGGGTGTATCTCTACGTGCCTACCAAAGTGGACGTTCGTAGTATGCCTCATGGCCAACGTTGTTGCAAGACCCTTCTCCTAAGTTCGCCGTGGCGCTGCGCGTTTCATACAGCCCAGCTGAGCTGATAGCATCTACCACTAGATTGGGTCGACTTGGAAGTGTCCCAGCGTAGCCTACCCCGGACGTCATTGCAATACCATTAGTATGCCCTGACTTACCGGCTTGCTCTTTGGTTAGACTGTAGGATCGATGGTTCTCGACTCACCTTGTTCTTTTTCAGTTGGTGTACAATTGGTTGGCGGTCCCGCGCAGTCGGTTTTCTGCTCACACCATCATTGGTTCGCAGCTTCGCCATTGCCATATGTTTACACGAAACAACTGTGTTCTCGGGATTCTTAGCCATGGTAAATCAGTCGTGGCGTATCCCAGCAGTCTGGTTCTTGGTGGCCTAACTCGTACTGTGCACGTTTGATATCATTTCAGTTCATCGTGGTCGCTCTTCCGTCATTCTGAATTAATATATGATACTTCTCCGAAGTCGGTCCCTCTGCCGGTTGGCTTTGTAAGAGCGCAGCGGAAAGCGCTACACGGTCACTTGGATGATGATGGATCCCATGATTTCACAGCATTAGGTTCTCAAAGCCGTCTCTCGGAGGCTTTAGAACTTCTGTATCGGTCTTCTGTGCATCCATACTCAATCAAGAACTTGTGATTATCTTCATACGTCATAACGAAGATGCTCAACGGTTAAAGATGTTATCAGGATACTTTTCGCAAGAATTCAACATCGCTTTATATTGTTCCGGTCCTAAGAAAACCGTGATAGCAGATCACGCTACGAATAACTACTAAGATTTTGACGCGTCCTCCACGGACCGAATCAGTCTGCATTTGCACCGGAACATTCCCAACGTGCCCACCGTTCCCACCACTCGGAGGGTAGTAGGCTCAACGCTTCTAGTCCATTGCTTTGATCATAATAACCCCATTGATGTGTATATATATCTTGGTGAAAATAAGCTCCACTTGTACTCTACGAAACTAGTGTTACCATAACTAAGTAACCGATTACCCGACAGAAGTCGAAGTAGCTTTGCCGAGATGACAAAAGAACCTACAAGTATTATAGTTTTACAGAGGCCAATATTATCCAAGGAATCGTTAAGTAGGTATGATGTCCCCAACTTACATAGCCATCTTCATGGGGGCTTGTCCAACCTTCATTTCCCCGTCCGCAAGTACGCGACGCACTGCCTTCCCGTCTCGGTTCTTATAAAAGACTATCTCGCCTTCATCTTCGATGAAGCAGCACTGTGTGAATGTGCGATATAACGCCCGGAAGGTATTCTATCCGAAACAATGAGTGAAAAAGCGACCAAAACATCACCTGAGCCGTACCGTTGAATCATAATTATAGTTTTCGCCTAGAAGAATCCGGATATGCTTTGTGACCTCAGGTTGATTATAGAACGGAATGTATGAGAAGAGGTGATGGGCAACCTAGATGGAGTCAGTGAGTACAAAAGAATGAAGCAGGGGATGATGATGGGCTCACATGATCGTGACTAACGTTATGGAAGAAAACTCTCCCAACCCATCCCAGAAGGGGCCTGTCAACAGTGGACGCCGCGCCACGGACGAAATTCCATGCCGCAGAGCGATAGTATGGTATCGTCGGGTCGGAATGATGGAGGTATGTCAACATAACAATCCAATGGTTGGCAAGCTAAAAGAACGAGGTCAGACATCCAAAGTTAAACGAGGAAGTCGAGACACGAACCAAATAGGGTACTCCGTATACTTTGACAAACTGTGAGAACCCTATCTCGCGGGCCCACAGAGTAAGGAGCAAAATGGTAACGCATATGCCAATGTCGGAAATGATGATATTTCGCCGGTGCCGGGGCTTGAAAAGAGGCGAAGAGGGATCGAAATGCTAGATTTAAGAGACATGAGACATTACATTATCGAATCACAGTCGTCAGAACTCACATTTGTTCCCTTGGGATAGCTCTGATTTCCCATCTCGTTGGTGAACAGGTAAATCTGCCATCCAAGGAGTTGCATAATCAACATCTTCGAAAGGACGTAGATCGGAGCGTCTTCAAAAACTTCGTGAGGGTCAAGACCGGATTTCCGTTCACCATCAGCCAAAAGACCGGGCGCTCCGCTACGATCATCCTGGGATTGGGGCCAAAGACCGTACTCGCTTCTCGATCTCGGAACATAGTTTTCGTCTCTCTCTACGCTCATCGGTGCCCTATGATGACTTCGATGTGTCTCCCTCCATGCGTAGTACGGCGCAAGAATTGCAGTATGCAATGTAAATCCCACGGCATGGTTGACCCAGGAGTGCTCGGAGATCGTCCCATGGCCTGCTTCGTGTGCTAGGCACCACCAACCAGCAAGAACTATGCCCTGGCACCACCAGTAGGCAGCCCAAAGGGGGAACCTCAACACGGCCGGGGCGAGTGGAATGAACGAAGAGAGACGGTAAAGGATCAAGGCGCAGACAACGTCACGGGCCACATAGGAAAGACCCCTCGCGGTGGACTTTTTGAAAACATGGGGAGGAAGGGCAGCATGGAGTTCAGCAAGGGTGATGTTAGGTGGTATGAAGGGGGTATTGGCGCGGCGAGCATATTCCGGCCCATCGATAAGAAAAGTGGACAGCATGACGAGTTTCTAGGTGATGCCCAGGGGAGAGAAAGGACCCGGTTTGCGAGAGGAAAGAAAGCACATCTTGAGTTGTATTTATTCAAGAGATGTCAAATAGATTTGGCAGAAGCAAGGATTAGCATCAATACCCAAATGCTCAGTATGGTAGACCGAACGTCGCGGAGTACCCCGGACACCTCCACGGCACTTTTCTTTGATCTCAACAGATGAAATCCGGCGTCATTTGTTTCCGCCTCGTGTCCTCGTTCTGTGGTAATTCAGGGCCGCCACGTTTGCCTACTCTTACGAATCAACCATCATACCGTTGGAAACCGGAATCACTCGTGGGTCGATTTTTTTTTCAGTCATCCCCTGACCTCTCACGGTCGGTGGTTTTTTTTTGCCAAGTACAATTTCAATTCAGTACCATACTGTTTTCTCATTATTTTTTGAATTTTTCTGTGGAGGGGAGTATGTTAGTCCCAGTACCTCTCGGTCGCATGATCATCGGTGGCGTGCGATCCAGCTTCCTCTTCACTCATCGGTACCCGTGAAGTATATCACCCTCGATTCTCCCGTGTAACGATGCAAACCTGACATTTGGCAGTCATTTCTGACCATCTCCCTGACAACAATCTCAAGCAACCTGCAAGCCACCTACCATCGCGGATACGCGATAGCGTGTGGGCAGTCGCGTCCGGGATCCGCACCACGATAATGCACAAGAGAAAGGCGTACAGTTCTTCTTCCGTTTCTGTTCTATTCGCTACAACCTGACTCTACTTAATGTCATTTCTTCGTTGATGGACATTGCTACGCCATTAGATGTCCTTGAGTTTGCCTTTAATCGGGCGTGAACGGCTGAAGCAATGTCAACGGATCACTCTTACGAAGAGTTGGCGGAATTCTCTATATCTTGTACTTCGGACGCGCTCCGAATAGTATGATCTCGCCTTCGGAGCGATACTTAGTCATTGATCTAATCGTTAGACAGATTGTGCCCACAGATATTGCACTCTCGAATTATGGTCGATGACGCATAATTAACACAATAACACTCGGCTTCGGGCTCGGTAAGGTACCAATTGTAGCTCGAAGTACAACAATCAACTACGCAACCACCGATCGGAACACGATCTCAAGAAGAAAATGCAGGAAAGAAGGAAGGACGAAGATCAGGAACAACCCAAAGTACGTGTTGAACATAGCAAGATTCAAGACTACACGTGACCGCGCCTTGGATAGTCGGATGTGTAGCATTTACCCTTCTAAGTGTATGTTCCATCCCCAGACACTGCCTTTACAAAACACCTCATGGGTAGTAATGATTGTGTGAATAATATTGAAGGTACGAAAAGAGTAGGTGACGGCCCTGTGCATAGGGTATTGGTGCCAGATGCAAGTAGGGGCCTTGTATGCCCAAATGAACTCCGAACCGTCAAAAGAAGCGACGTCCAGATATGAACACAATACATATGTCCAACGTTGAGTTTAAATGACATGGAAAGGCATCACATGTGTGTTCCATGCGGTTCGGATGCCTATCCAATGTCCATTGGGTGGTACTATCATCATGCACCGGCAGCTGGATCAAGCCTTGCTTCACACGCACAGCTGTTTCAATGTCTGATGCATTCGCACATAGCCCGCCTGTACAAAAATCTGTAAAATCACGATCAGTGTTGTGGCATTCAGATTGCTGATGGAAAGGACCATCATTGTGCCCGCGCATCGAGTCTGCAATGAAATGTACTAGCGGGATTATCAAAGGGCCTCTATAATGAAAGAAGTTCAGTGATTGATGGTGAACTTAGACGTAGTCTCGTAAACCTGACTCAAAATCGTAGCCAGAAGCACAGCCACTCCACAGCCTGAGCTTAGTCAGTCATCAGGGTCACGGTCATCTGTTCCATCCCGCAACTTAGTAGCTTGCTTGAGCCCCGCCAAACCCGTCAATGCTGCCATTACAACCCAATACCGGTACTTCCAAAGCCCAGCCTCAAGTCGCATGTCATTCTGTCCCGGTATTTGCCTTTTTTTGGCATCAGGAGCTGTCATCAGGACTGAATGAAAAATTAGTAAGGTCATATTCAGTTTGGACGCTAGAAGGACAACATCTATCAGGCGGGTCTGCTTAAAATAGAAAAGTGGATATTCTCCTATGGTAACCCCAACTGGATTGATCATCAAGTCGCTGAGTGCGCTCAGCAAATAAAGATTAGAATCCATGCGTGCGGGGTGTGGATCTCGGGAGAACTTAAAGTCGTTTCTTGATGAATGTCGGGAGAACCTGAAGTTATTTCTGATGAATGTTGACATTCACGCATAGTTCAGTAAAGGTAATGCTCCAAAACCTCCGAGAGTCCCATGCAGTACTATGTGATTCCACTTTTATTCCACCCGTATGTCAAATAATATTAACGGCGGACGCCACTTCAGCCAGCCGCACCATCAGTGTGTTACCATAAACCTTATGAGTCGGAGGTTCGTCATAACCTACCCTGAATCGAACCGCCGGGGCCACACTAAACGGCAATTTGCAGTTGCGCTACCGGAGGCCTGGATCTTTTGCGAACGCAGCGGACTGGAGACCACTTTGTAAATTGCTAAGAAGTTCACGTGGCGAACTGAACGTGTCATTTCGCAACATTTGGCATAGCAAGTTAAATAAATACTATGTAGGTCCCCTTAAAGAAGTGGAGGATCCTTGATAAACCCTTGCGGTGTGCCAGAGTATTCCGATTTTTTCGTCAAAGCTCGTCGCATGCTTCCTTTTACTTTGCCAGTAGCAATTCCTGCTAGCGTTTGGCCCTGACGATCTCTTGTTACCCTTGAGTACCTGATTGCCTAGGTCATATCTCTGAATTGTTCATACTGGCCCTGATGATCGATCGTTGCCCAAGGCATACAATCAAGTCTGAATCTTTGCAGTTGCATTGGTAGGTAATGCCTTCAAGACCTACCACTGTTAGCTCCGGGGACTCTTATATATCAGTTGTATTTTCAGAAAAGCTGGCGCAAGGCGCAGCTGCATTGTACCGAGTTTATTGTTCGCTATTGCAAGAGCCACACAGCCAGGCGTCTATTCTTACGGCGTTCCCCTCGTGTGAGTTTCGTTCGGCTCGTACATTGCTCTCTTTACCATTCCCACTGAATCAAATACGGGAACTTAATTGCTGACCTTGAACATACTCGGGACTAATTCAAGTTCACCATGCATCCGCAAGCTTGTCTCTGTTATCGGCGCCATAGATATAAATTTAGGTTCAGTGAAGCCCGCGAAAGTAGTGCGAGGAAGTCTCTATCCATGCTACAAATTTCGGCTGCAGTTTACATTATTAGGCCCTAATATTATCTCTCATCTCATTTAACCTACGCCGCTGGAGTTCAAGCTCCATGCAGAAATCTACCTACTCTATGCTTACCCCGATACATGACTCACAGATAATTTCTGATCTGATAGATTCTTGTTGCGGCAGCTTAGACCTCTGCCACCGCTTTTCTCGATGTCTCATTCGAGTCGTACAAACTTTTAGTGATCCCCCGCCATATTGGGAGATCATCGTTTATTGAATCTCATCTGACAGACGGGGACCAGATGCCATTTTACGCTTGATTTGCTTCCGTTGTGACAGAGAGGATTCGAGGGTGGGAGTGCGGATTCCATGCTGGTTTGGCAGGTGCGAATCTTCAGACGCATTCGAAACTTGACTTACTAGTCTAGATTTTGCCAGTAATGGTACTTGGAACTGACTTAGTGCGTACTTGGACAGTCTGGACCCATAGATGATTTGTTCCGCTCTGACGTTACATCGTCGAGAAATGAGTATTGTATTTGACGACGAACGCCACCAGTATGCACCCCGGGTAAGCGTAACGTTGGGACTTGCAGAAGGCGAGTCAAGATCGATGAGATGAATGGATTACACGCAATACCTGTGGCCAAACGCCGCCAATGAAGAATGTGCGTACTTGTACTACTAGATCGCAATGCATCATGTAGAGTAGTTCCGCTGGAGACATGTGTTGACCAAGAATTAAAAACATCTGATGTGAGGATCGCATTATGACAGCTCTTTGAAATGACGCAAGGCGTGGTTTGTTTCATCTAGACATTATATAACTATGTAACGTATCCAAGAACAGTATGAATATGTAAGTAGCTCAGAATCCAAAAACTAAGTTCTTCTTTCCCAACTCGACCATCTTATTCCTCATCCATAGCCCTAACGACCGCTTGCCCTCGCTTGTCTCGGTAGAACAGAACATCACCTACATCAAATTAGTATTGGTCAAACATCTACTTGGATTCAGCTGACCTTTGTCCTCCACAAATTGACACTTATTGTAGCTATTCCAAAGTGCCTCCCAGATCGGTTCATCTGACCAGCAATAGTGCTCGCCCAAAAATGCCTTTAGATGCTCAGTTGCGGCAGCGGTATGGTAGTAGGGCATTTTCGGAAAGAACTGAAAACATTTGAGCATGCAAACGAATACTTGACGATAAAACGACGTACGTGATGCACAACATGATAGTGTGCCACATCATGTAAGAACCATCGACCCATCCAGCCGAGGAATGGTCTGTCGACGGTGGCTGCCGCGCCGCGCGCAAAAGTCCACTGCGCGGCACGATAGTGCGGGAGTACGGGGTCCGTGTGGTGCAAGTATGTTATCATGATGACTGGAAGATGATGCCTTGATAAGTCTAGAGGAAAAAAGTGAAATGAAAAGGACGTACACCAATGGGTGACTTCCAGCCAAGGAATTCCGTATAGGGCAATGACGTTCCACCATCCCCACCGTCTAACGGCAACGCTGACGAGGAAGACCATAGTCCCAATGCCGATGTTGGATAGAATTACCGCATTGCGTTGTTCCGGTTTGAAGAGGATAGAAGATGGCGAAAAATGGTTCGTGTATGAGGGATAGTCTGGCTGTCCGGATACATTTGTCACTAAATAAGAGGTGAGATGATAGTGAGAAACCAAGCCCAGGACACTCACGGAGATAAGTTGGAAACGCAAGGACTTGTTGCCGGATGAGCATCATCAAAGTCCAAATGGGCGTATCACCAAAGTAATCATCCCAATCTATACCGTGTTCCTTCTCAAGCTCTTTCGACGGTATCCCCAGATCTGTCCGTGTCTTCGGAACGTAGACCTCATCGCGTTCCATACTAGCATGGTTCATATGGTGCCTATGATGGCTTATTTTCCAGCTGAAATAAGGCGTCCATAGCAACGTGTGCAGCGTATATCCCACCAAGTCATTAAGCCACGCGTACGGACTGAACGCGCCATGACCACATTCGTGACCAATGACCCATACTCCAGTTAGAACAAGACCTTGGAACCACCAGTAGCCGAGCCAGGCAGCGGCGCGAATAAGGGGGGAATATATGTCGAACGGTGCCGGTAAGTGGAGAGAAGGTATGCGGAGAGCGAGATAGAAGAAAATCGCAGTGGTGACGAGGTCTCGTGCGAGTGTTAGTAGCGCACGTGTAGTGGAGAAGGCGAAGAATTCGGGAGGGATGGCTGCTCGAATTTCTGAGATGGAGTAGGGAAGCGGGCTGAAAACTGGGAGTTCCTTTGCGTCCGGCTTGCAGCGCTTAGCCTGAAGGCTCGTAGGAGAAAAGCTCATAGACGAAGGGGCCATCTGGAAATGGGAGAGCTGTATCCATGTTTCGTTCTGAAGTACTCTTTTTATTCGGTGAGGGACGCTGATAGATCATAGATGCATGTTTTTCGACAAGACAAATCGGTCCTTCAATATCTGAAATTCAGCAATGAGAACAAACAAGGTGACTGGGGTCCTGCCAAGGTGATGGACCCTTATTTCCACGTGTATGCTTCCCATTATCTTATCTCCGAATTTTTTTAAAGTGCTCTTCCTCCGTCCCGAATACAGCCTTCTTGAAGTCCTGACTGGGTCCGGTTTCCGTGCCATCATAAGTCACGATGCGAAAAACCAACGGAAAATGTCAAGACATCGTCGACTTCGATCCCTTAAATTTTATGTGGCTAGACACTTAATACCATCGAGTAAGTAAGTACTGGCGCCGTGGTACGTATGTCATCCAGCCATTTCACCAACCAACCGTCCGGAACGTCGGAAAGGACCCGAAATTCATTCAGCACCCTGGGAGTGTGTTTAAAATGAATCCTTTTTACAGGTCGCCTTGATCCCCAAGAATCAAGGTGTTCCGATTGGAAGTTGAACAGGCTACTCCGTCCGGAAAGTGTATGCACCAAGAAAAGGTGAATCGAAGACGAAACTCGAATCTTCCCAGGCCCGGTTCATCCTTACTACTGCCCTTTTGATCTCCGAGCTTGAGGTCCAAAATGTACGAAGCTTGATGGCAACCTAGGCTCTGACTTCGTTCCAGTTCGGACAAGTGCTACCGAAGTCTTCAATCTCTTGTTGACGGCGTTGTTAACAGTCAACGTTACAGAATACAAATTTGCTAGCACGTACATCCAGCTGAAGTACATCAAATACATATATTATCACCTCCGGTGTTCCACCGAAAATAACCTACAATCAACTTCAAACCCGGTAACTTGTGGGAGATAAGCCAAACCAGCCAAATCCAGAAGATGCACGTCACAAAATCCAGTCTTGGAGTCGTGCCCTCCAAAGACAAATAAGCGGCTTTCATCAAGAACAGCTGCATGATATCCCCGCTGACTGGGCGGAGTTCCACACACAAGTCGTTTCTCATACCGCATTTCGTCTAAAAATACAGATTACTTTTGTATAGCATTGAAAGTGATATATGAAACGCACGCAAGTTGAAAGTGAGCAATTCGGAAGTGTGTGCTTTCCCGTTATAGCCGCCTTGTATGAAGAGATAGGATCCAACCAGCGTGGACGTATGTGCAGAACGGACATGTAAATCCGTCTTCAATATGTCCACAGCGTGCCATTTCAGGTTTACTAAAAACGACACTTACAGATACTGAACGATCCTCGGACACAGAAAAGACACGTACCAAAACTAAAGAACCATATATCCCACAAACAAGTCCTCGACTGGGACTTCCCGCCGATGATAATCATGTACTTCCCCGCCAGGTTAGCGGTATGATAACCCCTCGCGCAGGGTTCTTCCTTTTCTTGAGAGCCGTCTGTCGTTATCAGTTTCCATCGCATGTTATCTAAGTCCGATACGTCCAGGGTCCATACATCGTCAAGTGCACCAGCTCCGGTTCCTCCGCCAAATATCCAAATCTTCTTATCGTACAGCACAGCAGAATGAGCACGCCTTGGGGAGGGTTCACGACCCGTGATAATTGGATGCGACCACTCACGCAGGGTCGTGTCAAAGACATACACATAATTGAAGCATGTTTCGTCATCACCACCTCCGAATATGACGAGCTTTCGACCAACTAGAGTGGCGGTATGTCCTCCTAAAGGTGGAGGCGGGTCACCAATCGTATCTGGTCGGGACCAGTGCATTGCATCTACGGGAGGTCAAATTGACTGAATCGACAAGACACAAATATGGAAATGAACGTCATACCTGTATCAAAACAGTATATATCGCTTGTTCCTGCACCCTTATAGTAGCCACCAAAAACCCATGCGACATTATCTAAGAGGGTCACAGAAGGTCTTCGCATCTTCGGAGGGAGCGTTCCGTATACTGGAGCGCGGCTCCAGTGCATGATTGAACTCGGAACATCCGTTGCATCCTTGTCGTGGCATAAGAGAGGAGAACTCTGCATTTTCGGATAAGTGCCACTCCAAGAGTTGGACCTGTTCTTAGTAGCGGTTCCTTCCTCTGACTCCGCAGAAGATACCGCGGACACCCTCAGTGATGGATGTATCGGCTCCGACGAGCTAGACGAAGCACGACCTACAGATATTGATGTTCTAGGAGATAGCCCTCGCGAACTTCCGAAGTGACTGGAGGATTCGTTTTTCAAACTTGAGGGATGTATTGCCAGCCTCGAGGAACCAGGGTAGGACCGAGATGGTGGGTTGGATGATGTTTGGTCAGGAACGACATGACGATGGCGGGAATGCATCTTGAGCCGTGAGTAATAGAACGTGGTAGGCCTTCGACGGATAATCATTCTGAAAGAAGTCCTGCAGCACGTACTCACCTGCCCACGTGCCCAACCCTGGTTTTCCATTTATTGCCTTCTATTTCAATTGTCCGAAATCGACAAGTCGGCTATTACTCAGTATTCTACTACTTCGAACCCTCATCAGCTTGGTCTTGTTCGGTTACCAGCAGGAACCGTGTTCGAATGTCCCCAATCGTCCACCTGAAAGCCTAGGTTTCATCCTTGAATATCAAACTGGTGATAGAAGAGGGGAAAACATCCCACCGAAAGGCGGATAAGCCGAAGATCCGAAGAACAAGGGCGTCTCAGCACTGTACAAACTTGCCGGGATCACAGCGCTTGATGACAGATTCCCCCATTGAGTCTCTCCTGCGAGGTAATTGGCTCCGGTGAAGTGCGATTCTCCAACAGAGATCATTTTGCCGTAAATAACGTTACCGACAGCTGTCTGTTTTTGTGTCTCGTTGTTTGCGGAGAATATGCAATTTTGCACTTTGTTGCGAAGCCAGACGTTCCCAGGACCCGTGGCGTGGAGATCAACTGCGTTCAATTTACTCTTGGTGGCCGGAAGGTGAGGTGATGAACGGTTTACCTTGATCAACGTCGTCGTGTCTACGCCGTTTTTGAGTATTCATTTCCACCCCGTTCAAAATCAAGAACACGTACGAATTGTCTGCGTAGCCCTCATAGAATATATTACCCTGGGACACGTTAGGAGCAGATCCTTCCGAGTATACTGGACAAGCGGACTAACCTCGATCAAGTTGAAGTACGCATCTAAACAAAGCGCGGCATGTCAACGGATAATCGGGACTATATAGAAATAGAACAAACATGAGGCATGGAACGCCATGTCGTTGTAGGACTGCCAAGGTTCCTCTGAAATTAATGAGGGCGGGTATCAAATGGACGGTAAACCATAGATTACCGATGGCATTGTAAGAGATGACATTATGGTTCGCTCCTTGTTGCAGAAGTATGTGGTGGCGTAGATCCCAAGTCTGAAAAAAAAAACTTGAAAAGTGTCTAGAGATTTTGCAAAATTTGTCCCGACCTTGTTGTCCGTTACACGGACGCCTGTAGACAGGTGGACATTGAACCCATAGCCATATCCACCTTTATTGATGTAGAAACCATGAACATAGTTACGCTCAACGACCATACCGAGGACGAGCGCAATATCGGCGTGGCTACGTCCGCTGTTGATCGAGTGATTGTCGGTGTAGAAAACGTTTGATGCCATTCTAAAAGCGACGTTGCTCACATCCTGCGCCTCCGGCTCATTAACGCGTTCAATACGAATTCCTTCAACTATGAGAACCATGCGTTAGAACGGAGGACTCCACATACAGAGAGAGTAAAATAATAGGCAAACCTCCAACGTTGAACAGAGCATTCATCGGCCTAACGTACGGTTCCTTCTCTTCTGAATACGTCAAACCAACCGGGAAATCAAAGGTAAACCTATTCCCCGAGACAGATTTCACGAGCAATAATTGCGATTCGACGAAAGTACCCCACGCTTGACGGCCTGCGTTGAGATAGAGCTGCACCACCTGACCAACCTTGATGTCACTAGCGTCGCTGACATTGACGGAGGTAGCGCCTGGAGAAACAGAACCATTCACCGGTCTTCCTTCTGCGGCCCAACTTCCATCGAAACGGATTTCAGCATCAGCACTTCCATTCGCGGTGATAAGGAACGTTGTTTTTGAAAGACCGGCGCCCTAAAGCATCGACTGTGAGTTGCTAAAAACATAAGAGGTATGGAAGCCTACGCGAAGGATAACATCGGATGATTGCTGATGAAGAAGTGAGACTAGTGCGGTCGTTCGGCAACATGAGACGTACAATTTTCAGAGTGCTGTTGAAATAGTAGATTCCCGCCGGGAAGACCAACACGCGTCTTGACGAAGTAGATACGATTCCTAAAATGTCTGCGATAACTACAGAAGCGTCGATGCTGTTGTCATCCGCAGGAAGACTATTATCCGTGACGTCGATTTCAACTGCAAACGCTATTGAGCCCTCAGTTTGCCGCCATCGAAGTGTGATCTCTTACCCCAGTCCGAAGGATCTGACCAAGTCGTTTCCGGAAAGCCGCCAGGAGGTACGTAGTCCCCTGAACTTTGAATCCGAACGGGAGATATACTCAAATCGGTAGCAGTAGATACGCACCAGTAGTAGGAATACTGCCATAACCGATAGCTCGGGTCCTGATTTTTGTGTCCTTGATAGCGGAAGCCGTAGCGAGAAGGGACACCAAGTAGAGTAAACGCATTTCTGCGGCTAATTTGGGAGGATTTTTGATGGCTCAAGATCTTTTAAGTGAGAAACAAGCAATAAATCAAACGTTGAACCTGGAGCCTTGTGGAGGTTGGACCTTGTGAGGGTAAAGCAGATGGAGCGCTTGGTGAACGATACGCCACTTTTTGGCAAGCCAACATAGATATTGCCTAGCGGTGTAGTTTGGGAAAGCCTGTTGGAGAACGATTAGTCTGCCGAAAGGTCGGGCGCCGGGTATGCGTCAAGACTCAAGGGTCCAAGTCAGACATGCTCCTCGTGCTCAGATTTCAAAAGACCGCCAACGTGAGACCGGAGTATGTACTACAGGTACACTGTAGCTATGCCGCCGACTGATGGTTGAAATACTGGAACCCAAAGGGGATCACCAAGCCGGGGGGAATCCTGTGAGTCATCTTCAAACAGCACTGCAAAGTAAGCTTCCACATGACTTTAAAGTAATTTCCACGATTAAATCACGACTCCTACCAAAGATGGAGGATTGCATCAACGAGCTACTGAAGCGACGGATAATATATGTTTGGCGGTGAGGTCCAAGTCACAAAAATTGATGCTGAGGTAATATCGCAGACCTGTTTTGGAAACTGTATTACCAAATTCAGCTCGGCTGCAACTTCGACAGCTGATTCCGCAGCTATGCGTTGCTGGTTTCAAGCCAAAGACCTGCAGAAATACTGGCAGGCACCACTTCCATTAGTTGCTACTGTCAACGATGGGCCCCGGTGTTTAACTGCATCATCACGTCAAGATACTTATCCATGGATATGCCAAGATGTCTATAGACCTACGAGGATACTTGGAATCCGTCGATAAACTTTTGCCAGATGGTAGTGGCATTAAGAAGGGGCATTGAACCGGTAAAAGGCATTTCATTCTCCAAGATGTAACCTAAATAAATAATATACGATCATGGCGACGCTTGGCGCTAAAGGGCCTAATGGGGCCGAGAGTATCGCTCTTGGTGTTTTTCAAACGCCAAGAAGTAGTGTAATCCCAACCAGTAATATCCCGGCTATGCTGGCTCCCATATGCGTTGTCGAATCCTCCGCAGGTTCTATCGTCGTCGTGACCAGAGGTCCGTCAGTACAGTTGAATCCAAGCGCTTCCTGCTCCCCTTCGGTCAGTGTGGAAGGATCGCAAATCACAGTAGCTTGCTTTGATGTGTCGTTCGGGGTGACATTAATCCCCGAGAAGCTGAGATTCAGTGCTAGTCATGAGGTGATGGGTAAGAACAAGGGCATGACAAAGAATTTCTGAATGGTTTGCTTACCTGTGCCCGAGAAGAGATCGAATATGATAGCCTGTGTTGCGTCGCCACCTTCGACGTAATTCCAGCATGGATCGCTTATACAGGTGCCATCAGCTATATGACGGGATCTTCAGCCACAGGTGATAACCTGAAATATTGATGCACCCGTACTCCAATTCTTAGCCAACGTGCCCGTAAAATTCTTGTAAGTGAAGTTTGAAATCTGTGTGCTCGTTTGGTTGGTATTGTCCGGTCGGGCGCCCTTGTCTTGGTCGTAATAGCTGCATACGACAATGTCAGCGGAAGACGGAGAAGAAAGATGCCTTCCTTACTTCTGTGTGATCAAGATAGCCGTCGAGACACCTTCGAGGGCAATATCTTCCCAGGTCACGTTCGTCGCGTATCCTCGGCCACCAGTCCAACTTTTAAACTACGACACAGCATTCAGTGACAATGACATCTTCCAAGTAATCTGATGGACTGACGCGAGCACCGTACACCGCCCCTTCCATCGTCCAATTTCTGAACACAACGTTTTGCACCGTCTGCACCGCGCCATTTTTGCCTAGCGAACCAATGGATAATCCGTGAGACGAGAATCCACAATATCCGTTTTGTGCAAGAACATTTCTTGCGCCATTGACAACCGAGACACAGTCGTCGCCATTATGTCCGTAATAGCTATTCAAGGAACAAACATCAATGACTCAGTGCTTAGAATAACTTGCTGGCCGTTCCATACCCATCAATAGTAATATTTTGACCCGATACGTTGATACCGTCTCTGGACAAGGTACACGTTAATATCGTTGGGATCCGGGCAGTCGCCAGATTTCTCACGTGTTGAAAGGAAAACTCTACAGCAAGGATTGAGAACGCAGTATTGACGCGAAATATCTTTAAGACTTACCGTCGTGTCGTCTCTCGTCCCATTATCTGGCTTGGCATCCACAAAATGATTCTCAACGCGTAGATTCTGACCAGGGAGGTTCCAACCCCAAGCTACGGGTTTGATGACCTTGAGACCGCGCAAAAGCCCATTGGTAACATTGAACGTCGCTAGCTGTGGCCGGAGCGTCTGAAAGACCGCACATCAGAAACACTTTTGGTGGTATCGAAGAGAAATTTGGCAATACATGGTTTCCGATATCCCACCACTGTTGTCCAAAGCCATGAAATCTTCCCCATTCATCGCTCTCGGATCCGAGAAGCTGTACATCTGACCCACTGAAATAGAACCATGGCGTCGCGTAAGTCTAGGTGATGGTACGGGGTTAGCGGCGAATTTCGATAAAGCCGCGCACGCACACTCGGTGGGTTGTCTGTGGTGCTGATGGCCTGTTGTACTTGGGAGATATTATTGGGAAGGTTAAGGTTTCCGTTCAGGTTGATCGTGACGTTCCCTTTGCCAAGACAGGTCAGCAATGAAACATTGGGGGAAAGAACTATTACTGTGATACGCACTCAAGCCCGTAAAAGACATTGGGGTATACGCGCTGTAATTAGCTTCGGTGAATGTTATCACCGAATCCTCTGCGCAGTCCGCAAACGCTTTCAAAATAAACGCTGAGTCATCTGTGCCGTTGTCGCTACGTTCCACAGTGCATTCTGCGGCTCGGCTGCTGGATATGATAAGACCCGCGACGACTCCAGCGAACATGAACATGGTGGTTATTTTTCAATACATGTCATGAATGATATCTTTTATACCCCTTGAAGACAGGGATTCTCCGCGATGGCTGCTGGGACAGACAGACAGAGAATACAGAGAACATCACCTGAGAAACGGGGTGAGCGGTCCGGAGGACAACTTCATCGGCATTTGAGGGAGGAAGAGAGTCATGAGACCGTGCCGCCAAACCACACAGGGATTCCACACGAGTAACGACGCCATTATATTGAAACTAACACGAGGAGATGTAGAGCTAACCCTGACCAAGTATCATCGAGGAAACGCCTTTGAAGATCATGTGGAACGACAGACCGGCTTTGTTTCCTGGTCGCCGGTGGTTAATCCAAGAAATTGAAGACTGCCAAGCAATCAGACCCCGACGATAGACAAAAATCCGGTGCTATGTATGTTGTAGCCAAATTTGGGTGAAGAAACCCATCGAATATTCGTGACTCATAATATCGTTGATGTCGAAACAATGGGATCCTTTATTATTTGACCCGGGGTATTCGGGTGGCAGTGCTCGGCAGCTCGGCGATCAAAACGCCATAACCGCATGTATAGGCCTTGGTGGACCAAGGGTGCGCCAGCGCAACGCTTGTCTTTCTCCCACCACCACCAAGCATTATTGTCTTTGGATTCGTTACGACGGGCCATAGCGCGTGTGAATACATATAAGAGCCACAAGTTGTCTTGTATTGTCCACCATCGTCAAGCCTCCGCTACAAAAGCAGCCCAAGATTCAAGTTCCAAACCCGTCGCCACTGCGTTCCAGTCTGAGTAAGTCTCCCAGGTAGGAATCGAAGAACCATCGACTGACGTCTCTGAAGTTCAGAATGCCAAAGAGTAGCCAAAGCCAGAGCGCTCGACCCACTCCATACAGCCGACCGAAAGACGCCACATCTGAGCCTCAGAAGACCAACGGCTCCTGGGCAGGAACTTCCAAAGAGCTGTACAAAGCGCTCAGTCAAGAATCCCCGGAGGCAAGAAGGGTATCCCGCAAATGTGAGAAGTTGAGGAAGAGATCTCGTCGTCTTGTCGGGCTTGTAGGCGGAGATTATAAGCCCGTTGTCGATCCCCAGCCTTTCCTCCTTGAATACCACGAAACGTCTCGCACGATCGGGGTCCTCGTCCAGAAGACGGAAGACAACCCCGATAAAACGCTCCTCCTCACCTCAGCTACCCACAAGGAGTTGCTTGGAGTGCGAGATACCATCCCGATCGCCAGCAATCTGTTCCGCCTACGACCTAGACCATTGTTAGTCCACGACGTCAAGTGCGTTGAGTTCCATGATTGCGAGATGGACGCCATTCTCTCAAATCTATCCTGTATGAAATTACGCCGTGCAGTGATATCAGGCAACTGCGACTCATCGAGTGGCTTGGCACCTTCAATAGCTTCGAGCGATGTCCGTGCCTTGAGAATCTCCTCATGTACGGATACTGAAACTCTGCTACGGGTCGTCGAAATGCCTTTCTTGCGTCATCTGGCGCTCGAAGTCAATTTGGCAAGCTACGGGATCCGGGAGATCCAAAGCCGATTGACCAAGTGTGATTGGCTGCCTTCGCTGGCCGACTACCGACTTCATTCACTCGTGCTGAGCAAAATGCCATCCCATGATCTAGCACTGACGCGGGTGCTCATTGAGCTCCCCACACTGACCCGGCTTGTTGTACATGATGCATCGTGTACGCTTGATGGCTACGATGGGTATATGCTGTCACATAATCTCATGCGAGACTTGACACGCACGCCTCGAGTGGATGATTACAGTCGCAGGTTCCCAACGCTGCCAAGACTCAAGGACCTCGAACTGGTGTGGAACAGTGAGCATCATACGAACGATGGTAAGAGGCCGGAGGGTCCGTTTACGGAGGCGATGTATTTAGTCCAGAACATGACTGCGTACGAGGAGTTCGTCAGGGATATGATTGAGTCTCGCTGCTTCCGGCCAGAAGGTGACAAGGGTAGAACGCTGCAACGGTTGGAATCCATCGCAATTGGGTGTCGGCACCTCTTTGGAACTGAGAAGGACGTCGTGACCGCGCCCACTCGTGAATACCTGAATGGCCTACCAGCAAGATGCCGGGAGAGTGACCAAGAATACAAGATGTCGGTGACGATTATTGTGCCAACCTAGTGTGGATTTTGCACATGCCTCCTTTTCTTCATATCGGACTATGTATTGAACACGAATAGGACTTTCTAGCATATCGTTAGTTACATGTATAGCATTCGGTAGAACATCAACGAATTAGATACCTCTCGACAAAGTGAGCGTAAGCTGTTGTGCTCGGTGACTGTCCCTTCTGAAACACGGTGAATGTACGCAGGGAGGTATCCAACATTTTCCAAGATGGTATTAGCTTCGTTCCTTCCTAGGCAAAAACTTCCCCGTTTAGAGGCCGTCTGATAATGTAACTGCAGGACTGCAAATAGGGTCCACGAGACAAAAGCTGCCGGTATGGGTGTGCATGACTGCTCGAATTCAAGATAGTTTCGATATGTTCCTGACCGCCAGCTTCTGCTGAAAATGTTCCAAGTTGTAGCGACGACCACGGACTCGATGCTGACCGTCAGGGAAAGAGATGCGTCAACCTGGGACAAACCGAGACGCGTCAAACTGGGACAAACATATCGCGCCTCTTTCCTCTTCCTTCTACTATTCCCTAGCTGAATTTATCGTCCCAGCTTCTTTGAAATCTGATTTGATTCCTAACCTCCCCCCACACGATATGCTTACAAGAATTCGGGTAGGAAAGCATTGGCACCGCCGTGTTCCTTTATGAGCAGAGTTCTCCCCTTGGAAATAACTTTCAATGGTTCTCTAGTAGAGATACTATGCCCCTGGTATCCACACAATTTACCGGTATGAAGATTTGGGGACACATGTGCGTTTATTGACTGGATGAATATCATTTTCACAATTAACTGACCAGTGCAGACCTACAAATGATACTCGAGTATCTTTCGTCAAGGACATCACCGGCCTTCAAGTTGAGACACCTCTGGAGAGCCATAATTCAGCCAAACGACCTCTGTAGCTCATCATCATCACCATCCGTGGTTCCCTCACAAATGCAGAGTCCTCACTGGTTTCCTCACTCAAAGTATCTTTTGTCAGGTAGATTTGTACTATTCTTCTGCACTACCCCGTTCTCAACGTACTCAGGCGGTCCGATCCGGTTCCTTGTTTTGTGTAAACTGCCCGATGTCAATGGCTACCCTCGCTAAAAAAGAATCAGCCGTAATGGAGATGGACAGCAAGCTTAAAAATGTCGAGTTATGAGACCAAGCGCTTCGTGAGATAGATCTTGGGCGTATCATCGACTTCTCACGATGCGCAAAGATGCAACGGGTCGAGAAAATGAATAACAAACAATGGGGCAGAGATGGAGGAGCTGACGTCGCAGTTAGGCGATCAGAGATACAACCAGTTCACATGCGATAAGTACAGTTTCAGTCACGGTCATCATCCCGCCATTGCCGCCATCATCACCGCCACTGCCATCGTCGTCGCCGTCTTTGTTGTTGTCTCCATCGTCACCCCATCATCCGCGACATGTCCATTGCTGCTCCCAGAGTTGGACAAGCAAGTCAGACTCCCGTTGATCCTATTCAATACAAACGCCTGCGTATCCGCGTCCACGTCGCCTTTGGTCGATGCGTTGAAGACGCTCACGCTAGCAAAACACCCCTGATTCACGACGTTCGACTCTGTAGGCAAATGTGTCGTTCCACACCATTCCACATCCGTCGTGCTGTTATCCTGATTAATCCTGGACAATACAAAGCTGAAATTTGACACGTCTGGACAGTTGTCTGTTGAAGGGAAATTCACGTTGACACTGACATTCGTCGGGAGAATCGTTCCTCCACCTGCCGTCAGCGCTTGCACGAATCTGACACCCAAGGTGGCATATATTCGTGCTGCGAGACTGCCAGCCGAGTTTGGACTAGATTCGAGGGTGGTGTACGACACTTGGGAACCTGTTGCTGCGGAGAAGGCGATGGAAGGAATCCCCTCGCGTGCTGCTTCACATGCTGCGCCACTATGCAATGATCATGAGAAGAGTTGAGGTGGCTTGCTGAAGAGAAAGGCGAGCTCACACTGTCCCAGAGATGAGCACGGTAGATCCCAAGTTATCTGTGCAAAAATGGATGTTAGCGGACGAACGGCTACTTATGCATCTGCGTACTTCCAACGTTTGGACCGCTGACGACAAAATCGGGTGCACTGCCGTTGAAGAGCTTGGGCGCGAGCGTCTGGATTCCATACCGGGCCGAGTCAACAGGGAACGCATTGACATAGTTCAAATGAGCTGCATATTACTTAAACTCCAAGAGTCCTCAAGGAAGAATATCAACTCACGATCGGATGCATTGAAGCCTTCCGCGGGAGATCCAGTCGGACACGTATTGAACTCGCACGGAGAGGTGAGCACCGTAGCTGGTGCGCTAGAAGACCCTGTACCCGATTTATTTTCCGCCGGGCATGAAAGCACCACCTGTCTCCAATCGTTCATAATGATGTCTGCAGAGAAGGTTTACACGTACATTGTGCCCCGCGGCCTTCAGTGCATCGTTCTGAGCTCGGACTAAAGCTACTGCCCAGCCGTCATCGTTTGATAAGACGATATTGCTCCCTTGGGCGTTCTGCAGGTAGAGGAGAGCAAGGAACGCGAGTATGATCATCGTAAGGCGGGAATAGGAATGGGTGGTGGTTGTTATTAACAGCTTGTTGAAGCTTCGTCCCCATGATGTCAAGAATCATGTGATCCTCGAACGTGCGGCACAGATGCTGTAGGGGAACAGACGATCCGGGCCGGAAAGAACTGTCTTCGCAAGGGCAAGATGTATCGCCGGTGTACCAGTGGTTCCTACGGACCAGGCCTCACGCAGGAAGCAAAATACCAATGTCTTCTGAATCATTCTGAGTGTTACGTTTTTGAGCGAACGTCTAGGGAGAATAAGACTGTTCATGGATCTTCGTATTAGTCGATGGGTCCAGTCCGACATTGGGTGTGGTTCGCTTGGATATATATGGTCTTGGGGATGACCTCAAGAATAAGACTAGTAGGTTGTCGCGTTTGTTACGGATGAGTGTTTCTGACGCTCTACTCATGATAGAAAAGTTGTCATAGTCGACCCCAGAGGCGTTACGATGCGTTCAGGAAGGCGCTCCAGTGGATGATAGCAAAACTGATGGAAGGGTTATCGTTGGTCCGATCGTTCATTTGGCGCCATACTACAAATCTTAAAAGTATGTCAACAGGAAGATGGCATCTTTTTTCACCAGGTTGATTTCTGTTTGCAGATGATTCTCATCGATTGATGACCCAAGTATCCCGTGAGAGCTGTACAATAAATGCGTACATCTGAAGTTGTACTAAGTCATGTACATGATCAGGGAGTAAGATGAGGTTCTGTTACTAGTACGCCCGCTTTCGCACCTTACCTGTTCTGAGCGATTGTGCACGCCTCTCATCCCTCCCTTTGATGCTGCTTCTTGATATGGTCCCTGACACTGTCGAGATATCCTTGGAAATTCTCGATCTGTGATATACACCTACGGCACCAACATTGATGATTTATTATGTTCCACTGCAATGGCCCGCCCCCGACTACTTATGCTTCGAGTCACTAAGGAGATTGATATGCTGACTTTAATTCGATGGCTTACTTTACACTCAAAACACATAGCGATCTCACCTCAACTGTTACGGTAACAGGGTGCGTATCCTTATAGCGAGTATGGTATATATGACGATAGGTACGTGTTGGGGAACCTACACCTTATCTGGGCCACAGGACTTGAAGTCTATGCGTCCCTCATCAGCTCTCAAGGACCTAGGATGAGCGTCAGAGATGGTATGTCGTTCGATTTTGCCTATGATCTGTCTCGACAAAATGATCATAGACTTGAAGGTGAACACCCTTGTCGTCGCTTTCGATACGTTGCAGGTGTTGGGTATTGTCCTTCTGCTTGCTTTACTTGCACCCGCCCTATTTTCGTCGAACGTCAAAAGGACAGCGACCTGGTTCGGAATGATTATTTCTGTAATCATATATTGCGCTTCTTACTCGATCTTAATGTTCATCGGGGGTCAACATGACTCAGAACCGTCCGCAGGCGTGTGTCCTCTTCCAGGCTTGTCTGGTCCATTCGGCTCCCGCCTTGTAAGTGTATATATTCTTGTGCCTAAGGCACCTTGTGCTTAACGGTATTGACTAAAGATCTATATTTTGTGCGCTCAGTTTTGCTGTGGAGGTTAGTAAATCACATAAGCACTACTATCCTGTTGACCAGATCCCTAGGTAGTGGTACATTTCTTTCGTACGTTTCGGGGGAAACCTCCGTCTCGAATTACTCCAATCATTGTAAGAGTTAGGGTTCAATTTGAGATTAAACTGTGCCGAGGTTTAACTAGCTTCTTGGATCGTCGTCATTTCTGTCCCTCTGCGTTGCTTTGGAAGTTCTTGTGGTATATATTCTTCCTGATCTTCATCTACCCTACAGCTGAGGTTCTGCATGCGCAGGTGGGGCTTAAAAATCCCAGTGATGTTCAACGCAATGAATCACATTTATATTGTCATGTAACTTCCCCAATACCGTGAGCGTTGGCCCGTGTCACTTTGGTGCCCTTACAGAACTGTCGCCGCCGCGGGATCTAGAAATCTTGTCGTTTGCGTTCTTAGTATCATATTTTCCTTGGCAACGATGATGACTGAAGGTGATTCCAGTGCTCGCTGCTCGATTCATATTCACCTGACTTTGAAATGCAGTTGTTATTGTAGTTGTCATGCGGAAGGCCATGTTTCAACTTGGGTGTGAACCAAGTTCCCTATCGAAACAGTTTCTTGTGCGCTTGTTTGCATTCTCTGCCTGTATCTGTCTTGTAGTTTGGTAAGTCTTTGTATAATATCCTTCTCTGCAGAAGCAACATTTATGTCATCAGTATAAGCATCTACTCTCTTATTAGCCCACCCGTGGGTGGTACTCTTTCTGCTTGGTATATTCTTCTGAATGCAGGTGCGTCATGTTGAATAATCAGATGCGATAGAATGCGACTTTCAAATTAGTGCCAATCTGTGGGGTTGTGACTTTTGGCACCCAGAAGGTAAGTATGTCGCGTCTGAGTTTCCTTCTATGCCAATATGTCGACATGTACCATGACAGGACATCTTGCGCTTTTACTTTCAACGAAAACGGGATCCTAATGTCGGACAGCAAGAGCAAAGGATGGTACAGCTGTCAGGCGAGGATGTGAGCAGAAATAGTATGCCTCTCGACGAGAGTGGAAATGGTCCATCGAGACAGACTGTCAGCTCACGAGAAAGAGTTACCTCGTTGCAGCCCTAGGATATACAGAACACGATTCCCATTGTATCAAAATCGGCACTTACTCCGTATATTTATTTCTCATTAGCTACAATGCTGACAATCGTCGTGCTGTCAAAGGGAGGCCTCATCTTAATCAAGCACTATATATAATACTAAGTTTTGGCCAAGAATCTCCTGCGTCAAAAATTTCCAGTTGAGAAAATAAACTTGAAAGGTTTGTTTGGAAAAAAGCTGACCAAAATTGGTTATGCTGGTCTCATTTTTTTGGGCATGCGATCAGCATAGTACCAAAAAGTTGTGGATGGCGATGCTTCTAAGTAAGCACTCCTGGCCCCCAACAATTTCGGCACAAAGGAAATTTGACGGAAATGGATTGGGGAGCTGAAAAGGTTTCCCTAGATGCATTGCCATCTGTTGAAAATCAGATTTTGGCGGGGAGAATCCAGTTTGGTCTAGATGGAAACTTTTTAGAGGAAATGTTTTCAGTGTCACTTTGCATTTCCTTCGGGCAGAAACTTAGGCATGACAGGAGTGAAGGACTTACTTCATAGTTAGTCATCAAAGATACAATTCTTTTCCGAACGTAGGTTGCCTCTGCATGTTCTGTAATTGGCAGAGTCATTGTCGAAGGAGTAAGTACAAGGACTTAATGAGAAGACAGTGGCGCCGGCATTGTCCGTGACGATAGACGCCACACGACCACGTGCCGTTCACAAGTCTACTTTGCTCTACCTTGCCACTGCCTACACCGGGCTCACCATTGTTCTACGGGACCTTAAAAACGCGTCAAAATGGTTACCGCTATATTCTTCCTCGACCCCCTTCTCTCGTTCTACCCCTCTCAATTTTTTCCTAACATCACTATGTCTTCGACGGTTGCGGACGATGGCATTGCTCTCCCCCCCTCACGAGGGAGGAAAACCCCACCAAATGGATCTCGCACTGAACATATTCTTTCTTCCGTGCAGAGCACTCCACTTAGCAATCACGCCCCGGCTGTTGATCCCGCAGCTACCGCGAATCACCTTGCCGCTCATTTCGACCGATACATTGAAGAAGATCTCAGAGAACGTGTTTTTGTCCACGCTGAACATTTCTTTCCAACCATTCTTCATCTTCCTCGTGAATGGAAGACGGACGACGAGATAATCAAGAAGATTAAGGCCATCAGAGACGACCCTGTATTCACACAGCATATGAAGACCTACGTCGACTTATGCAACCAGAGAAATCCTGGAGAAAAGACATTCTATCATCCATACTGGCGTGATGTGTAACAGCGGCTTTGACGTTTTAGGTGCCAACGACCATTCCGGACTGGGTGTCTATCGACAAGACGCGAAGCCGGTGATTGGCAGCAATGCAGAGCTTGTCCCTGATACGTTGGGTATTCTTCGTGCGATGTTCACCAGCTCAGGGAACGATGCTGATAAAATGAAGAATAATGGGCCCAAGCATAACTTTTCTTGGGCGCAGACAATGCATTGGCAGGAACTTCAAGACTAAAGTGTCCCTGCTCGACGAGGGGACTGAGGTTAGGTACAGAATTCTATCATCCGGTGAGCGAGATCTTTTCTTCAGGTACGTTTCTCCGACTAATTAGCTGCATTCAGACAGCGAGGATCCTCGGGGGAAAGTAGAAGTGAAAAGGACTGTACGCCGCGACCCCGGCAGCATTCTGCCCCCTGTCAAATCATTGCACCCGGGATCCACCTCGCAGAAGCGTCGCTCTGAGGAGGAACCTCCTAGTAGTCCGCTCCAAGTACGCACGCTCGCAGGCGACGCCTGATGTTTCGGATGCCAGGAAAGAGTCGGGAAATTCGACGGCCCTCAACTCTCTGAGAGAAGGAGTCCTTGCATTAGATGGACCGACATTGGAGGAAGACAGACACGAGACCCGCCATCAAGTGATGCTCCAATGCGGCCGTTACGCACTCGAGATTCTGTCCAGCGCCGGATTTCGTACTCACTGTCTTGGTGCTCTCGTTGTAGGGGGACGCATACAACTCCTGTACTACGATCGCTCTATCATCATGGTCTGCAAACCGATTGATATGTTCAGATCGGTAGAAGCATCACAATCCACTACCACTATCACCACCGACACCACAGTGATAACTGACGAGTTCGGTGCAATGCTTGTTGCATTCCATCGACTTACGCTCAAGCAGCGGGGGATCCAAGAACAGTTGTGCGTCGACAGGGCGCTCATCGAGAACTACAAAACGTATACGGAAAGATGTGGCAAGGTTGGAGGAGATTTTGATCAGAGAGATATCTTCCAAGGAGTGAAGCTTTCGCTCAAGTTGCAGTTGGGTGAAGGTGATGAAGAGATTGACGTTGAGGTCACCCTTGGACGGATTATATCACGCCAGCCTGCTATCATCGGTCGCCATACTTGTGTCGTCGAGGCTAAATCGGACTACAAGGGGTGGAAGGGTAAAGAACTAATTATCAAGATTAGCTGGCCTGCCGTCCAACGAAAATCGGAGGCGGACCTGGTGAAGATAGCCCGAGAGAAGGCGCGAACGATGAAGACAGGGAAGAAGCCGGACTGGGCCCTAGACCATTTGCCTGACATTCTCCTGTGTCAGGACTTTGACTATGGCGCAGGCTCTACTCAAGCAAATATCACGGCTCTCTTCGAAAAGGCAGAGTGGGCAGAGAAGGAAACGCATGGTTATGAACACCGTGTCTGCAGAATCACGGTCCAGGAGAAGTTGCATGCTCTTGAGGAACTCCGGACGGTTGAAGAGTACGCTCAAGTCTTTTTTGACATTTTGCAGAGTGCGTATATCATCTTCATTTTTAATTGCGATTTCTGATTGTCGATGTAGTTCACAAATGGCTCTATGACCACCCGAGGATTCTCCACCGAGACATCAGTCCTGGGAATATCATGTGGCGCCGAACTGTCGACGGTCGTATACGGGGCGTTCTCAATGATTTCGACTTGTCCTCCCTCCGAAGTGCTACTGGTGCTTCCTCAACCCAGCGCACTGGAACGCTGCCCTACATGGCATACGAACTCCTCTCCAGCGACGAGAATGGACAACCGCCCAAACACCTCTATCGACATGACGTAGAGTCCGTTTTCTATGTCATTCTCCTGCTCCTTTGTCGTTACAAATTTGTGGGTACGCACAGTTCTTCCCAAGAGGCACGCAGAAAGGTCGCCTCCCCATTCGACCATTGGTACACACTCACCCGTGCTCAGTTGAAAACTGAGAAAGGTGATTTTTGGTTGAGAGGTGTTTCCCCCATGGTGAATAGTGGCTTCCATGACTTTCAAACCTGGGTTGATCACCTTTGCCTACCATTCATACTGGGATTCAGTGCTCAGACCACACACCGCGTGTTGAAAAGACATGGCAAAACCGCGGAGACCTTTGACAGCGAAACTCTGGGGGACCGTATTTCTTACTCAGTCATCGTCGATATCTGTGGCCAATTTGCTGGTTCAGCTCTCGTAGTACGCAACGACCAGCTCGAAGAGGGTGCGTAGCACTAGATAGTAGTTCGAATTACCTCATGTTTTCTTGTCGTCTGTATCTGCTGCCAAGTCATATCTTTCTGCATACATAATTGTCAAATGTAGTATTAACATGTGAAACTATTGCGATGCCAATCTGTAAGTATGTCGCATCTGAGTCTCCTTCTATGCCAATTTTGTCGATATTTATGGCCACACGAGTCAACGGACATTGATTTACCAACCTACAGTCAGCTCATGAGAAACTTGAGAGACCTGTTACAGCCTTAAGATAGACTAAACGCAATACCCGTTGCATAAGAGTCGGCACATACTCCATTTCATCCATTACTTATTGATCACAATACAAATAACTCATGTTTGTCCAACAGATGAGGTTTGTGGACCTCATTCTACTTGCTAAGCCTTGGTTAACTTCAAACTCTATGCCTATGCCATGTAATGATGTCATATGAAGATAAAATCACGATTAGATGGCGACAATTCCATTCCGAATCGGGCAGTCGACGCTCGAAACCCTAGGGCCTCTTTTGACCCTGATGGCATAATTGCATAGTGGTATAGTCGCTATAGTCCGGATCTATGGTAGAAATTTTGATCTACATAGTTCTAGGTAATAGGACCCTTCCTGGCTCAACTACAAGATTATACTGCCTATATAGTACCATATAGTGATGGTACACTTTCCAGATGCAAGGTTCAAACGTTCAATCACAGCCCGTTGTCATCGTACTAGAAGGAGATCCAACGGAGGACAAGAAGGACGCGGCTAGCAGGCACAAAGCTCACGTCGCAGCACACCAAGCACCGAATCATTTACTGATTTACACAGATCGCTCACTACGGCCCCTACACCGGGTCCGCCGGGTAGGTGCAGGTCACGTCGCAGGGTTCCAAAACAGATCAGAGGTATTCACTCAAACAATGAGACTGGGATCGCACGCAGAAGTTTACGATGGTGAACGTGCGGTGGTTGCTATGGGCGCGGCAACAGCAGTTAAGTACTACTCCATCCACCCCGAGATTACACACATTTACCTCTCTGCAGATAATACATCGGCAGTGGGGGCAGCCTTTGACACGAGTTCCAAACCAGGGCAATCGTTCTGCATCATATTTAACAAGAGGATATATGAACTCTTAGAGGACGGAGACCGCAGCGTAGAAGTGGCCTGGGCACCGGGGCACACCGGGATCCAAGGAAATGAAAGAGCCGATGAGCTGGCCAAGGAGGCGATGGAACTGGAAGCAAAGGTCACGGTTGTCGAGAGCAGGGCAAATGCTCTCCGGAGATCAAAGGAAAAGCAAAACAGAGAATAGACCCGAACGTGGAAAAACAGCCCCGAGTCAGGCTTCTTTGCACCCTCCAACCGTATAGCTCCCACCTTGAAACCCACCAAACACTTCCGTGAACTCCACAGAAAACGGGAAGTCTTTGGCTGCCTTGTAGAGTGCCGCATTGGACACTGCTTTGTAGGCGAGTACTACTATAGCCGCTTCGTTCAACAAGAAGGTATCCAGTGTACCTGCGGAGAACGTATGCAATCTCGAGAGCATATCATCCGAGATTGCCCCCTGCTATGAGGGACACCGTGAAGGCCCCTGCACAAGGCCTCGAGGGACATGTACTTGCCGGCTATCCTGAGTACAACGGAAGGCATAGGTGCATTGGTGTCATTTCCAGAGAAATCGGGCGCATTCAAGAAGTCGGGAAACCCTAAACGACCTCCATTCCGACCCTCGTTGATGAGTAGCTTAGCCAACAGTATGGCCCAAGGCGTACCGTCAAGTTTAAGTAGGTCTGATCCCAATTTGAATACTAGCGATGGGTCATTTGCAGAGGTAAGACATGACCAAACCTCGTCTGCCATCGCAGGCAGATCAGAATGAGTCCAATAATGAAGAAACCCCATAGTTTTATCAGGAAAAGATACATAGGTCTTCGACTTTACACAGTGAGCATAGTGGAAAGAACGCGCTGCTGAGCTGAGAATTTTTTATCAGAGACATCACGGAAGCCAGACTCTGTCAGGGCCTTTGGATCTAACGTTTGGATGGGCAGAAAATGAAGGCTGCAATATTGAATGCAAGTCGAGATGTTGGTGTACGGCTGTGAAGCACAGGACGGTAGAGGAGACAGTGGGCAATATGTCAACCAAATTCTACGATGCGGGAGAAGTTTTAAGCTCAAGTTTTGAATAAATCATGAATGGCACCCTCATGAAGAAATTCAGCAAACTTGAAGAGAGAAAGATTTCTCACTGATTGCAACACAATTGAACTTTTGGTGGCCCAGGAATCATTAAAGTGTAATGTGTAGGGTCCGGTGACGAAAGAATTCTCTATAGTGCGTGAAAAATAAAATTCTGTGCCATGAGCTGTAGCCTGGCGCCTCCAAGTGTTATAGTATACTCGCGGAACTGGTATAGTCGTGGCTGTGTCGGTCGTTGAAGTCAAAGCGCTGGCGGCCCGATATCCGTCTTTCTAAAAGTAGACATGGTCTGTGCTCAAAGTTCGGAGGTACAAAAGGCGCTTCCCGACATCCGAAAACTTTACCACTCTGGCCTTTTGGCTTAGATCAAGTGTAGTATCTGTTCTTAATAGTTTAACCACTATTACGGAGGCACCGCCTCCCGTATTGGTTATCTAATTTTTGCCGCCCTTGTCCTCTGTGCTCTGCTTGCAACATGGAGGCGCGATGACCTTGCTACTGCAGTACTGGTTTGTGTCGTCGGGGGATCCCTTTTTCTTTGCTGTGCACTTGCGAGGACTTCCAGTTGGTGGTCTTTGAGTTGCAGCAAACAGATGGGTCCTTTGTATGAGTACAATTACTTGCCTTTGAATTGTGAGGTACCTTCCGAATTCGAAAGGACGGAAAGCATGGAAAGTATGTAGTACATGACTTGGAGGCGAAACTTTTCCGGTGTAACTACCGGTGATAAGAATTTTCATTTGATGGTAGCTTCTTGACCTTTTTTTGCTTCTACGTCCAGCTAGAAGGAAGCCTTTGGTGATTCAGAGTTCCCAGGAAGATTGGAAGTCGTTCATTCATGATATTACACGAGGAATCGTGGCACAAGAGAATGCTATGGTATTCAGCATGATCAAGTAACGTATTACACAAAGTTCCAGTACTAGTATCGCCGCCGGCGTACCGGACAACAGCAGAGACGCCGTCGTCGCTGTTTCAATCAATGAGTTAACCCAACAAACGAGGCAGACAGCGCGTTGCCGTCACAGCTCAGAATAGCACTGGTAATACGTGATCAGCGCCGGTGCTGCAGTCGGCAAATCAGAGATTCTAATAGCGTAGCAGGTAGCATGGAAACTTTGAAAAGGTGGGACCTGTACTTATTAGGAAGCAATCGCATCCCACCTATCACTGTAAATGCACATGACAGTTGCCGTCAATATTAATGAGATCGGCATGTACGCTCAGTAGTGTCGTCCAGACTCTAGCAGATGAGTAATTAAGCATCATCAGATGGTAGTGTGTGGTACCCACGATGTCGAGTGGTACTAAAGATCCGGTAGTGTAGTAGGTTCACATCCGACGGCACTAGATGCTCCTCTGTAATCAAGGCACTAGCCGTTACCAGCCTACGTTGGCAACGAGATATACAAAACTTTTCCGAGCTAAAGATAGATGGGAGCTGAGGGAATACCGATCAAGTGTAACCGGTGACGAGTGTGCCCAGGGGTGCCCCTCGTCCTTGAGAAAAGATTGAGAGGTCCAAGAGAGAGGGACTCGAGTTGAATTTCAAGCTTCAGTGCAAGGAAATATACCGCATGGTGGCCTCGAAGACAGAAGCTAAGAATAATGAAGGCACCCCCGCTCAATCAAAGACGCTGGATACCGTTCTATCTCTGACATGCCAGATGATCATAGATGTGAGATTTGAGAATACTAAAAGCTTTAGGAAAGGCTACGATGTGCCAGATAGAAACACAAGAAATACCGTTTGCACAGCCAGTATAAGGGGCTTATTGTATGGAAATAGCTGTATACTGCAGCATCGCCCGCTAGGACAAGGATAGGAACAATGGTGAGAAGGAGATCGAGGAACGATCAGCTGTCCAAACATAGCACATGCCGACATGCCGATTTGAGCATGCAGGGTGGCACCCACGGGCGTTTAAAACCGAGGCACGAACGATAGATGGTCCACCTGCCCCTTTCCTTTCTCCCATCGCTTCCTTCTGCCGACGCCCAGTGCGTATACGACCGCCGACACTGGTGTCGTGCTCTTGCTTCATTTTATTCTCCTTCATTTTCAAGCTCTCACCGCATCTCGTTCATTAAATCCATTCTTTTCCTTGCAATTTTGTCGAAATGTTTTCCAAGGCTCTTTGTACTGCTTTGCTGGGACTTTATTTCTCTGCATTGGCCGTTGAAGCTGCGCCTTACCATGGCTTTCAACAACAGTCTGATCAGCAATCCTGTGATGTGTGTTGAAAGATTTTGCTTTCCAATTCTCGTAGATGCTCACGGGACATATAGGTTCAGAGTCAGACTATTATCACCCAGACAGTAACTGTCACTGCTACCTCCGTCGTCGCCACTTCTACGTCGGGTACCAGCAACTCTGGGAGTGGTATGTTCTCCATGAATGCTCGATAGACCGTTCCTCACGTTGAGAACAGGTAATAGCTCAAACAACAACTCAGATGGGTCTGCAGCTGGAAGCGGCAGCTCTGATACTTCCGGTTCGAGTAGCAGTGGAAATAGTACGGCTGTCTTTGTTCATCTTTTGGTAAATTCCATTTTTAACTCTTTTTGAAGACAACAACACCGGCAACAACAGCTCAGGCAATAGTGGTTCCAGCAGCTCCGCAAACAGTGGTTCTAGCAGTTCTGGAAGCAACGCGAATGGAAACAGTGAGAATAATTACCCACATTGTAGATCGTCGACTGATGAGTACCAGGTGGCTCGGGGGGAAGCGCAACAACAACGTCCGCGGCGTCGGTATGTATCGTGAGCTGTATCCTATCTATGAAATTCACGACATTTCTAGTCGAACACTGGTTCGTCCGGTAACGGAAAATCAAACACCGGAAAATCTGGAAATGCTGCAAGCACATCGGCAGCCTCGGTATGTGCATCTGGCTTCCTTATGGTGCTGTGGCTAATGTTACTGTCGACAGTCTGCTACGGGTTCTTCCGGCAGCGGTAACTCTGGTAATGGTAACTCCGGTAGCGGAACAAACACCTCGAGCTCTGCTGCATCAGTGCGTCACATTCTTTGACCGTCTTTTCCCTTACTAAGGGCTGTTCATAGTCTAGCACAGCTTCTTCTGGTAACAACGCCACGGATAGTGGTGATGCTCAAACTTCTCTGAGTTCGTTCTTTTCGTTGTGTTATGATATATCCTCTCATCACATCATTATCAGCTCTGGACCCTGCTGTTATTGGTTCTGGCTTTGCTGATGATGGCCAAAGCCCACCGGTTGCTGGACAGTCTCCGTCCCTCACCACTACGAACAACTTCATTAACTTTTGCCTTACCGTCGATGCTCCTATCACCAATGGACAACAGATCACGGGCGGTTCCTGCAATCCTATCCCTATCGGCGCCATCCCCAGTACCGATAACATGCCGAGTTCCAAGTTCACAAACCCACAGAATTTTGGCACCATCAAGGCTAACACGGCGTTCGATGTCTCGATGGCTATTCAGAAAATGCAGACCGGCAACTTCGTTAATGCTACCGCCAACTACTTCGCCGCCCCTCAGCAGCTGAATGCCCAGGGACAGATCATTGGACACACACATGTTGTTATCGAGGAGTTGGATTCGCTCGACCAGACGACGCCTACTAATCCTAAGACCTTTGCGTTCTTCAAGGTGATTCTGTCCCTTTTCCAACGCATGAAGACGATTGCTAATATAAAATCGATCACAGGGAGTCAACGGAGCGGCGGTCAATGGCGTGGTCTCGGCCAGTGTCGACAAAGGTCTCCCAGCTGGTTTCTACAAGCTCAGCTCCATCAATGCAGCGGCGAACCACCAACCGCTCATTGTTGCGATTGCCCAGCATGGTTCCCTCGATGATGTGATCTATGTGAGTTTTTAATCGTTCTGTCCTTGCTCGGTGCCTTTACTCATCCCTTTGACAAGTTCACTGTCACTGATGATGGACAAGCCTGCAAGCAACTCTACTGCTGCTTCATCTGCGGCCTCTGAGAGTGTTTCGGCTACTGCGACGGCAGCTAACGGTACCGCCACAGCATCAGCTTCTGCGACCGATTCAGTCTCCGTTTCCGGTTCAGCTTTAGCTTCGATTTCAGCTTCGATTTCGGCGTCAGTTTCGGACTCAGTGGTAGCTTCAGCATCTGAAGCTACAGCATCTGCGACCGCTTCGACCAAGGGGGGCAAGCAGTCTTCGGCAACTGCATCTGCTTCAAGCAAGGGCGATACTGCGTCGGCATCTGCTTCAGACAAGGGCGATACTGCATCGGCTACTGCGTCAGCCACAGACAAAGTAGTGTCTTCGGCTGTTGCATCTGCTACAGATGTTGCTTCAGCCAGTGATGCGGCCTCTGCTACAGCAAGCGACGCAGCAGCTGCAGAAGCCTCGTCAGCATCCAATACAGAGAAGGGCAAGGGTAACGGGAAAAACTGAGTGACACCCCACACTTTTCACGCATAGATACCTCACGTCGGGCCCGTTGAGGTACCGGTCGTCTTTTAGAATGGGCTGGCAGAACGTATTTATTCATGATTCCCCATTCTTCGACTTTCTAGCAGTTGACTTGTTATACCCTTGTTTGTTTTCTGAATGTGATCGACGTGGAGCACTATATCAGAACTGAGATGAATTGGTGACAGATGATCTGCAACTCGCTACGAATACTAGTACATGTCCGTTGTCCATCTTTCTTTCAGCTGTCTATCTATTGGAAGAGTTTCGCATTTTCCATCAAGATGTTGTTCAACCCCTCTCTCTTCTCACACTGGTCGTACCTGAAGCTCGCAGCGATACGGTCCAGCTCGTCCTTCTCCTTCCCAATGAAGTGATCCGCCCACTCCTGCACGAGAAACTCGGCGACGAGGATGTTCCTCGCGAGCCTGCCGACTCGTGCATCGAGCTTCCACACGGGGAAGGGGTAGAGCTCCCGGAACTTGGGTGGGATCTCCTTCATGACGTGGTCTATCAGCGGTTGGTAGACGTGTCGGACGGCGGAATCGTCCGTGCCCCAGGCATCGACGGCAAGACGGTGTTTCTTGGCTAGGAAATCCTTGAAGAGTGCCATGTAAGGCGTCTCCTGAGACACATAGACCATCCCTTGATATCCGATATCCTTGTACAGCCAGATAGTCCAGCTGAGACGGTCCTTGTTGTAGATATCGAGTTGATCTTTAAGGACCTTGTAGCGCATGGTGTTGATGGCGTCCGTGGCATCCCCATCGTACTGTCTCCTCGCATAGACCGGGCCCCATTCGCCATTCCACACACAGAGCCCGCGCTCGTCCATCCACTCCCGTTTCTTCTCAGTAAGCTCCGCCTGAGCCTGCGCTGCTGCGGCTCGCTGCTCACGTAGTCCTCCGGCGGGGCGGGGAAGCCGAAGAGGGAGTAGTCGTGGATCGCATAGGCCGTGTTGTCCCACTGCTTGTGAAAGTCGCCAAAGTAGCTAAAGTCGGAGGCGAAGGTGTTGCCGTCGAAGAAGATAGCGTGGTCAGGGGTCGATGGCGCGGACAGCTTTGTGGATGCGGTCGTAAAAGGAGATGACGCGGGTATGTTTGGGGTCGGTGGGCTCGTTGATGGGGTTGTAGCCTGCGATCCATTTGTTGGATTTAGTAGTGCTCGGCGAGGTGTTCCCAGAGCCATACAGTGCGGTCCTGGAAATCTTTGTGGTTCCAGACTAGTAGATATCCAGTTAGAATTGTTCGTGTACAATGCGCAACAGATGGACGTACAGTTCGCAATATGTCCTCCATGGTCAGAATGCCAGTCGGTATTCTGCCCGCCAGGGGCGGTATGCAGATCTAAGATAGGTGTATATGTTATGCTGCGCACAGAGGTCGATCACTCGATCGAGGTGCTTAAATCCAGATTCCTTCAAAACGCGGGGATTCATATCATCTGCCAAGGAAAATCAACAAAAGTGACGTATAGGTGCTGCGGAGGGTGCATACCTTCAAAATGGTGGTAATTAAATGGGAGTCGGATGCAGTTCAGCCCGAGGCTGCTAAAGAAGGCCGCGTCGGCATCCATGAAGAAGTATTCCAAGAACTGTATGAAAGTTGGATAAAGAGTAATTCTGGAATAGCGGGTCTACGGACCTTGTCGAAGAAGAAATCGGACTTCTCTTGACCGATAGTCTCAGCCAAGGCATCGCGGATCTGAAATTCACAACCAGGATACCCTAGTAGCAGTTGGCTCCTGCCATGCTCTCGTGAAGATGTAATAATATATACCTGAAATAAAGTTCTCCATACTGCGACAATTAGAGGTAGCTTTGGCAAAGCGAGGAGAAAAAGACCCACTTCATCCAACCGCCTAGACCTGCTCCTCGGAGGATGACCTCTTTACCTTCCTCATCGACAATCTTTGTTCCAGATACTTTCAGCAGGGACATAGTAAGTGAGGATGAGGAGGTTCCATGGCGTGGGGCCCTTTAGTATCATGCTAATCGGACGATCTTCGCAAAAGGGAGAGCAGCTGGTCCATGAACGCCGAGGTTTCTCCGCGTTGAAGGCATTCGATTCTCAAAAATAGCCAGTTCATTAGAGCCGGCCGCCGAAAACGCAGAGGTGAGAAAGCGAATCTGCATTTGGAATTGATCTGCATCAGAGCAAAGCGTGGTATAAGAGGGAATAGGCCTGGATACTGTGTCTCCCCATTTAGAACTGAATGTGTGTGGGAGTATGAAAAGAGACCGGGACGCAAGTATGGGCGCTGGGCGAAGTTGTCATGCAGGCACTAGTATGTATGATGGCCAAAAAGCAGGCTTATCGTGAGGTATGAATCCTGAACGACAGACGAGAACCTGGAACGACGGCAGGACGGCACTTGAAACTCAAGAAAAAGTGATGATAATACTCCCGAGTACGGAGTATTTGGTTTGGCCTATCTTCACCACATTCATAGGCAATTTCGGGTAGGGCAGGGAATTTCATACCGACACCTGACCGAGTTGCCCACGGTAGCTTGGTACTTCGATGATATGTACGGCCCCTTCCATTTGCTGATGATTACGACGAGGATTGTTGTGTACTACCAGCGACAACTGAGCCTGGCGTCGAAAGACGATGAAGAGACCGCGTAAGCTTGGCAGGTCACATGCGGCTGTAGTCTAAGTCAGATCGGACTCATCGGGCCGTGACGTAATAGTAGACCACAACTTGCCGACATCCTGAATACTTGGAGACTCTATTGACGATAACATTAAAGTTTCACTAGCCTTCTCTCCCTTTATCAAGTTAGAGGAAAGGTACAGGACTTTACCGCTCGCGGCCTGACTCATTGCCATCACAAGTTCACTGACTACGAGGCACTAAAAAATGCTTCGGTAATCCAGAGCTTCCGCCATGGACTGCACCGAAGGACTTAACGGAATTTTCTCTGCTTGTAATCCTTTAAATTGACAAGATTACCGGGCTGTTTCAGCGAAACAAAGTATCATGGCAAGTTCATCATCGTTTACTTGCCCTTGTTTTCAATCATGATACACAGGCTGCTTGGTACCATATGATCCTGTTCCAACTTCCGCCTTCTCAAATAGGATTCGGTGATGCCACACCAATGCGACGGCCTTCAAAAGATTTGCTATTTCCAAAAATTCCCCTCTGCCGCTTTAACTTGTGGACGGTCGCTGGCCCTTCTGTTTGCCTTACTCCTGCACTACAGTTTGACAATTATGTATGCAGAAAGATATGACATGGCAGCAGATACAGACCACAAGAAAACACGACATAATTCAAACTACTATCTAGTGCTACGCACCCTCTTCGAGCTGGTCGTTGCGTACTACGAGAGCTGAACCAGCAAATTGGCTACAGATATCGACGATGACTGAGTAAGAAATATGGTCGCCCAGAGTTTCCTCGTCAAAGGGCTCCGTGGTTTTGCCACGCTTTTTTGAGGACTCGTTTGAGGCCAGATTATGGAATCCCAGCATGAATTGTTGGCAAAGGTCGTCAACCCAGGTTTGAAAATCATGGAAGCCTCTATTCACCATGGGGGAGGCGCCTCTCAACAAAAAGTAACCTTTCTCAGTTTTCAACTGAGCACGGGTGAGTGTGTACCAATGGTCGAATGGGGAGGCGACTTTTCTGCGTGCCTCTTGGGAAGAACTTTGCGTACCCACAAATTTGTAACGACAAAGGAGCAGGAGAATGACATAGAAAACGGACTCTACGTCATGTCGATAGAGGTGTTTGGGCGGTTGTCCATTCTCGTCGCTGGAGAGGAGTTCGTATGCCATGTAGGCCAGCGTTCCAGTGCGTTGGGTTGAGGAAGCACCAGTAGCACTTCTGAGGGAGGACAAGTCGAAATCATTGAGAACGCCACGTATACTACCGTCGACGGTTCGGCGCCACATGATATTCCCAGGACTGATGTCTCGGTGGAGAATCCTCGGGTGGTCATAGAGCCATTTGTGAACTACAGCGACAATCAGAAATCGCAATTAAAAATGAAGATGATATACGCACTCTGCAAAATGTCAAAAAAGACTTGAGCGTACTCTTCAACCGTCCGGAGTTCCTCAAGAGCATGCAACCTCTCCTGGACCGTGATTCTGCAGACACGGTGTTCATAATCATGGGTTCCCTTCTCTGCCCACTTTGCCTTTTCGAAGAGAGCCGTGATATTTGCTTGAGTAGAACCTGCGCCATAGCCAAAGTCCTGACACAGGAGAATGTCGGGTAAATGGTCTAGGGCCCAGTCCGGCTTCTTCCCTGTCTTCATCGTTCGCGCCTTGTCGCTGGCTATCTTCACCAGGTCCGCCTCCGATTTTCGTTGGACGGCAGGCCAGCTGATCTTGATAATCAGTTCTTTACCCTTCCACCCCTTGTAGTGCGATTGAGCCTCGACGACGCAAGTATGGCGACCGATGATAGCAGGCTGTCGTGATATGATCCGTCCAAGGGTGACCTCAACGTCAACCTCTTCATCACCTTCACCCAACTGCAACTTGAGCGAAAGCTTTACTCCTTGGAAGATATCTCTCTGATCGAAATCTCCCCCAACCTTACTACATCTTTCCGTATACGATTTATAGTTCTCGATGAGCGCCTTGTCAACGCACAACTCTTCTTGAATCCCCCGCTGCTTGGGCGTGAGTCCATGGAATGCAACAAGCATTGCACCGAACTCGTCCGTTATCAATGTGGTGTCGGTGGTGATAGTCGTAGTTGATTGTGATGCTTCTACTGATCTGAACATATCAATCGGTTTGCAGACCATGATGATAGAACGATCGTAGTAGAGGAGTTGTATGCGTCCCCCTACAACGAGAGCACCAAGACAGTGAGTACGAAATCCGGCGCTGGACAGAATCTCGAGTGCGTAACGGCCACATTGGAGCATCACTTGATGGCGAGTCTCGTGTCTGTCTTCCTCCCATGTCGGTCCATCTAATGCAAGGACTCCTTCTCTGAGAGAGTTGAGGGCCGTCGAATTTCCCGACCCTTTCCTGGCATCCGAAACATCAGGCGTCGCCTGCGAGCGTGCGTACTTGGAGCTGACACTAGGAGGTTCATCCTCAGAGCGACGCTTCTGCGAGGTGGATCCCGGGTGCGATGATTTGACAGGGGGCAGAATGCTGACGGGGTCGCGGCGTACAGTCTTTTTTACCTCTACTTTCCCCCGAGGATCCTCGCTGGCTAAAAGCAGCGATTAGTCGGAGAAACGTCCGATGAACAGATGTCACTCGCCAGATTTTAGAACTCTGTACTTAACCTCAGTGCCCTCGTCGAGCAGGGATACTTTAGTCTTGAATTCCTGCCAATGCATTGTCTGCGCCAAAGAAAAGTTATGCTTGGGCCGATTAGTCTTCATTTTATCAACATCATTCCCTGAACTGGTGAACATCGCACGAAGAACACCCAACGTATCAGGGACAAGCTCTGCCTTGCTGCCAATCACCGGCTTGGCGTCTTGTCGATAGACGCCCAGTCCGGAATAGTCTTTGGCACCTAAAACGTCAAAACCGAGGCTGTTACACATCACGCCGTAGGGATGGTAGAACGACTTTTCTCCAAGATTTCTCTCGTTGCACAAGTCGACGTACGTCTTCATATGCTGCTTGAATACAGGGTCGTCTCTAATGGCCTTAATCTTCTTGGTTATCTCGTCGTCCTTCTTCCATTCACGAGGAAGATGAAGAATGGTCGGAAAGAAATGTTCAGCGTGGACAAAAACACGGTCTCTGAGATCTTCTTCAATGTATCGGTCGAAATGAGCGGCAAGGTGATTCGCGGTAGCTGCGGGATCAACGGCCGGGGCGTGATTACTAAGTGGAATGCTCTGCACGGAAGAAAGAATATGTTCAGGGTGAGACTCATTTGGTGGGGTTTTCCTCCCTTGTGAGGGGTGGAGAGCAATGCCATCGTCCGCAACTGTCGAAGACATAGTGATGTTAGGAAAAATTTGAGAGGGGTAGAACGAGAGAAGGGGGTTGAGGAAGAATACAGCGGTAACCATTTTGACGCGTTTTTAAGGTCCCGTAGAACAATGGTGAGCCCGACGTAGGCAGTGGCAAGGTAGAGCAAAGTAAATTTGTGAACGGCACGTGGTCGTGTGGCTTCGGTCGTCACGGACAATGCCGGCACCACCGTTTTCTCATTAAACGTAGATATCAAATTTTCTTAACTTAGGAACTAGGAAGTGTGAAGATGGGACGATTCATGACCTGCCTCCCGTAAATGAAGACGCTTTCATTACAGTCCTGGTATCTAATCGTTGGATGACGTAAGTATAGAACCCATCCGCTTCGTTGCATGCGATGAGAGCGTCTCAGAAGGTGGTTGATGGGGTGGCGAGCCTAAGAATCAAAAACGGATTGAACCACTCAGATATGAAGAACGAATAAAAGGAAAGGAGGGTAAGGAGGACATCAAAGGTTTTGCGACAATCTATTTGGATGGAGATTTCCGTAACGCGAATATACGGTAGGCTTCGTTGGCATCACTGATAGGTTTGTCATGCGTAAACTTCGGACTGAGAATTTTGGTACCTGGAAGCCACTCAGTCTGTGCACCTGTTGCAGGTCAGCCAGATGGATCTCCTCATTTATGGACAAGTCGAACCTTTGGAGAGTGATACTGAGTTCTATCCTGACGCTATGAAATCATGGAATCATATCTCCACCGTGGGCCAGCCACCAAAGACAGACGAAACTTGAACCCACCTCCACCTTCACCACTCTCAATTTGAAATCTCGACATCATATACATTATGCCGTTGCAGGTCTCTGCTCATTGCATCGTCGAATGTGACATTCTGTGTGGAGGATAACTCATCCATTCAGTCCAAACGAGTGTACGAAAGGCGTCAAAACGAGCTGTTACATTATTGATCCAAGCTATATGAGATGCGCATCACAGGATGGTGGGAACGTCTGTTTGATGTCGTTTACCCGTGTAAAACTCGAGTGTAGCAGACAAAACTCGAGAAGGGGATGCAGTAGTCTTGGGTAATGCAGACCTCAGCATCAAAGTGAAATTGAGGCGCCGGGCAGCATAGGTAAAAGGAAAGAAGAGTGGCTGATTTCCTAGCTGGGTCAAAGCTCGGAGACGACACCAGGAAAGAGAGTTCACAATCGCGTCAAACCGCATCACCACATCATCGATGGTAGGACGATCACAAGGATTCTCCTTCACCATGTCTTCAACTAGCGGCCGTAAGAAGTCGAGACCAATTCTGGTCGGATTGCAGTGTTTTTTAGTCTGAAGATAAATGTTAGTATCAGAACGGTGTGATTTCGAGCACTTACATCTAAGAAGTACTCCCTGAGTAGATTCCCGAGGTAGTATATATCGGTAGGGAACGGATTACAATGCAATTCATCAAAGTTGCGATGTTCAGGTGCCGTTTTGTCCGCTCCCCGGAGGACAGATTCGTGAGGTATTCCGTCCGCTGGATCGTATCGGCGAGAATGACCAAAGTCGATGAGGAAGTAGCGCGGCCAACACGCGGTGCGGGTACAACTTGGCGAAGCGACACCGCTTTTGTCAGCCTTCATGTAAGGTTCTTCGGGAGCAAACCCCTTTGGATACACTTTTGTCGGATCCATCATGATATTTAATTTTGTACAGTCACTGATGAGGTTGAAGTTTAATCTTCGATGCATATTAACAGGAAAAGTCGAACCGACCGGTGAGCAACGAAGTTCTGGTGCATGAACTGGATACCCTGTTATCGCCTCATTCAGAAAAGTATCGGAAATTCACTCGTGAGCATACCTCAAATATTTGTCTAAAACATTCAACTACTTCCCCAACCGTGTCGAACGGAGGATCATCGAATTTCCGCAATAATGGTAGGACAAGAATTCCGAACTGTTCATATTTGAGAACTTGGAAAACAGGTATACAATGATTTCTGGGATCAAGAGAGAGAGGTGGCGACGAAAATAAGACTGATAGTTCGAATTCGGGGGAATCTAAGTCAAGTTTCTTCAGGACGACCTGTGAACCGTCGCTCAACCTCACCGCCGACATGAGAGCTCGTCGCTAGGAAGATCATAAGCAGAGTCATGGTGTACCACATATGCGTACCGGAAACCGGGCCCGGGCATTTAATTCTTCCATTATATTTGCAGGGGACCAAGAGGGATCGAACTTTCGAGGTAACTTGTAACCTGCCTTCTCCAGAAAAATTCTCGAATCGACCCAAAATTGGTCAAGAACTGGGTCGATAATGGGAGAGTAGAATCGGTGTTCGCTTGATCGGGGGCGCTTGGATTTCACCATGGTAGCGCTTTCTAAACCGTCGCCACGTGTTGTTAGTACACAACGACCCGGCCCGCGATCGCCTTTAGTACGCCATAATTTCTCCCGGAACTCGCGTCTGTCTACTTTGGCACTGTCCATACCTAAGGATTTTCGAATTCCACGGATGGGGGAGCAAGCATCGCGCAGCTCGCCGAAGACGGTAAATCTTTGATCCCTTCTTGAGCAGGCCGGAGTCAAGGTATCATGCCGTGTTTTTGTTACCAGTGACTGCAGATTTGGCCGTGTTCCTGTACGCTACGCTAGGTTTACTGGGAGTAACGTGTCTTATCCGTCCATGGAAGACCTCACTCCCGATGGTCATCGATACCTGCTCATCGTCATGTCTGTCGGATGGGTTTGAGTTCAATTGCTTTGCAGGCTGCAGCCTAGGATATTCAATGAAATGACAATGCAACGCACCCCAAGTCACAGATACATATATGTCTCCCCAAGTTCTCCTTCGGCAGTCAGCGTCTCGGAGAGTTCGAAAGGAGTATGTATCGGGTTTGAGGATGAATCCTCAGCCTCATCATCCATATCTTCTCTTTCTGATGTTTAACCCCTTCAGGGATCCCTCTCGCACCCGATAAAAACCATACTTGTGCAGGAAATGGGAAATAGGCCTTGAATGTGTCTCTCTTGCAGCTGTACTTTCCGTAACACATACTGCCCATAGTCAAGTCTCAGTCTCGTGCCATCAGAGTTCTCTGAAAACTCCCGCAGATGGTCTATCATTTGTCGATCCACAAAATATGCCATGGCAACATGTAAGGACAACATGAAAATATGAGCTGTATGAAACTACTATCTAGTACTACGCACTTTCTTCGAGCTGGTCATTGTGTACTACGAGAGCCGAACCGGCAAATTGGCTACAAGTATCGACGATGACTGAGTAAGAAACACAGTTTCCCAGAGTTTCGTCGTCAAAGGGCTCCGTGGTTTGGCCAAGTCTTTTGAGCGTGTCCTCTCGGGACTGAGCATTGAAACCCAGTATGAATTGTAGGTAAAGGCCATCAACCCAGACTTGAAAGTCATGGAAGCCACTCTTCACCATTGGGGAGGCGTGTTTCCACAAGAGTTTAGCCTTCTCAGAGCTCAGCTCATCACGGGCGAGCGTGTACCAGTGGTCGAATCGGGAAGGGACCTTTCGAGCCCGCTCCGTGACTACATCTTCGGAAGATTTGTGCGCCGGCACGAACTTGTAACGACAAAAGAGCAGCAGAATGACATAGAAAATGGACTCTACATCATGTCGATAGAGGTGTCTGGGCGGTTGTCCATTCTCGTCATTGATGAGGAGTTCATAAGCCATGTAGGGGAGAGTGCCGGTACGCTGGGTCGAAGATGCCCTATCAGCGTTTCGGAGGGACGACAAGTCAAAGTCGTTGAGAACGCCGCAAATATGTCCGTCGCTGGCACGGCGCCACATGATATTCCCAGGACTAATGTCCCGGTGGAGAATCCTTGGGTGATCATACACCCATTTGTGAACTACGGTGACGATCAGAGAGCATAATTCAAACATAGGGACGACATACGCACTCTGCAAAATGTCGAAAAAGACTTGAGCGTACTCCTCAACCGTCCGAAGTTCGTCAAGAGCATGCAACCTCTCCTGGACGGTGATTCTACAGACACGGTGCTCATAATCAAACGTCTTCTTCTCTGCCCACTCTGCCTTTTCGAAGAGAGTCGTGATATTTGCTTGAGTAGAATCTGCGCCATAATCAAAGTCCTGACAAAGGAGAATGTCGGGCAAATGGGCTAGGGCCCAGTCCGGCTTCTTTCCCTGTCATCATCGTTCGCGCCTTGTCTCTGGCTATCTTCACCAGGTCCGCCTCCGATTTTCGTTGGACGGCAGGCCAGCTGATCTTGATAACTAGTTCTTTACCCTTCCACCCCATGTAGTCCGATTTAGCCTCGACGACGCAAGTATGGCGACCGATGATAGCAGGCTGGCGTGATATAATCCGTCCAAGGGTGACGTCAACGTCAACCTCTTCATCACCTTCACCCAACCGCAACTTGAGTGAAAACTTCACTCCTTGGAAGATATCTCTCTGATCGAAATCTCCTCCAACCTTACCACATCTTTCCGTGTACGTTTTGTAGTTCTCGATGAGCGCCCTGTCAATGCACAACTCTTCTTGGATTCCCCGCTGCTTGAGCGTGAGTCCATGGAATGCAACAAGCATTGCGCCGAACTCTTCCGTTATCACTGTGGTGTCGGTGGTGATAGTCGTAGTTGATTGTGATGCTTCTACCGATCTGAACATATCAATCGGTTTGCAGACCATGATGATAGAACGATCGTAGTAGAGGAGTTGTATGCGTCCCCCTACAACAAGAGCACCAAGACAGTGAGTACGAAAGCCGGCGCTGGACAGGATCTCGAGTGCGTAACGGCCACATTGGAGCATCACTTGATGGCGGGTCTCGTGTCTGTCTTCCTCCAATGTCGGTCCATCTAATGCAAGGACTCCTTCTCTGAGAGAGTTGAGGGCCGTCGAATTTCCCGACCCTTTCCTGGCATCCGAAACATCAGGCGTCGCCTGCGAGCGTGCGTACTTGGAGCGGACACTAGGAGGTTCATCCTCAGACCGACGTTTCTGTGAGGTGGAGCCCGGGTGCGACGATTTGACAGGGGGCAGAATGCTGCCGGGGTCGCGGCGTACAGTCCTTTTCACTTCTACTTTCCCCCGGGGATCCTCGCCAGCTGGATGCAGCGATTAGTCGGAGAAGGGTCCAATGAAAAGATGTTGCTCACCCAATGTCAGAACTCTGTATCTAACCTCAGTCCCCTCGTCAAGCAGGGACACTTTAGTCTTGAATTCCTGCCAATGCATTGTCTGCGCCCAACAAAAGTTATGCTTGGGCCCATTATTCTTCATTTTATCAACATCGTTCCCTGAGCTGGTGAACATCGCGCGAAGAACACCCAACGTATCAGGGACAAGCTCTGTCTTGCTGCCAATCACCGGCTTGGCGTCTTGTCGATAGACGCCCAGTCCGGAATAGTCGTTGGCACCTAAAACGTCCAAAGCGCTGTTACACATCACGCCGTAGGGATGATAGAACGTCTTTTCTCCAGGATTTCTCTGGTTGCATAAGTCGACGTAGGTCTTCATCTGCTGTGTGAATACAGGGTTGTCTCTGATGGCCTTAATCTTCTTCGTTATCTCGTCGTCCGTCTTCCATTCACGAGGAAGATGAAGAATGGTTGGAAAGAAATGTTCAGCGTGGACAAAAACACGTTCTCTGAGATCTTCTTCAATGTATCGGTCGAAATGAGCGGCAAGGTGATTCGCGGTAGCTGCGGGATCAACAGCCGGGGCGTGATTGCTAAGTGGAGTGCTCTGCACAGAAGAAAGAATCTGTTCAGTGCGAGATCCATTTGGTGGGGTTTTCCTCCCTCGTGAGGGGGGGAGAGCAGTGCCATCGTCCGCAACACTCGAAGACATAGTGAGGTTGGGAAAAAACTGAGAGGGGTAGAACGAGAGAAGGGGGTCGAGGAAGAATATAGCGTTAACCATTTTGACGCGTTTTTAAGGTCCCGTAGAACAATGGTGAGCCCGATGTAGGCAGTGGCAAGGTAGAGCAAAGTACACTTGTGAACGGCACGTGGCCGTGTGGCGTCTGTCGTCACGGACAATGCCGGCGCCACCGTCTTCTCATTTCCTTGTTCCTAAGTTAAGAAAATTTGATATATCTACGTTGTTTGTTCCTGGTACATGTAAGTACTAAGCACACCTTCATGTTCTCAGTTTACCATGATACAGTATGGCGAGTCGATTCACGGTTGGGATAAATCGTGTCTATCAGCTCTCCAAGATCAATACGAAGAGCTCTACATCTTCCAGGGAGATGATATAAAATGTGAAGATAAGAAGATTCATGACCTGCCTCCCGTAAATGAAAAGGCGTTCAATACACTCCTGGTATCTAATCGTTGGATGAAGTATGTATAGAACCCGTCCATTCCGTTGCATGCAATGAGAGGGTCAAACAAGGTGATCCATGGGGGTGTGAGCCTAAGAAACACAAACGGATTGGACTACTCAGATATCAAGAACGAGTAAAAGGAGGGAAAGGAGGGAAAGGAGGACATGAAGGGTTTCGCGACAATCTATGTAGATGGAGATTTCCGTAATACGAATATACGGTAGGCTTCCTTGGTATCATCGATAGGGTTGTCTTGCGTAAAATTCGGGCTGAGAATTTGGTATCTGGCAGCCACTCAGTCTGTCCACCAGGTCAGACAGATGGATCTCCCTATTTATGGACGAGTCGCACGTTTCGAGAGTGATGCTGAGTTCTATCCTGACGCTATGAAATCATGGGATCATATCTCTACCGTGGGCCAGCCACTAAAGACAGACGAAACTTGAACCCACCTCCACCTTCACCGCTCTCAATTTGAAGTCTCGCCATGATACACATTATGCCGTTACAGGTCTCTGCTCATTGCATCGTCAAATGTGACATTCTGTGTGGAGGATAACTCGTCGTTTCAGTCCAAACGAGTGTACGAAGGCCGTCAAAACGAGCTGTTACATTATTGATCCAAGCTACCGGGCCTGGGCGTCTAGCTTTTCCATTTCGTTTGCAGGGGACCACGAGGGATCGAACTTTCGTGGCAACTTGTAACCTGCCTCCTCCAGAAATAGTCTCGAATCGACCCAAAATTGGTCAAGAACTGGGTCGAGAAGGGGCTCAGTATTGACTAGGGGTCTTCTGCTTGGTCGGGGGCGCTTGGATTTCTTCTATGGTGGCACATTTCAAGCTTCTAAACCGTCCCCACGTGTTGTACACAACATTCCGGCCCGCACTAGCCTTTTATAATTTCCGCCGGAACTGTTGCTCTTCGCCGAGGAGAATTGGCCGTTCTCAAAATTGTGGAAGGAAATGGATATATACCAACCTACATTTCGCCATAGAGACTGTAACGACGCTCCCAATAGTCCCATACGACGCTAACCGCTGGATTTCGACGCGTCACAGCACGACAAAACTTGTCTGTGGGGACTCTAAAGATTCTGATACACGCTCAGTAGAGGGTCTTTATTCGAGGACTGTGAACATCCGGCATCATTGAACGTTGAATATCCTCGTATGGTCCCCGATGATTTCAGCCTCAAGCAAACCAGGCGGAAATGAATGATCCGCAGAGCTGAAGAAGTTTGTTAGATACGTTTTAATCTGCCGTAAATTAGATTGAGTTGGCAGAGCGGAATTCTGTTTCTGACTCGACAAAAACGTTATGTGAAAGCTTTTGCATAGGTTCCCGCAGAAACTTGGGCATGTCGTGACTGGAGTCGGTGGGACCTGGAGTGAGGATGGAAAGACAAGGGAGAAGTCGGCCCGTTCCTCCGACACATGTTCGCTTCTTTGATTTCCTACCACCACAATGGATGCGACCTCCCTTTCCTTACATTCTCTTTCCCTCCACTGTCCTCTTTCGATAATAAGCCAGGATTACTCTTCATTATCTTTTTCTCACAGGTCTATCGCTTATGTCTTGACACTGAAGAACCGTAGGGGCACAAAGATTATCGTCTTTTGTGCATCAAGATTCAGGCCCAGGTATGAAGTTCGTATGATGTATATATCATGTAAACTGATCATTGTCTTCTCCGCAGAAATTTCTTTGGTATTTTTGCTAGCCAGACGGTTTCTACACGCCTAATAAGGCGTATTGCCTTCCAACAACCTGAGGTCCGCTTGAGAACAGGAGGTCCCAGTTCGTGGCTTTGGGTCCGGGCTCGGATCTGAGGCCAACCGAAAAATTGTGACGCTCATCTGCTCCATCACTCACTCCCTCACCCACACGGTTCCAGCTTCACTTAGAGTCTTTGTCCAATGTTCAACATCACAAGGGTTGGAGGTCAACGAATCATAACTATGCACGTTCGAATCTCCAGTGGCACATGTTTCGTTCGTGAGAGGTGAAGATGAATCTATCGACGCACGAGGTCATCACACCATCATCAACGGGAATATATAAAGAAACGCCACAGACCTCTTCCTTTCCTCCAAAGCGAGAATGCTTAGCAATATTGGGTTCACTTTGATCCTCCTGGTCCTCTTTGGCTTCCAAACCTCCTCGGCAACGGTGCGAAATAAAATCGTCTTGACCAACGATGATGGCTGGGCAGTAGCAATGGTCCGGGCGCAGAATAACGCTCTGAAGGGGGCGGGATTTGATGTACGTGTCATTCCTCACTTGAAGTCGATGCATCTGACTGGAGACAGGTCGTTCTTTCTTGTCCAGCCGAAAACGAATCTGGCACAGGCTCGTCTAGCGCGCCGCCAACGATACTCCTCATCCCCTGCGAATTCAATACGTGCCCGATCTTCTCTCCCCCCGAAGGATTCAACGCATCTGACCGTATGTGCTCATCTCTTCTCGACATTCCCTCCGGGCTGAAATATCTTAGCGCGCCTGAACTACGTCAATTCCTTCCCTGTTGATGCTGTCAGGTTTGGAATCAAGACACTTGCACCACAATTCTTCGATGGTAGTGCACCTGATTTTATCGTCAGCGGTCCGAATGTGGGAAGTAAGGACGTTATAAGTTCACCACTTTTCGTTGCCTGACTACTGGTATGCAGACAATTTGGGATCAGGCATCCAGGGTTCCGGCACAGTGTAAGCTTGTCTCGTAATAATTCACTTCACCCTATCTTACGGTCGCTTGCAGAGGCGCCGCGTGTGAAGCTGCTCGGGAAGGTATCCCGTCCGTCGCGTTTTCGGCATCTACGGCTTCACAGATTTCCTTTACCACTCTCGACTCTGACCCCAACTCCACCAACACGCTTGCGGCATTGGCATACGCCCAGTTGAGCGTCAAGTTCGTGCAAGCTCTAACGGCGGAAGAGGGCCCCTTCCTCCCTCCTAATATTAGCATCAACGTTAACTACCCATCTGTTTCCCTGTGCCCGAATCCGGAACCCTCAGATTTTAGCTTCATACTTTCCAGGGTGCTTCAGGACGACACTGCGACGGACGTTGAACAGTGCGGGACAACACACCTTCCTGCAGAGTCTAGTGTTGTGACTCAAGGATGTTTCGTGAGCGTAAGCGTGTTCAATGCATCGAACAAAGCGGATGTAGGTGCCGATACGCAGGCGTTTGTGTTGAATCGTATTAGCGGAATTCTGTCGTGTTTGCCTTGATTGTATGTCATTTTTCATCTTGATGCAATTAACCACCTCGTTCAGAACTGACATCTATCCTAGATGTTCCATTGTATCTGAGCGAGGGCCAGATCATTACATGCACATAACGTTTTTGTCTTTTGCGTGCTTTCATTCAGATTCACTGCACGAAATGATATGCGAATTATTTGTGTCCCTTCAAGAACGTCTTCGCGAATAAGATCTGGGGTCAGATAATACTTTGACAATCTAACCCTGTCAATATCCTGTCGTCTGTCGATTATGAAGACCCTGTGATCGACGATCGACTCATTTCTTGGGCGTTGTTGATCCGCCCATTATAAGGGTGATGGATGAAATTATTGGATCTGTCGAGAGGGATTTGACTCCGCGGGGGACTCAGCAACATACGTGTCCTCTGGGCTGTTTCCATCCTGCAATGTCATCAATGCTGACGTGATCTTTGACGTGGGATCCGACTTTCAGTTTTGAAGAGATTCGATGTCAAGGTTTGATACCATTCGTACCGAGTTGTTCCCACAGGTCGCTTAATAACCTTTGAGTCCCGAGTGATCATCATTTCCGCTCAGGAATCGGGCTTTCTGCGACATCTGATTGTTGGGACAGTCAAGCGAATAATTTCCACCGTTCCATATGGGATGGCACAAATAAGAGTGTCCGTCACCGGGGTTCGAAGATCAAGTGCGGGAGTCATCAATTATTGGCCTGATGGAGCCATCTATCATAGTCCTGTGATGATGGTTAGGTGTGTTTAATTTATTTCCTCTGATGTTTCATTCCCAGCTGACAATTTGGCAAAATGTTTTCAACCGCATAATCTGCATAGCATTATCATGAAAGCCATTGTTCCTTGGTCAAGTAGCATTTTCAGTAACCACGTTTTCCATCAGTCTCGCCTGATACTAACACAGCGCTGTATCAAATTCCAGAATCACGACCACTCGGTCTTCGTGGGTCTTGTTTTTGGATCTCCGTGTTTTGGCACCTGCTTTCGGTCTTCGGTCCTAATTCCTGATTCCAACAGTCTCCTATCAAGTCCTCCATTCAAGAGCGCGTATTTCACCTTTCAGTCTTCGTCTCTATCCCCCAGAATCTCTGCTCCTTCTCAAGCATCATCTGCAATGGCCCCTCATACTATTGAATCGAACTACGATCTTATCTTCGCTGGCGGTGCGCGTCTCTTGCTAGCATCGTCTATGTCCTTACTGATGATGCGTAGGAGGAACTGCCGCATGTATTATCGCTGGTCGTTTGTCCAAAGCAGACCCCAACCTCAAGATCCTCATTCTCGAGGCCGGACCTACTACCAAGGACAAGTTAGAACACATCCAGCCCGGTCAATACATCACCCACTTGGCTCCAACCAGCAAGACAATGCAGTTCTACGAGTCTAAACCTAGCGAACACGTCGCGGGTAGGGCTGTTGTAGTTCCTTCTGGACGCTGCGTTGGCGGAGGTGAGCATTGCAGCCGTGATGATCATGAAGATGTATCAAATTGACGCGATCAAGGCTCTTCCGTTAACTTCATGTTATACAACCGTCCCGCTGCGTCTGACTTTGACGCCTGGGAGACAGAATTTGGCAATGAAGGCTGGGGATCTAAGGACATTATCCCTCTGCTCCAGAAGGTGCGCTGAAAATAGACATATACCAACTCACTTGATGAAACTTGTTCATGTGGCAGGCTGAAACCTACGAGGTCGACCCCACTAGGAAGACCCATGGTTCCTCAGGTCCCATCAAGGCATCTTTCGGAGGGAACACTGAAATGATGGAGATCCCTAAACAGTTCCTTGAAATTGGTCCCAAATTCGAAAAGGACCGACCGGAATCTGAGGAGGGAAACAACCTCGACCCTGAATCAGTCAATGTATTTTTCGTGAGTATGACTCAGTTGATTATCATCTAGGATGGACTGACATCCTTGACAGAGAATGCCAAAGTATGCCTATCGACTTTATAATCGCCGAATTTGAGTTGATCCTCATCTTGATCAGATTCATTTCGAGTAATGGACGCCGGTCCGATGCTGCCGTATGTCGATCACACTCGTCTTCTACAGCGTGCTTATTACAGTTAACAGCATCATTATCTCTACAATTCTGAAAGCAAGAACATGTCCGTGTTCGACGGAACACGAGTAAAACGTGTGATTTTTGAGTGCGTTATCGAGTTCCCTTTCGGAACGTCAGCTGACAAATTGTAGGGGAACCCGAGCAGTCGGCGTAGAATATGTTTTCGACAAGCAGGTGTATCCTGATGCAGAGCAGACTGTGCATACGGTCCACGCAAGTCGCCTTGTGGTCGTCTCTGCGGGTGCCATGGGTAGCTCCCTGATACTTGAGCGATCGGGTATCGGCGCTGCGACGATCTTGGACAAGTTTGGTATCAAGCAGGTTGTGGATCTCCCCGGGGTAGGCAAAGACTACGACGGTAAGTAGTTAGCGTGCTCTGGAAACAACTGTCGCTATATCAGGTTCTCTAGATCATCCATTCCTCGTAACACCGTATATTGCGGATGGGAACGCCGAAACATATGATCCTCTTTTCCGTGGAGAGCCTGAGGAATGGGGTAGTAAGTTGGAGTGCTGACGCTAACTGCGGGAATCACGCATGCTGACCCAACTTACTTTCCAGAACTTTTGACCCGATGGGCCGTTGACGGTTCTGGACTAATGGGAGGAAAGTAAGCGGATCCGTCTTTCACACACATATCTCTGAGCATTGATCGTTCCCTCAGCGGTGTGGATGCAGCCATCAAAATGCGTCCTCGGGAAGACGAACTCGAGGAATTAGGTCCTGATTTCCAGGAATACTGGAAAAAGAGCTTCGCCGGCAAACCGGACAAGCCTTTGTTTTGGCTGAGCGCCTTGGCTGGGTATGCCGGATGTTTCTTTCATCTCTGGATCAAATCTCATGGTCTGATTAGCCTTCCTGCGGACCAGTCTGCATTGCCTCCGATCAAGTTCATGGCGTCCGGATGTTTCCTCGTAGGGTTTCTGTTCCTAGATATTTTTACCGTACTAAGTCTGTTGTGCAGGGATATCCTGCCTCCCGTGGACATCTCCACATCGCTTCAGATGATATCTACGCTCACCCTGACTTTGACTCAGGATTTTTGAGTCAGTGAGTAACGAGGAGAAAAGTTCCTTGCTTTGTCCTGATCTTTTGAATTTAGTCCGGCAGATGTCGCCGCCCTTCGATGGGGTTACAAGAAAGGTCGGGAGTTAATTCGCCGATTAGCTGTATATCGCGGCACACTAGCTCCCGCGCATCCCCAGTTTGCTGCGGGTAGCCCTGCAGCTGCCGCCCTCGCTGAGAGCGGCCCCGTTGCGTTGGATGCGCCGAAAATCACTTATAGCAAGGAAGATGATGAGGCCATTGCCGCGAATGTCAGGAACTTTGGTGAGTTTGTGTTCTGGCTCACCAATCTTATTCTCATCATTTAAAAACCCATGCGCTCAGTTGCAACAACTTGGCATTCCGTGGGTCACATCATTGTTTTTTTTTCAATGTAATGTTGATGTCGTATGGTAGCTCGGCACTTGTCCCATGAAGCCCAGAGAGCAAGGTGGAGTCGTCGACAAGGACCTCAACGTTTATGGCGTTACAGGATTAAAGATTGCTGGTCAGTACTGGCGTCGTCTATCTTTCGTTTATTTGACAGTTACGTTTTCCATAGATCTCTCTATTCCGCCCGCTAATGTCAACTGCGTAAGTCGGGGTAGCCTCTTAGCATCTGATTCTAACTCGGTTCTACGCAGAACACTTACTCCGCCACCCTGGGGATTGGCGAGAAAGCGGCCCTCATTATCGCTGATGATCTTGGAATTGAAGGTGTTTAAAGTTTACTCCTCTCTGCCCCTTAGTTGCCCTGTGCCTTACAGCATGTTGAATATATGTATTTTTCTGTGCAAGAATAAAATCAATCATTGGCCATTCAGACTTAAATTGATATCCACGCTGCGCTGCCGAAGCGTCGCATACGCCCTTGGATTGCGAAAGAGTCGCTGGCAGTAGAATACCCCCAGATGTCAAGGAAAAGTTCGAACCCAACCGGAACTGATGACGATGATGCCAACAGTGATGACTTGAACCCAACGGATGATCAACAAAACTGAATGCCAATGTCACCCTTCAAATGTCGGGCAAACCGGCAAGTGCTGAACAACGTGGCCATGGGAAACTGCCACCATACGGCATAGACTATCAACTTCTCAAATGTAAGCGCTGCTGTATCATTTAGAACTACGTCGTAGAACTTATCTCAACTGATCGCACAGGTGTAAATGTCCATCAAATGGCTGGATGTCTAGAGCGTCTTGTCGACTGCCCCAGAAGCTACAAGAATGAATGAGATCAGGGCGCACGCGAGTAATGTGTTTTAGGAAAGTTATCGCAACAATACGCTAGGGTAATCGTCCGAATGCGGTATCTTGTAATGATGTCCGCTCTGCAATTCTGTAACAAAGACCCAGTCTTCCTGGATCGACAGTTCTGATGTAACCCGTTGATCGTATCTTACAGGAATTTACATACCAACCTCAAGACGTTGTGGTATAGTGAATGATCGTATCAGTAATCAAATTCTGATACACTTGTGGGTTTCGTCGCAATGTAAAGCTGCCGAGAGGCGCGGTGAATTCCATAAAGGTCTGAGGAACCACGGTAGACCGTATCTATCCTCAGGACATACCATGGCTCCCGTAGAGATTCCCGGCGTCAATGTTCCTCTCCTGTGAGTTCTCATTTCCCAACTACCCAACCAAGTAGAGTTTCGTCGATAAAGATACTAACGACTTACGTACTAGCACCGGCCCACTGGTATGCCGGACGTGAGCTCAGGATTCGTCAGACTCTGAAAAGCTTTCTAGGTCCTGGGGTATATGTGGGGTTATGGCCTCTTTGGCGTTCTTACAGTACAGATGTGTGCGTATCATCTCAATTCGTGTGTTGTCTAAAGTATAGTCCTGACGGATCGTACAGACATCTATTACATCCATTTCAATTCTAAAGACGACTGGAAGATGAGGCTATACGGTTTGTTCTACCGCCGCTCTTCTGCTATCATGCTAATCCAGACACAGTCTGGTTTATATTCCTCCTCGAGCTTATATTCACCATCTTTTCAACCATTGCTGCATGGGATCAGTATGGTCCGGGATGGGGTGACGTCAACTCCATTCTTCTCATTGACTGGGCTTGGGAACCACTTCCATCCCTGAATGGAACAAGTGAGTTTCGCTCGACCTAGTTGCAGTGGCGAATACAGTCTCATGGTATTTCAACAGTTTCGGCCATGGTCCAGACTTTTTATGTCTGGAGAATATATAATCTGACAAAAAATATCTGGATTTCGGTTTTCATCGAATTGGTGTGTATCTGAAGCCCGAATTCCTTCGCTCATGCTCATTTCCGAATTTTGTCTTCCAGGTTGCCATTATGCAATGCGTTTTCGCTTGGTATTTTGGAATATCGGTATGTGGTACCCCTCATATTCCACCTTCGCCGTAGCTCAATCTAAGCAGGTATCAGTTCAAGGGCTTGGCGTAGATAAGCTCGTCGCTCTAACGCCCGAAGTCAGCGTGCGTATCTGTCGTAATTTCGATATGAGAGTTTTCTAACTAGGCTATAGGCATGGCTTGCGGGAAGTGCTGCCTGTGATGTAATGATCACAACAACGATTGTCTTCGTAGTACGTGAACCGGTTGAGTCCATCTCTTCTTATTTGAACCAGCGAACAGTTATATCGCGCAAATTCGCGGTCCAACTTCAGCCAAACGACGAGTGTTGTCACAAAGATCATACGTTTCACAGTAGAAACGGGGCTCCTTACTGCCGCTGCCGCTGTGGTAGAGCTGATTCTATGGTTGGCTCAATCCGAGTTTAATATACATTTCATTGGGTATGCAGTCTTTTCTGACCTTCATCGATCAATCGTCTAATCGTTGTGTACTGCTAGTTTCCTCGTTCTGGGAAAACTGTTCGTCGAAATTCCCATTTTCGCCTATCCCCACGTATTGACCCCTTTTCTTTACAGATACTCCAATGCCCTAGTCGCCACCTTGAATTCTAGAGCTCTCATCTTTGGATCTGTACATACTGGTGCTTACACCAATTCATCCGGCTCCGCTGGGCCTCACGCTTCGAACCCGTTCTGGGACGAGGGGGCGAAGAGTCAAACACACTCTATCGGCACACGATCTCAAACAGTGCATGTCACTAGGACTACTGAAGTTCATGACGACGACTCTCATGAAATGATTGTAGTATCGGTGGGTGTTTACTCCTTTGACTCTTATAGCCATCTAACATGCAATAGGATCTGAAGCGGGCAGCTAGCGACGGTTTGGAAATCGGTTCTCATGGTCGTGATGATGAAGGAAAATACGGCGGACGTCGTGTGCATCTACCAGTGTGAAATTAGCCTAGGGGATCAAGAAGGGTGTCAGATGTACTTAGTACTACGCTTAATTTATATCTGTTGTATGGGTGTCTGTTGTATGTTTGCCTCGCATACATAGCTGTGATGATTGTCACTTCGCAGACGTCTGAACTTGTTACGACCATTGCAAGTCGTTGGAGGTCACAGTGGGCGATTGGTAGGCGAACTCGGCAATTTCCAGGTGGTATTTGACACGTGGACTCTCTTGAACTAGAATTGCACTGAAGCAAGTCCCGCTGACGCATTCTATACACATGCAAATCGTAATTTTCTACACTGGTTGTAACCTCACTGGGCCACACTCTCGGCCACCTGCTTATCTCAGCTCCGCTTGCACAAGGCGTTGAACAGCTGGGCAACTTACTACGACTGTAGGCTGGCTGTCGGGCAACTGCCAGGTATGAGATGTTGATCAAGGACGACTAGGTTATCATTACTCTCATCATTTCTGCATCAACATTCTCCTGACACTGATCCATTGATATCGCCAGTAAACGCAACCTACACTCATGATCAGTCATGCCACATTGCCACCGTGCCACCTACCGTTGGGTTGAAAACGAGCACCAAGTATCTTGAGTAATCTGTCTATCAAGGCCATCGGTTTTCAAAACGCTTCTGCCCGATCCCCCGATGCCGTTATACGGTAAATGGAATCTCCAGTTCTCAGATAAGCGTAATTCAATTGTCCTACCCCACATTCTAGGAAGGCAACTCACTATCTCTTACCATCGACTACAGGTGTCAGGTCTGTAACTCTCCGCCTTCGATTTAGCTCGGTCTCCGTGATATTCTATCATTTAACTCGAAGGATTGTGAGAGTACGATTTGACAGTTCAGGAGAAACTATTATTGGGAGGCCTTGCTCCACGTCAATTTCGGATCTAAATTATCTATATCCTCCGTGCTGTCTCTAGCTGTATGCTCAGCACGGCTCAAGTATACTCAATGGACGTCTGTATCATTCTAAGGCTGAGACAGAAGATGATGATGGTGCTCAGCTACATGTGCTTTCGCCAGTATTGTCCAGCTAAGCTCTGATGACCTCGGGCCACCAGGGGAAACTTTTCATCGTTCACACGAATTAGGCCGGAGTGCACATTCGGGACAGTAGATGCGTCTTCTAGTGTCATAATCAGCTGACAAAGGTTTCAATATGTTTAATACAGATGACCCTCAGGATCAGGATCGAAACAGACAATACCTCAATTGAGGCGGTCCGCGTTTCTGTTCCTGTGATGCGGAGTGTACACTGTACACCTTCACGCACGTTGCGGTCAAAGGTCCTTACAGATGAACTTTGGATCATCACGAAGTCTCCGTACACGACAGGAATCCCATTGTCGTCCTTGTCGTCTCCGGTAACCTCTGCAATTTTGCAAGACCTTACAAATTCCCGATCGCGGATTTGAAGCATCAAGGGACTCGCCCAGTTCCGAAAGCGAATTGGGCCGCATCATGGAACTTTGACGGTCTCCCGATGATGAACAGGAGTCCCCACGTTGCAGCTAGGGAGCTGCAATAATCTTTAGCATTCCTCATATGGCTATTTTGAGTCAACCATCTTTAACATTCCATCCCACCATGCGCCTAATGCTGCCAATCAGACAGAAGGAACTTATTGAAGGCCGGCTCGGCATATGTTCTAATCATGACCGAGATCATTTCATCACAAAGCCTCAAGTTCTCGCACAAAAAATTGATGATCATGCTCATATCAATAAAGCATCATTTCACCCGAGCCCTCATCAAAACCAGGCATTGTGTGCTTTGCCTCTGGGCGCGCGGTTCAAGGCACGAGAATAGTATACTAAGGTTCGGTTTACATATATTCGGGGATTTAAAACCTGCAAGCACAAACCGAATGTTCTTTTTACAGATGTTCGGCCTCGTGACCGCGAGTGCTCCCGGGGAAATCCTAACAGAAGGACGCCGAGGAGTGGAGATACTGATATGAAGAAGTACCCCGATTTGAACATGTTTTAGTCTCAAACACCGATATAGTGATGTCCACGAATCTCTTATACAAAATGTCCAGACTACAAAAACGGAACCACATGGGGTTCTTGTTGCGGGACCATGGAGACCCATCCAGCCCACTCAGCCCTCACGTACCCTCCTCTAGATGGGTCCCTCCTACTCCACGAATTCCCTGACTTTCATCTCCATCACAATGCCTCTCATCCACTGTTTGTATACGCCGAAGAGGACAAGGAACTCCTGCATAAAATCTCCCACCTCGAGTTCTGTCGCGCTGTTCACCGAGTTGCTCATGCTGTGAACCATTTTCCTCGAACGACACCCATTGGGGTTCTTGTGGTGACAGATACAATCCTATATCATGCTCTGTTCTTTGGTTTGATGAAAGCGGGTCATACGGTGTGTTGCGAGCATCTTACACCTGGTCTAACTTCTGATATGCCTCGAGCCATATCTCCTGTCACCGAGAAATTCCGCTGCCGCCACAGCCAAACTTCTACAGGATGTCGGCAGTCGCCACCTCGTGGCTTCGTCAGCTTTCAAAGCTCTTGTCGAGGAAATCCAACTCGAGCTTGAATTAGAATTGTCTGTCAATATCTCGGTCTCTGAAGTGCCGTCTCTCGATAGCATCTTCCCGAAACTAGGTTCAGAGACGCGAGGGGATCCATTCACGCCCTACGTGTCTACCACACGATCTCCATTGACCGATGTTGCCTTCTACCTGCATTCTTCGGGTAGCACGGGATTCCCCAAGACCATTCCACAAACTCAAACATCGATCTTACACTGGTGCTCGTTTCGTGCGTTATCTTCTTTCACTGCTGTTCCCTCCATTGAAGGTTCTGAACCAGAGTCCATACGTGATTTGATCTATCAGCCAAGTCTTCAAATCGGTGGTTTCATGTTACCGTCCTTTCACACGCTTGGGATATACTTTCAGATTTTGACGCCTCTGGTTGGCTTACGAACTGTTGCCGTTTATCCACCGCTGTGTAAAACCCCCGCCTCCCAACCATTCACACCTTCGCCCGGAAGCGTTCTGGAGCACATTACCCGTACACAGTCCAACTCTGTGGTCGCTATCCCTGCAATCATTGAAGTATGGGCTTCTATCCCTGCCGCAGTTGATGTTCTTCGCAATTTGCAAATCGTGGTGCGTCCTGCGTTCGCAATGTACGAGATAGTTCAATAAATCTATCTCCAGTGGTATTCGGGAGGAACATTGTCTGCGAAAGTTGGCAACAAGCTTCATGCAAACGGCGTTACCCTGTCGTCAGTGTATGGAGCCACCGAGTTCGGAGCGCCTGTGCATACTATCCCGCTTTCCGCTGATGTAAAAGCCGGCGAATGGTCATGGATACGTTTTGACTCTCGGGCAACCATTCAGATGATACCGCACGGCGATGGTCTATTTGAGGCACATTTTATGGTGTGTTCCCGAATTCGCCGTGATGCCCAATCGAAGACTCATTGATTTTCTCAGACCACGGAAAAGCATAACGTTTCAGTGCACAACTTGACTGACGGCCTTGGCTTTGCTACGGCCGACTTATTTCAGAAGCACCCTACTAAGGACCTGTGGAAGATGTGAACGTTACCGCTTTGAATTGATGTTCCGTTCTGACGCCCCTGCCCTAGAGCCGCGAGGATGGATGACGTTGTTGTTCTTTCATCTGGAGAGAAGGCCTATCCCGGGGCCAATGGAAGACATAATTAACTCGAGCCCATTGGTAGTGGGGTCGGTCATGTTTGGTCGTGAACAACCTCAGGTTGGAATTATTGTGCAGCCGAAGAACGCCGTACCCGACGAAGAGACCGCTGCGTTCATAGACGCCATTTGGTAATTATTCGTACTTCTAGCCTCTGATATGAACCTGGTTTTTACATATCTATTTAGGCCGGTAGTGGAAGAAGCAAATCACCAAGCCCCGGCCTTCAGCAAAATTTATAGGGATATGATCATAATTGCGCCACCAACGAAGTCCCTTCCCAGGTCTTCGAAAGGAGGCATTCACAGAAAGTCATCCCTAAATGCTTTCAGTAGTGAGATTTCCGACCTGTAAGTTCCTGGTCTGGCCCGGCTACGGTTCCGATCTGATTTTGGATCAGGTATTCAAGCATCAAATCCAACATTGGCCATTCATCGTCGGTGAAATTACCGTTAGACTGGTCCTCCTCCAAAGTTTACTGCATGGATACTGGATCAAGCCACTGAAATTATGGGGTCGCCAATTTCACCTGAGATCGATCTCTTCCAGCAGGGTTTCGACAGGTAGGTAGCATTTTTTCATGGTTATCCCCATAGTCATATCCTTCCCAGCCTCAGTGCTTCTATCTTGCGACATCATATTACTTCTGCGATGGGTGTCTCTCCCATCGACGCAATTCGTCAAGGAGGCAGAACGCTTCACACTGGACTCCATATATAAATATCCTTCGGTCCGACAACTTTCCGCATCCTTTGATGCACTGCTTCAGGGTTCGATTCCAGTATCGCATGCCTCTGAAAACGTCTTGGAATCCATGATCGACAGATACAGCGCATTTCCAGCTGATAGGGCTTCTCCCGTCGATAGTGCAATATCCATGGGGTCAGAAGAGGAAGACCAGGGTCTGGAGGCCTCTGTGGTCTTGCTGACGGGTTCCACCGGTTCACTTGGCACGCATGTTCTGGCTCGGCTCATCTCTTCCTCCAATGTTCAGGCGATATATTGTCTAAATCGAGCATCGACCCAGACAACGTTGAAGCAGCGACAACAGAGCATGTTCAAGACGCAGGGTCTTGATATAACGTTACTGGATTCTCCAAGGGTCTTTTTAGTCGAGGGAAATATGGCGGAGGAAAGATTTGGCTTGGAAGATCATCTTTTCCGCAGAGTAAGCCTTCGGGCACACAGCTACGCTAGATCCTTCACTGATATGCCCATATAGATGCTTACATCGGTCAATGTTATCATCCATGCAGCGTGGAGAGTCGACTTCAATTTGACATTGCCATCTTTCGAGCCCAACATCGAGGCGACTCAAAACCTTATCAACTTCGCCCTTGACAGTAAAAATTCAAGGGCGACTAGATTCGTCTTCGTTTCTTCGATATCCTCCGTACAATCCTGGACGGGAAAAGCTGGTATCGTCCCTGAATCTACGATTGACAACTGGAAGGTAGCCATCGGAAGGGGATACGGTGAGGGCAAATATGTCGCCGAACGAGTACGTGTAAAGACTGCTATTCGCATCTTTTGCTCACCCTGCGTAAACAGTTGCTTAGTCGAAGCGGTCTTCGGGGGACAAGCCTTCGCCTTGGTCAGCTGTGCGGTGGTCCAGATGTGGGCGCATGGTCGACTACCGAGTGGTTCCCAATCCTCGTCAAGTCTAGTATAGCGATCGATGCACTGCCCTCGTTTTCTGGGGTGAGTTCCATCCACAGGGAAGGATGCTGTATACTGAGTGTTTCGATTAGGTTGTGTCGTGGATGACTGTCCAATCGGTAGCCCAGATAATTCTGGATATAGCGTTCAATTCTGAAGCAGAGCCTGTGATCAATCTTGTTCATCCAAAGCCGGTGCCCTGGGCGTCTATTGTTACCCAATTGCAACATGCATTGAAGAAAGATATCCCAGTGAAGCCCGCTGCCGAGTGGTTCGAGATCCTTGAGAGCCAGTCACAAATGACTTCTTCGGAAGATATACATCGCATTGTGAGCCTTCCTGTATCGTGTATTTTGTTGTGTCTAAATGTCCATATAGCCTGCCCTGAAACTATTGGCCTTCTTCCGTGAGATGATACAGGGAGACGACGGCAGTGACGATGACCAGGAAAGTGGCGGACTGCCCAGGTTTTCTACTTCGAAAGCGGAAAAACACAGCTCCACGATGTTCAACGTCAAGTCTATTGGATCGGAAGAAGTAGAAGGCTGGGTACGATACTGGAAAGAGGTAGGATTTCTGAGCCGGTGAACCCGTGCATTTATTTTGTCTGGGACCACTGTATTATGCAGGATCATTGTATCATACCTCATGTATACTAGTTATCGTACTCAAGATTTAAATAGAGGCCCGATGAGTACATACTACGGATATCTGGTGACTAGGTAGTATTACTTTAGTCTTTGCCTCAACTCGGGATCCGGAAGGGAATATCATTCGTTATCCGTACGAAATCTGGCACTATCTTATTTGTTTTACCCCGACGGTCAGAAGTACGTTAGAGGATCCAACACATTGAGACTTCGCCTAAAGCTTTCCAACATGGCCCGGCGCCTCCTAAGCCCTGAAGGGTTCGAGGGAAAAGGGGAGTTTTATAGTTCTGGTTGGTATGCATAAATGCACTTCTCCTCTACAGAATTTCTTTTTTCTAAAGAGCCCTCCAAGATGCCATGGTATAAGTTTGAGTCTTGACCACTGGTCGTACGCGCTACGAGAAGAAATGGTGCATGGCCAATAATTCAACACAATGACAGAGAGGATTACAGAAAATTCCTGTTTGCAACAAAGCCTTGGGTGCAATGGAACTTGCTTAAAGACCGTTTCCCTTTCTCTGTACAGGTGTGGTTGATATCGGAAGCTGTAAGTATTCGGGGAAGCGCGAGACAGATACAATCTGTCTTTAGCTCAAGGTGCATAGCATTGTCATGCCGTTGAAAAGGCCATTTCTGAATGGATTACTAGGCTAACGTTATGCAAAGTCTGCAAAGCAATTTATCAAAGAATCATCCGGCAAACATGACGGTAAGCAGGCATTGATGAGTACCGGGAACCAGATCTGTCATGGATAAGACCAGTGTCCAGTCAAAGATTTAGCGTAACTTGCAGGAACACGGCCAAATCTGCAGGCACTCCCGTCCGGAGAAAAAATTTCAGCGAAGCACCTAATTGATACTTCCCATCTATGATTATTTTGTGGTTTGTAGAGACCACGACTGGAAGGCCTTGTCATGCCGCCCCAAGCAGGCAACTGACCGGATCGACGGCCAGCTCGAATCAAGCTGAGCTCCGCTGGGAGTGAAAATCCGCACGACTTGTAGTGCAGGCAATGAGTTGCCAGAAACATGGAGACGGGCATGGGCATGGACTAAATAATATTATTTAGCATGCAAAACGGCCATAGCGACCTGAAAGACTTACCTCGCTTCCCAGGCTCAGCCAATTTTAGATTTTCTACCCATGACTGGTCGTCGAAGTAAAGTCGTACCCGCGCTACCTCATTGGATGAAACTGTATAGATTTTCAAAGTCGAGCGAGGGAGAGACACAGGGGACACATCGGCAGGGGACTCGACGAGCAGAGAATTATCATGAAGGCGGAGTTTCTCATAGAGGTGGAAACATTTGGAACGAATCAAGTCCTTGCTGACCAGTCCATCATTCAATAGTGTCTGTACGAAGCCGCTGCCATTGCCACGTAACTTGAGTAGCTTAGCCAATGGTATGGCCCAAGGCGTCCCATCAGGTTTAAGTAGGTCCGATCCCGATTCGAATAGCGATGGGTCATTTGCAGAGGTGAGACGGAATCGAACCTGGCCTGCCGTCGCGGGCAAATCAGAATGAGTCCAATAATGAAGAAACCCCATAGTCTTATCGGGAAAAGATATACGGGTCTTCGACTTTATATGAGAATAGTGGAAAGAATGCCCCGCGGAGCAGAGGAAATTTTTTCCAGAAACGTCGCGGAAGTCGGACTCTGTCAGGGCTTTTGGATTCAACGTTTGGATAGGCGGAAGGCGAAGACTACGATATTGAATGAAAAGTGGAGATGTCGGCGTACGGCTGTGAAGCACGGGACGGCGGAGAAGGCAACAGGTCATTGCCGGTTGAACGCGAGGCAAGGGTATTTATTATACGTAGGGAATCAGATTCTACGATCCTGGGACTGTTTAAGTTCTGAACCAATATTGAACATCCAAATGAACGGCACATGCACTGATAATTTTAGCAACAGAGGAAGGACTTCTCAGTTGCAGCGCAGCTGAAGTAAGTGCCCAGGAAAATGGAAAAGTTGTTAATGAGTACGGCCACGATGGCTTTCAACGAAAATTTCGACGGCATCATAGGGCCGGCGGCCCGATGATCGAATTTCTCAAAGCGGACATGGTCTGTGCGTTCAAAATCGCGCGATACAAAAAGCGCGTCCCGATATCCGAAGACCTCACCACTCTGGCCTTTTGGCTTAGATCAAGTGTAGTATCTGTTCTTAATAGTTTAACCACTATTACGGAGGCACCGCCTCCCGTATTGGTTATCTAATTTTTGCCGCCCTTGTCCTCTGTGCTCTGCTTGCAATACGGAGGCGCGATGACCTTGCTACTGCAGTACTGGCTTGTGTTGTCGGGGGATCCCTTTTTCTTTGCTGTGCACTTGCGAGGACTTCCAGTTGGTGGTCTTTGGGTTGCAGCAAACAATTGGATCATCTTCATACCTTTTTTTTAAACGGTCACCTTGAGTGCGTATATTTTTTCTATTTGCCTTGGAATGGGCTAGCGCTAAGACCTTGTGCATTATGCCTTACGCAGTATGAAACCGTAAAAATGAATCATTGCATCGTGTCAGTGTTCAATTCAGCAGGCGCAAGCAATGCATGTTACTTGTCTAGCCGGTGTTGCATCAGTGTCGGTCATAAGAAACAGTGACTCAAACTCAGTGATTGATAATGGAACAAATGAAGAAATAAATATCGTATGTGTACTAATAATACCAACAATGAAAAGAAATATGTGGACGGTTAAACAAGGATAACACAAGTGAAAGCGGGATCGAGAGGAAAATGATATGGCACAAAATGTCATTTCGACATTGTAGATAAGCGAGGAAAGCCTAGAATGAAACGGAACATAGATATGTATTAGGGTATGGCTGTAAGTATAACGGGGAACGCAGGCGAGAACCGGAAACTAAATGAGAGACTGGGCAAAGTAGTACAGCATAGAAGGATTTTTTGAGTGGGAAGAAAAGGAGTGTACTGTTGACAAAATGTCTACCGCTGCAAATCCGCGCGTCTGTCGAGTCATCCAAGTCAACGAAAGGTATAAAAACGACAAACGGAAAGCACCCACTGTCTAATAGTATCATACAAAAACTTGTAGCTTCGCAAGTTGCCCTTCAGACGTCGAATGTCGAGACTGTACGTGTCATTGAGGCGATCCATTTTAGTGAGCTCTACGGAGAACCGGACTTCGTCACCAACGTCTTCAGTAGAATCACCGTACACAGGTTCCAGCATCGAGCCAGGCTCCAGGACCATCACGCTCGGCTCTTCCTCAAAGGAGACCAGCATATTGCCAGATTGAGAGACGTGCGACGACTGTCGACGCATCAAAAGGCCTCGCAACATTCCTCCGGAAGAGAACGATGCATGCGACGGTACGGGTAGACCGCGCCTATCGACCTATCCAAAACGATCAGTCAACAGGCTGCCCGAAAAACAATAGAGATCCTTACTCCATTCGACGCAGCGCTACCCATCATCGAAACGGCGGCTAACCCACCACCGCTGGGACCGGCAATCACATTGGGCGCCCCTGGAAGCTTTTTTCGTTTCACCCTGATGCAGCGATACTTATACTCGCTCTCCACCTGAACCTCGATCCCCATCCCAATCAACACCTCCTTCATACGCTTGATTACCTCAGGCGGTGGTCGTGTCGTCACCATATCCTGATCCACTGCACCATGATGAATACGAAGGACGCCTGCAACATTCCTCGAATGCGAACCACCACCACTACCACCACCACCGACAGTCACAGAGTTCCTGATACGTGTCACAAAGCTTGGCGTCATCAACGACGCATCTGTCGCTGAGGAAGACGTTCGCTGGGGGTGCATAGGCGCCTGATGACCGGAAGGAGTCCTCGAAGGAGCGGTAAGCGTTACTTGAGCCGATGCCGCACGGGGCGATGATAGGGTCTGGTTGACCGCATTCGATGACCGATTTCTTGATTCGTTCTTTCGAACATTATCGGGTGCTGCCGACTTTTCTTCTTCCTCATCCTCCAAACCCACCGGATCACGTCCTTTACTCTTGCTCCTGAACCAGTGCATGACCTTCCTGGCCTTGCTCGTCGAAGCCGGCATACCCGTGTCTCTGCCGGGACTAGGCGTGTCGTACACATCGTTAGTCGGTCTGGACGTCACTTCATTGAACTCCTGCGAAGCCGGGACGGGGGCATTGGCCGGGGGAGCCTGAGGAGTCAACATAGCATTCTGAGCATCGTCCACAGCGGAGATTGGCGTTGCCGCCATTTTGCCTTTGCGGCTCTTTATCGTCCGGTTAATGATGACCGTAAGGGAACTCCTCCGACTCTTCTTATCTGTCCCGGCAACAGGAGATACAGTGTCCTTTTCCTTGTCGCTGGGAGCGGGGGTGAGTAGCGAGCCAGAAGTATTGGAAGCGTTGGAGGCGGATACTCCATTGACATTGTGGTCGTTGCCAAATATCTTAGTTAGACCACCGACTGTTGACACACCACGCTTGTGCTTGCCGCTTCCTCTTGAAGAGGATTCCTCATCCCGATCATCAGCGCCGCCTTCCAGAGAAGCAAAGGCAAGAGGTGTCTCGGGAGGACTGGCCACAGCGATATTCGGGTGTCCTGGCTCCGCATGGTCGCGTACCGGGGCAGCCCTGCTGCCTGTACGTTCACGACGAGGAGGTGAAGGTGCAGAGGGCGATGGAGGTAAAGGCTTCGCTCCGTTGTTCTGAGAAGGCCGCCGTTTCTCTGAACTCTGACTGTTGGACGAAGAAGGCTGCATCTGAGCCTGGCCACGGGAAGTCGAATGCTCTCTCTGCTTCCCCCTGTCACGCTCTCGAGCACTCTCTTCTTGAGGCTCCCTGCCCCGCTCCTTCCTCGCAGGCCGATCTCGAGGACCATCATACTCAACTTGAACAGTGTGAGGCCTCGCAGCATTCTTTCTTCCGCTGCCACTGGGCTTGCTAGCGTTTTCGACCGGAACCACGGCGTTGGGGGCGGCAAACGGATCTTCGCTATCCATGCCCTCGTAACGTCCGCCGTTTCCTGAAACGGGCGCCGACATCGGTGGTGATGACGGGCCTGAGTATCCACTACTCTGATCCACAGGCGTCTCATAGACGAGGCCAGGTTGTATCGAATGACTCCGGGAGGGTTTACTGGCTGACGCGGAGGTGGCCCCGTTTTCATAGCCTGCAGGACGATGACTATGACTTCTGCCTATCCTATCCGGAGGGCCCGAACCGGAGGTGACCGCAGCAGCTTTCATCTGCCGTTGGTAAGCAAGTCGTTTTTGGTGATGTTGCTCCATCGCGGCACGCTCCAATTCTTCTACGGTTCGGCCAAACGCACGGGGAACAGATAAGCTCGGGTCGGTCGGTGTGCTATTGTATGCAGCTAGCCATGGGTGAGCCATAACTTGATCGAGACTAGCACGGTAAGCGGGGTCCGGCACTAGCATGAGGGAGAGGAGGCCACGAGCTTCCTGGGAAACATATTCGGGAAACAATAAGGTAGTGTTAACGATATATTTGTACAAAAGGTTGATGTTGTCGCCATCGGGATTGTCGGGGTCATCGTCGAAAGGGAGATACCCAGCAAGCATTGCATAGAGAATAACACCGCAGCTCCAAATGTCCACGGCGCTACCGGCATAGAGCCCTTCACTAATGACCAGTTCAGGAGCGGCATAACACGGAGACCCGCAGGACGTCTGCATGAGATCATCCGGACGTTGCTCAAAACGGTTTGCAAAACCAAAGTCGGTGATGATTACATTGCGATGCCTGTCGAGCAGAAGATTCTCGAGCTTGAGGTCTCGATGAACGATTTTTTTCTGATGGATGTACCAGACGCCAGATATGAGCTGGGAAAAGAGTTTGGCGGCGTCTCTTTCACGCAGGTAGCGGTGGGCAAGGATGTGGTCGAAGAGTTCGCCTCCGGAAGCATATTCAATAATGATACCGATGTATTTGTCAGTTTCGATGACATCGTACAAGCGCACGATGTTGGGGTGCTTGAGGGTCTACGAAAGGTTGATAAGTGGCTGAAAGGGGAGAGAGAAATGTATGGACTTACCCTTAGGACCTCTATTTCACGTTCTACCTTGGACATGCGCACAGTAGTGTCAACATTGCCGCGTCGAATGAGCTTCACAGCCACTTCCTCTCCCCACTGGCTATGAAGGCCAAGTTTGACTTTACCGAATTCACCCTCGCCGAGAGTCTGCAGGAGCAGGTACGGGCCAAACTTTGGAATAGGTCGCCGTGGATGAGCCGCCGCATAAGCCACTGCTGCCGGATGAGAATAAACGTCGGTGTAAGGAGGCTGCCCGTCGTCCTGGGCATGCCCGCCGTTGGGGTGGTGGCCGCTCGACGATGCCTGGTGATTCTGGGCAGAGGAGGAAGAGACGACAGAGTGTGATGCTCGCTGTTTTCTGGCCGCTGATGATGGTGCCGCTGTCGAAGCTGAGGATTGGACGTTTACCGATACAGGGCGGGAGCTTCCGGCGGGGTACTGCTGGCGTGAAGGGCCCGCAGTGGCGTCCATGGCAGGAATTTTGAGGCTCGACGACGGCGCCATCGTTGGAGAGAGGACGTCGTTGACGCTGAGGACGATGACGAAGAAGGCAAGTGGTGGCAGTCGAACAGAAAGAGCTTTGAACCAGACACGTGCTTGTGCCTGCTTGACAACCGGCTCACTTGTGTACCTTCACAGGGCACAAAATCCTTCTCCCCCGAATGCTCTCGTTTCCCCCCCTTCTTTTCGCTTTTAAAAATCAACAGGGAATCACTTGAAATTTCACTCTATAGAATCACTCTGGTTACATTTTACACGACAGTGGCGGGGGCCGCAATCATTCAAAGCATCCACTTTTTCGGCTGGCAGACTGTATCTTTTCTATACAATCAGTCCATTGCGAAGCCCAGGCATTGCATAACGTCAGCGTTGCTAATACCGCCAAACGCATCATATGGTTTCATCAATAAGGATTTTCCTTGTTGTCCTGGACTTGTTCTGTGTTTTATGGCTACGGCGGCTTACTCTGGGAAGGGAACTCTATCTAACTTCTGACCACGGTTCTATTCGACTGCGGCCCCGTTTATAGAATACTTTTTGTTTCGGTTTCAAGTTCAAAACTGTGCTCCTTGCGCCCGGGACAACTGCTGACCCTATCCAGTAAGGTACACTATCTCGGCTGGCGCTGCACTGTATTACGCTCAGGTTCTGAAGTTTTCTTCGAGGCGGCCTAACGACCATATACCCGCCCCGGGACCGAACCGTGAGAGGTACTTATCAGCCTTCCATCCGAGCAATAACGTTCTCTTTCTTTTTGGTGGCAGCTGCATGACTTTTGAACGTTAAATCTGGGACTATTTATATTCGTTCACTGCAACGCTGGCCTTTTTTTCCCTTGGCCCGAAGCCCGACTGGCTCCTCATGATTTTTTTAATTGCGCGCCCGAATATATTCCAGTGCACATTGCGACTTGAGGTACGGTGCCAGTAGTAGCGGTCCGGAAACATGTGTCTAAACATCCCGAATAGTCCTCTCTCTACATCGACGTGCCGTTCTTGTTGTCAACTACTCGTTTCTTATGACCAGCGGAGTTGCACACTGCACCACAGCTTGTACCATCATCAGAGACGTTTGAAAGGCATCAAACAATTTATTAGAATTCCTTGTTCGTTGCCGTCTTCTTTACTCGCACCAAATTTTTCTATATGTTCAATATTCTGTTCGCCGTTCAAAAACAGCTGACTATTACCCGGTGATTTAATGCTTTGACATATTCAATCCATCGCGGAGCGCCACAGCGCACGATCTTGCTGAATGGCGCTAAATGAATGGTCCTCGTCAAGGCTCCGAGACTCATGAATATCACATCACATCGCAAACCAAATTGTTTTAATGCTACATACATAACAGCATATATAAATGAGTACACAAACTACATACTAAGTACCAGTGCCATGGAAACACAAGAACACACATACGATAAGAATCCAATAGCGAACAAGTGAACTGCAGTCCTAGGCAGCAGGCGGCGGTTCCGTACCTTTCTTGATAGCCTTCGGATTTGAAGTAAGACTCTTGTGAATAAACGGCAGAACACCTCCTCCAGCGATAGTAGCCTTCACAAGCGTATCCAGCTCTTCATCACCACGAATGGCAAGCTGCAGATGACGAGGAGTAATTCGCTTCACCCGCAAATCTTTTGATGCATTACCTACAATGAATTAATGTTTCATCCATCATGAAAAAAAACCGACGTCAAAGATTTAGACCCGTACCTGCAAGTTCTAGAACTTCAGCAGTAAGGTACTCCAAGATGGCAGAAGTGTAAACCGCAGCCTTGGCACCGATTCGGACATTGTGTTGGGTACGTTGTTTCAGGTAACGATGAATTCGGCCTACCGGGAACTGATATAGGTATGAGCGACGTCATAAAGCTCATCAAGAGGTGATATATACACACCTGCAATCCAGCTCTCTGACTCCTAGTCTGCACATTCTTTGGCTGGTTGGGTCCTCCTGGAGCTCCACCTCCACCTGACCTTGACTTTCCGCCAGACTTTGCGGCAGGCGCCATAATTTAACAGGTTGTAGATAAAGGTGGACACAATGACAACTAATGCCCTTCAAAGACCATACCTCCTGTCAGCACATTTCATCGGAATATCATAAAGAGTCTCACAGCCTGGGTTATTGCTTAGGAGCTACAAGAAAAATGCACTGAAAATGATATCGCAAATGTCGCGCCCGAGACGTATCTGGTGACAATTTAGGTCAGAACCTGGGGAAGTGGGAAAATGAGAGCGGCACCAACCTTTGAAAACGCGAAAGTGGCTGCACCGTGGTGGTTCCAAAGAAAGAAGCGTGTTGTTGATTGTTGACTAAATTTCTCATGCATCAACAGTGGCACGTGATCTAACTTTCGCGACTACGGCAGATTTCGGCCCGGCATCGACCACCGCGATTTTGTTTTTTTTTGTGGAAAGTATCTCCTGTTAGACACGCCTTCCAGTGGCAGCCCATCTACCTTACCAGAGGTAGTTCGGCACGACAACACCGTTGAATAGCAGGCCATAGACGAGACGGGGATGATAACCCCGTTGAAGAACTCTGACAGGGTAGCGATGCATATACGCACGAACGGCATGAGTGCCGAACAGTGTGGGACTTGACTTTTATGTAATATCTACTAAACCTCCCAAAGGCGTTTTCTCTGGGAATTGAACCTGTGCGTCATGCACTCTCAGGATCTCGGGTTTACGTAGAGGCCAGAACCAGACGAATAACTGCTCAGTGCTCAAATGATCTGACAAAAGTCATAAAAGTAGTAAGGAGAACCTCTCATTCCGATCTGTGCGGATCGAACACTTATGCAAATGTACTTTAGCCGATTACAGTCCCACGCTCTTCCAACTGAGCTAAGATCGGACATTGATCCGACGAAAGCCATAAATCCAAGGATGGAAACATTTGATTCTGTGGGATCGAATGCACGGCCTCATCGCTACAATGAAGTCTGAGTGACTATCGATTAGCTTACACTGTTTTATGAATAGCAGAAGTTTCTGGAGGTAGACAATCAATTTCGCTTTCTAGATTTCTCACTCCCTGTTTCGTATCTAAACGCAGCTTCAAGGTAGAGGGTTTGCGTTAAACTGAGCCCATAGCTATAGCTCGCCGATGAATAGCAACGGCCCTCTTTTGATTAAAGGATGCTAAAAGTCGTACCGCGCTCTTCGCGGTGGATTTTCCCCCAGATATGTGTATAAATACGCATTACTATGTTCGTGTCTAGAATACATAGCTAATAGAACCTACGCCCCCATGACCTAAGAAAAACGCATGCGCATCAGCTGTGGCGACTCCCAAACGAACGCTAGTGTTCCTACCATGACCGTAGGGAGAAGGGTGCACCGTACGTTGACTTTCCCCTTCAGTCCCTGCAGCCTCTTCTTCATCCAAAGTTCCGACTCTGCAAGAATCTCCTTCCTCGGACCAGAAACCACGATGCTCTCCAAAGACTCCCAATTGCGCTGAGAATTGATGGTGTGGATGATAATATCCCAATCGATGAGATCAAGGTCGTCTGTGCTGTTGATCTGCACACGGAGAGTGAGTTCTTTGATCTCGGATGAGACCTTGCTGATAACATCTGGTACATGTTTCGAGGCGGTGAGGCGGGCCTGGTATGGCTCGGCTAGGATAAGCTGGTCGAACGCGAGAGAACGCAGACGCGTGTTGTTGCACAGATTAAGATATCGACAAAAAGCATCTACATCTCGTTCAGCAATGATTATACCTGAATAATTTTACTCACCTTGTGTGGCCGTTTCCTCATTGATATCAACAACATTCAGATCCAGCACCTCGAGGCAAGGACCTAGCTTGTCCACGAAATCCGCCACGGCGAGAGTTTCCGTATCGGTGATACGTTCAAGAACAAGTTCCGTTATCGTCGGGGTTGTTGCTAGCCACCTCAAAACAGCATCATAGTTCCCCAAACGATGGCTGTCAAGTTTGAGTTTGGTAAGACGGGGCGGAGGCACGGGTAGCGGGCCCAAACGGATGTGCAGACCTAAAAGCAAGTCCATATCCAGCGACGTGCGGCGCAGGGTGAGCTCCTCGAGGACCGTCACACACCGACAGCGCATCAAGGCACTGATCTGGGGTCCGGAACTGGCACGACAAGAGCTGGAGCTGCTTCATGCCCTTCATGTTCGCGAAGAACGGGATGCCTGACTCGGACCAGGCGTCCGGGCGCATTCTGTCGAAACGCGCCCCGGTGATTGAGAGCGTTTTGACGTTGGTGAGGAGCGAGAGATGGGGCAGAGCGTCGTTGAGCCATAATGTTCCCAGCCCGCTCAGGCTGTATGCTTCGCGGATGACGAGAGTCCGAACGTACGGCGTGATGGTGCACAATGGGTCGGCCAGCATGGCGACAAAGGCATTGCATCGGGGGAAATCGTTCGGGGGGAGGAAGACGGTCTCGAAGAGGTAGAAGCGGCTACGGGCAAGCCAAGATCGGGAGGCAAGAGAGCAGGCTCCCAGGGTATCCCTTCGGTCGTGGTATCTTTCCTGGTCCTTGACACGCGAAACGGGTCCAAGGAAATGCACCTGGTCAATGATAGCATCGATAATTTCTGGCGGGAGCGCTGGGCCGTCGATGGGAGACATGAAGGATGACTCAGGGTAAATGAAAGTGTCCGGTCGTCCTTTATATACCAACGTCAGCCGGTGCGACTCGGACGGTAATATCACCAAATTGAAGATTCGACGGCTGACCCTCACAGGGGCTCGTTTAGAACAGCTAGAGCAGTAAGGCTGTTCGAGTTGCTTTATGGCCGGCAATTGGGCCCGTGTACACGTACACTTCTTCGTGGTTCTCCAGGAGATTGGGGTCCTCCGAGTCGGAAATATTGATATCATCCGTTTTTGGTATGGTTTATCCCGGGGGGGCTGACATGTGCTCCCTGAGGCTTGATGATGAACTTGGAGAAGTCGTGGGTCGGATCCCATTGCCTTGAACTTCTCAAACTTCGTTGCAGGAGGCAACACAAGGTGCGCATAGTTGAATGTAACGTTCATATTTCGGTGATTGAATAAATGAAGTTAGAATAAAGCTGAGGATCGGTCCGCAAAATATCGTGAAGATAAAGAGTCCTTTCTGGTGAAAGAAGTGGGAAACGGAAGTCGTCGTTGGCTTGGAAGTGATGACGGACCGAAGAAGCCGGCAAAATTGCGGAGATCGCAGCATCACGGCATCCCTCTTAAGCGCGTCAAGATAATGTACTAAACACTACACCATTCGGTTTCCTCGAGACGGTCGTTCGTGAATACGACAATATTGAATCCACAGAATTCTGTCTTCCAAGCTGTGCTTACCAGTACTCATGAGGAGTTTCAAGTCCTCGAAACTTGGCGACCGACTTTCGTATTGTACATACGTCAGACCTTACAGAACCATTAATACAACTCGGTCATCGGGTTCTCTCGTTCTGTAATCAAATCGTAGGTATGTGCCAATTGAATAGTTCCTCTCCCTGAGCTATTCATTTTACATAGAACGAGCTCTTAGATCAACCAACACTTAGTAGTTAAAGACTTGTGGCATGAAGCAGCAAACATTGACTCAGAGAGAAATGTTTACGAACCAGGAGCGACAGCCGGCTATCCAAGTAGTTCGAAGGTTAGAATCGGAGTCCCGCACTGCGGCAGAATGTAGTTTGTGCATCCGTTGAACGACCTGTACAGGAAAACTGGTTCCGTATCTACCTAGACGGGATGAGTGGTTATGCAATCCCCAAAAACTGCCGGGACAGCTAGTTCGAATATGGAGGTGGAGATTGACTTGGCAGATCTCTGTTCGTCGGCTACAAAGATAATGACGCAATCGGTAATAACAGCACAGTGGATATGTGCTACGGGAACAGAGATCCCTTCGTTTTCCCTAAAGCAGCAGGGTAATGTTCCGTCTGAAGAGATTTTCTCGTCAAGTAAGATGCAAAGCATCCGGTCTGTGTTTACAAACGTGTCCGTCAGAATCGACGGAAAGAGATGGAAGAAGGTCGGAAGTCACCCTCCGATCGCCCCACTACTTAGCCTTGAATCGGCCTTGAATCACATCCATCATCTGCATGTCATGCTGAAATGTCATGAAATCATAGTCTTAAGACGAGGAAGATGTTTCTCTCTGATCGCTGTCTCTAAGAAGGTAAATAATCAGAGTCCAGTACTACACGTGCGTTATTCACCTAACTCACCATGCTATGGTACGGAACAAACATTGGGCCTCACCGATAGAGATGCTATTGTGTCTTTGAACGATGGTTTCAGTCCCAAGCAGACTTTACCAGTAGTCTGTGGGTGTTTTCACACGTGTGATATCTGGAAAATGATGCATGAGAACATACTCCGTGTTTTACTAGGTCTAATGTCCTGACTCGGAAACACTGTGGGCCAAATTACAGATCAGAACAAGAAATGACTGGTTGTGTTTTACAGGTGTCTTTGCATGTGAGCTTTCTGTTGGGAACGGTGGATTCACAGTGGGGTAGACTAGTAGGCTGGTAAAGCCAGACTAATAAACTTGCACTCTCTGGCTCCTACAGAGCCTGTATCTATACTACGAAAACTATCTAGAATGTTCTCTAGCATCCATATTAAGTAAGTATTGGTCTAAAGGTCATCCGGCATTATGCCGACTTGAACCTTCGAGTCTCGACCATCTTCTCGCAGCTTCCCGCGATATCTCCAACACTTTGGGAGTAAGTACAGGTGTAAGTACTTCAAATATTTAGCCCGCTGATATTACCTGCCGGTCACAGGAAGGGATACAAACGAGTTGAGCAAACGAAGCAGATGGTTAGTTTCTGTTGGTTTAGCCAATTTGCACGGCTGTCACACAAAGTCACAATACATGTGACGTGACTAGTCAGGCTTCTCGCCCCACCATCACCAAGGTCCAACTCCAACTCCAGCTTCACGCTCATGGCCATTTCACTACAAATCTCCATCTACTTCTATGAGGACGGTGCTGTCTCTGAAAGCACTGCCGACGTGGAAGTCACAGATGACGCTTCGTGTCTTCGTCTAAGGAAAACATTTGCTGCCGAAAACCAGATCCCTCAGTACTGTGTATCGCTGTGGAAGGTATTGTCGTCTCTACTGCTATCGTCGCTATTTACTCATGCTCCGCAAGCCACGCGAACACCTAAATCCGAAGCATGGAGGGGCTGCTGACCTACGGGGTCGTCTGGTGGATAACGATAATCGACTAGACATGTTTTGTGACGAATTAACAGACGCGGAATTAGTCTGCGACGTGTTGCCCATGAGCGATAAACATCGTACATGTGGCACTGACCGCTCTTGTTGCTCATATTACGCCTCTCAAACGGATGGAGCCGTTGACAGAAGAAACGCATTGTGAGCTCACAGAGCAACATGATATCGTCGGGGAGCTAAATAAAAGTACGTCGATCTTACTGTCCTGCAACATGCTCGGGCTCGTCATGCATACGCAGAGCACGACGTCGCAGTCAAAAATGTCCGTAGTGGCATGACTCCATCCCAAAGTTGTAGATCAAGGAACTATTTTATCCACCAAGGCGGCGTCACACCGATCCTCGACGGTCGTTATGGTCTTCAGGGGACGTCAATCCCTCCTCCGATAGAGTTATATCATCACATCTTTGCTTCATTCCGGGCTGGCATTCGCGACGAGTCTTTGCAGATTCCTGCTCAGACTGTACAGTTCACTGCAGAGCTCATGAGGAGCACATCCCAAATAGCAACCAATGAGTCCGCGCGCCAGAGCCCTACCAGGAATCTTGTGTCGCGGCTGCTCGAATCGTCCTCTTTTCCAAGAGCTTAACCCCAACAAGACCAATTCAGACCACATTCTACAGTTCCAACGTAGATCCCCCCCCATGGTAGCGGCTGGTGTCATATGCGAAGAGAAGGCAGAATTAGGCTGGAACGGTGAAGGTTCCGTTCAAGGTTCTTTTTCATATGCTCAGTACTGGACACAGAAGGACATCCAAGTTTGCGCCTTATCTTCTGTTCATCTCCCTTGCTGATTTGACTCTTCTTCAGCGCGAACCTTTTTTCAAAGCATCCTGCTGTCCTTCGTTCATTGTCTCCATTGCCGGACCCTGGATTGTCGTTCTAGGCGCTATCTTCCCAACACTCCCAATCGTCCAGCGTCTAACTGATTACCTGTGGCTTGGCAATAGCCGTGCTAATGATGATGACCATGCTCTTCGCATCGCTCGTATCTTTCAGTCTCTAAGGTTGGCCATCGATGACCTCGAGGAGTACTATCAGAAGCTTGAGCTCCTAGATCCCCCTTCCATACAGACTGCCCGCTACTTTCCTGACATAACTGAATACAATACCGGCATGGAAATTGTCAAATTCCAATATCTCCAACCTTTGGAAGTAGATGAGGGGTGCGTGACGTTCCTTGCGAAGCTCGACGAAGCGCATGAAGAGGAGCAAGTTGTTGTAAAGTTTGTCCAGGGATACGGTGCTGAGGCCCACAGGCTGTTGGCGAGTAAGGGGAAGGCGCCAGCACTAAGGTATTGCGGTCCGATTTCCAGCGATAGCAAGTACTGGTATGGATCCCTTCAAATGGTGGTTATGGAGTTTCTCCGCGGCCAGACAGTGGCACAGAAGTACGAAGGGAGCATTGCAGAGGAGGTGCGCACCGTGGTTCGAGGTGCTGTTCAGATTCTTCATGATCGGTCACTCGTTCATGGAGATATTCGCTTGCCGAATATTATGATCGTTGATGGTACGGGGGATGAAGGGGAGAGGATGAGAATCATCGATTTCGATTGGGCAGGTAAGCAAGGCAAAGTCAGGTATCCACTCCATCTCAGCGACTATATACGGAGCACATTGGGTGTCAAAGACTACGATTTTATTACATTTCAGCATGACATGCAGATGGTGGATGCGCTATAGTCGGTCCCATATGCTAATATTATTACTATTGTTGATTTCAAGTGGTTGGAGCAGTCTGTATTGAACTATTAGACGAAAAGGAGGAGCAGGAGGAATTTTTATTCTGATCGCCGTCCGTACTACACATGCATTACCTACCTGATCCATTATGTTACGGTACCGAACGTTAGACCTCACTGTTACAGCACGACCTCTCAGCACCAGCATCAACGTTGCCAGGATTTTATTCTAGGGTCTGGCCATGGAGGGTGAACGTTGTCAAGGGATCTGATACTTTTCCAAAACCCATCACCTTTGTCTTCGAGATATTCAGAGTCAGACCTTTTCGTGCGGTCCAACGCACCAAGGTGTTAAGACGAACTTGCAGTCCACTTGCAGTCCATTCTAACCGAAGAAGATTGCTCCGTCATCCGTGTACTCAATATTCATCACTGCATAAGTCACCACATCTTCCGTGTGAGAGGTAAAATGTAGATCTGAGGAGAAGAAACTCCAAAAGCCCGGCGAACCAGAGTCCCCTGCAAGGATACCCATTGTCGATACAAAACCCGAAGAAGTTTATTTGCCCACCCGTACCACGTAGCTCATATCACTGTATAGTAGGCACAGACAGTCAAACAGCGGGCCCGAAACACCTTCCTTAACATCATTGACCGCAGAAGGGTCCATTGATCGGATGGGAAGGAATTCCTTAGATCAGGAAAGGCGACATACAGAGTTCGGCCTTCTGCAAGTGCCTTTCCAATAGTTGTGCGCAAGATGAAGGGGTTATTCTGACTTATTCATAGCATGATAATCCCTGTGAAAGCTGTTCGGACTCCGGAGAATCAGACAAGATATATTGGTTCAATTTGGTTTTCTTCCATCCTTAGACGGACGCACCTATCAAGCAGAACAGGAGGCATGATTCCAGTCCAATAAGGCGATGGTCTGCCAGATTGAGTCCAAGTGTAGGATGACATCGATGATTACTCGACAGAGTCTGCGGTTTACAGGTCTCGGACCGGGACCGGGGTAGGACGAGCACAGCCATCAATTTGTACATTGGGAGATGACGGAACAGGGAACAGGAAACTGCAAGGTCGACGCCGAAGCTCTACATCCCACCTTCATCAGGTTTACCTGCTACCACCATCACAATGCTTCGCTCCGCCATGAGACACCCGTCGACGTCGCCATCCCCGGCACTGTCCCTATCGCCTCTGCCGTCCTCACCGCCATCCCCCTCCCCGTACACACCCAAAGTTTCCTTCGATACCTTTGAGAACCCGGTCGCATCAATGTTCTCCTTTACCCTCTCCGCCAAATCATCCGCGTACCGGCGCACAAGGAGCACCCGTGTCTTCCTCTGCGCAGCCTCGCCGGATGAGACGGGCAACGAGGCCCTCGACTGGGCCCTCGAGTCGCTCGTGCAGGACGGAGACGAGTTTGTCGTGTGTCGGGGGGTGGACGAGGATGAGCTGGGTGCCAAGGACCACGATATCCTTCGGGACGAGGCCCGGAAGCTCATGCGGCGGATCCAGGACAAAGCGTCAGAGGTCGACCCGGAGAGGAAGGTCTCCTTGATCCTTGAGTACGTCCCCGGCAGGATCACTGACACCCTCGACCGCCTCATCGCCCTCTACCGTCCTGATTCAGTCGTCGTCGGCACTCGCGGTAGAAAGTGAGTTTACCTGAGCTCTCCTAGACTTGTGCTTATCGTTTCTAGGGCATGGCAGAATATAGGCAAGGGTCCCATGGGCTCTGTGTCCAGATATGTCCTCATACATTCACCTGTCCCCATTATCGTCGTCAGGCCCGAACGCAAGGTCAGGAAGGCTGTACAGAAAAGAAAAGCTGATCCAAAGCGCGGTATACATTTTGATTGAACATAATATATTTATTTCGTATGTTATTGCCACCAGGCTCCTTCTTGAGAAACTTCAATTACTCTTGTTCAACTTAGACTGCATATGCTGCTCGCTCCATGGACGGAGAAGGTGTAAACTCTTATTTTGACCATGTACCCATGTTCTTACTGGGGAATTTACAGCAGCGCCGATGATTTATCACCCATCTCAGTCGCAAAGGCATCATCGAGACCAGGACCAAGCTGTATCGTTGTGACAAGCATAAACATTGTTTCATAATGCTGCTTGGAGATCGTTATATCCTAGCCTTTTCTAATAAAAGTCATTCGTCGGAACTTCTTCCGGGCTCCAAGTCTGGCTAGACCAAAGGATGTGGCAATCCAAAGGTAGATTTCCTTTCCTCGTCTCTTCTCATGTTTTTCAACCCCTGGCTAGAAACGAGAGCTGTGCCAAGACAGCATATCGAGCCCGGGAAGGGATGGACTCAATCTGGCAGACCATCCCCTGACTGGATTAGAATCATGCCTCCTGAAGATGATCGCACTCTTGATAGGCATGTCCGTCTCTGGATGGAAGACAACCATATCTTGCCCGATTCTCAGAACAGCTTTCATGCTATGAATAACCCTTCCATCTTGCGCACAGCTATTGGCAAGGCACTCGGAGAAGGTGGAACACTGTATGTCGCGTTTACTGATCTAAATAATGCCTTCCCATCAATGGGTCCTTCTCTGTGGTCAATGATGTATAAAGAAGGTGTTTTTTCTACACCTCAATCGAGGAGTGTTGGAATACAAGCTGAAAGTCGGCATGTGAGTTCAGCTCCGCCATAGTAGTAATTATTCCTTGGATAGTTATGTTTCTAGATACTTAGCTATGCTATGGAATGTGAATTTGTATTTAAATAGGAGTGCATTTTGGTAAATACAATAACATCTTCATTCATCATACTTATCGAACCCACTGTTTCCAAGTTCATATTGAATTATGTGGAAGAGTAGGCAGATCGTACAATCAGCAAGGTCGTACACACTCCAGCACTTGTAATACAAAGTAACGAATACATTAGAATGAAGTAGTAAAGTCCCTGAATGCCTGCTGTTCCATAATCATACCCTCCTCGTCGCCTACTTTATCCTTGAATCGCCCAATCGCCTCTAACCGTTCCTGCCAGTTCGTCTTCATCTCCAACCGCTCCGTATCCCGGCCAGTCTTGGAAAACACAGACGCGTACCAGTCAGCGAGCAGACTCAGCTGCCGGACCAGCAACGGCAGATTCTCCGCCGACACCAGCCGGTACTCTCCCACCGGCGCAAACTCCATCATCCCCTCCGCACGCTGCACAGTAACCTTGAAATACTCGTTCTCGTGCAGATTGTTCGAAAATGCAGCAATGGCGCCCAGAGAATGAGGTTCTACGACAATGTTCACAAACTGAAACTCCGTCGATAGCGTATCGAACCGGTATGGCCGACCACCGTCATTCCACACGATCCGTACAAAATCGTTGCCAATGTGCGCCTTTTTGTTGTTGCACGCCGGGTCTGTCGACCGCATCGGCATCATCGTCGCCGTGTGGTACAGGATCTGACCAATGTCGTCCCACCACGCGTACGCGTACTCGCCATCATCGTCTGCGTTCAATCCACCAGCGTAAACATCAATCTGGCCTCGCAGCTCGATGAGCCGACCGATTCCCTCCAAGAAACGCGTATACGCCGGCGACCCGTGCGTGTTCTTCAGAATATCAACCTCGTTTACCTGCCCTGGGGCCACATACAGGATCCCCACCTTGTGCGTATCAATCACCGGCATCCTATCAAAGGCAGACAGAAATCTCCGAAGCGCTGCCGGATCAGAGATGAGACGCGACGACCACGGAACTTGAGGATACCCAGACAGCTGCAGTGCAAAGAATGCAGGGTCGATGACCACCTCTTTTCGTCGCTGCGACGGTGCAGTCCGACTCCACACATAACCAGTTACCGGGTCCGGTCGAGGCGTCGAATCATCGTCCTCTTCCTCTTCCATCGACATCAACTCCCGAACGTCATCATACTACAAATGATCAGCAAGAAAAGGACAGCAGAATAAATCACTCACCTCGCCAACCTCACTTCCCACTTGGGGAGGATTCCGTTCCGCCAACAAAACTGCTGGCACCGAAAACATATCGGGATCCACATCCCCAGGACCCACCAACGGCGAATTCTCCAACCGGCACAAAAACTTGGTGTACCCGGACGGCCTTCTCGACATCACCTCAACCCACCCCAGCCTTGTCAGGGTCCGGACCGTAACAATCGCGTTCCCCACAATCCACGTCTTCTCACTCGTTGCCGCTTCCTCCGATTTCCGTGTCGGGTTCATGATCATCTCGCTCAGGAGCGAATTCGCAGGTCGCGGGTCGGCACTCGCAAACGTGTACCGCGCCAACCAGTCGAAGCACACTTCTGTTGCATTGTTCACATCATTCCGCCCTTCATTCGCCAGCAGGAGCTGCCGTGTGATATAAGGGATATGTTGTGATCGGTCTGGAAGCTTCACAGCCAAGAACCACACGTAGACAAGATAGTATGACAATATCCGCACGTGCTGCGACAGCGCCCACGACACGGTAGGAGACTTGCTCTGTTCGTTGTAATGCTGCAGATACTGCAACGCCACCCCGAACACCATCTTGAAATCCCCTTCCGTGAAGTTGGAGTACAAAGCAGGATAGGAGCCTATAATCGACAGAAATCCAAGGATATGAACGGCCATCTCCGGATTTGACATGATCTGGGATAGCTTCTCTAGGATACTCGACATGTACTTGGTCGTCGAAGACTGCAGCTCAAATGCTGTGATGGATAAAGAGTGCAAGCAGGTCTTGACCATCATCGGCTGCCCATCAAGTCCCCGAAGGAAAACCTCCACCAACGTATGTTTCTGCCGAAGATCAAAACACCGTCGATAACTGACAAGCACAGAAAGGACATGATACGCCAGCCCATGTGCATCCCGACCCTTCAACCCAGCAGGCCAACGATCAATCTGCGCCGCAAAATCACCCTCCATGATGCCGTTACACAGAATGGTCAGCATCCTCGAAAACACAGCCCGCGACTTTGGCCCACAAAACAGGTGCTTATTCGCCAGTTGCACGGGCAAATGACACAACACGTAGGACAGGATCTCCCAGTTCCTCTCGTGCTCCAGTATGTCGCAGATGGCAGAGAGGTACTTTGAAATAGGTAGGACTGGCACCCGGTCTGGACCAAGGGGATCATAAGTGATAAGCACTTCGCTCGGCGTGTCCACCTCTGCGAAACTGAATGGCACGTCTTCAGGAACATTCCACAGAGGGTCCCGGGGCTTCACTGGTGGCGCGAGAGCAGGTACTCGGGATCGAGATCGACTCCCAGTATTGGTAGACGCTCCGCGCCCTCGCCTCTCGTGAGGCATACGTGCTCGTGCTTTACGCAGCTCCGACACGGCATCAGCCACATACGGGCCCGCTCGCACACCATGCTCCGACCCCTCCCGCAGGCGAGCTATAGATCCCGCCAATGTAGCCACCTGCCCCTCTGTATCATAACCGGCCTTCATAAAATACACCCGGTGGTCCCGGTCCGCCCGTAGTCGCATAAAGAATTGCAGTATCGTCAGCCGTACTTTCGCATGTTTGACACTCCCGAGTGTATCAATCAGAGTATCATATACAGAAAGAGCGTGATCGAGGTTCTGGCGCACCAGGGAAAAGGGAGTGAACGATAGTTGACTGAAGATACTGATCAGGGCAGTAACGGCCCCGACAGCTCGTGACGCTGTACTTTCGTGGGACACAGGCCGATCAACAGGCGTCTCCTCGATAGTCTGCGGATGAATAGACTGCGCGCGAGAGACGGACCCTGTAGTGAGCGAAGATATTATCGACATGATCCCAATGTCCTTGTCCCGATACTCGCTGTGTAGCCGAGCCGGTATTGAAGGCCCAATCTGGGGTGAGGGCGAATGCGTGTCAGTGGTAGCGACAGAAACCGTATCTGCATCGTCGTCATCGTCATCCTCGTCCACTGCCACACTGAAAAGCAGATCAAGGAATTTCCCCACGCTCTCGTCCTGGTCCGACTCTTCAACGATCCGCAGAACGACTTCATCTCCGAGGATCTTCCACATGGCATCACATTCCTCCGTCTCGCTTTCGTTCCCACGTTTCTGACGATACTCAAAAACGACGTCTGCCAATGCTCGTCTGTAACTTCGCATATCCCTGACACTGTCATACACATTGGCCAACGCAGCCATCACCGACGTGGTCGTTATCGGTCGTCGGGCACTAACCATGACGGGATTGTTCAGCATCGCTCTCCAATTGTCAAGCCAATCAGGAGACGTCGGAGATATGTCGTGCTGCTCCAACATGACAGTGGGAAGCCTCGATGCGTCAAGATCAGTAAGATGATCAGAAATGTGGAGGAGAGTCGAGGAAAGTAAAGGTCGGAGATGCGTAGAATGATCACGCGCCAACAGAGAGCCCAGGATTTGGAGGAAAGGCGTCGGAGCCGCGGTGGGCTGAGAAAGCGGAACCACAAATGGCGTACCGTCTGGGTTTCTGTGGACAGAAAAGTGAGCTACCGTGTACATCCGGGCCCATGCGAACTCACACAAGGGGATTAATATATCCCGCGAGACTATACAGGGTTTCTCCTACAGCAATAGCCTCTTCCTCTTCGAACGAGCCGCTCCCAGGGTCTCGCTCATCAAGTTCTTGGAGGACATCCTTCAAAGTACCTGCTGCTTCAGCTAGCACCTTCTCCTTACCGACCTCCAGCCCCTGCAAATCGCACCCCATATAGGATGTAATCCAAGATTCCACGCTGCCCGCCATAGCCTTTCCCACCCGGGACGCATCCCATCCGTTTAGCGCAACATCGTCTTTTGGCCATGCCCGCTCTAAAAGGTCCTTCTCAATATCCATATTCCCTGGTGCACCGGTATGAGAATAACTCAACGAGCTCTGTCGAGATATATACGCACGCGCAAGTCGGGTGATGAGGGCTCGACGAATATGGTTCCGCAAGGCGCGCTGCGCACCAAAGGACGTCTGGATGGCCTTAGATATCTCACGGTGGTCGATCTGAATATCCTTACGATTGGGGGAACCGTTTTGAGCCTCTTCCAAGCGACTTGCGTTCGATAGGGCCAGTGGGGGGTACAGATGTTGCTTCAAGATTATGATGCAGGACGACGAATATGGTCCAGCGAGCAGGGAATCCAGCATCCCTTCAATTTTCTCCTCCGAAGGGTGTTTTTTGAGAGTCTGGGAGTAGACTGTTAACCTTGGCAGAGGAGTCGCACAAAAGGTCAAGGCACGAAAGAGGAGCGGAAGAATAGAGGTCAATGACGAAGGAGAAAGAGACCTCATTTGTGAGTCGAGATGCTTCAGATACAGACCAATCGCGATGTCTGCAGGCTGTTTTGAGGGGTGAGGTGTAGGTGGTAATGACGGCGACATTGAAAAGGTAGGTGACGGTAGAGAGGATATTGAAATTGAGGAAGTGTGTCGCCTGTGCGCATTTGGGGACCGCGATGACGTGTTAGTACGCGACACCTGGTCTGAAGCAGGCAGTGGTGAAAGTATAGACGAGTCTCCCGGTGTGTCAATAACACGATCCACGAGCACAGCATAGAATTCCACCACGCCTTGCAATTCTGACTCAGAAATCCTCGCAACAATTTCCGGTTTGTCGGCAATCGATGTAAGAAATTCAGAGAGAATAGTGATGCTTCGTTCCCGCTCCAACTCTTCACGATGAGAGATGGATTCTGTACCCAGTCCTTCGAAAGCACCCATGATCCACGACTTAAAAACTTTGAGAAACATCGTTTCAATCCCGACAATTTCCACTCCGTATTTTGTCAAAGCTCTCAGAGCTTTGAATCTGGGCTCCCATAAATCGATACTCCATGCAACGCCGGGTCTCAGAAAGAACGAGAAGAAGGATATTCTGTCCGCGGTCCCAAGGGTAGGGGCTTCGTGGTTTTCCCAGTACGCCGAGAGGATGTCGAATCCCGCAACCTGATTTGTCTCAGAAGAAGACTCGGCGCTACAAAGGGAAGCCAAAACAGGATTCAGAAGCGTATATGGAGGAAGTGGAGACTGCGTTGGCAGCATGGCCGCCAGAGCACGAGCATATTCTGTGTTGGGTGTCGAGGGCGGCGTCAATGCTGCGATGAGGGCATCGAGAGGCAGCGACGGCGGTGTTGTCGATGTCTGAGCCGGCGTCGACGGTTCTGTGCGTTGCCGCCGCCAGTTGAAGGGAGCAAAATTAGTGTTTGCTCGTGGCCGAGATCGTGTGGTTGTATCTGCATCCTGTCGGGACATTCAAGTGATGGTGTCGCCAGGACGGAAAGAGGTCGTGCTCGTCGTGATGGTCGTTTATGAGACCCCTTCCCCTTCGTCGCCCAAAACGATGAGCTCCGGTACCGGTCATGTGATCGACGAGCCACGAGGTAGTTACGTAAATCAATTATAGCACGTCAATTTAAGATTTGCTTCCGCCTTTCCCGCACAGTCGAAGATCGTCAGAGTGGCACTCAACCCCATCCACCCCTAATAAGGGTCGGTCTGAAAGGGGGGTGTTGTTGTTAGTACACTAGACTAGTACGGATTTATCGAAGAACGATGACCTCCCACCGGATGGGCGATATTAATGAGGGTGCGTGCACCACAAGCAGGCCTCGGTAGCAGTGAGAAGACCTCTAAACTATTTTAGGCTTTAATCAAAGGCACACAGCACGTTCGAGCCACACATTAAAACAGTGGGGCATCATCCTTCTTCCGCTCGCGAATCCTCATCATAAAAATAACATGCAAGACTTCATTTCGAAGCCAGTGCTAGAAAACGTGCAGTTGTGGAACAGGTGATCTGACAATGCACTAAGAATTACGACTGCAAATCAACACACTCTGACCAGTAGTAATAACAGGATGGACAAGCAGCACCTCGTAAATTTTATTATTATTATACATGATTTACGCTACTGACCACGACTTTCTCATCTCCGGTTCCATTTTTAAGATCCAAAGATGCCGTAGTAGAAGTCACCTCCAAATTCTCGTGATCGTCGTCAACGAACGTTTCGAGAGGTGGGAAAACCTTGCTGAGCGTCCAATATACGGTTGATGCCGTGAAGAACTAGGGGATGTGAATATAAGTGCTTGTTCGGGAATAAAGAGACTATACGTACGCCGTACAGCCAAGCAATGTCAAAGATGTGAGCAACGTGGCCAGGATAGATGGACGTATTGACACTATATATGAGGCCGGGGAAACTGGGTGGGACGGCACATAGAAGCGCGACTACGGCCCTCCAGTTCTAAATAAACTGCATTAGCTTTGAGGTTTTGATTGATAGAATCACCATACAATCCCATTCCAGTAACGATATCGGCCATGAGGGTCGTACATAGCTCTCAGATCCACTTTGCATTTGTGCACGAACCAGTACTGCACTCATAAGTCAGAGTATGCCCACACAATGAAAATGAAAGACCAACGTCGGTAACCATTCTGTATAAACCAGTCAATGGGATGAGAGAAATTTGTCAATACTACACTCACATTCCGGCAAAAGGACCGAGGAACACGGTATACCTATATTTGAATATGAACTTGAAAAATCGACGGAATTGAAAAAATGCATACCCATTCATGAATGTCAAGAAACCCGGCGCGGTAGCGAGAATCTCCCAGGGACAAAGCGCCCATCCACCCAGGATAGCGCAGATAATCTGACCTCTGCGAATGTTGATATATCTCGGAAAGAGGACAGTCATATCATTAGCCGCACTCAGACTGTTGGCCGAAATATTAGTGCCAAGAGTCGCCACAAAGAAACTGAAAGCCGCAAAAAAAGCCGCGGCACGATTATCCCATCTATCGATGAGTTTGAGAGGATCCCAGATGGTTTCACCATAGAGGACTTCTCCGGCGGACGTTACTGCAATACCGACGAACCCGATGAGAGTGAATACGGTAGGGATGATAAAGAGTTGCACATATTGACTAGAATAAAGCAGTCAGCAAAGCTCGATGTTATGTAGGCGATACCCAAGTTCAGCCACTGGACAAGCAAACGAGTCAGAAAATTCGCTGATCCGTGCAAGCCAGGAATGAACGTGCTCCAGACCCAGCAGAGAAGAGGATTCTGGACTTACGCTTGCACCGTAGTTGAATATCTGTAAAAGGGGCATCAATCGACATGTCATGAGGGATCCGAAGACGAAGACCATACCTCGTAAAATCGCTAACATTAACTGCGAGAGTTGCGTAGATACCAAGAGCACTATTCAAAGCGCTCAGCCACGCCCAACTCAGGGCACTGCCACTAATCTCCGCGTGTTTGGGTTGCAGGGATACGCTCGGCGGTGCCTTGACCATCGCCCAAATCAGAATGGCGAGCCACGCACACGGAACAATGAAGGCTTTGACCATGAAGAGGTGCCGGATCTTTTGCGGGGACACGAGCATGAAGGGGAATTGGAAAAGCCAGTAAAGGAAGTAGGTCATCATTCCGACGGTGGTAATGTTGGCGCCTTCAGGGAGATGGTTGGGTATACGAGCGGTCCCTGGCCATATGGCCTTCAGCATTTGGTATACGCATTCGGAGCCGGTGTACGTCTATCATGGTGTGGTCAATCAGTGAATGGGAAAAGGCATCCAGCACGCACCTGTATCCCATACCAAAACATAGCAAGAATAACCCTACTCACTACGCTGAAGTAGCTGAACCAAAACCCAAAGGACGATCGATTTATGACTAGCGAGAATCAGCACGAGACGCGCCATGATAGAATGTTACACACCTGGAAATGCAATGTGCAGCCGTGCACCAATGGTTCCATTCAGTACAGTCACTATCGCTATGATGACATGACCGACAGCAATAGCCGGAAGAGCTTGACGCCTAAAGAAACAAGACTCGATGAGCTCTGTTCTAGCTCATGGGCAAGTGTATCAGAAACGTACCACGAGAGACCGACAGCTAACATAGAACTAGCAAGTTCCCAGACGGCAGTATTCGTCGCGTCTGATATCCAATAAGCCACATAGTTTCGGGTTGACCATGTTCGTAAATGTGGGGGAACGGGGTCCATATCCTTGTTGCTCCATCTCTCTTTCCCAGGAGGCGCCAACGAGGAAGCTGCCGGCTCCAACGCCCAGTGTGAAGGTTTGTACCACATTCTTGATCAATGGACGCTGATGGTACAAAGCAAAGAAAGCCGCGGGAAAGACAGATCTTTTTAACTACATCCGGTTCCGGGAGCGACCATATGCTTCTGTCGTACTGATAAGGGCGATAGTAGGGCGCGGCCTACAAAGGGGCCAGTACGGGCTAGATATACGACGGTTATCGTGATCAGAGTAGTAATTGCTAAAAAAACAGTAGACAACGGTTTGACTACGATCGTTGCTCAGTGTGCAAGACTTGCATTGGACCCTGCCAAGGTTCGTGCGACGGTTCCTGTCAGCGATAGCTATGACAAATAATCAAAACTTTATTCAACGGAAATTCAACTCCAACCGGCCTTTACGAAAAAGGCGGATAGCAAGAATAGCAAAAGGTTTGGAGGACCTGACATTTGGAAATGCTGACAATATTCGAAGCATCCATCAATTCGTTGCAAGAGTCAGTCGTGACTAAATCTCTCCAACTTCAATGGCAGCGTAGGACTGCAACTGAAGTAGTAGCAAATCAGACTGACTGTATACGTTAATGTTAACGATAAATTTGCTATTTGGCATTCCACAGCATCCCAGGCATCCCAGAAGAGGCAGTAGCGGAGGCGCATGGGGGCTTCACTAGCAACAGCTTCGAAGTGTAAAGCGAGAAACGGTTGTAGTGTTAGAAGGAAGGAAATTGAAGAAGAGAATCATTCAAATTTGCAAAGAAGGCAGCCGCCGTTACCTTGAAATGGCCGCGGCAAATCACGTGCATGACGATCCGAAGGCGCTGACTACTTAGCGTTTCAACGTTCGCCACATACTCATTCCTGGTCGCCGTGGTCGGTCTCGCTGTTCTTGTTTCCCCAATTTTCTGTCTTTACTTACGATGCACTCGGATGCCTTCGATGTGATTCCTTACGAGGTCTGTTGACGCTGCGTGACCCCCAGCATTCATTGCTCATCATTTCATTCATCAGGACATCAAGGGGGATTGGGTCAGACTGGGATCCGGGTCGTTTGGGAATGTCTACAAAGGTGTGCCCCGTATATCTCAACGGATCAATAGCGACCTCTATAACGGTGATTGCAGGGAAATACCTGGGCATCGACGTAGCCATCAAGGAAGTACTCCCATCCACCGAGTACGACGTTGGCAAGTACTTTGAGCGAGAATGGCGGTTGATGAAGGAGTCGAGGCATCCCAATATTGTGCTCTTCTTGGGTCTTTCGCGGGCACCAGAGCCTGACAACCGAATATTCATCATCTCTGAATACATCGACAATGGAAACCTTCGTCTCTACATCCACAACAAGTCCAAGCCATTTCCATGGCGCCTTCGTCTCTCCTTTGCTACCGATATCGCCCGTGCTCTCGCCTATCTGCACGCTCGCAAATGTATCCATCGTGATCTCAAGGGTGAAAATCTGCTAGTCACTTCCAACGGGCGTCTCAAGATCACCGATTTCGGCTTCGCTCGCATCGCCGCTCGAAACGATGAAGAGCTTAAACGCCTAACCTTCTGTGGTACGGACTCGTACATGTCCCCTGAGGTCTTACTCGGGGACGAGTTCGACCTACCCACAGACATCTTTTCCCTTGGAATCATATTTTGCGAGATCGTGTCACGCCAGCTCGCGGATGACAGGCATTTCAAGAGGTGTCCCCCCACATTCAACATCGATGAAGACGAGATTCGCAAACTCGCGAGTCCGGGCTGTCCTCCAGACATGATCGCCCTGTGTATGGACTGCCTTGCCACAGATCCCGCCGCGCGGCCTGTTACCCGTGACATCCTTGAACGTCTTCGGCTCATTGAAGTGGAGGTGCTGGCACGTCCGAGCGAGGATGAAGATGCTCATGTAGGTAGTATCAAGTTCATGACCGGCGGCAAGCGACCGTCCGCTGGCCCACGCATTCCCAGCTTCGGAATGGGAGTCGGAAAGGACATTAGGTCCAGCGGGTCGTCCACTGATGATAGCGATGACGAGCTGATGGAGGCAGTCATGGGCCTATCCAGTGTAGGAGTCAATAGTGGTTGGAGTGACTCGACTGGCGGTAAGCTTGCTTCTCGCTGAGATTATAAGTTACTTATCTATATTGATCTAGGTGGTAATCAACCTCTTCTGAACACCGGGTCATCTGAATACAGCACCACTGTCATCCGTTCGCATCCTTCGCAGCAAACAGTGCCTCCTTCCCTGTCTTCTATCTTAACCATTCGTGCTTCCCCAAATCCAAACGAGACACCAGACCAAGTACTACCAGCGTCAGACCCCTCACCCTCATCTCGTTCTACCGTCGTGGCCCCGCGCACCGAAGGCGAAGACCTTTTGGGTACTTCATCCATTATGTCTATCGACTCGCTTGACTCATACCACACTGCGGCCGGCTTATCTGCAATCTCCAGCGCATTGGCGACAGAAGGAGGCTCTACGATCCGCTCTCTGCATGGCAACTATGTTGCTCCTCTTGTCCACCGCTTCACCCTTCTCAAACCTGGTGGCGCCAAGCCCAAGAAGAACAGCATCAGCGGTACCATATCACCCCCCGGCGAAGCTGCCAGATGGAACCCGCTTGACTTGATTTACTCCAGCGGCCTGTTCGTGGCCAAGTGCGATGTGTGTACGAAGCGGTTAGGATGGAAACCCGTGTTGGAGTGCGACGACTGTGGACTGAAGTACGATTTCTAAATTCTTTCTATCGTTGCAGTATCACTGAAGCATGCTGACATAGGGCTCACATCAAGTGCGGGGAGGTTGCTCCGCGCGACTGTGGTCTTCGGCCCTCTTACCATGACCACGCCGCAGGCATGTCTCCGGTGTCTAAAGTAAAGCAAGGCGGCAAGGGGAGCCCGACTAGATGATCGTGCTTCTAACCTTCATTTTCATGATGATCATTAACGACCTTTACGACGTTTCCGGCTGCATACGACTTCCTTTCCATCACGACCACGCATGGACAGATAATTATTATAAGGCATCATTTCATACTCGGACTCCCGGCATTATATTTTCAGCTTGTCATTAGTACAAACATCAACGTCTTGTATGTGGTTATATTATTACGATAAGATTCATCTAGTTTCCTGCAGTTGTGTTGTATCCATTCATAAAACATTCCAGTGTTGTGATTCAGATTATGATTGATTTGTATCTTCCTCTGGTTAAATCTTGATATGTTTCCGCATGCCCCGGATCTGATTCCCGAGCTCTAGCGCTCGCTTCCCTTCGAGCCAGAGCATTGCCTCTGGAAAATATGTTTCAGTATTAGGATATCAGGGAACCAAAACTTGGAGGGACTAACCTTTATAGGTCTTTGGCACAACTTTTCGAGAGAGATGGTGCCCCCCTTCTTTGGCCCAGGTGAATCTAAATTCGTTCGTCGTGTGCTCCGAACCGGTCTTGGCGTCTACGACGTTGGCTGTGACTCCGACGTGCTACGTGATGCAATTTAAGACAATGATTACAATGCTTGAAACTGATCGTAGCACTTACTACAATCATGGGAAACTGTGCCGACGAGGTCGAGTGTAAAATGTATGATGTTAGACGGAGGATCGACCCTATGGGAACAGGTTGGGCAAAGGATATGCCATCCAGCGACAGGAAACGGATAGGACCTCGGGTGAACATGCTGCTGTTGGCGAAGCCCAGCTACATGTCACGTCAATCAAACGCAGTACTGTGCGGGCTCCTGGCTCACCTCATATGCCAATCTCATTAGGTATCCGCCGAAGACCTTTTGATGAACACTGTGTACAGATATTCAGCGGGAATAGGTGATAGAAGGCGTACTAGGTACGTACTTTCGTTCCTGGGGGAACATGAGCATGCACTTCTCTGCGCGAGTGTCTCCCATCCAGACACGGTCGATATCCTTGGCTTCTTCCAGACCATAGTTGAGATAAAATGAATGCAATGCCTCAGCTTCCTCCGAGCTGGGAGGTACGCGGTCTAGGGAGCGTAAGGCCACTGATTGACGTCGTCGCTTCATATCTGCAGGACTTTGTCAGAGGGTGGACTAAAGCGAACTAGGCGCAGCCACCTTCGCCCATAGCATATAATGCTTTCTCTTCGGGAGTGCTAATTATAAGAGGATTCACTTTTCGCGCTTTGTGGGTGTTGGCGTCACGGCATACCATGGAGAAACGGCCTGGGGAAAGAGTTAGCTATGGGAACGGGAAAATCATCGAACGTACCAAGAAGCACGGTTTCTTCGGGTTTGCCGCCACCAATGCTCTCCATTTGCACGGCTACTTCCATAGAGCTTTTGCCGGTATATATGACCTGACCGCTCAGGCGAAGGTCTCTGGTGGGGTCTAATGTAGCAAGTACATCGAGTCTAGATATTCACGGTAAGGCGGCTAGGCGTGCAATATGTAATAGTTCTAACCTGTCCACAGACGCTGTTACGATATAGAAACCCCTTTCTTTGATGCGACCGAGAGTCTGAACGCCTGGTCCAAGCGTATGCTTGTAGGAAATCGAGCCGGCCAGTGAATCGAGGTGTTCCATGAGCCTAAATTTTAACCTTAGGATCTTCGCAGTACATTATGACACGTACTCACTTGCCGGTCCTGATTGTGCCATGGGCGTTTATGTATTCTTCCAATAATTCCGGTGAAGAACCAAACGGAAGTATGAGCTCTGAGTAAGAGTCGTGCATATATCTTGGAGTCAGATCTATAGGTGTTGATTGAACAGTAGGCTCTTCTCCGGGCTTGGGTGCTGTATTGAGCAACGTCTCCGACCATTTGACTGGGGTTCGCATGGGCATTATCCTATAAGTTATCGTAGTTAGCACTGATCGACATTTGAAAAGTGAATAAGAAAGTACGAGTGATAGGCGGGATCCGAGCGGGTCCCTGGGTGAATTAAAGACATATTGAAGGAGGAACAGTTGAATATTACTCACTAACCACTTTCAATAATTCGTCCATGGCAGTTACATCTTGCGTTTCTTCAACTACAGAACGTGGTAGGGTTGACTTAGAATCCCTGAGAGTAGGGAGAACAGAGAAAAGCCTTCTGTTACGAACTGCCTGTCGGCCCTGTCTGGAGAATGATTTGAACATGGTGAGAAGGATCGGAGATGAGTTAATCCACAAAAAGTAATCCGGCTACTCTACGCCGGCGGCCCGGCCACAGGCTTGTGCGCTAGCTACCATGACTTGAAACTAGTGGTCGTCGGTTGACGACATCGATACCTTGCTGACGTTTTCATTCTCATGTAGATTTTCTTTCCATGTAGGGTGAGACATAGTTGGGCATGGGGAATTTTAGGGTACGTCATTGAGGACGCATGGGATAATCAATATGATGTTGGGGTGAGTCATGCATGACTAGCACGTCTTATAATGGTGTTGTAAATGCTGTCGAAAATTCTGCAAGGCGTCTCCATAGAGAATAGAACAGAACATATATATTGTTGTTCGATTTTCACAAAGAAGGTCGGAAGATATTAATCCAGAGGAAGACACTAATCGTAGACCATCCACAAGAACATCTTTGTGGTGAAGTCGTACTGTCTCTGCGACAGAAGTTCCATCGATAAAGGTAGGTTGAAGAGTATCCCAACCTCGAGCGTGAATAACGAGTCGTCACCAAAACATCTGAAAGCCCTATCATGAGCGGTATGGTGAAATATAGAGGTGACAACTTTACCAGGATGGAGTGTTTTCAAGGCGAACAACAATAACGGCGTGGAGAATCTTGTACACAGTTCCTCCAATTTATGGAATCGCCAGGTGCCTTCGTTTCGAACAGTGTCTTGTTGGGCGACATTGCAATTGCCGATGAAATAATACAAATACTGAGGTTAATAAGAAACTCCTTAATATGTATCAATGTACATTGTGTTCGTTCAACAGGCTTAGAATGTCATCCATCTCGATTCCATCGAATATAGACCCCACTTGAACTGCTGTCATGTCGTTACGGTTTGAGACAGACTTCCGAAAATTGCCGCAGGTCACGATGAGGACTAAAAGTCACTGTCTCCGTTGTGACATGGATGATAGATATATCATACAATCAATTGAGAGCCGTATGGCAAACATGGTTTTCTACTACGTACACGAAATAGTTTGATATCAGTACACATCGATTCTTATTTTTCAATAGATTATCACGCGATTGCACCCATTACAGCCGATGTCACTGAAGTCGCGTAGTGTCATGTCGTGTGAAAAATCACGGGACTGGATGGGCTATTGTAATCACCCGGTTAGACCTTGAGAGACCTTGGCAAGCAAGGTAACTTACTAGTGCTCACTGCCCTAGCTGATGCACATATACAGCCAGCCGTCCCCAACTTTTGTTGAGCCTTGGCTATCTAGATTGGATGCTCATCGGATCCTTCTGCGGGGCGAACAGGAAACGAATTCGGCGGAACAAAATCTCAATCTCATGTGGAATCGGTTACGATGTGATGTTGGCAGTAACTTGAGATGACCTACCTCGTCTGTTAGGAGACTAGACTACCTACTCTGGGCCAACGTTGGAAGCTTGCAGCATCACAGCCCGCTGAACAGTTACCATTCAACCATCGAAAAGTGCCGGTTGCAAAGATCATTGGCAGTTGATCATCACCCGTTCAATGGAAGACGTCGAGGCGATAATGTTCCAAACTGATGTACCGATGACCTTTCCGCCTTCCTTCCCCCACTGCTTATTCTTCTCCCACTTCTACTGATCCTGGTGAATTTCTTTTGACTCGTTCTACGGTTACCTCTCTGGTGACAATCCGCCATGTTTTCGACGTGGAAATCTGGAATTGTCAAGAGGAAGGCCAAGTCATTGGTCTGTGCCTGGTTTCTTTATTGTTTCCGGATACTTACAGACATGCAGCACGCACGCGTCACGCGCAATCGCCTGACCTTCACGTTCTTTCTTTTTGGCCTCCTCCACTGTTTCGCTCAGGGAATCATACAGTCATTTCTCTTCTCGATTGATTCGGAGTACAGTTCCTTTCTCTCCGATGTCGTCCACGCCGCCGAACTCCCTCCAAAAAACCATACCTACCTCGAAGGGTCGAGCGGCAATTATCGGTTAAGGATGTGCAACTATATTCCCCATTTCGACTACAACTGTACAGACGTCTTTGAGTCTTACCGTGACACTCGCCCCTCGGATATCCCTTCTAAAGATGTCTGTTGTCTTACAACTTTTCTTCGTTCCTTTGCGCTTACATTGTTCCCTGTCAACAGTCTGTTAAACGTGGTGAATTGGTGTGTCTGATACTTCCCACCTGAAAACGTTACTTAGCTTGTCGTCTTCAGCTGCGCGCCAATATCGGAAGTAAGGCGCAACCAGTGCTATCGCGTAACGAAACGGGTATCACGATTGAATCTCATGACGGTGAAGAGAAAGTGTTATTGGACACGCAGTGTGTCCAAATTCTCGTTTTTCCTTCTCAAGAGTACTTCTTTCCGCACCCCTCTTATTCGTAGCTAACGGCTCTTATGCAGCTTACGGAACAACGAGAGGGAGGACCTTGCGTGGGTTTTTTCTTTCTAAACGTCTCCATGGTTGCAGCCGTACTGATTCTTGGCATTAGATTGGTCTTCATTCAATTCTGGCTTTTCGTAATATCTGTAATCGCCATGTTATATGATTCTGTGCCGCATATGTAAGTAAGACTGGATATCAATGGTTTACTTTCCATTGATATGCGAGTTTAGCGTTGCTGGATTTTGCGCTCGGACACTTCTAACTGCTTGGTCTGCTTATGTTCTTTGGCGAACCCATTCAAAGAAATCCGTCTATCAAGAGCTTATCGGTAATCCCGACACGCCCTGCTCAGTTGATCTATTCAATGAGGATTACTTCCGAGTGAGAAATGGTTACGAGGTGAGGACATCCTGCCGGGTTTCGGAGCCCCATCTCGTCAAAATTCTCACACATCTATGCATCAGATTCCAGATCTGATCCTCAATTTGACTGCCCTGGCTATTGCATGTTACTTGTCCTTGACTCTTTTTAGGGTGAGGGTCAAGATTTCTTGTGCTTCCATTTGCTTATGAGCTCATCGCTTTAGGACTATAACAAACGATCTTTCAAATGTGTTGGCGCTCCAAAGCACATTGTAGTTCTTTACAAGGCATGATTATCATATAATCTATCAAATGATTTTTATTGCTGATATATACGACATCAGTATTTCATGGCGCTTCAAGCGTGCCTGCAGCTGGAACTATACGTTCTCATGGCGGGCATGGGGCTCTGGATTGATCAACTATTTAATACGTACATCGGAGCAATATCGGAACACACCTTTGTCTATGAGGGCGTATTCATATTCTACACCGTTGTACGTCGTCTGACTTCCCAGCTCTGTCATGTACTGATTTATCGATTCTTGAAGCTTGTCATTCCATGGCTTGTTTTGGTCAGGCTGCTGTTTTCCCCTTCTCACTACACCTGACATCCATTATAGGGATGGTACGCAATCCGACACGAGAGAACAGTCTTGACGGCACTTTTCATTTTCGCCTCTTTTGTCTTCTTATTCACCATGAGCATCATGTTCTATTCACAAGTTTTCCGGTGGTAAGCGATGTCTGTTTGCGAGCCAGGTGGACAATCTCACCATTCTCCTCCACGTAGGACGTTTGTTAGTTGGGCAAATTTAGCGTGCTTTCTTGTAGCCTCCATGCTTCTTATGGTTGCTTGCATTATTCTGGGTGTCATTTGCCTTCATAATTTTGGCAAAGGTCTCTCCAATTATCGTACGTTTGTTTATCTGCGATTCTGAGGAATATGGTACTGATATTGTAACAGTGTATGCAGACGCTATTCTGGAGTCATTGGAATTCTCTCCTGCAGTCTTCGAAAATGATATCGAATACCATGTTGGCTCTAAGGAGGAGCACGACAAAGCTATTGACTGCCTTCAAGGCTACCACTCGCAGCTCAAGTACGACGTCAGCGAGGCGACCTCGGAGGAATAGAGTTCAGATCTGGGATACGATACCCTCTTTTTATTTACTGTCTTTCATTACCAGTAAACGTAAACGCGAACCTTTGTACATAAGTATTCTCAAGTCGTGCATTGTGATCTGAACTTAGTCGTTATGATTAACTGTCGGGAAAGCGGGCCGGAACTACCGGCCATATCTTGGACCCAATCTTCCACATTGCAATGGTCTTTCAAGCCCCGTATCCATCGTACGACCCTACCGACAAGGAAGGGTAGGTGATAATATTTTCTTTTTCGGCGACCTTTGACCAAGGAAAGCAGATTTTCGTGAGTCCATCATCAATTGTACCTTTGAACGATCAGTCCAACGATCGCAGCTACGAAACTGTACAAAAGCGATGGCCGATCATCCTTACTGGAATCGTGAACCAGCTCCATCTAGAGAACCACGACCTTTTCGTTAATTCGCAACCAGCCGATGGCAATGATCTGCAAGACGCCAAGCTTGCCGAAGGGAAAGCACTCATAGAGAAAGTTAGCAAACTCAAGTATGAGATGGCGCGGGATCATGTATTAGAGTATGCTTGCTTCTCATCCTACATTATGTGCCCTTAACTGCATTCCAGACCTCTCCCTCAAGACGGCGGTTCACACATAGAGACATATAACACCGAGTTGGAACGACTAGCAGCCGCCTCGAAGAATACGTGGTTTACTGCCCCGTGGCTGTTTGCAGAGTAATGTTTGATATTTGTCTGCGTGAATGGCGATCTCACCTCCTTGCAGATGCTATCTGTTTGTACACCATTTCTATCTCTTCCAATACGCCTAATGCACAGCTAGTTACCGTCTACTTTGGTCTTTCCTCTTGCAAACAACCCACTGGCGTCGATTTGATCCCTTCCGTGCACAGAAGACCGACGCGTTTCAGAAATCTGGTGTCGCGATATATAGTGAGTTATTGTTGGGGCGTAAGCTCAGGTTATAAGGTTGGGTCACTGAATCAAATACAGAGATCGCAACCATTATCTATGAATTAGACCACGAGAAGAAAACCGCCGAGAAAAACGTCGATACCCTAAAGGTTTTGTTTCAAGAGATGGTGCAGATGTGCTTGTGGCAAGTTAACTCTTCTATCCATTTCGTGTTATATAACAACATACTCGTTTTTCAGGGGAAACTCCATCGTTTGTGCACTGTTCAACGCTTCGGAGTTTCTTACTAACAGCTCATAGGATTTATCTTTGTTGACAAATTTATCTTCATCAGACATCGAGCATCTTCAGGCCGTGGGCAAGGACGCTCAAGCAGCTAGAGAGGCGTTCATTCTGAAAGACGACCAGGAACCTGTGTGGAATCATCTCAAGTCTCTCAAGGGCGAGAGAATAGATTTTGTGCTTGATAATGGTTAGCTGAGGGTCCTCTTCTTGAATTTGTTGACAGACATCATAACACCGTTATAGCCGGCTTTGAGGTAAGCGTTCGTCGAAACAGCTTTTTTAAGCTTGCACCGAATACCGATTTATTCAGCTCTTCACGGACCTGGTCTTTGCTGACTTCCTGGTCACCCATACGCCATATGTGTCTAAGGTCGTCATGCAGTGCGTGATCCCGATAATGCGTACCCAGCCTTTCATCTGATTTGAACGCAGCCCCAAGTTAATACCATGGTATGTATCTGATGTAACCCCATCCGACTTTTCGCAAACTTTGGATCTCCTCCTCGACGACGCGTTTCTGGCTTCATCATCTCCAACCGAAGCAGAGAGAAGGAATCTTCGGTATATGGTAACCAGATGGAAAGGTTGTGTAGATCAGGGTATCTTCTCGCTGTCCGTACCGAGAAGTACCCCTCTTGGAGAAGGAAAGGGCTCCACGGCCGATTTTTGGACGACTCATTTCCCCTACTGGGACATGAAGATCCATGATGAGCCTTTGTGGACGGAGCTGCATCTTAACAGCAGTCTTGTTATATTCAAGGTTAGTCGTTATTTGATCGACTTGGTCCATATGTTGATGAAGCACACCGTCTAGGGAGACCTAAAGTAAGTACGATCTTCTTGGTATTACTAGTCATCCGCTCATTTGAATCTATCTAGTTACAGAAAGCAAGTGTGTTCCTCATCAAAGGCGCCACAGGAAGCTGATCATACCTGCAGGTTGACGGGGGATATAAGCTGGCCAACATCAACGCCATTTCGGCTAGCCATAGGTAAGGTGACCCTCAATCATAGGAGCAGTTTCTCCATACTATGACAGGGCCTTTGGCGGGATCCTTCCCTCTCTTGAGTCTCCGAACTAGCAAGGCTGATGTTGTCGCGGGAGTTAGCGATGAGGTAGTGGCACAGCTTGATAAAACTGATAAGCACTGGCGGGTCAATGGACGGTAAATCCTGGTTTCTGTGACTTTTATTGCCTGTCATTGATTCCCTTCCAGGTATGCCTTGATATCCTTCGAGGATAAGTCATCTTAGACGACTGCATCCATGTGTATTTGCTTCTGTGTACCATTTTGTTCTCATCAGTTCGATTGTGAATCCCGTCGACCCGTATCAAGGAAGCTTCTGTTGAGAAGCGCATGCTAAGCACACTGATATGAATACTGTAGATCCTGCGCTTGCCGCATCACCGGCAGCGAAATGCGTATATAAGACAAGTACATCATTTTGCTTCTTATCTCCTGGCCAGGATGTCGCTTGTGGTCGTCTTGCTCGCCCTAGCAGCTAGCGTGTCAAGCTCCGCTTTCCTAGGATCGAATGGAGCTAGTAACCCTAGAGTGCTCATTCTCGGTGGAGGCGTTACGGGTGTCATCGCTGCCCGGACCTTGCATGAACGCGGCATTGACAGCTTTGTGATCGTCGAAGCTCGCGATGAGCTTGGCGGACGGATGAAGAGCCAGACCTTTGCTGGTTATACGATTGAGCTTGGTGCCAACTGGTGTGTGCTCAGGAATAGCCTTTGGTATTTCGTCCAGCAGGCTGATGACCGAAGGGTGCAAGGGACGCAAACGGGAACAGGCCCGGCCAACCCGATTTTTGAATTGGCCCTGAAGCACAACGTGACGACCCAGCTCAATGATTTCTATGGAAGCATAAGTAGGTGGCCGCGGCCGTTGACTTCTCACCCTGGCTAACCAGTCGTACTAAGCGACCTTTGATACTACCGGTGAAGTGGATTATCTGGACGTGTTTAACAATGCCGTTGACGCGTATTCCGCTTTGACCGTGACTGGAGGTGGGTTGTATGTTCACAAAATACGTGTTCATGCTCACGGCAGTTTGCAGGTGCGCGTGTCGCTGGATCATTAGTGGATTTGACTTCAAAAACGGGTTATGCACTAAATGGAGTCAAGCCACGAGACGCGTATGAGATGGCAGCAGAGTACTATCAGGCGCGTACTTCCATAATCATCACATGTAGACTTGGGCTGACCCTGGAGCGCAGTTTGATTGGGAATATGCTCAAAAACCTGATCAGACCTCGTGGATTGCTTCGTCTTGGGCACGTAAGGATAATCTCTGAAGCAGTTCGAAAGCTGAATACTTTTTAGGCCAACAACTTCACCTTTGACGCCGACGAAGGTGGATTTTCCGAGGACAACCTTCTCGCTATCGATCAACGAGGGTTCAAAGCTCTGATTCAACTAGAAGCTCAAGAATTCTTGCAGCCAGAACAAGTTTCACTGAATTCGACGGTGAAGACGATTTCGTATTCGAGAGATGGAGTTCAGGTGACGCTGACCAGCGGCGAAACGATTGAGGGGGATTACGCGCTTTGCACGTTCAGCCTCGGGGTGTTGCAGGACGATTATGTGACGTTCGAGCCTCCCCTCCCGGACTACAAAATGGAAGCGATCCAGAGCATGACAATGGCTACTTACACAAAGATATTCTTGAAGTTTCCCGAAAAGTTCTGGTTTGACACGGAGGTGAATCAGTTTCTTCTTTCACGAAATGGAACTGGACGCTGATGTCGTAGTAGCTGGCCTTGTATGCGGATTCAACGCGTGGTACTTATCCAGTCTGGCAATCGTTAGACCACCCAAATTTCTTCCCAGGTTCCGGATTGATATTCGCTACTGTGACGGTTAGTACGGACCCCGGAGTTTGTGTCCGCCCTTATAGTTTATTCTGTAGGGAGATTTGTCGATAAGAGTAGAGGCATTGTCGGATGAACAGGTGCAGGACGAAGCAATGGACGTTCTCCGGAAGATGTACCAGAATGTGACCATCCCAGAGCCGACCGACTTCCTCTTCCCACGATGGAATTCCGACCCTCTTTATCGAGGATCGTATTCTAATTGGCCCCCGTCGTTTTTTAGTCAACATCACGACAACCTCCGGTCAAACGCTGGCCGGTTGTACTTTGCTGGGGAAGCAACGAGCCAGAAATATTTCGGTGAGCTAGGGTCTGGTAGTAGCCGCTGGGCAGATAATTGACGCGTCGTCGTTTATAGGCTTTTTGCAGGGCGCATATGACGAAGGCTTGAAGGTAGCTACGGACATGGTGGAATGTATGAGAGATGATGGATGTGTTGGGTTGCAACATATAGAGAGCGTGACGAACGCATTTCCGTATGAGATATGACGCATAATGCCTTGCTACTGAGTGTACATATCTCGTGTGGGGAAGGGGGATTGCTAAGGTTGCCAATGTCAGTCTTCGAAACTCCCACTGGTGACGGTCGAAATTGGTGAAGATCATTTCTTCTTATTTGAATAAATAAATTTCCAGGATGTATCCAATGGCGGATGGTTTTGATAACCTTTTGGACCAGATTACGTAGAGTTTAGAGTTTAGTAGTGGATGCACATAAGAAACTCGACGGATTTGGAAGGTCCTTGACATTTAGCGTCGACCATCATGATGCCGCCGACCATCAATTTCTTTCTTCTCGCCATCGTCGAATGCAGCGTGTAGCATATATATGCCCGAGACAGCGACTCTACGTGAACAGGCCAATGGTCGCCAGATACACCCAGCAGCCGTGGAAGCCGATGGACACGCAACGCAGGTCGACATTAGCCCTTTGAAGGACAATGGACTACGCAAAGGCCTTGGCTCCCTGGCGGTGTGCCATCAGAACCAAGCTCGTCGAGTGCGTCAAGTCGGAGTCAAAGGCAGTAGCCTGTCTCCAGGTAAGGTTTCCAAGTACGACTTTATGGGAACGGCTACCGACGACTACGGCAGAGAACCATACGTACACCTTGGCTGGACACGTACTTTGTCTATACTTCCTACCTCGGCACCGACTCGTTCTTCCTCCTCGTCCTTCCTACATTCTTTTTCTTTGGGTACGATGACTTTGGTAGAGGGTACGTTCCTTGCCACACCACGGAGGAGTCGTTCTCATCATTCTTCGAAGATTGCTGATGATTCTGGCTCTCGGGGGCTACGCCTCTTCGTCGTGCAAGGATCTGTTCTGTTCGCCTAGGCCGTTTTCTCCGCCCGTGACGCGTCTTAGTACGTGATAACATACCTTCGTCCTGCTTGGCTATTCTCAGAAACCGTACAGCACTCCGAGACCATCATTTGGAGTACGGCTTCCCGTCAACACATACCACGCAGAGCTCTTCGATAGCTTTCTACTTCCTTCTCTACTGTCCCGTCTATCCTATTACCCCTACTTATGCATGTACGCGTTTACTATCATCTTCGGTCGATTGTACACAGGCTATGCATACTTTCACCGACTGCATTGTCGGCTGCATCCTCGGAACGTCGGCAGTTTGGGTGCATAGTCCTTTCTATGTTCCAGCATTTTGAAGCTTGGGTGTTCACCAATGGCTTGGATCGTCCCACTGGTCCTCATTCCTCTATTCTCATTTTTTCTTGAAATGCATCCATGTTTCGTCATTCCCAACTCTTCTGGAATTGGTCTGATCTTATGCGATTGTAGATCCTGTAGATCCTTGTCCTTGTTTCGATGATTCCGTTGCTTCTGGGAGTGTCGCACTGGGAGCTCTGCTTGGGAGATGGGGCGTCAATTACTTTGTGATGAATGGCGTGTTGAGGGCGCCCGCTGTCACGCCCACACGAAGCTGGTGGGTGATTGCCGCTTTGAAAATGTTCACAGGTTGGTTTGCATTCGCTTTTATCTGTGTTTTATCCCCGCTGACTTTTGAGTGAAAAAGGCATGTCTGCAATCCTCTCGTGGCGGTTACTCGCCAAGGCGGCGTTATCGCCAATACTGAGGCTGGTTTGGGGACGAGAGGTTGGAACGAGTAAAGCGCGAATTAATCGCTGCAAAAGTTACGGTATGTCATTGTGTTAGCAGAGATCGTCGTGGGTCTGATTCACAATGGAAATACAGTTCTCACAAAGGTTGTCGTGTACGCTGGGATTGCGATACTGGCATGTGATATACTACCTGCCGTCTTTAGTTTTCTGGACTGGGCGTGAGGCTTGTTTGTTCCTCTCATGAATTCGAGTATTTTCACAAGACGGGGTTTTCTCGAGTCACTACGAAAGATTCGCAAACTTTGAGGCATTTGGGGAGCATCTTGTCACATTTAGGCGATAACTAAGTAGATTGCACCATATAACAGACTTCCAAGGAAAAAACAGTTGCAGAACCCAGCATATACACACGTTTACAAAGCAATGTCTATATCTAGGTTCTCTTTATCTTCTCGCATTGAAGCAGTCCTCTTCCTGCTACCCATCGTACGAGAGCGCTTCCGTGACCGAAACCGAATCTTCTTTCCCTTCTTTTCCAGATCATCATCACTAGCAGCAGAAGACTGAGAGTTTTCCAAGCAAGCGACATCTTTGACGAGGACATTTTGAGTGGGCATGAGAATGAGACCTAGAGAATTGGAACTGGACATTGTTGGATACGACGTAGACAGCAAGTCCGTATCCGCTAGTGGCGAGGATTTGTCCAGGGCATGCAAGGTTTCTCCAGGTTCTTCAGTCAAAGGCGGTTCATTATCAGGATCCGGAGACATTTCTGAAGGCGAAGGCGTAAAGTTGCGCAGAGAGGAAAGACTGGCGAGAGATGAAAGCGGCGAAGGCGTCCTTGAGATATCGAGGTTCCGGAAAGCGTACTCTGTTTCTAGCATCGAATCGGACATCAAACCGAGAGGTTGCTCCAGCATGACGACTTCGATGGCGGCGATTCGAACTAGGACCATATCAGGTTGGTGTACTTTTCAAAGAGGAGGGAAGCGGCGCACGATAAAGTAAGTAGTGGGAGTGATCCCCAAGCAGTTTTTCGACAGTCCGGAACAGTTCGAAAATAGCGTCCCAGCATTCGACCGACGCGGCAGAGACGTCCAAGTTGATGACAGCAGCCTAAGTAGGTAGTTTCGTCCGACTGGGCGAGAACACGATAAACGTCGACATACCTCCAGAGCATCGACGACCTGTAAAGAGATATGAGCATAGAACATGGAACACGGAGGGGAACTAACTAGATTCTGGACCTCGTAGGACAGGGCTTGGAAGTCGAGGAGGGAAATGGTCTTGGTGGCTCGCTGGCAGAGTTCGGTGTAGTCCTCGAAGGTCTTTAGTGTGTTGGGCTGGAAGTCAGATGCGAGGTGAAGAACTACGGTATGGATATCCGTGTCGCCAGAGGGAGATGACGGCATCTGGTCAAGAGAGTATCTGGCATCCAACCCTTGGGAAACGCTTTGAGTATCGTCCTCCGGGGAATATTCATAATTGGAATATTTCCCGGATTAATTACTATATAAGGGAGATCCTCCGGGAACAGACAGATCGGAAATTTGCTTAGTATTCTTGGTGTGTGTATCTTGTTCCTCCACCACTATGGCACCAGCTGCGGCCAAACCACCAGCACCGAAAAAGCGCAACAGGAAAAGAAAGAGACGGGCAGCGTCTTCTTCTTCATCGTCATCCTCGTCCTCGTCGAGCTCAGAGGACGAGCCTGAACCCGAAAAACCCATCCCAGCACCCCAGGAATCATCAGAATCTTCATCGTCTTCAGAATCGTCTTCAGAATCTGACTCGGACTCTGACTCTGAGATTGACGTCCCTACCAGAGGACGTCCTGAAGCCGTCGCACCCGTACAGAGGAAACAATCACCTTCACCTTCCCCACCTCGGACTGAAATTCCTTCCTTCATACCCCCCGCTGCAGCCAGCGAACAAGATTTGAAGGACAAATTTCGGAAATTCTGGATGGCCTCTGTGGCTGATGGTTTTCGGGACGATTTGGAGGAAATACGAAAGGCGCGTTTTTTTTGCTTTGGCGTTCTTCGAGAGTTGCGCTTACCCTATAGTAGGAACCCAATTTGGGGGCTGCTCGTCTGTCTCTGCTCATCGATTCTTTGGCCTCGGGCGCCGAGGTGTTCACATCCGCGTCTGGTGTCAACGAGATGGAAGTCGTTTTGGAGTAGAGTGTGTCACCATTCATTTTTTGAGTTGGTATCCTTTCCTTTGGGTTGGTTTACTTTTTCTAATGGATATCAGCAGGTGACTGTATGGTCGCTGTCTTGGATCCGACGATGTTCGGCTAGCAGCGCTCAGCTCGAAACCTCACTTGGGATGATCACCACGCCTGGGTTTGAAGAATCATACCTAATTGTTAGTGACAGTCCGCGAGATTTGGTTAGATCAGCAATGTGGTGTTGACACGGATATATACCAGACAAGACTCTATCTTGTACCATACTGACAGTGTTACCAGAACACAATGATAGGATCAACTATAAAAAGAAATGTTGGCACGACGATGAATGTCATTCATTCTTAACTACGAGCGCTTCGACGGGCGAGGAGTCGCCGGCAATCGTGGACCCCGCGGACTATCAGGGGAAGTCTGACGAACAACGGTGAGAACAGAAGACGGAGATGATTGTGGAGTCGAATCCTTGGAGACAGGCAAAGGGGACGTAGACTTGACACCGGTGTCTTTGGCCTGTGAAGACTTCATTCTCTTGGGGGTGCTGATGATCACGGGCGTCTCTTTGCGAACGACGGTAACGATGGAACTTCCCAAGGATGCGGTCTCTTCGTCCTCTCGCTGTGGAATGGGGACCAGCGGAGTCGCAGATCTGTTGGAATGCTCCTTCCACGCAGCCTTGGTCGTTGAACGCGGCTGCTTACTGTACGTCGATGTCGTGGAAGTTGTAAGCGCAGTAGCCGTCGACGCAGTAGAGGCGCGCTGGCTCCGTGCGACCTTGGGAGTGGAGGTGAATTTCATGGTAGGACGGTTGGCATCAGAATACACCGAAAGAGAATGGCCCGCTCTCGTCTCGAAATAAGCCTCCGACGGTTCCTGGATATCAGGCATCTCCTCATCTATCGGTACTTTCTTCGACGATGCGTATGACTTTTCGGATGCAGAACGCTTGAGTCCGACGATGTTATCGACATCATTGATGTTCTTGGAAAAGTACGCCGGTGTGAAATCCATGCCTTCGAGGGCATCACTGACTCTCACTGGAGCAACAATATTAGCATTCAAATAGATATAGAGAGTAAAAGGTAACGTACAAAACTGTGCCAGGCCTTTGTCGAAGTGAAGGCGGCACACAACGCCCAAAGCTGAGGTGGCGACCAGGAGAATATAGGTCGTCACTGTCATGGTGGCGAAAAAGGGCCATGACATGAAAATGAAACGATACACTGGATCATAATGTTAACAAGATAATATGGATGACTTGGGCGTACGTACGATTACTAGCAAACATGAAGGTCGAAATGCCTAGAAGAAAGATAGAAAGAGCGCCAAAGACAATGAATAGGCGACGGTATTCCCGCCGGACAGAAATCCACCCCTAGAGGTTTATAGGTCAAGATCTGAACAAAAAGAAACATTGTAAACTAACCAGAACTACCCACGGAAGGTCCAACTATGAGAGAGACTTCATTAGCGATTCGTGTATAAAGTTACATACACGCATACTGACCGCTGCCGTCACGCCAAAAGCAGCAATATACAAATGACGATGTCGAGCTTGAATACGTCTGATGCTGCCTCCGGAAATCTTGTCTATCCACATCCCAGTAGCAGCAAGGGTGAAAAACCCGGCCAATTGCAGAATCACGGAAAGCAGAAGAACGAACTAGAGTAGACGTCAGAGAAGTCAAGATATACACAAGCGCAGCATGCCTTGTATATTCTGTTGATTTCAGGTGAACCGCCAACACGGCTAAATGATTGGTTTGCGTAGACCTAAGACAATAAGCGAGGTGCATTGCTTTATGACGTTAGAATCCCCACCTTGTAGAGATTGGCGGACAGGAAAAGCAGTGTCAGAAGCGCAACAACGTTGAGGACGACAACAGGAACCTGTTAAATTCTCGGATCGACGCCTGGATGGCAGAGCAACAGATCATACCGTATGTTTCGTTCGAATGCTCCACCAATTTTGCAAAAGATCGATCTCATCACAGGTGTCGTGCACGATCAACTGGTTATATCGTTCCTGTAAGTGTTTCGAGCTGGAGACGCGGAAACCCGCCCAAGCGGTCCCGAGGACATGACCAGCGAGAGATGCTCCGAGATGGGGAAGGGACTCGTTTAGGATCTGAAAACTAGTGTTACAAAAATAAGAACAATTGGGTGAGGATAATAACGAACTGCGACGATTGAGAGGCTCAGCATCCATATCTGGTATAGCAGCGTAACGACGTCTTCTCTACGTGAGTCTTGAAGGCTTGACAGTCAAGTTCAGGTATACGTGACAACGACAGAGCATTGACACTCACACATCCCCAAGCCAATGGAAAGACCTCAAACATGGCACGGTTAATATGTTACCCTTAACCACGACACCGACCGTAGCCCCGGAGCCATCGGTAACCAGTCGCATGGGAGGACCATCGCGCTAGTAAGCAAGTCCATTTAGGAACAATAACAGGATGTAGAAACTTGCTGCGCACCTTGGCAAAAGAATGTGCCGAAACACGATGCTGCACAAAGTCGTCGTCATCTGTCGTGTTCCCAGGACCGGCAGCAAAGGTCGAGTTACCAGGTCGGATAGGAACGCAGTTGGCATCAGGCTCGCTTGGGATATCGTGGCAGTATTGCAGTACGTTGCCGGATAGGATTGTCAGACCGTTAGTAACATTAGCCACGTTCAGGATGTCAGAAATGAGGTTGGCGGCATCGGAATTATCGTGGTAAGCTAGGCCTTGGAGACTAGCTAGAACAATACAAGTCAAGAGAGCAACGATGGTGTAGAGCAAGGTGAATCTGGTCAAGATGATCCTAGTACACTGAGATAGAATTAGAAAATGGTGAAGGTAGTGAATAAAACAAACGCACCACCAGCTTCAGTCTCGACCACCAAAGAGCACTTTTCACGAGTTTACGAGAGAACTTTCTCAGCATTGCTCAACGAAGACGAACCAGTCGTAATGATGAAGAAAAGAGTGGCAGCAAGACGTCGTCAGAAAACGCACCCAGGGCGTAATTAGACCAGCTCAGTAATGCAAATACATGCAAGGTCGTGGAAGAAAGAAAGAAGGAAATAATATTGCGGGCCGCGTGCTCTGGGCAGCCATGCTTGAAATTCTAGGCAAGGAGGCTTGGCAACCTATTTTTGATCAAATAGGCCCAAAGCCATCATTCGACCCTATCACCTTCGCAACTTCCGCTCTCTCCGACTGCGATAATAAGTACAGAACAGGCGCCCTCAGTCCTAGACCTCACCGCTAGTATGGGAATGCAACCTTCACATTCTTCACATGTTGTAATTTGCATCGCCTTTGATGCTTGCCACCATCGCCTTCGCTACATGACACCTTCGTGGTATACACCGTGCAAATATCCTGGCTGATCGCATGTCAATTGCCTGCTTGAGCGTAGTCTCGTAAACCAGACTCTACGATCCGTATGAAGAAAAGCTGTTGAACTGATGTAGATTGGGCGATGATTGCTCCCGATCATCTAAGTACTTCCGGCTCGTCGCTTCCCCAGCAAAAAGTTCAGTCTGTCGACATCGGCGCGAAGATTGTCGTGCTGCTCACAGGAAATCAATGGAGGACAGCTGGAGAATGATCTACGGGCAAGGGCATATCAGCGTTTCATCACGGAACCAAAAGCTAGAATGTTCCAGAATAATGGTATCCGGGAACATGCATTAGAGAACGTCCAGTACTTCACGTTTGACTTGATCGTCCTACCTTCAGGCCTCAGGGACCAGTCGCCCTGTGAGATCACTTAATGAACTCAAACTTGTTCGCGTACGCCACTCTGTTGCAGTAGCAAGCACCCAGCAAAGGCGTAGCTTCTCATCAGTCCATCGAGTCACCAATTGATGGTCAAGAAATCGTAGAGGCCCTCTTCATACAAAGTTCGAGCACCGATGACCCCAGCAACACCTTCGCCAAGGCCCGGGCTGTGAGGGGTGAGGTGAAGAAGGAACAGACGAAGTTGGTAGGACGAGAGTTCAATGCAAGCTGTACGTGTGGCTCGACTCTATAGCCAGCGATCACAGAAGAAGGTTCCAGGACAGTGGTATCCGGGAACATGTGTTGGGGAACGACCACGTACCTTGGTCGTCCACCAATGTCACTAATCTCAAGGACGAGTCAGCCCGCCTCTTGTTCCAGCGCGTATTAAAATGATCTGTTACAATAGTTGGCCTCTGTATCACGCATGCATCCGATCAATTTTCGTGCAAGAAGGGAAGTTGCATCGATGTGCGATGTGAGCTAGGTGTAGGTCATTTAACTCCAAAATGAAAACATTGTGTAGATTGAACTGTATCAAACCATCTGTCACACTGACTCGGAGAGAGGGATAGCGAGGGTAACGTTGGCGCCCAGATGTAGCCTCCCCACCAGTATCGGGCTCGACTTACTTTAAATCTCGGCTGCTCTATCAAGAGATCAAGAGTCTACCTAGGGGACACTCCACCGACTTCTGAGATCGTAGCTGAACCAATCCTTGAAAGTTTGAGAACACGTTTCTATTACTGAGACGTCTACATTATTACAGGCAAGGGCCAAGTCATTTTCCTTGGTTTTCATAGGTAAGTCATTCAATCTAACTATCATCCAGTACAAGTTCTGTATGAACCCGCGACTTGACCTTTTTCAAATCCTCAGGAGTTGACCCTTGTGAGTCGATTCCGGGAATATCGGAGATAGTAGTAACAGGGCCCGTAAACCAGTGAACACCGCCGTACTTTGGGAAATAATACCACGCCAGCGAAAGTATAAAGATCCCACCAAGGACCACCACGGCGTAGTTCATATCTTGAACACTCGTTACCGGCGTCGAAGGGAACATGAATACAACGCTCATAAATGTCATAAACGAGACAGCTATGATGGCAACCGGTAAACTCTACAGATATTGTTAGGACAATACATAATTCGAAGCGAAATACACTGACGAAAACACCCAGAGTGAACGGACCCGGCTCAAAGTCAGTTGTCGCCTAGGAAGCGGGCGGCGATGGGGATACTGTAAGCAACAGTACAACGCGATGACTGATATAGAGAACACGGCGTCAATGGCTTCCGTTCCAGCGAAAGCTAGGAGTCCGAGCACTAAGGCCCAGCCAGCATCGAACCAGACGGTGTTCACGGGCGTTCCGGTAAACGAGTTCATTCGGTAAAGCCAGTCCGAGAGGGGCAGGGCTATATCGAAGCATAGGTACATAAGAGTCGCAGTAAAATAAGAAATAAGGTTCGTACCTTTATCTCTACTGAAGGCGTACGTCTGTCTACTTGCAGCCAATAACTGGAAGGCAATTTCTGTCAAAATAGAGCTAGTGGTACCCGGGGTAAACTTACCATGCTGGAACCCATCATGTACCTAAGAACTCGTGAATAAGGGATGTGGCACTACTCCCACAGCAATCCACTCACTGCACCAGAACGACAATAGCCCAGATACCCAATGTTCCCTTTTGCCCGAACCCGTTGAGGAAAATTTGCGCCATGGGCTGGTCACTATCATACAGCGCCTGAAGATCCGTGCCCATGCAGAACGCCAACGCCACATTGATCGCTGGGGGTAACGTTAGCTCTCGTGCACACAAAAGAAGGATCATCAGACCCACCCCAGCCAAGAACGCCAGCTATCGCAATGGCCATGACAATTGCCCAAGGAACAGCAGTGGCAGCATTTGCGGCTTCTTCACTAATATGAACGCTTGAATCGAAAGAGCCTGGTCCGTGATTATTTAAGGGATGAGGTGGGTGGGAAAACTGGGAGCGTACAGATGGTCCAAAGGGGCGCCAAGAAACTCAGGATAAATGCGTAGCCCTTGGGCCAACCATCAACTGTCACAGGGCTGATGAGAACTGTACTAAACGTCAGGTTAATATTGAATGGAACTAACGATTCACGAATTCCCATAAAGCAAAGCGAGCGGTATTCTTAAACTCGGCCGGAGTTACGATGGGTAAGGCAATGATGACAGCGAGACATAATCTGGAACATTTCAGAGAAAGTAAGAGCTCGGGGAAGCCAAAAGCACGCACAGTATATTCAGCACTACATATGCCGATTGTAGTCGTGCTAGAATCGTCGTGCCCAGACAGCAAACGACCGCGTGGCTGAGAACAACCGCCGCATAGACACCGCTGTTATGAAGGCACATTCAACGCACAGCACCTGAAGGATAGAGTAAATCACGGACAAAAGCTGTCCATTCGTAGGCTCGAAACTCTGGTCCTTTCGAATCCAATCCTGGCAGCGGCCATGACTTGGACAGCACAACCCCAGTCGATGGAGGCCACGGACGCTATCGATCCAATAGTGTTCATGTCTATTATGAAGACCACGTGAACTTGATGAACACGAGAGACCATAACTTGAAAGACTGACATCCCACTATCCACGACAGCAAATTGCGCCAGCGGGGCGACGAAAGGGAGTGAGTCCAAAAGTAAAGACCTCCCGACGTGGGAGCGGCACTAGCAAGCTCCGCCATTGACATGCCCACGAAGAGGATGAAGACACTAGCGACGGCCCACTGCAACACCGAATCAGTCATGTCCCACACAGCTTAGAGAATATAACATGCCCCCCAGGTCATAGCAGGCCCGCCTCCATTCGGTATCGCGTAGAACAGGACCGATGATATTGACGGTAGGAGGCCGATAATAGAGAAAGCGATGCCGAACACCTAGACACTATTGTTTGGACTGCAAACCCCATGAGTAGGGGTAGTAATACGCACTTCAATGGGTGTAAAAGCACGTCGGAACTCTTGCTTGTACCCCAGCGACGCTAACAGCTCTTCATCAGCTCGTTGCACAGCCTCCCTCGTATTCATGGCGAAAGTCGTGGGCAAAAAGTGTTAGAAGCCCGATGACGGCATGTTCCAGTGATATACCTGCGACGCCGCGGCAGTCGAAAAAAGGACATGCATGGCGGTAAGATAAGGAATAGAATCAGCGGGGTAACTCACATTGTTCGGGGTCCAGAAATATCACGCCTATCTTTGCTCGTCCGAATGGGATAGATAAGCGTGCAAAAGGCACACGTCTTGGGGCACTAGTGTAGGTAACTCGGGCATGACCATAAGGTGGGCATAGAAAGGCAACCGCCTCCACTATGACGGCAAAAATAACGCTTGGAGCTTGCGAAATACTCAACGCGGTCATGCACTCTTCCACCAAAATGTGGTTGGTAATTTCTTTTCATGATCTGCATCATAAATAACATACAGGGGGCTCTATTGTTAGACATCGCACCTAAGCCGATCATCATCCAGTCCGTCAGGGCGCACGGCGGTTAGTTACCGTCAGAGGAATTGTCTCGAACTGAAACTAGACTTGAACGTGAACTGCGGTGTCCCTTGGTTTCGCCATGTCGGACGCGAGTGACCACCCTGAATCCCGCCTGCTGTGACTCCACATGGAAGAGGAACCAGACTCTCGCTTCAACAGGGATGTCTTGTTCACATCTACGGGAGACTCCTGTAGTACGGCTGGCTGTTGACGTTCACGCGACATATTCCGCGCGATGGCCCATACTACATAAGATCCTTGGCTATAAAAAGCTGCGTTATGATATAATGGGGTGAAAAGAGACGGAGACACGCACACTTGTGTTGCCATAAGAACAGCGCAAGTGAGCACCAATATGACACTAAATGCGATGTCGAAGTCCTTGTGATACTTCGCCAACTTCGAGCCCCACCACACCAATAACCACACGAGAAATCCCATTTTGCAGATACTTTCAAAGGTAACGATCAGGATCTGGCAAATGGGGGTGATTCAAAGTTGACATACAAAGACTGTACCGCGGCAAACTTCAACACGGGCTGTACTACACGCTTGGGATACTTGAGGCGGTATAAAAAAAGGCCGATGAATATAGATTGTTCAGTCGTTGCTTGGAAGAGCCAGAGTAGTCCCGCGCAGATAATCTCAATATGCATGGAAACCTGGAGCATGACTTGCAGGAAAATTAAAGAGAATAAAGCCTAGAAAGCGACGTCGGGAAAGTTTCCCACACCAAGATAGGATGAGGAGCTTACACTGAAGTGATGTACGAGCAAAGGACGCCGCATTTGTTTACGATACGCCAGTTCAAAGATATCTACGTCCGGCAATCAGCTCGGGGTATACACAAGACATAATGCAGACTCACACAGTCCAGAAATGACCGTAGCGGCTACTCGTAACTCACCAACGCGGGCAGAGGTATAACGCTCTCCCAAGGTCGGTGATGCGATTAACTGCAAAGCCAACGCGACGGACGTCCAGAACGCGTTCAAAACATCTTTAAAACAGTTCCTGGCTCCCATCTGATATAAAGAATACAATAATAGAGCTCACAAGAGACTGTATTCCTCTGATTCTCAAAGGACAGTTGCATAAACACTTTTGAGGAGCGAAGTAGCACAAACTCAACGCAATTCGCACAGATGTAAAGAATGAGCATGTAGATGAAGGCTGGTATGGGATACTAGAGACAGTGGCACTTTAATCAATCAATGACGAAAGATGCGGAGGAGCACATACAAATGCAACAGTAGTGGGATAGACTATTGCCATGTTGATCTTCATTAGTTCTTCGAAAGCCTCGTCTGACAAGCCTGCAGTGCTTGGCATAGAAACATTCGGTGCGAAGAGACTGGGTACGAAAGGATATTCAACTGCAGCTTCGGCGTAAGCCTGGATCGCTAAACGTTCATTAGGGCACATCTGAGATCGACCTCAACAATGCTTACTGCAGTCGCCTCCATTCGGGCCAAGGCTTGCACAGTGTACGTCTGGCTGAGACCGTACCATATTCTTGAACATATATCTGAATCAAGAATTGTAAGTCATCGGGGCAAGTTATACTGAAGATCGGACGTACCGGCAGATGTTTGTATCGGTGTCCCAGCTGCTGGATGATTCTACACATGCACCTTTGCTTCACAAAGACGTCAGTATCCGGGAAAGAACTGCAAAGGCCAACATATGAATCATACTTGTTGATTATGGCCAGAGCAATATTCTAAAGCTGCCGTACAGACATCTTCGGCAACTTTTTGCGAAAATGATACTTGTAGCATTATCCGTGTCGTGCAATGGCATTTCCAAAGATATCTGGTCCGATAACATCAGTGCAGCGCTGGCAACGAATGTGTCTAGCCTGCGGGGCATGAAATCGTAAGCGTCGATTTGCAAGTCTTCGTTGAAGTGAAGCCACATATCGACCTGAAGTGGGACCGACCTGGGAAACAGTAGGATAGTACATGGAGAAAAGGGCAGTGGCCGATACTACAGAGAGCTGGAGGGCAAGCGCTTCGACGACGACATTCGTAGGATATCCAATCAATTGGGTCGAATTCGCTTTGGCCAGGGTTGCGGGTACTCCATAAATGAATTCTAATAAGGATAGGCATTGAGTGATAAATCCCAGTATTGACAAGATATGAATGACCTGTATTATTATCTGCACCCTTAAATACTGAGACGGTATGTCAGAACTTTCCCATAGGTATTGTGGACGACCAACCAGTCATCGCGTTGATCCGTCCAATGCAATCAGGGGCAAACACGGAAGTGTATTCGCCAGTTGTACGATCAGTGATCCTTTTACACAAGCTTAGAAGAGAGCCTTCAGATATCTGGACCAGGTACCTTGTCAGGAAAGCCTCGAAGGCGTCGAAGAGCTCAGCTGGCTGGTGCGCTTGAGCAAGATACGGAACGAGGATAAGAACGAAAAGATAGAACCACATCAGTGGTTGCATGAGTGGACTGAAAGGATGGGGAACAATAGTGATGGGGGTACAATGTGTGTGTTTCTTGATATCTCTGGTATTTCGAAGGTCTTTATGCCATTAGAAAAAGGTCCGCTGGAAGGAATCTAGTCCAAGAAGATGGCTGCACAATATCCGTAGCGCTCGTTCAAAGGGCCCAGATTAGAATTCGGGGCATGTTCACGTACATACATATGAACGACAAGATGGTATCAGTGCATTATTCACAGAGGTCATGATTGATCCGGTGCTTATAATTAGCGCCTAATGAGATGCAGTTCTGCAGCAGCTGTTAGTTTGAAGCTCTCACTATGCGCATTGCTGGAAATATTAACGTACCGGTATGAACAGCGGAGAAGGGATTGTGCTTCACTCAAAAACTTGGATAAGTCTCGATGGATAACCGGTATGATTGACACCGGTACGAGCTTGGTGTTAGATAGAAGATAGCAGGTTAGGCTATTGGCTGTGCTATGGCACGCACACGCGGCAAGAGAATGCGTGTGGAAGATGGAACTTGATGTGTTTGTAATATTTTGGTCACAGGACTTATCAGTGTCAGCTAGCCGCATACAAAGAGAGATCCGTTGGAGTCTACGCCCAATAGTAAGCTCAGTGCCTTCGGATCGGTTAAGCCAGGGCAGGGAATTCTGTGCTATTGAAAGGGTGACATGCGAAAATGGAGCACGTGGTGATGGTTCAAGGGCAAGTGATAGCGTGGTAATTGTTTTCCATCTTGAGCCATGCCGCTCCTTCAACCTCAACGTCGATGTCATATACAACTTGGCCTATCGAAACTTATGCAGATCATTTGATGGTAAGGCAGGATAGTTACTTCCTTTGTAACTTATTGTTCCACCAGAATTGTAGAACCTTACTGCTACCCGCTTTGCATTCTGCTTGAAACTGAGCCCTCGCTGGGCAGTACGAGATTGTACTTGGGATTGAACGCTGCAATATTTGCCTGGATGTCGAACAGGAGTGACTCCCGCCTACTATGAGTCTACATGGAAGAGTAATGAGGCTCTTGCTCCATGTTATGGATTTGGGTATTTAGCTTAAATGTACGAGCCAATGAGCACTGAACACGGTCATGCACCCTTGCACCAAAATGCCGGTTTGTAATTTCTTTTCAGGATCTGCATCATAAACAACATACAGGAGGCTCTATTGTCAGACCATCCTACCTGAGCCGATCGTCATCCAGCGTCAGGGTTCACGGCGGTTAGTTAAAAAGGAATTGCCTCAAAACTGAAACTAGACTTGAACGTAAACTGCGGTGTCCCTTGGTTTCGTCATGTCGGACGCGAGCGACCACTCCGACTCCTGCCTACTATGACTCCACACGGAAGAGGAACCAGAATCTCGCTTCAACAGAAATGTCTTGTCCATATCTACGGGAGACTCCTGTAGTACGGCTGGCCGTTGACGTTCACGCGACATATTCCGCGCGATGGCCCATACTGCGTAAGATCCTTGCCTATAAAAGTTGCGTATATGATATGTAATTGGGTGAAAGAGACGGAGACACGCACACTTGTGTTGCCATAAGAACAGCGCAAGAGAGTACTAGTATCACACTGAATGCGGTGTCGAAGTCCTTGTGATATTTCGCCAACTTCAAGCCCCACCACACCAATAACCACACGAGAAATCCCATTTTGCAGATACTTTCCAAGGTAACAATCAGAACATCGCAAGGGAGGGGATTCAAAGATGACATACAAAGACTGTACCGCGGCGAATTTCAACACGGGCTCTACTATACGCTTGGGATACTTTAGACGGTATAAAAGAAGGCCGATGAATATAGATTGCTCAGTCGTTGCTGGGAAGAGCCAGAGTAGTCCCGCGCAGATAATCTCAATATGCATGGAAACCTGGAGCATGACTTGCAGGAAAATTATCGAAAACAAAGCCTAGAAAGCAACGTCGGGAAAGTTTCCCACACGAGGATAGGATGAGGAGCTTACACTGAAGTGATGTACGAGCAAAGGACGCCGCATTTGTTTACGGTACGCCAGCTCAAAGATATCTACGTCCGACAATCAGCTCGGGTATAAACAAGACATAATGCAGACTCACACAGTCCAGAAATGACCGTAACGGCTACTCGTATCTCACCAACACGTTCAGAGGTATAATGCTCTCCCAAGGTCGGCGATGCGATTAACTGCAAAGCCAACGCGACGGACGTCCAGAACGCGTTCAAAACATCTTTAAAACAGTTCCTGGCTCCCATCTGATAAGAAGAATACAAGAATATAGCTCACAAGTGACTGTATTCCTCTGATTCTCGAAGGACAGTTGCACAAACACTTTTGAGTATCGAAGTAGCACAAACTCAACGCAATTCGCACAGATGTAAAGAATGAGCATATAGATGAAGGCTGGTATAGGATACTAGAGATAGCGCTTTGGTCAATCAATAACGAAAAATGTGTAAGCGAACATACAAATGCAACGGTAGTTGGATAGACTATCGCCATGTTGATCTTCATTATTTCTTCGAAAGTCTTGTCTGACAAGCCAGCAGTGCTTGGCATAGAAACATTCGGCGCAAAGAGACTGGGTACAAATGGATATTCGACTGTGGCTTCGCCATAAGGCTGGACCGCTACACATTCATTAGGGCACATCTGAGATCGGCCTCGACAGTTTTGAAGGCTTACCACAGTCACCTCCATTCGGGCCAAGGCTTGCACAGTATACGTCGGGTTGGGACTGCACCATATTCTTGAATATATATCTGAATCAAAAGTTCTAAGTCATCGAGGCACACTTATACTGAAGATCGGACGTGCCGGCAGATATTGGTATCGGTGTCCCAGCTGTTGGATGATTCTACACATGCGCTTTTGCTTCACAAAGACATCAGTATCCGGGAAAGAACTGCAAAGGCCAACATACGAATCATACTGTTGATTGTTGCCAGAGCAATATTCTGAAGCTGCCGTACAGACATCTTCGGCGACTTTTTGCGAAATGATACTTGTAGCATTATCCGTGTCGTGCAATGGCATTTCCAAAGATATCTGGTCCGATAACATCAGTGCAGCGCTGGCAACGAATGTGTCTAGCCTGCGGGGCATGAAATCGTAAGCGTCGATTTGCAAGTCTTCGTTGAAGTGAAGCCACATATCGACCTGAAGTGGGACCACCTGGGAAACAGTAGGATAGTACATGGAGAAAAGGGCAGTGGCCGATACTACAGAGAGCTGGAGGGCAAGCGCTTCGACGACGACATTCGTAGGATATCCAATCAATTGGGTCGAATTCGCTTTGGCCAGGGTTGCGGGTACTCCATAAATGAATTCTAATAGGAAGGCATTGAGTGATAAATCCCAGTATTGACAAGATATGAATGACCTGTATTATTTTCTGTGCCCCTAAAGACTGCGACGATTGTCAGATCATTCCTATAGATATCGTGGGGACGACCAACCAGTCATCGCGTTGATCCGTCCAACGCAATCAGGGGCAAACACGGAAGTGTGTTCGCCATGATCGATGATCCTTCACAAAAGCTTAGAATAGAGCCTTTCAGATATCTGAGTTAGATACCTTGTCAGGAAAGCCTCGAAGGCGTCGAAGAGCTCAGCTGGCTGGTGCGCTTGAGCTAGATACGGAACGAGGATAAGAACGAATAGATAGAACCGCATTGATTGCATGGGTGGACTGAAAGGATGGCGAACAATATTGATGGGGGTGCAATGGGTGTGGTTTTTCTTGATATCTCTGGTATTTCGAAGGTCTTTATGCCATTAGAAAAAGGTCCGCTGGAACAAGTTTAGTCCAAGAAGATGGCTGTACAATATCCGTAGCGCTTGTGCAAAGGACCCAGATTAAAATTTGGGGGCATATTCAAGTACATCCATATGAACGACAAGATGGTATCAATGTATCATTCACGGATGTCATGAGTGATCCGGTGTTAGCGCTTAATGATGATGATGATGATGATAAGCGCTTAATGAGACGCAGTTCTACAGCAGCTGTTAGTCTGAAGTTCTCACTGAGCGCATTGCTGTAAATATTGACGTACCTGGTATGAAAACCGGAGAACTCCAGAGAGATATCGTACTTCCCTCAAAAACTTGGATAAATCTCGGCAGGAGAACCGGTACGATTAACATCGGTACGAGGTTGATAGAAGATGGAAGATAGTAAGTAGGCTGAGTTATTGGTTGTATTATGATGCGTGCATGCGGCAAGATGAGTGCGTGTGGGAGATGGAACTTGATGTTTTTGAAACATTTTGGTCACAGGGCTTATCAATATCAGCTAGCCGCAAACAAAGAGAGATCCGTTGGAGTATACGCCTAGTAGTAAGCACAGTACTTTTCGGATTAGTTAGGCCGGGGTAGGGAATTATGTGCTATTGAAAGGGTGGCATGCGTAAAATCGAGTGCGTGGTGATGGTTCAAGGGCAAACGATGGCGTGGTAATTGTTTTCCATCTTGAGCCATGCCGCTCCTTCGACTTCAACGTCGATGTCATACACAACTTGGCCTATTGAAACTTATACAGGTCATTCGTTAATAAAGCAGGACATCTGTGTGCGTTAAAAACAGTGGACTGTTCCCTTTGTCAACTGATTTCTACCAGAATTGTAGAACACTTACTGCTACCTGCTTGCTTAATGTCACTCGAAAGCAAATCCCCCGCTTGGCACTGCGAGACTGTACATGGGATCCAAATTTTCCCCAAATGAATGACAAGGCCGTTTTGTAGTCGGGGAACTGAATACCGACATGGAACCAAGCATATGATCCCCAGTTTTACAGGTCATGGAAGCAAATCATGGCAAGTCAAGAACAAATCGCCTGCGAAAATATAACGTGTTGAATTGAGACTCATCACTTTATATCGCCAAGCGAGGCACACCTGACATGATTGTACAGTTGTTCATTTTAGCCAAGCAGGGGAGAGACTCAAGTCCGCCTCTCGGGTGCATCAGAACTGATCTTTTCTAGTAACCTTTCTCGCCGTGGTGGGATTTTTACCACGGATTGAGCGCCTCTCCATAAAACTGTAGCAATGGTTATTAAAATTCAATATCTGTGAATTACACGCTGCCGACCATCTCGCCACGGCTTCCATACGGGTCGCAAATATCGACGTCGGACTTCCCATAGAAGGGACAAATCCATGTTGTCTATTTCCCAGCGTTCGGCTATTAAACCGCCCGCTTCTCACCTTTCGGTCTTGGAAATAAATGCCTCGTCTATATAATTTGACGTGTCGATGCAATAAATCCTCATCTTCGTTTGTGCTTCTCACTTCAAAATGGGTATCACAGTAGGTCTTCTTACTTCTCTCCTTCCTTTCGTCTGTCTATAGCAAGACTCATCGCTTCCCTCTCAGTATTGACACTAAAGTCATTGCTCCTGACGGTTTTTCTCGAGCGTAGGACTCGACTGCATCGCTGCGCTCCGTTTTACTAATAATGTATATGTTACAGTGCTATAACGCCAAACGGAACCTTCCCTGGGCCGACCTTCAAAGTAAACAAGGGCGACGATGTCCATATTGTGACCACAAATAATCTTGCTGATCCTGGGATGAGAAGAAGTACCTCAATCGTACGGTTTCATGCAGCCAAAATAAATACGGGTTGACTGTTTTTATTCTCTAGCACTGGCATGGCTTCTTCCAAGCTCGTACGTCAGTCATGGACGGACCTTCGTGAGCACTGTCTCGCGTATCAATCATCAACCAATGCTTACCGATCCCAGCTTCGTTAACCAGTGCCCGATTCCGCCAAAATCTACTTTCGACTATGCTTTCAGTACCATTGGACAAAGCTGGCAAGTACGTATAGTTCCGACATACTCAGAATACCTGTGATCTCATGGATTCGGTTAGTTACTGGTACCATTCTCATCTTTCAACGCAGTATTGTGACGGTTTAAGAGGGGCGTTCATCGTTTATGGTGGGTACGAAACTCGTGACCTATTGTGGAGATTCCCAACCCTACTTACAGACCCGCATGACCCTCTTGCCCATCTGTACGATGTGGATGATGGTATGTCATCTTCGAAATTTATTCGCGTGCAATGTGCTGATGGATCCATAGACAGCACTATCATTACTCTTGCAGACTGGTATCACGACCTCGCACCGAACGCGCAGAATAGGTTCTTCCAAACTGGGACTGTCCCGTAAGCTACAGTTGTTCTAGATTTGCGGTCTACCTGACCTTTTCCGACCGTTAGAATTCCTGACTCCGGTACGGGTCTGCATACTTCCGCCACATCTCATCATTATTTACTATGAATGCCAGGTCTTATTAACGGCGTTGGGCGTTACAATGGTGGTGTAAGTTTAACTTCAATTTTTTACTTATCATCCTTGGAATTCACCCAGTGTCACTAGCCCTTAGTACCCTACTCTGTGATCAAAGTCAAGAGAGGCAAACGCTATCGTCTGCGTCTTATATCGATCTCCTGTCGCCCTTTCTTCACTTTCTCAATTGACAACCACAACATCAGTGCAATGGAGTTCGATGGGGTGGAGCACGACCCGGTTACAGGTGCAGAACATTGATATCTATGCCGGTTGGCTCTCGTTTTGATGTTATTCAATGCATCTACTAACATAGACTCGGGTGCGTAGCACAACGCGTCTCGGTCATTCTCGAAGCGAACCAGCCTATTGGTAATTATTGGATTCGCGCGCCGTAAGTCTCCATTTTTACCGCATCGAACACTGGACTCATCAATTTAGTCCAACTGGTGGAAACCCAGCTGGAAATCCTAACTGTAGGAGCTCTCCGAATGTTTCCTGTATCTTTTCCTTTAACTCGTTATACATTCAGTTAACCCAGACTTGACACGCGCAATTTTACGGTATGAGGGAGCACCGGACAGAGAACCAACCACAAACAATACGCCTGGCATCAAGCTCAATGACGCCGACATGCATGTTCGTTCTACTACCCAACATCATCCAAGTACATGCTGACTAGGGCTTCGTAATCGCAGCCCATTGCTCAAGAAGGGCCTGGAAAGGTGCATATATTACAAATTTTACTGAGTATAAACTTATCCTTTCTTAGTTGGGAGACGGACCCCCAGATGTTGCTTATACTTTGAGTATCACGCAGGTCCGCAACGTCCTCTTATAGTATTTCTGCCGCTGAACGCGCAAAATCCCAGCCAAACCCGCCGTTCTTTGACATCAATGGCATTTCCTACATCTCGCCTTCCGTCCCCGTCCTTTTACAGATCCTGAGTGGTGCTGCGAAGCCACAAGATTTCCTTCCTTCGGTAGGTGCTTTATAGTTCCTTTTCAATGGTGTATTAACCTAGTATCGCTACGTTTACAGGAACAAGTAAGCCTCACACTGTCCTGGTAGTTTACTTACTGTTCTAAAGCCACTGATAAGATCTTCCTTCTCCCACCAAATAAAACGATAGAGATTTCGATTCCTGGAGCTGGGGGTCAGTCTCGTCTACCTCTCCTATCTTCATACTTATTTTTTTGGCAGCTCATCCCTTTCACTGTGCGTTCGGTTTTGAATAGTCTGGTCGTACATATTCTAAGCAGTGTGGACAGTACATGGGACATAACTTCGACATTATTCGCACTTCCAACTCTGATGTGACAAACTACGTCAATCCACCAAGACGCGATGTTGTTCCCAGTACGTTGCCTTCATTAAAATATTAGTTCTTTGATATCGACAGTACCTTGCACAGTCAACGGTGGAAACACGACATTCCGATTCTTCAGCTGCAAGTCTAAGTAGAAAGCAAAATTAAACTATATACTAACTGTCAAATCAGGACAATCCAGGAGCTTGGTTCTTACACTGGTGAGTTATGGACGTTCATTAAAACCCCCACTATCTATCTGATGAGTATATGGCAGCCACATCGACTGGCATCTGGAAGCCGGATTGGCTATAGTTTTTGCGGAAAGTCCAGCCGACAACATCGAGGGCCCCCATGCCCAAGCCACGCCTCAGGATTGGCTAACGCTGTGCCCAGATTACAACGCTCTGTCGCCAGAGTTACAGTAGTTAAGTGGCTCAGTAGTTATTCCAGCACGTACCAACCTAATCCTCAACTGTCAATTCCACCTATGGCTTGTCAATAATTTCATACATTTGAATCTTTACTACTTCAGGAAGGAGACAGTCTCGTTCAAACAATGAAACCTGCCCCTCGCCAGTAATTCAACCACTTATCAACATCCTCTATCCCAAGTTGACGCAGGTTCCCCAGAGTGACGGAGTGTTCCAGGTTCGTCGTTTGCAGACTCGGGAAACCAAAGGCTTCCCCGTTGTTTGCATCGCTGCTACCTTGAGAGCGGAAGAACTCCAGGAGCTGAAGGGTTGGAGTCTCAGACGCGGCACGATCGAACCCTTCGTTTTGATAAGTTTTCTCGATAGCACCCATCCATTGAGAGTATGGTACGAGGGGAATACCCAACGTAGAAGAGACACGTTGGAGAAGGATCGATGCTGCTACAGGTCTAGGATGCAGAAGATGAATGTAGCGACATTTGCTCAAGCGTAATTCTACAAGGGCTTTGGCGGCTATGTCAATGGGGATCCATGACGCTGACTAGAAAGGATCCATTAGCAAAGAGACAAGGAAAATGTCATTAAAGAGAAAACGTACTCCTGGAACGTCGGGGAGACATTTCAAGTCCTGGCTAGACTTCACCAGGGACGGGAACCATTCCTTAATATTCCATGCACCATTGGCGCCTCCGGTGAGCTGTCCCGTGCGCACGATGATAGGCTTTAGTGTTGTGGTTTTTGCCACTTCTTCCAAAATGTACTCTGCGACCCATTTAGACTCTCCGTAGCCCCAGCCGGCAGAAACAGCAGGATCAGCAAGAGGCTCCTCTGCGGCTGTATAGTCAAAGCCATTTGTGTCTATTTCAACGTAACGCCAATTAATGAGTTGTCGTTGCATAACAAACAAACAAACGTACTCCTGAAAACACCAGCTGAGCTCGTGAAGACAAAACGTGGTGCTACGCGACACGAGAGAGCAAAATCTATCAGACGTCTAGTACCACGGACTAGGGGCTCCAGAGATGCAAGTGAAACATTGAAGTCAACTTTCCAGGCTGTGAACTAGGTTGAGTAGAGAAACTTTCCAGCCATTGCAGGACTGACCATTGTGTATAACGCATGTTACATCTCCAATAAGCTCGCGGTAGACTGAGTAGTCTAAACCAAACAAGTTGGCAGACAGATCACTATCCACAAATACAACCTTCGAGCTTGTAAGAATGTCTGGGTCCAATCCGCGTTCAATGAAAGCGTCAGTCTGCCGCTGAAGGGAACCAGAGCGCCCAGATCGATTCAATGCATAAACTTTCACGACGTCATCTGAACGGAGAAGTGCTTCTAGAATATAGCTGCCGAAGGCACCCGTTGAACCTGTGATTAAAACGACTTCCTTGGAGCTGTCAGGGACCAAGCCGCTCGCTACAATTGAGAAATCGGTGCTGTACTTCCTTGCCATATCCAACATGACCTGTGTACGGTGCTTGATATCCCGCAAATGAGACCCTGTAGCCACTTTTACTAGGTATTCACTTAATAGATGAATTGTGGGATTTGCGTAGACGAAATTGTGTGGGATGTCATGGGTGTTAATTTTGGAGGTCGAGCGCAAAGCATGGAGAATTGTGTTGCGAATCCATGTTGCTTGGAGACTAGTACCAAATAAGCGAAAGGTGGTAATAGCAAATCGACGTCCACACCTGTCACATCCGTTTTGGAAGAGGTCATCATTGTCTTCAACTTCATTCGTTAGGATCTTCTCTACAGTTTCACGGACAAAGTGCAAGCTATTTGAGAGCTCCCATTGTACTGGTGCCACCAGATGAGTCTGAGATGACAGCTTCACAGCTTCATAGGCTGCGTCAATCTCAGCGGAGTAGGCGTTCAGCACAGCCTGTCGTCTCGGAGTGCCCTTCGGAGTAAATTCAAACGGTTTAGATTTATCCGCAACGAGGATCATCTGAAATCACAATTAAATACAGTTATAAACGAAAGACAGTGCCTCTACCTCTTTGAAAATCCTTGAATGCTGAGGCGCAAATTGATTCGCCTTTGTTACTGTGGGCCTGAGCGAAATTTTAGGTCATTAGACGTTGATATAACGAATATAGGCACCAGATTGCATTTCGATATCGGGAAAGCCTGTCCTCATTATTGGGCAAGACCGGCTCTTCCGTAACAGGTGTAACAATAACGCCAGCATGGAGCCGACCACGCCCAAACATTATGGCGCTAGATATTTTGGGATCTTTACTCAATATATCCTCTAGACACATCGGCATCACGGGTAAACATGCGGTAGGACGAGGGGATAAAAACCTACCAATAGGTACAGGATTCGTCTACATCAACGACAGATTTGATGAGTACAGGCTACCTGATACATGCATGTTGCGCTTGCCTTCTCCCCAGATGAGTGCATAATTTGGTCATCTCCCCGTCCATGCACTCGCCATAGCTCTGGGTTTGTGGGATGCCTAGCTATGAGATCGTTGGTATCCAGGGCTGGAACACCATCTATCTCGGTATTCAGAATGGCAGGCTGATGCGTTGGAGTTGTCTATTGACGAATCAGAGAGCCATCCTTTCTTGTAAAGATAATCACTTGCCTTGAACATGAGGCGATAAACCCCGCTTTCTTCTTCGAAAGGCTCGAAGATCGGAGTACAATGCGGAGAAAACTGGAAAGAGAGGATTAATAAAATCCATGGTTTCTGTACGTCGTGATCCTTACTCTCCAGTAGTCCCAGCCTTCTGGGTGAGGACGCTCTGTGACGGATAGATCAGGCCGACCTGTGGAGAACCGGGAGACACATACTTGGAAGGAACAATGTGACGGTCCCAGTCTCGGTCCTGGTGACGATGTGAGTACCACATACTTACCGTCCGGAGATGGGAACTCACTGCCCATATAGAGGAACCAAACAGACTCCCTGTTGCGTAAGCCTATCGCCCACCGTAGGTTGCAGAGGGCCGCCAGCGAATACCTAATAAACCATGTAAGTAGGGCATGCGTTTATTGTAATAACTCACGATCGTTTTGAACTTTGCTAATTCTTCTACTCGTTGAGGATCCTTCTCCCAGTTCTGTCGAAAGTTTGGAAGTTAGTCACGGGCGGCATACTCGGCAGCCACAATTACCTCCAGGAATGCCGGGACACAGAACATCAGGTTGCATTTCGTCCCAATGGCCCCAGAAAAGACTCTATCAGGTGTCGGTATGATCGGAGGCCAGCCAGGACGAAACACGGTCATGATAACACCAGTATAAGCCTTGGCCCATTAAAAGTTGGCTTCAACCTAGGAAGTTTATGGCTATACTCACGGTCCAGGCAATTTGGATAGCACCCATAAGATCTAGAAGAGTGTCCCAATGAGTAAATCGAGATCGAAACGAGTACCTTCACTCACGAAACATTGGAACAGCATGTGCAGAAAGTACGTCTCCGCATATATCGACCTCACCAAAATCTGTGTTAGATCAGTGAGAGATGACACCTGGTTGCTTAGCAAAACCCACACGGGAGAAGACCAGATTGCATCATAATCTTGTAGGTAAAATGAATAGGTTTCGGGAACGTCGTGGAACCTAGAGAAACATATGTCGATCCGAGCGGTACATTGGAATGAGTCCACGAACCGGACGAATGCATGATAAGAGCTTGATCCTCCAAGTCGTTATTCTTGATCGAAGGTAGGAGGTCCAATGGTTCAACTGATCCAGAATAAAGACTTTCGAACGAAGGCATAGGCATCATCTTGAATTCTTGGCGTTCTTCATTTTTCAATTTCTGTAGAGCAGCCTCCGCAAGCTTTTGCATTCCAGGATCTTGGCTCAAAAACATGTACTTAGCGCCTGTGGATCGAATTAGATGAGCCACTGCAGTATCTGAGTTCCGGACAGATATCGGGAAAGCGATACAGTCTGCACGCATGATGCCCGCGATCGTGGTGTAGTATGTCACGGAGTCTGTTGACACTCTAATCAATGTCAAATCCGAGGCAAACGTCCCACTGCATACCTGCAGCAGCTAGGATAGCGACTACTGGACGCGCACTGGGCATTGTAGCGACACTTTTCAGGACAATTTGAGCAACTAAATGCATAGCGGGAACGGCCCTCCCCCATTCAATGTCAATAACCTTGCCCGCATCGTCTTCATAACGAAAGAGAGTGTGATCTCGGCTTTCGACATAGTGGTGATCAAATATTTGGGTGAGGGTTAAAGAACCGTCGGTAGGAGGAGGGGTGAACACTGAGTTCGGGTTTCCTTGAGGTGTGAGAAGGTCTATGGTAGCCATTATGTTAGCCTAGGCTGTCGTGATGACTGAATAGTATACCAAACGCCAGCACTCAATGCTCATATAAGTATCACCGCTCAAATCGGTAACTACCTCTCTTGGAGAGCCTTCCCGCGAGGAAAGATGGCCGTGACCTTGATTCGACGTAACCGGCACGCAGTGTCCATTACACTCTGAGAACATATCGTTACATAGATCTGAGAAAGAATCGGAAATGGACAGATGTAGAATCCAGCCGGCTGGCCGCAGAGTGAAAAACTGCGACCTACGTTAGTGTAGATTACTTCTCACTGTCAGGTGAATCAGTGGAGTACAGTTTTGATATAGGTGGATACAGTCAAAATTTGCTTAGAATACAGTGAAGATGGTTCTGAAGTTTGCGCTTATTTATCCTCTACCCGGGTCTGCATTCGGATTGGCCAACAGGTTCGACACTCAATAGCTATTTATCACGAACGTAAACACAGACCTGAAGAGGGAGAAGTGTAACATTCTAAGAGCTCGGCGATTCCTTGGCAATACTTGATCAACCATGATCCTGTCATCATGTTACTAGTGATCATCATATGGAAGCCGGCAAGCCTTCCATAAGCTTCCGTGCTGAACTGTAATACCCCTGGATATCTTTAGGTGCTGGAGACATAACGTTAAGTACGCACAAAATGTATCGCAGGTCTCCCCACAGTCGTTGCTCTCGATATGCTAACTGAAATACCACTCGACAAAGCTTCTGTGAGTCAGCCGTGCACGCCGCTTTGCCTCACTTGGAATCACTGACAATCAAAAGTTTATTGGTTTAGTGTTAGAAACTTTGTGCGCGCTCATCTACTTTACCCTCAGAAGAGGTACTAACTATTTGTAGGAACTACGGTATTTCACTAACAGTTCTGTTTGCATGATGTCGTTGATATTAAATTAGGTGTTTTCAATGTTTTATTCATCGGGATCTTGTGGCTGTTGTGGAACAAACGGGCCCTGCGCGCTTATGCCCATCGAGTACTTTTCGTTGCCGTGTGTCTTCTGTGGATCCTCACGACCCTCGTAAGTATACATGCCTTGAATCGCATCACCCCCAACTACTGAAAAACTTAGCACTGGATTATAAACGTATGCAGGGCAACCATCGCATTTGTAGATCGACAAGGCGAAGTCAATGGCGCCCTTGCATACTACGCCGATCTGACGGTCGACCTTTATGCAGCCAAGACAGCTGTTTACGTAGCTTTGACCCTCGTTGGTGATTCGTTCGTGGTATGTGATATCTAACAAAATGCACCTTCATCGCTAATTCTGAAAAAGACGTACAGGTGCTGGATTATATGGAGCCAGAAGATCGTAGTTGTGATTCTTCCGATGTTCTTGGTCATTGGAACAGCAGGTTGTTGCTATTTTCATCATCTGTGCAGAAGGAAGTCTGACACTTTGCAGTGACAGGGTTTGTCGCAACACATAAATTCACCACGGTCAGTCCGGGCAGCGAGATCTTTCTGCCCAACCTTGTCCCATGGGTTTCGAGTTTTATCGTCCTTTCTCTTGTGACAAATGTTGTCTGTACTTGTCAGTGGCTCGCTGTTCTTATCTGTGGTGACACTCATCTACATGCATCTTAGTCTTGATTGCTTTTCGTCTCATCCAGAGTCATCGTTCCGTGGCACAATACAGTCAAAGCAAGAGGCTGATATCCACGCTCATCATTATTGTCGAGTCAGCGGCCATTTACTCAAGTGCCCTCGTAGCACTGGTCACGCTTTATATTCTCGGGAGTAATGGTCAGTACGTGGCTCTCGATATGACCGCTCCGATTATTGTAAGAATTATAACTTTCTTATCTGTTACGTTATCTGACTACAGTGTGGCATGATAGGGGATCACTTTCAGCATGATTATAATACGCGTAGCACTTACAAAAGTGCGCAAGCCCGGATATAGCACCAACACTTCGTCTGGAGGTCAATCTTCCGATGTGCGATACCCCGTAAATCCAGGACCTGTCACTGTGAATGTCTCCCGTCTTGTCGAAATGAATCATGATGAGGCACTTGAACGAGGGGACTCGAAAAAGGTACCTTCTGAAAATAGTTTATGACTCTTTGGTACATCTTCTACGTGCATTATCTGCAGTGGCCTGTATTGCATATCTCAGCCGTGGCAATCCTTGCTTTCTATGCTTACATTTCCTTAAGAAGACCGGAGTCGTCCTCGCGCTCGTCGTTCCTAGTCCAGCAGCCTACCATGCGTCTAACGTGTTGTGAACTCATCCTCTTATACTCTATACGTGCCCAGAGAACCCCCCTTCGCCAGTTCTGCTCGTCATTGTCGTCGTCGTTGTCGCCTCCCTTCTCTTTTTTGTAATTGAGCACAAGCATGACGAGATCTCATGTCAGGGTCACCATCGATCGATCGATAAGTTAGCCGCCGGCGCGCCCACTTGAAGTTGAGTCAAACATTCGAGTTAATTTTAGTTACCTCGGGCCCTGCATCAACATTCAACGCTCATCTTGCAAGACCTGTTGTTGTGACGCGTAGCGTAGGCCCACCAGCACGGCCTGGATGAAGGCTGGATAAGTAAAATGGATAACGGTAAGGAAAAAGAGACGACAAAGGAGCCGTCGTAGGGGACTGTAGTACGGAGGCTGATACACTTCTGTCGAGGACTATACTAGGAAGTACCGCTGGGTAAATTAACTTCTTTCATTCTTTCATTTTTTTCGGCAGCAGATGAGATCAGAGCTTAACCCGCTAAGTTCACATAGACCCACATACCGCACACAATTTCGAAATGGCCGAATCCGCGGAGTACAGCATTTAACGGAATCTGTTATATTTATAACAGGACCTGGCGCGATGTCAGACATAATGGCAATTATTTCCAGACTCGTTAATGAAGATTCCTATTTTTGCGCCATCCGGAAACCCCTCAAAATCGGACACCACGAGAAAGATGCTAATTTCATATACAAGATTCGGAGGCCAGGCGGATTCACAAGCCTATAGGATCGCTAATAGAATTGCACGGCGCTCAGGATGTCCTCCGACGAACAACCATACAGGAAATTCGAAACAACCCTGAAAGTTGAGAGATGGTATTGGGGTGATATCAACCACACACCTCATTCATCATTAGGTTGATATAGCTGTCTGTCTACAAGGGACTAACCGGGAGAAGTACATTTTGTTCCAGCGAGCCGAGGTGAGCTGAGTCGAGCTCGCTCCCTTGTCGTTATGCATACCAGCCGTTGAATAATACCAATAATGCCGGGAATAGACGTCGGCAGGCATGATGAACGCGAGGGGTATGGCTCGAACGAACGTTTATTGACGGACGAATATGTAGGTGATGGTGGTACGAAGCCAAGAAGCGGTAGCGATCGGTACGAAAGTCAAAATAAAGTAAAACAAAAGACGGTGAGCCGTCGGCCTGGTGGCTGTGGAACCATTATCCTCAACAAATAGTACTTACTCACTATCTTGAAGATCCAAACGTTATTTATCTCTGCATCGACATGGCATCCTCACTGTTGTACCGCACGGAAATCTCGTGGGGGAGCTCGCATCATCAAGCTCCGATTGCAATATTGCTTTTGCGAGCATGAGAAGAGTAGCATTGTGACCAAGTATTCTTAATCTGGACTCAAATTTAATCTATTTTTTTTAGCAATATGGCATGGAAAACAGGGACGAATCTCTAGTATAATTGGATTACTCAGAGACAAGAATGAAAAGTCTAATAACGGGACTCTGGTAATAGTAGCCCGATGTTTGAATCACTTCGCGGCAACTTCCGTTAATTACACGCCGGTAAAGTGTGCACCGCAAATAACCATATCTATAGTGAGGATTAATACATTTACCGTCACATCCGACAATTGGTCATACGCACATTGTAGAACACATAAGATGTGGCTTCGCGCGATGCAGTCTTGTACCTGTAAAACCTCCACGCAACGAAAATAGCGAAACAAATGAGAAGGATTCGTTTTCCAGGACTGATATCCCAGGTGAAGCTCAAAATAATTGACCACATCGGGACGCCGATACAAACGAGGAGGCGAGAGAACAAAGGCGCGTATAGTGGTAGCGTTATTCGCCCCATTGCTTTGTCACCTTCAACATCAGGAAAGTCCTGTGCGTGAATGGTAGTCAGGATAATCAGACCGCTCATCAAGAGGGAGAGTCGAGCTTCGGGTCTGAGCGTCGTAGAACCGGCTGACGATACAGGAAGTCAGTCTATGTATTATATGGATACAAAACAAATTACCCATGATTTTCGTTGCCCCATACTCGAATCCTAAGTAGCCGATGCAATTCATGATGTTCTTTCCGATCCAATGTCCAGCCAGTCCAAAATCGTCGTACAAGACAAAGGCGATGGATAAAACAATGCTGGCGAAGACAACGTCTCGCCCTCCTGCAATTGAGAAGAAAAGGCAGACAGGTGGCAGAGCGTATCTCAAATAACTCGCTTGCTGATCTGTTAAGCGGTTCGATGGAAGAGGCCGCCATGGGCGATTGATGGCATCTTCAGCGACGCTCCGATACTGGTTGGAGACATCGATATGAAGCTGATGCAGCCAGGTCCAGGCCATGCCATAAAAAAGCAAAGTAACATGTTGGACGGGGGCAGCTGCACAAGCGAATAATGTCTGCGAAGGAAAAACGGTCAGGCAACACCATTGAAAATATACAGACACTTACGATGGGTAAGAAAATCGTCTTGTAGTCTGTATAAGTGAACAGGAACAAGGTCCGTGCGTGCTCCTTTACTCTATCGATAGACTGGTATGTTTTAGGACCCATATTGCAGTTAACTGACTTGAAACTCATGTCAAACTTTCGATCTTTTAAGTAGCATAGGGTTATGGCCCAGGGGAACAAAAATTTCCGATATACGTTTCGTATCGGAGACCATTCAGATACGTATGTAAGTATCTCAATGTCAAGGTTCGTGAGCGGGCCGTCCACATTGATTTGTCCGAAGAAACGCTTTCCCTATGTTGGAGATCTCAATCGACATTAGCGATTTGTTTGTCCTTAGACGCTCTGATCAGAAAATGATATATGTAGGGCGCACGCGGCCATCATGATCTAGTACCACCGCAGTCTAGGTGATCCTTATTGAGTAAGACTGGCTGGAAGAGAATCAACATCCTCAATTGAGCGCAACAGGCACTAACTGTAGGACAAAGGGCCAGAATGTCACCACATCGGAGTACGCACGAACAACGTACGACCATATAATTATAAGGAGCTGTATTCCGCGTAGAAAGCTTTTGTGGCCGCGTGTTTGTATCGAGCGGTAAATTTTGAGCTACCTTCGGCATCACCACTGCAACTGTATACTAATCATTGTATGTGCCGACCCGCTCGGAACTTGGAAGTTTCAAGTACAGTTGAATTCTGTAATGTACACTAGGAAATTCTTCGAATCAATTAAGCGCTTAGCGGGCGACTCCACATTGGCCGCACCATTAGAAATTCATCGATCTGGTCGCAAGTAGACAACACTACTAGTGGATGATCATGGCACCACTGTAACTGAGGCCCTGAGGAAATACCCAGAGTCTGGAGATCTGAGAGCATAAGATCGCAGTCTGCCAGTGAGAGTAATATGCCATTGTAACTTCGTGAAGGAACTTGTTCAACTGATCGCCCTTAGATCAAAGAAGACGGTTTTGATAACCGCATTAGGTAACAGTTCGAACTCGGCGCTCGCCGCGTGCTTGTCTTTTAACGGTTGTCCCTTCCTTTTCCTTGTCAAAGATCTATCTCAGCGTTCCGCAAATGCTACCCTCCGGAATTCGGATAATTACACTACATCCTTATGTTAAGTTGACAATGAGCTATTGTCACACTCATGATCGTCACGGCTTCAACTCTCAGTTATAATAATATGACCGTCCGAGTCAGCGTAATCGCCAACATCATGTTCAAGGCAATTCTCAACTCTCTATCGATCACAAACTACGCTATTTTAGCGTCGCTACTGATCCTTGCAAGCCATCTCTACAAGTATCTTAATCATCCACTGAGGCATTATCCTGGACCCTGCATCGCCGCCCTTTCCAAGTGGTATAAGTTCTACTTCGACGTACTCCAAGATGGCGGTTTTCTGGAACATCTTGAGAAACTGCACATTCAATACGGTATGATAACATCCTATGTTCTATGCATGAGGGTTCTCATTTACACGAATTTAGGACCAGTAGTCAGAGTGGGCCCTAACGAGGTGTGCTACAATGAAAGTTGTAACCAGAACTCGTGCTAAAATTGCTGTCCATTGGAAGCTACACTTTAGCGATCCTAAGGCCTACGGGGACATATATTTCGTCGGATCCAGGTTTACCAAGGACCCAGAATTATATGATGCTTTCGACCAGTCTTCATCTTCGTTCGCATGTGTTGATCCTCATGCTGCTAAAGTACGGCGCGAACTCTTAGGCCCTGTCTTCTCTCGTTCCAGAATTATCAAAATTCAAAGTGTTATCCAGGAAAAAGTTTGTAGATAGTCACTTTGGCATCATGGCCTGACTGATACCATCCTTCAGGTTGACCATCTTATCCGCAGACTAAACTCTGGTGATCCAGAAAACCCCGTCAATCTTTTCCTCGCTTTCCGAGCAGCTACGATGGACATCATTATGTTGTACTGCTTCGCCGAGTCTTTCGAATCGCTTGACGCCGACAAGTTTGAACACCCTATTCTTCTTAGCATTCCATCCTCTGTCCCCATGATATGGCCTCTCAAATATTTTCCTTGGCTCATTCCAATGGTAGCGCACGGTCCGCAATGGCTCATCAAGCGCTTGCTCCCGGCGATGAAAGGATATTTTGATCTCTTCGCCCTCTTCTCCAACCGAATTGACAGGGCCATCGAAAGTCCAGAAAGCCTCTACTTAGAAGACCATGAAACTGTCTTTCACTGTCTTCTATCGGGGAAGGGAGATGCACCATCGAAAAGATCGTTACTCGAGGAATCGATCACCTTACTTGGAGCTGGAAGCGAAACAGTAAACCAGAATTCATCCTCCTGACAATGCGTAACCTGAAAATTCTCAATAGGTGGGAGCCGCAGTAACATTGGGAGTTTATCATGTGCTGTCCAACATTAGATCTCGGGAAAGACTCATGCGGGAACTCAACAACGCTTGGCCGAGTCTGGACATGACAGTCGAGTATCAAGACCTAGAAAAGCTACCCTACTTGGTGAGTGCATACCGCTATAATTGTACTATCCCATAATATAGAACGGACCAAAGACGGCAGTCATCAAGGAATCCCTTCGGCTATCGTATGGAGTTGTAACACCTATGCCCCGCGTGGTTGGTCCTGGCGACTCCATCATATGCGGGCATCATGTACCTGCTGGAGTAAGTCCCCCACTCCTGACTATTCTTGCTACCTTGCTAATGGTGGTTTGAGACGACGGTATCTATCGGAATCACCTTTGTCCATGGAAACGCAGATATATTCCACGACCCAGACCAATTTATTCCCGAACGCTGGCTCGCTGATGATATCAAGGAGGTCGAAACAAAATATTTTGTTCCGTTTTCCAAGGGCCCGCGAATGTGCCTTGGCCACAAGTACGTCACATCCTGCTCATATCAACTGTGGTCGTTAACAGCGCTCAGTCTGGCATGGTGCGAGCTTTACCTCCTGTTCGCGAATATATTCCGGAAGACGGATATCCGTATCCATGATACCGGGTGAGGACATGAGAGTGGCTGTTGTTTGTTACAAAACTAATATTCTAATGACAGACCCGAGGCTTTCGCCTTTCGGCAATACTGGAGTCCAATTTTCAGAGGGAAACAAATGCACGGATTTGTGGCACAGAAAAGTGAATGAACGGGTTTACGAATCGAGCTATTTTAACCCGATGTCAATACAATCGTTCCAGTATGGATTAGAGACACAGGTAATATGTATGTTCTGATGCGCCGTGAATAATCATAGTTGCGTCTCTTTTGATTTAATCAGAATCAGAAGATTAGCTCTTCTGTATCGCAGAACAATAACGACGCTGGAACCTGAGATAAAGAGATCGAAAACAATTGATTAGATGCCTTGACCGATCTGTCGTTCGCACGTATCGCCTCATAATCACACGGTCGACACCTAACTATGTACTTCAATTGCTAGAGCGCTGATTGCCGGACCGGAACATGACTGGCCTCATGAACCGATAGTTATTCTGGCACAACCTCCAATTACCTTCAGCGTCCCCATGGCTGCGACCCAGCGAACTTCGACAAAAATTTCGATTCCCCATTCAACTGAGCCCAATTGTTCCATTGTGGGTATCCTAGAGCAAGTTCAACTGGCACCGAACCAGCCAACCAATGGCAGAAAAATCGCATTGGTGTGTGTCGCCAGCACGTCATCAAGCCTTGCTCAACCTTAGTCGCTCCTCATCGGTAGATTCTCCATGGTTCTGCAGGGTAGACCTTTCTCTGGGCGTGCAGTGTTTGTATTTACCTGAACGTAACGGCAGGCATAAGGACTACCTGTATCACAAACTTCTCGCGCGGCGTCTTCCTTTAGACTCGTTTCGTTTTGATTTTCGGTAACTGTATTGCTTCAGACGATGCGTAGTATCATTAATGTTTGCTGCAGTGGGTGCCATGAGACGCCTGGCACTTGGCGGCAAGATGGTTTGGAGGACGAAGTGGTCGACATTAGCGTTGTCGTCGATTATCTTGAGAAAACATTTGGGTATCAAGTCGATTTGATCGTGGGGCACTCCAGGGCGTCTATAGTTGCCTTTCGCTGGCTATGTACCACCGAAGCCGGAAAGAAGGTATCAGGTTTCGTAAATATTTCTGGGCGATATCGTATGCACGTAAGTTTTATCTCTAAACATTTCACTAGCGCCCTTTTCACCTCTCTTCTTTATTTAGAAAATCCACGGTAAAACATATCCTTCCTCCCCTCTCTATCGTAAAGTTGACTTTAGGGACTGATATACAGAGACCTCCATGACAAAGCAGTGGCAAAAGAGTTTTCTTTCCCAGGGATTTCATACGTGGACGCCCACAGTTGCTGGGAAGGTTGTTTCGATCAAGGTTTATCCAGAAGATATTGACAATTTCGGCAAATTCGATACGTCATTAGTATGGACTAGATTCCCTCAGCGCACTGACGTCCTAACCATACATGGCCTATCGGACACGCCGTTCGTTGATTTTCACTTTGAAAATCATTTGGACTAACACAAACGTAGATATGACGCTGTTATCTATGCCAGGGCATTGAGTAGCCGAAACCCAGGGACTCATTCACTTCACCTTATGGAAAACGCAAGCCATAATTTTACTGGACGACATGATGAGGTAGTTGCAACGATTCTGGAATGGTGGAATGTTCATGAACGCGGAGATCTCAAATCAGGTATATGGAGAGGAAAGGCAGCGGAACTTAGAGGCAAGATGTAATCATGAAGTTATCCCTAGAGATGAGCGTTACTGTTTTAATTTGATCCCTTGCTCTTGGGATCGATGCCTGATTGAGCTTTGAAGCTACAAGTGATATCCGTCATTCAGTTATTCGTTGGCTTTGCTTCTTGCGAAAATCAAATTGTATATGGTCCAAATAGGCGCGCACCAGAAAGGCACCATTCACTCGGATAGACGTTACGGCGGCAACGTAGTAGGCATTCTCATCCTACCTCAGCATGTTCTCCGACTTCTATTAATACATATATAATCCAGATCTAACGATCATTAAACTCTAGTTAATAATGTTCCATGTATAGAGCTCACGATATAATATAATTAAGCAAACTCCCGAGTTTGAGCTGCTCCAGCCTTCCTCGTGGATCTACGTTTCTGAAAAGTGGCAAGGATCAGTATCGGTGCTCGTCTCAATCTTCATATCTCACCTTGGGAACCAATTCCTCATCTTTATCTTCATCCCGGCTCTTCTCATTCTTACGGGCCTTCAGAGTAAGGGACTCTTCATATGCCTGCACCAAATCCGGCCTCGCCTCTCGCATCAACACAGCAGGGAGCCACAGTTTCAGTGGGGACAGCGGATCCACAGGCTCCTTCGGCGCCTTCCACTCCGGCAATGGATGCCTCGTCCCCTTCACACCTGCCTCTACAAGGTGCACCAACATCTTTGGATCCACTTCAACATAATACAACAGCTCTTCATTGAAAAATGGATCCTCTTTGCTGTTCGTAATCCTCAATATCCACTCATTGTCCACCCCTACGCGGTGGCTCCCGGCAAACGACCCCCCCAGCGTGAACACCGGCTGCTCAGGCGCCATTGCGTACCGCCGCATCGCACGTATCACGATCGACGGCCATATGATCGTCCGAAAACGCTTCACGATCTCCGACTTCCAGCCCCACTCAAAGTAGCGCTCGCATACCGACGCGAGGGCAGGCAGGGACGGCTCTCGACGGGACCATTGTATGTCGTGGGATACGGTGATGGTGGGATTGGCGTACGTGAGAAGCATGTCGACGTTAGGGAAGAAAGATGAGACGTGTGCGAACTGCGCGAATTGGGCTAGGGAGGGAGAGAAGGCGTTGGAGGGCGAAGCGAGCTCTTGGATGAGCTCTGCACGCCAGGATGGTATGAAGGCCTGGAGTTCTGCTCGTGTCATGGTGGTGGCCGCCTTAAGCAGCGAGTCGGCGAAGCCCAACCGGGTGAGCTCGACAGCGATTTCCATGTAGTGGCAGTCGAATGCTCCAGTCTGGGTGCAGAGCCGGGATATGAAGATGAGGCTCGCCCTGTTATACCCTAGGTCGGCAAGGCGGTGGACGAGGTACTGCTCCTGTTTACCCTTGTCGTTGGACGCGCCGCGGTGGGTCGAGGACGGATTTTGGATAACGGTGTGGGCACCGTATAGGAAGGCCTCGAAGTCATCGGTCAGGATGCCGTCGATGACACCGTGCGCATTGAGGAGGGCGAGGTCGACGACGGCGTCGCCCGATGCAGTCCGGTGCTCGATGCCGAACGCCTCTGCAAGGTCCTTCATGCCGCTGGTCAGCTCCTTCTCCATTGGATGTCGGTCCTTCGCCGTGTGTGGTCCATCGAATACGAAAAGAGGTAGAACCGGGCGCTTCAAAAGGGCAGCAATTCGAAAAAACAATACTCTTAGCTCTTTATTTTCGCCTGCTTGGCCATACTCTGAGTGCTTGAACCAAGGGGATACCTCGATGCCGAGTCGGAATGCGCGTAATGAAGGGTCGCCGTAGCGGAGAGAAAAGGAAGTGAGCGAATTTAGAGTGCCAGAATTCCTGAAGAGTGGCCTAAGCCAGTCTCTCGACCTAAACATCGCCGTCAATTACAAGGCATCACTTGGTAACGTGGGAAAGCATGACGACGGATGTGACCTCGTTCCAAGTTTTTTTCCCATTTTATTTGTTTGAATAGGTGCTATGTATGTATACGCAACTAATCAACAACAATTAATGTCGTCGAGCGCGTATAATCTAACCGCCACAGCGCTACGATGCATAAAGTAAAGTACTGGTATGTATAGTGAAAATCCTTTTCAGCTCAGGATGCCTCCTGGTCGTTATCAGAAGGTTCAGTCCGTGCTGTACAATTATATCGTTATTGGTTTGACAACGGACTAAACCTCTGTATGTCTCACTGTTAAAGTCGAACCTCACCGCCTTGCGAAGAGACAAAAACATGCGTGCCAACTTCTCTTCAAGGCCACTGGCAGATGTCATGTCAAGCTGGCGTCTTTGGAACGTACTGGTTTGGGTTACAAGAAATCCATGAAACTAGCGGGATACGACGGAGTAGTTTAGACTTTGAAGAGATCACTTTCCCGAAGAAGGAGCCGTTGTACCATGCAACGGATGTGACAGCCCATATAGCAGCATCGACAAGATTTTGTAAACACGACTGCAAACCTCAAGCGATAAGGTGACCGGCAGCCATACCTTAAGAATAACTGAGCACCAGCAAGTTGACAAGCCCGAAAGTAATCAAAACCACAGAGCAAGACCAGACAACCATGTGTCGATAGTTGATAGCTGTACTTCGCCCGCTACCATCTCTTAATCTAGAAGGGCAAGAAAAATCCGTGGACTGAAATGTGCAATATTCCGGGCATTGGCATGTGTTCCCAAGTTGAATAAACCCCAAGAGGCCAGCGCAGCGACACCATATTTCCCCCGTGCTGATCGCTCGTCGACGAAGATTGTCTGTGTCATAAGAGGCGGCGGTAGATTCGGTAAATACAATCATGCCCCGCAAAGATAAACAATGGTTGCTCGGCGTGGTATGGGACCCGCCGGTGTTCTACGAGGCTACCCCCTGCATAATCGACGAGTGTTTTCGGATAGAGAACGCCCTCACGGTCGAGTTTATAGAGGACATCGTGCGCAATAGAGAAATACAGGGGCTAGAACGTTGGAGCGAGAACTTGGATGGTTGCGGCGCAAAGCTTACACAGGTGACAGCAGTATCACACAAATACGGCCCTGAAAAAGCGATCAGCTTTATGTGGGACGCCATTCACCGTACGTACTTTTAGGTTGGTAACGACGAGTCAGCGACTGAAAGCAAGCGGACCTATGAGACTGATCTTGCCGTTCTCAACAATTGGCTACTACGGGGAAAAGTAAGCAGGAGAATGTACAAGACTCGCTTTCTCCTTCTCTTGTGTGTAATCTGCAGGTTGATCGTGGATGAACAGAACAGCGGGGCAAGGCAGCGAAAGAGGGGATGGTGGGGCAAGGGAAGAAGGGAGGGGTGGCGGCGGTGTCGTGAATGTGCCCGCCCTTTATACCTTGGGGAGGGGTGGGTGGCGGGAATGATGCGATGACGGAGGAGGACAACGATGGTATTGCCCAATAAGGAACGGCGCGTATGCGTTGTGGCTGGCATGCGCTTTATGCTGAACCAACATGCTGTGCTCAATACCGAAGCTTCACACTACTTCTCCGGCCCTTCGTCGTATACACTCCACCAAAGACGACGGAGGCAGAACTTTAGAGAGGCAACAACATCGCAAGGCAGCTCTGTATCTCTGTATTTGACGCGGTTTCTAACTTTTTTTCTCTTTATTTGCTTCAATGAGGGCTATGTATGCGCTGCTAATCAACAATAATTAATGCCGTCGAGCGCGTATCGTCTAACCGCCACCGCGCTACGATATATAAAGTAAAGTACTGGTATGTATACAGAGAATCCTTTAGAGCTCGTCGTGGTCTCGGAACGCCTCTTGGTCGTCATCAGAGGGTCCACCTGCGCTATACAATTTTGTCGTTATCGGGTTGACGATGGCTTGGACCTCTGCAGAACGCATCAGAACTGCTCATCACGGATTAGCGAGGAGAAATAAACGTACCAGCCAGCTTCTCTTCCAGGTCCTCCTCGGTTGCTGAAGAGCCATACTCGTCCAACCAGTCAGTCGTGTCCTTGACGGCGTCAAGGATAGTTTTCTTGTCCTCATCGCTGATCTTTCCTCCTAGACCCTCCTGGTCACCGATCTGAGACTTCAATCCGTACACAAAGGCAGATAGGGAGTTCAAAGCTTCGATGCGCTTGCGTTGGGCCTCATCCTCAGACGCGAACTTCTCGGCCTCAGCCACCATACGATCAATCTCTTCCTGTGATAGACGGCCCTTCTCGTTGGTGATAGTAATCGACTCTGACTTGCCACTGCCGAAAATGATTAGTCAAGACAAACAAACCAAGCATCAACATGGTCCACTCACGTTCCCTTGTCAGCAGCGGCGACCTTCATGATACCATTGGCATCAATCTCGAACGTAACCTCAATCTGAGGAACACCACGAGGTGCAGGAGGGATGCTAGACAGCTCGAACTTGCCGAGAAGGTTGTTGTCCTTGGTCAAGGAACGTTCACCTTCAAAGACTTGGATCAAGACGGTGGGCTGGTTGTCAGCGGCGGTCGAGAAACTAAAACAAAGCATCAGTCTTAGGAACTTGGAAACACGACAAAGAGACATACATCTGACTCTTCCTGGTAGGGATGACGGTATTCCTAGGAATCAACTTGGTGAAGACACCGCCAGTGGTTTCGATACCGAGAGTGAGCGGGCAAACATCGACGAGAACGACATCAGCGGTTCCTTCCGCACCAGAGAGAATACCACCCTGGACGGCAGCACCGTAGGCAACAGCCTCATCGGGGTTGATACCCTTGGAAGGCTCCTTGCCACCAAAGTATTCCTTAAGGAGTTGTTGGACCTTGGGGATACGAGTCGATCCACCGACGAGCACAACCTTAAAAGACGATAAGTACGAACGAAACAGGACAAAAATAAGAACTCACTTCGTCAACGTCTTCCTTCTTAACACCGGCATCCTTGAGAACCTGCTCGACAGGCTTCATCGTCTTCCTGAAGAGATCCATGTTCAACTCCTCGAACTTAGCCCTAGTCAAAGTCTCAGAGAAGTCGTTGCCGTCCTCGAAACTTTCGATTTCGATGCGGGTGCTCTGTTGGTTGGAGAGCGTCCTCTTGGCCTTCTCAACCTCCCTCTTCAGTTTGCCCATAGCACGGAGGTTGGGAGTGACATCTGTGCCAGTCTTCTTCTTGTACTGCTTGACGAGGTACTCGATGACACGGTTATCGAAATCTTCACCACCAAGGATGAGTGTCACCAGCAGTAGCCATGACCTCGAAGACACCGTCGTCAATGGACAGGAGGGAAACATCGAAAGTTCCACCACCGAGATCATAGACGATGATCTGGGACTCTCCGCCTTTCTTGTTGAGACCGTAGGCGATGGCAGCAGCGGTTGGTTCATTGATAATACGGAGAACCTGGAGACCGGCGATGGTTCCGGCATCCTTGGTAGCCTGACGCTGAGCATCATTGAAGTCTGCAGTCCAAAAGTAAGAACAAATCGTCAAGGAGAATAGAGAAAAGACGCACAGGCGGGGACAGTGACGACAGGCATGGGTGACCTTCTCTCCGAGGTACGCCTCAGGCAGTCTCCTTCATCTTAGTAAGGACCATGGCGCTGATTTCCTCGGGAGTGAAGTCGCGGGATTCGCCCTTGTACTCGACAGGTAATTGCAGGGTTTCCCGGCCTTCTCCTGAACCTTGAAAGGCCAGTGCTTAATGTCGCGTTGGATGTCACCATCAGTCCATTTTACGACCAATGAGACGCTTGGCATCGAAGACGGTGTTTTGCGGGTTGGAGTGGAAGGCGTTCTTGGCGCTGTCGCCAACAAGGACGTTCATCATCAGAGAAGGCGACCCAAGACGGTGTGATACGGTGACCCTGGTCGTTAGCGATAATTTCTACCCGACCACCCTTCTGAACACCGACACATGAGTAAGTCGTTCCGAGATCTGTTAGACAGAGGTTAGGAAAAGAGATGGGCCAATAAGAAAAAAGTTGTGCTCGCCGATTCCAATGACAGTTCCGTATTCTGAGTGGGGCTCCTCTGCGCGTACGGAGCAGAAGAGGGCTATCAAAGCGAAGAAAGTGAAAGAAAGAACGGATACCATCCGCCGTGTCGACGACATTTTGGGGAGGAAAAAGAAAAGTGCAGTTGGAGGTGATGGCGGATGTCCTTTATAAAGAGAACGGGTGACGTGTCGCTGCGTTGGCATAGACGTGAAAGGTATCAAGTTCCCACGGAAAGGGCTCTGGCGTGACGCATCCTGACGATTCTCGCATACTTCCCCGGACAATTAATTTACTTACAGCACATCCGAACACAGGACTCTCCATATGGTAATCTGCTACAGTAAATCTGCTGGACTCCCAGGACTCCCAGGTGACCCTTTTCAGTGCTCCTTGGCATTCGTCTCTGCTCTCCTCTGCAGCTCCTTCACCCCATCGTCCAAGATGAATCTGGCATACATGCAGTGTGCCCATTCTGCCCATCTAGGGAGGACCTTGTCGTCACCATCGAGCACGGCGTAGTCATGCGCGCTCGAGAAACCAACAAGGACGTCATCGCCATCTCTTTCGACCGGCATATCATGTCTTCCCCCTTCCATCAGCCGCCACGGATACCCATACCTGGCGACCGTCTCGAAAAACTTGATGCCCCCCTCGGGATTGGCCCAGCGTGTGGTCAATTGTGATGTCGAGGTGGGGGGCTGTACGACCTCCAGCACGCCGCCAACCAACTTGGCTCCTGGCTTCATCTCTGCTTCTTGTTTGGCGCCGCTAATCCATCCAACCAGTCTGGCCTCGAGACTTATCAAGCGACCGTGCAAGACCGCTTCAGCCCACAGCTTTCTCGCTTCTTCAAGGCTGAATGGCTGGGGGAACAGGCTGGCTGGCACGCGGGCATAATATGTTACGGGAGAATCGGTGGGTACGTATGTCGGCCGGTTCGTGTCCTGCTTATTAGGTACCCAGAGATGCGAGGTTGGCGGTGGTGTATGCGGAGGGTACTTCTCCGACAAACGTGTACATATTTGAGCAGAGCGGTATATACTGTAGGCAGCCACTACCGCCCCGAACGTTCTGAAGCCTGCTTTTGTGATGAAAGGCATCGTCGTTAGATTTCCAATTGCATCGACTCCGATATTATCCGAAATGGATCGCAACAAGTATTCACACTGGTGTGCTGGCAGCAGTGGAGCACGACTGCATATCAATCTATGATGGATGATGTGATCTAGTGTGATATCCACTTAATCAGGCTCCCGGACCGGAAAGAGGACTCGGGCAACCTATTGCCTCTTCCTTTAGTCTTTTAGGCGCCCGGCGGACCCTGTACAACGTTCCCTCCCATTATTCTCACCGTACACCGTCGCGGTTGCAGCTGTACAGCCCAAATGCCTGACCGACGCGTTATTGAGCTTTGTTGTGCAGCGCCTTCCACCACGTGAACAACGGCATGCTCTCCTCAGCCGCCCTGCCACGTCCCTCTAATCAATCTTCCTTCCCACACCCATCATGGCCTCCGAAATCATGTACCGCCAGTACATCGGCGAATCCGACCTTCCCCACGTCATGGCGCTCGTGCAGAACGAGCTTAGCGAGCCGTACGTTATATACACCTTTCGTTATTTCCTACACCAATGGCTAGTACATCTCTCTATCAATCCCTTACCGCAAACTAACCGATGTCTATCTCCAGGCCTCACCTATCCTTTCTGGTGAGTCCCCTTCTACTGCGAACGCATCCCAAGTCCCTAACCCCGTCACCCCAGGCATACCCCAGCGATCCGTCCAACTCGGACCCCATAGGCGTTATCGTCTGCAAACAGAGCATGCACCGCGATATCTACAACAGAGGCTACATCGCCATGCTCAGCGTCAGCAAATCCTGGCGCAAACGCGGAATCGGTTCGTCCACCTCTCCATCCCTCTTGCTATCCTCACGTGAAATTCAGATACTTAAAACCCCTACCAATCTTTTTGGTGCGGTTTTCTGTTTCTCTTTTCTAGCTAGCGCGCTTGTTCGGAACTCTATCGATGCGATGAAGGAGGACGGAGTCGAGGAGGTCCGTGTGTCACTACCCCCAAACGTCATTGACATCCTTATCAATGTGTTCTACAGATTGTATTGGAAACCGAGTATGATAATCATGCCGCGCTTTCACTCTACGAATCCCTTGGCTTCATCCGTGAAAAGCGGCTGTATCGCTTCTACCTGAATGGCAAGGATGCTTTCCGTCTCATTCTCAACGTTCCGCCAAGCGATAACGTTACGCCCGGAAAGGTTAGGAGAGGAAATATGTACAAGGCTATACAGGTGTCCGACTATACCGATGATGAGGACGACGACGATTCAAGCGTATCGGAACGCTGAATCACTCTTTGGGTGACTGCTGTTTTTATCTCCTTCTTGGTTGCCTTAATCTGGTCTATCTACTTACCATTGTTGTTACCCTTAACGATTGTAGCATCTATATCTGTACTATAGAAATCACTACTCAGCCTTCCCGAACAGTTTTAATAACTGCGATTGATCGATTACCTCTTCAGTCAAAGACTACCGAAAACTCTATGCATGAAGCTGTACATATTCTCCAAGTCGCGGGCAGGATCCCTATCAAACAAATGATCCACCCCTTCAAGCTCATCATAATGTACACGAGCATCGGGTCCAGCAGCTGCAACAACATCTCTAGCCTCTTGGACGGGAACCTTATCATCAACGTCACCATGGACGATATACGTTGGCGGTAGCGCAAATTCGCCAGACTTGAGATTGGGAGCGACACTATACGCTGAAGGCTGAACTGACTCCCCCGCCAACAAAAGGTCCGCCAGAATACCTCTAACAGCAAAACGTCAACACCGCCAAAAGTGTAGATATAGAAAATCACGACGCACTCTTGTATCATATAAGCATAGAACACGTTCCTCGGGCTGTCCAACGCCGACGAAGCCACCTTCTCTCCCTTATGATCGAGGAACGCTCCGAGCTCCTCCTTATCTATGACGCGCTTGAAGTAGGATACAGGGTACTGCTTCGTCGTCCAGAACGGATCCAACAGATCCGTGATAGGGTACAACGCTGCGATACCTTTGACACGCCCCTTCTTCGGAGGGTCGAGCCCACTCGCCTTGAACCCAATACCCGTCCCACACAAGAGCGACAACCACCCGCCGGCGGAGCTCCCGCTGAGAACGAGCTTGTTGGGATCCACGCGGTTCCCTGTAGCGGAGGCGAACTCGGGTGTGAAGAGGAAGTCGATGGCGGCTTTGCAGTCTGAGAGGATGGCTGGAAACTTGGTTTGGGGCGCTAGGCGGTAATCGGCAGCGATGAAACAGAGGTTGTGGGATAGAGGTGAACGGAGCTGGTGAGGCGAGACCGCTGAGAGAGATACATGAGTGACTCTGTGTGGTTTTGATTACAGATGAATCTGACCTTTCCGAGTTCCCTGACGTTAGGTGAGTGTAATGAGCATGGGCGAACCCTTGAAAGACGCTTTGACAGTTCTCACCTGCAACAATCCACCTCCTGGTTTTGTTATCAGTGTACCGTCGAGACCGATAACGATAAACACTCACCATGCCACCACAGAACAACAGGCGCGGGAGACTCAGGCGTCGCAGATTCCGGCACGTAGACGTCCATGGTAATATCAAGACCATCGACGCGCTTGAAAACAATTTCTTGGGGTTTCGCTGAAGCCATGGCGGGAGTGTGAGTGCTGACTGAGCACAGGCGACTGTATTTGAAGCATTCCCGCGTTGCTGATATAAGTCAACATCCATGCGAATATCTGCGCCATTTTGGTTGCCGGTGTGAAAATAGGCACCTGGCTGTACGGAGCCACTAAAACGGAGACGAGTAAGGATAGCTATGTTACGGGGAACATAGCTAAACATCAATGAAACTTGACCTAAGGAGAAAGCTTTGCATGTTTCGAGCCGAATGGAAAGGCGTGACGACCATGAGAATTAGTGGTGAACATTCGTGGCAACGCGACCAGAAGAACTGTGCCTAGAACCACGATGAGAAAGAGGGAAGAAAGAAAAGCCAGCGAGATCGGAGTTGGGTAGTCCTGTGACAATAGACTCCATGTGGTAAGCCGACGATAGAGGAGCGCTGCTCCATTTGCACAGCACTATTCATCACTGTTCGAGCCATTCGGTAGAACCACGTGACTGTACTGGGAAAAGCAATTTGAGGACAGCTTGACAGAGATCGAAGAAATAAGCAGTAGCTTCAGGAGAAAGAGCAGTGGATTCAGGAGAACGAGTGGACGCTTGAAGCGCACTGGTCCGCAGTTGGAGAGGCTAAGTGCTGGTTGGAGGACCAGGCGCATAGAGGAAGTGGGTCATCTGGCAGAGAATAAAAAGGTATGATCACACTTTAATCTGTCGTTCGGGCCCATAATTTTGGGTATCCGGATTTAAGAAATCAGCGGTGCGCCCCTCCTTTTGAATCGTGAACGATCTAAACGTTCAATGTGAATAACGGCTTCCTGAGACCTCCTCACATCGCTCCTAAGGGGGCATCTGCAACCACCAATTCGACACTGCCTGCAGCAGACGCAGTCCAACGCGCCTAGCATACATGTTATAGAAAGGCCAAGAAAGGCTGGGAAGGTTTCTTACCTCTAGGTGATACCCATTTACATTCAGTCTCCGTAGTCGCGACGACTTGATCATGATATTCTTAGCTTCTGACGGAAGTCTTGAAGATGAACTCTGCTTGATGTTTCGCACATCAATTCGAGCAGTGTGGAGGAACTTCATCTGTGGGATACATTGATCAAGGACAGTCTGAAGACAGTAAGTTAGCCATCAATGGGAAAAGTCGTTAGTCACTGACCAGCACGTTCTTTCCCCCAGCCACAGAGAGTTCTTCCAGCAACAAGCACTCCTTACACAGAAGTCTGAGCCCAGCCACGCTTATGAAAGCATGTGGCATCTCAAGACGCCGAAGCCTACCAGGATGTTTACTAGCCAGATGGCGTATTATACCATCAAAGCAGACGTTGGAAGTCACAAAGTTCTTGTCGGAGAGCAAGACGAGATGTTCGATGGGAGAACTCGCGATCACAGTGCGTATCCATTTGCCCAGTCGATCGGCCTCCTCGCGACTCCGTACGACTGAGTGGCAGGCAGTGAATGACTGGAGGTTGGGCAAAAGGGGAGCAACAGGAGAAGGCCGTAGTTGCTGCACAACATTAGCCTGGAGCCCGGTCACCGAGAATGCGCATGACGAACCAGATAGTATTGTAATGTCACGGATCGTAACTGGGGTAACTGAGACAGGAAAGAAAAGACATCTTCATTCGTAAGAGAATACGACAGTCCAAGTGAAAAGGAGGTTATGTTTTCAATGTACGGCACAAGGGATTTGAGTACACCGGGCGTTATTGATCCACAATTGCCCTACAAGATCTATCAGCCTCGCGGAATGCAGTGGAGAGAAAATGATATACCTTCAAATGCAATTCAGTCAGTGTCAAGTTTGCCAGCCAGGATGGTAGCGCGTCTAATATCGCTCTTGTCGGATCTTGAAGCACCAAAATATTAATCCCTGTGATTTGTACCAACTTCGGCGCCCTGAGCATGTCCATACACGAAGAGTTGACCGCGATACGAGATAGATGTGGTAGCGACTTCAAAGCACCGAGGACATCTGTGAAGAGGTCATCGTGATATATCGTTGGTGTCAATCGACAAGATCGCATATTCACGAAAGACTGGATAGCGTCAAGTAACATGGCCGGAAATAGATTTAGCGGTGGCGGTCGCGGAGAAAGGGATCCTATAGAACATAGGTACATATACCAAGAAGACAAACGGTAGAACTGACCACTGACTTCCAACGAAACGACCTTTTCGTGCATGATGGGGCAGACAAGCCGAGGTAAACATCGACGTTGGCTAATTCTGAGTTCCTGAGAATTCGCTTCCCACGAAACAGAGAACTACACACTGGGGGCAATCCTTTGTCCTTCAAATTGATTATTGGACGAAATATAGGTGACCAGACGACCTTGGAGTAAAGAATTTTAGTGGCAAGTCGGTTGAGACTGCGGCTGACGAGAGCGCAGGTTCCGAGTGCCGCATAGTTGGAATGGAGCTCTTCAAGTATACAACACAGGACGTCGTCGTCGAGGATGGGAATCATGATGGTGGTTGAAGGAAGGATTACGGCCCGATTTCCAACAATGGACATGGTCCGTGCGTCGTGGCCCGGAGGTATATAAGGCACGTCCCGACGTCCGAAATCCTTACCACTCTGGCCTTTTGGCTTAGATCAAGTGTAGTATCTGTTCTTAATAGTTTAACCACTATTACGGAGGCACCGCCTCCCGTATTGGTTATCTAATTTTTGCCGCCTTTGTCCTCTGTGCTCTGCTTGCAACACGGAGGCGCGATGACCTTGCTACTGCAGTACTGGCTTGTGTTGTCGGGGGATCCCTTTTTCTTTGCTGTGCACTTGCGAAGACTTCCAGTTGGCGGTCTTTGGGTTGCAGCAAACGCGAGAGGTTGGCATGTTTTGAATCTTGGAAGGTTGTGGATTGTGGAAGGTTGCTGATGGAATGGATCCACTTTATGACTGTATGCTATTAAACAGCGTGCTATATTCCCTTGGAATTAATGAACTGTTGAAAGTATTAGTATAGCTGAATATAATTGCAGTTGTGGGTGTTCGACGTTGACATTGCTGGGTTAAGTGAGTTATTACTCTTCTTTCTCCTCTAGTCAGGATACTTATCTGGTTAATACTCAGTAACCCTTGTCGGTATCTCTTAGGCTTGCTGCTCTCTCCTCCAAATGCGCAGTCAAGCATTTGAGCTGTCATGTTTTTAATTCGTTTTACCTCTGTAGTGCCTCAGGCCCACGCGCTCTAGTTTGATCCGGACTGTGCCATCATCACAATGTCGACCCGTTCATCTGACTAGGCCTCTGTCTTCTGTGCATGCAGGTATGTTATAGCATCACCCTGGACCACTGGAGTCGGCTTGTTTTTCCCCCTCAAGCTCGTTACCCGACACCGACGCTGAGCGCTGAGCATAGGCCCACTTGAGCGGCTCTTAGTAGTTCTCTTAGTTCCCCCTAGGCAGACACTCAGATATCTTGGCAGGCAAGCAGTCACCACTCGCGATCCCAAACGCGCTTTGTCACAGATTCCGATCACTGATGATGTCGATGTATATGTCTGAAGGCCTGGACCGAGCTACCTCCTAAATCATCCCACACGAACATTGTCGCGAAGTAAAGACCTGTAGGTACAACGGTACGCATAGAAGCCGGTGCCAACAAGTCGGACATCCAGCATCGAAGGTTCATTTATCAATTCGAAAACGAAAGAGATCTCAGAATTAAAATACCATCCGGCAGGGTCCTCATTCCTTTTTGAGGACTTTAAACGCTCCCCGAAAACAATCGGCGTTCCTTAAGACGAGCCGAGATCAAACTAAAAATTCCTGTCCCAGGGAGGATGTTCGCTCTTTTGTTTCTTCTCGCTCGCTACCCACCACTGTCGCTCCTTCTAGCCCATGTCCAATGTCGATGACTTGATTATAGTTGACGACCAGGATGCTACTGTATCGTACACTGGCTCATGGACGTCCGCCGGGTCTGCACTGGAGTATAGCCAAACGATACACGCTTCTAATGAGACGGGTGCATCGATGTCGTATAATTTCACAGGTGCGCGTCGGTGTGAGGACTACGCTCCTGTCTAATACTTTTCAGGGACATATATCTCCGTCTACGGTGACTACGACGCGGGGGGCTCGTGTTCTTTGGTTTTCACTCTGGATGGAAATTCGACAACAGTCGATACTCCACAGATCAATGCGACAGCACACCACCGGCAGATATGGGCATCCTCGCAGATAAGCGATGGCAACCACACACTCGTTTATTCCGTCGATTCGTGTCATAAGACGAATGCTAATTCAACTGGAACGTACACCTGGTTCGACTACATCTTATACCAACCATCCCCGGATACCTTCCCCACTGCCAAATATGTTATTGATGATACCAGTCCGGACATCAAATGGGCAGGCAACTGGTCGCGAACTGGTGTAGACGGGGATTTTAATGTTACTGCGCACGCGAGCACCAAAGGCGCTTCTCTCGAATTTCAATTCACCGGTATGCTCCCTCGTATCTGTCGCTTCATTCTTTAACTAATGCGCCGCTTAGGCTCAGCTATCTCGGTTTATGGCCGGTTGAGCAACGTTACAAATGCATTGACCTCTGCCGCGTTTGCCATCGATGGTGGAGCTGGGGAAACTTACAATGCTCCAGCGCAAAACGCTACCGTCTTTAACGAACAGTTCTTTGCATCCAAGGCTCTTTCTCAGCAGGAGCATACTCTTACAATGACCGCGCTGTCGGACGGGGCTATTTATATCGACTATTTTATTATTCGGTCCACCCAGTCTGTTTCCTCTGGAGACAGTTCGACTGGATCCTCTGGGAGGTCACATCGTATTGGGGCCATCGTCGGAGGAACGATTGGTGGTGTAGTGGGCCTCATCGCCATCATGGCCGCTGTCTACTTTCTGCTCAAGCGAGGGAAGCGACCAGGGAAAAACAAAGATCTTAATTCATGTATGTGCGTTGTCTTCTTTCCTGTCTGCTGTCTGAACGTTGTTCGGAAGTGACCCCGCCGCCATCAGCCTTTGGTACCGGAAGAAGAGGTACCGTGTTGGTCAGGAACTCCGTAGACGGAAGTTATTCACTCTCGGGGGTGGTCTCCCCCCAAGGCCAACACACACGCATGCGCAGCGTTCACACTTCACCTTCTGATGATGATGTCTCCACTGCGCCGGAGCGGCGCCTAGTATCGCACTTTTCTATAGGCTCGTCTATCGCATCATCCCATGGTAAGTATGCCTCCCCTGATCGATATGTTACCTACGATGATCCATGTGAGTTCTCTCACCTCTCAATTAATTTCGCTTATCATCGATCACGTCTTTCCTCTATTCCACCAGTTCACATTCCCACTCAACCACCCACGCCTAGAACCCCCACCTCAGGCACCAGTTCATCGCCTCTTCTCACAAGCATACCGGAGTCCCCTCCCGCCGGACGATCAGCCTTTTCTCGCCTGTACCGTTCCTCTCCTCATAAAACCCGCACACACAGACATATTCTATCTGATGGTCCATCTTATCCTCCAGAGTATGGGCTGAGGTCACCGCCAATGTCCCCTAGTACCATGCCATCCTATCAATCCTCTGGTCAACCATCCAGCAGGAACCTTGCGCAGAGCGCCACTACGTTTGACACTGACGAATATTTCCCATCGATCTCTGATCTCAAAAGACGACAATTACCGCAACCGCCCCCGAACCAACCGCTGAGGGAAGAATCAGGAACTGAATTTCCTGATGTGCCGAGTAAGTCTAAGTTCCAAGTCAGCAAAGGTAGTCTAAATTATTGCGATCCGGATAGCCCCCCGTCCCCTGCCTGTACCAGGATCTTCGTCTTCGTCTTCATTCCCCGTTTCTCCTTCCAGCCCATCCGGCACTGGGCGGAAGGGAACCGACAACTTCACAGAGCCTGATCCCGACGCGATTGCCGACTTGAAGAGACCAGATGTGCTGGTGACCCTTTCGGTAGGAGAGGGTATGTCCACGTCGACCCTTCCTATCGTACATACAGACAGTGGATTGCGGTACACAAACGACCCAAGTAATGGACCGTCGGCGGACGATATCGATACAACGACTCTCGTACCAGACGAGCTGCCACCGGTGTACACACTTCGTTGATATATATTCATGATTGTTTTTTTCCGAGCTGGTGATGTAACATCATTCGTTTTACCTATTGCATTGTAATTTTATGGAGTATATGTGGATCGGAGCCAAAATTGAATCCACCATCGAAAGTGATAATAACCTCGGACGGCCCAAACTAAAATAACATTGCTTCCTTTGTTTTTTGCTATGGAGGACCACCGCCCTTTCTCCTACTCCCTACTTACCTGCTTCCAATTCTCCTTGTGATGATGCAACTAACGCCCCACCCGTGCCCGCTATTTCTCCCATCCGATCGTCACCCTAGCACAAGTCCACTGTCGTAACACCAAATGTAACCTATAAGTAAGACCTCATGCCTCTACACGTGCAAAAGCTAACATCAATACACCATACGAAACCAAAACACCGCCGAAAGACCGACCTCAAACCACAACGAAAACTCCTTTATCCGTAAACTGGCTCTCTATGGCAAGCTTGGCCGATTTGGCAAATCCTTTCGCTGTCGACTTTGCTTTCAGGTTGATTACAGTTGCTTTGAGGCAAGGATTATCCCCGTCAGATAGATGGTCATCCAAAGTCTACCAAATGACATGTCGTTCACAGAGAAACCTTCCAATGAGATGTAGAAAATGAGCCGCTCGATCACCGAACGTTGCCTAATGTTCTCTATCCACCATTTGAGGAGAGGTGGGTCAAGGGAACGGCAGCGGTAGTCCCATAAGTCTACAATGAGGGATTGCAATCCTGAGATTGGACGGTGCTGAGATGAGCCGGGATACGTCACTGAATCGCAACACACTGTGAAGTAGACACGATAGATAAGAAACCATGCACCTACGATACCGGGGTACATGTGAAATCACACGATGCTGCGGTGAACAAAGCTCCACGAGTAGCTTTTGAAGGTTACGTGCAGCGTCAAATCATGAAATAGCACATCAAATGTGCGAATATGCTTCAAAGAAAGACAAGAAGGCAAGACATTCAAGAAAGATGAAAATTTCCGAGATAGATTCTTGATACGTAGCGACGCCCCCATGCTGCGCTCGAGAAGCCCGAGTGGGACTCGCATTTTATCTAATATGAGCCTATGGAGGCTGTCATGAGAGCCAGAAACGAGGGAATAAAGGTCGGACGTGTTCATATTGACGGAACAAAAGGCGATGCTTTCGAACGCATGCATGGAGAGTGCGTCGCGCGAGACCTTTAGCAGAGATATCCAATACTTGACATCGATAGATCTAATGTCTTGCAAGCAAGAGAACAAAGAGATCACAGGCGTGAGGTGCTCGGAGTCTCGCACTCTGCCGCTCTTAACATTGCAAAGAGGGAGTACTCTGACTTGGTCCGGTATTTCGGGAGACTGTCGGAACATCTCGCGCAGTTCGCTTGATGTCGATGCGAAATTGGCGGAACAGATGAACGCGACCCCGATAGAGGAAACAACAGCAGGACTGCGGGACTGCCAGAACTCACACAGGAGGAAGCCTTCAGGGACCGAATGACGTCAACTAAGAAGTCAAGGATATGGTCAATTAGCTCTTGAGGCAGCGAGTCAAAGCGGGTCATCTGCGAGAAAACTAGTCCCTCAACAAGAATACTATAGTATAGTATCTTTAGATGGAATGCCTTTATCCCTTAAGACGGTGGAAGAGAAAGAAGGTAAGTGAGTATGGTCATTACAGATAGGGGACAAATCATGATGTAAATGACTGGCACCTTCCACGCTGCATCCAATCTTTTCCTTGGACCTCTTGGCGAGCAATCTGAAATGTCGGCGATTAGTAGAGAAAGTATTCAATTGACGTGGTAACCGACATCCTATATTTTTATAAGAGGACGTTCAATAATGAATGCAGTCATATTATACTGAATTTGAATTGCACCTTGTCCCACAGTACTTACCCGACCTGGGGAGGAGAAGTGCCCAAAATCTATCATCGAACCAAGTCGCTCTCGGTCTAAACACTCTAGCTTCGAGTAGTAATCCACAATTTCCAGAGCCCTTCGATAATTCCCGAGTTGACACCAGCCTCTGACACCCCCGCTCTATTTTGCGGGTTGATATACATGGGTAAGCACGTAGCAAACCACGCTTGAACCCAAATATACCCAACGATGCGCCAGAATACGTTAGGGCCACGCGCAAGTCCTAAGCGACGGCCTAAAGCAAGAAAGGCACTCTCTACCGTGATACAAAGCGCCTGGGACATGAAGAACTTGAGCGCCCCGCCATGATACCCCAAGATCATGTAATCAGAACTGTGGTGAACCCATCCTGACACGAAAAACGCGATGTACAGTCTGATGTACGAGGCGAGGATGGAACCTTTTGGAAGGGAAAGACGTGCGACGAGGCGGTCACCTGGGGCGGTTACGTTCTATGAAGATGTAAGAGAGAATGTGAACGTTAAAATAGGCCAACGTACTCTTCGAAGGAGCTGGTGCCAGGTATGGCTGAACAAAAAAGTCAATGATGGTCACGGTACCGAGCTTGGTACGCACCTCCAGAACCGGCGCACGGTATACGCGTCCGACCAGCTCCCGTAGAACGGCCGCCACGTCCTGGACATCCCAGATGCCCAAAGCCACCATCGCCGCACTGAACAGGGCGTGATTCATCGTCAGCGCCGCAACTGCTGGCACCGCCCAGCCCCACACGAAGGCGCACCTGCCTAGGAACGTCGTTTCCTCAGGACCGTTGATGTAGAAGGAGGGTCGGTACCGCGTGTACGTTGCTGCAGCATCCCAAAAGATAAACAACACAGCGCTCTGGACTAGTCGATCGGCGACAAAGCGCCAGCGTGAGGTGGAAGCAGGGTACGGCGATGGTAGGAGGTTACGTGGCTTCGTGCGTCCATCCAATGCCTCTCTGGCTAGTCAATAATGATAAGCTCCATTTAAGACGCGATTTCAGTCCTGGAAAGGCTGCCTGGGGGATGGTCTGGCCTGTCTGGAATAGTTCTGTTTGGGGCTCGGTGAGGAGGATGTAGTCGAGGGCGCTGGCGACGATAGGTGGGATGGACGCGCCGATAGACAGGTTGGAGATGATATCGCCCGTGGTCGTGTGGTAGACGAGGTAGTAGGCAATACTGAAGATGGGCAGAAATAGCAGACGTCGGTAGGGCGACGGTCGTATCGTTACAGATATAAGCAAGAGAATGGGAAGCAGTGAATGCAGCGAATAAGAAAACGGACGGCGCTCGTCCTCCATGGCAAGGAAAATAAGGATGAAGTGGATTTTGTTAGGGATCAAGGGACATGATGGATGGTGACCAACAGTCAACTCCAATTATTCCTTCAGGTCAGTTTACAGCGGTTATAATTGTAAGGCCAGAAATTTATCTCAATCCGAAAACGTATTCTAACTGAGGTCTCGTTTTTCCTTGTATATACCGCGCCGAGCCCCAGTCAACTGCAATTCATGAACTTTCTTTCTATTATAGAGTAAACGACGGTCCACAAAGTTACACAAAGCTCTCCAATTACAACGGTATGGATATTTACGCTAGCAGTAGAATGTACACAACCTCCGAAATGTCTAGCCAGATGCAGGCCAAGTCTCCTGAAAGACATAGGCATCTTCTGTAGGAGGACTGATCCTGGCAATCCTCCCTAGTCGTTCATCTACCAGGAAAAAAAGTCAGAAGCATCACAGGCAAACCTCTCGAAAAGAGCGCACAAGTAGGGTCATCATCAATGTGTTCAAAATGTTTAAGTTTCCAGGTGATTTCGGCAGCAGCCTCATCCTTCCTCCTCTGTCTCTGATCATTCTAGGGATATCCCATTAGTAGTCAGAAACAGAATAGATAGACGCAGTGCTCACTTCAATCTTCGACTTTTCCCTACTTGCGAGGTCAAAATCGCCTTCCCTGATACCCTTCGCTACCAAATTCCACAATTTTCTGGTCTCAAACTCGCCCATCTCTCCACCATCCTCACCACCGATAGCTGTCACCTCCTCCTTGGGGCCCGTAACGTCGTGGAACTCCTTCCCAGACCGAAGACCACCAATAAATTTACTAGTTGTATGCCACAACCCTTCGACGACGTGATCCTTCCCCGCACCACCACACCCAGGTGCTGGAGTGACAATAGCCTTAAACGAGTGGGATTTTCCAGAAAAATAGCCTCGGCCTTTGTAATCGATCGTCGAGACGTAGTTCCCTCCGATGATGTAAGTGTTTTCCGCGAGCTCGATGTACGGCGAGCCGTACCACAGGCCATCTATTCGTAAACGAGGGAGCGTGATGAGATACTCTATGGGCTTTCCAGATGGAGGTGTTACGGTAAGGATTGCATGTCCGATTTGCTTGACGATGATGGAACCTCCTGCACGAACTCATACATTCAGCCTGACAACATAGACGTATGCTATATACACTTACCACTGAAGCTTGTCTTCTGGGCGTTGTGCCCCACAAGCTTGATGCCCTTGCTCTTGTTCTGAATGACATAGGCGGTTATCGGTGGATGGTGTGAGACTTGCTCAACCAAGAGATCCGTCCGGCCACGTCCGTTTCGATCAGGCCACTGACCATAGAATAACCTGAATCGCCACAGGGGTCAGAAACCAGTACGAGGAGATAACAGAAGCGAAACGCGTAGACTGACTCTCCGAGAACCGGGTTCAATGGTCTGCGAGGGAATTAACGGCTAGAGGATGAGTGATGGTTCGATGAAAATAGCGGAAACGAATCACTTTTTCTCAGAGCCCATAGATTCGTTTCGGGAGGTATACTGGCCTTTGAGGGTGCTCTGTGGTCAGTCAAGTACTGATGATCAGGACTCCAAAAGTATTAATAAGGAAACAACGACGTACGACGAACCACTTGAGGACAGCAAGTGCGCGCTCCTCGTCTGTCGTCGCATCTGCAATGGCGGCAAACAACTCTGGGCGTTCACACCAGTATGCTGGCAAAAGGTAAAGTCGAAAAACGAAAATGATGCCCATATATGTCAATAACATGCTTCATCCCTATACTGTACCACGTACCAGGGAATTCGGTAAGAGATACAGGCGAGAGGATAAAGGGCGGCGCAGTCATCGATGAGAGATCTCCAGAAAAAGAGGCGATCCTGTATACACAACAACTGAGTCCACCTACAGCATGACGGCCGATGCAGCACGCACGATTTGAGAAACGATGTCCAGCTGCTGCGCTGGGCAGCGGGAACAGCCTAGGGACATTGTTCAGCATCGTGGGCGATGGTAGGCAGGATGCATACTTCTCCGGCTTGGTCAGACATGGTACGCGGTAGGTGATGATGATGGTAGTGGCGTGAGTTGGAGGCGATGGATGATCAGGTTGCCCATTTTGGCTCCCCACTGTTACGTCATACGTCGAATCGTGTTTTCGCCAAGGTCTACGCTGGAGACTCAGAATCTTCATCCTCATCAAGGACTTCACGACTGTTCAAATATGCGGCAACATGTGGAAATATTTTGTTGCCATGACCCATGATACAACATGTTTCTCAATGTTACCTTCTGTTTGTCCCAGACTGACCATCGCCTGGTATACTAAGTCGATCTCATTGGTATCCGGAAACACTGTATGGATTTCTGAAACTATCACTACAATACTCGAATGATAGCGTGACTTTGGACGAGCCTGAGAACTATCCTTCGCTGGAGATGTTCTGGACCGCAATCGATCTGACTCGAGTACGGGTTGAATGTAGTACTTGGGGCCGCTTAACCCTCATTTAACACATTGAGAATAATTGTGCAGTCAAGGAGCTATTTCTTCACATCTATAGTTGGATTTTGGCATCAGGTGCTATCTGTCCCCGTCATCGGGATTTTATTGGATTTAACAAGCATTAGTAGAATGTTCAAGGGCTCCCGTCCGAAAAAAACGGCATTTATTTAGGCGAATCGTGACAATGAATGTTTCCGGTACTCTCACGAGCTCCAGAATGAGTTCGGCTAACCATGGGCCAATCGGACCGATGGACCGGTCATTAGCCTCTTTCTTCTATCTACCACCACGGACGCAGGAAAACGACAAATGCCAAATCATGCTGAGTTTATCTTATGCTATCATACCCTCTAGTGAACGGACAGACACGGGAAACTCTTGGTGTTGTCCGGACATACTTTGGTGGCTCTAGAGCCAACAAAATGGTCAGTAGCAGATCTGCTACTGACCATGAGATTCGGAGCTTCGAGTAGAATAAAACGGCTGCCTTCTTTTCGTACGAGGTGTGGTTCTTTATTTTACTTTAAGTTGCTACTGGCATGTAATCAGTGTATCATAATAAGACAGCTTCCTCCCAAGTTACTTCACGGAAGCAGGGAATTCATGCTAAGACAACATGTCGACAGGGATTTGAAAATCACACATTACTATAGTATGTCTATGCCAGTCCTGTAAATGCTTCACCCAACAGCCAATCTTTACACTGAACTCATTTCCCTCTAAGGACTGCTAATGACAGCGCTGTAATCAAGTTTGCGGTGTCACCTCGGGCTCGGGCTAACGGGTGTTCATCACGTACGTCAACGACATTGCTTTACCTCTGCGCAAATCCCAGGAACATTCGAAGGTATTGTCTGATTTTGTGAACTTAAACATGTAATGCCCCAATCCCTGCAGGTCTGCCACACAGATGATACAGTCCCTGCTGCCCAACGAAACGTGGGACACGATCATTGATTTTCTGCATTCGGACCATTCTTCGCTCGTGGCCTGCAGCCTTGTCTGCAGGTCATGGCTCCCCACGAGTCGATACCATCTGTTCGAAAGAATAGTACTTCGGTCCCAACATAACCAGCAGAAATTTTTGAGGTCGACCACTGGCATGACGTTACAGAACTGCACATTCGGGGGATACACACACCGCCTCGAAATGTATGGGAACTGCGCCAAAAGTCCCTGGGTCCCAGATAGAACCACACTATTCTCCTGGGATTTATGTGAGGCCATTATCTCACGACTCCCCCTCTTCTCCGCAGTCACTGCTCTCCATCTGAGCGGCATCAATTGGGACCAGATGCACGATATTGTCGTCCCTTCTGTGATGTCCATATTCTGGAACATCACAGAATTAGACTTGACTGACATGCTCTGGGAGGATCCCGTTTGTCTCATCCAATTTCTAGTGGCCTTTCCCATGTTAGAGGGACTTCGCATATGTGCCGGTGGATTGACGACAGACGACCCCCCCGAGAGGGTAGCTCGCTATAAGCTAGGGACGCGTCTTCGTCGTTTGATTCTCAAAGCTATTCTCATTGAAAGTCGTGTGGCGAATTTCGGCTATCTTTTCAAGTGGTTGGCGATGCAGCGTCCTCCGCTTGACTATCTCGAAATCGACATGTCTTTCCATTCGCCCATGGTGTTCTCTGGCGGTCTCGCCGACTGCACAGGGTTCATCCGCAACCTTCGCGATGTCAGGCATTTTGTGGTGGCACCGCCGCAAATGGAGAGATCGATCACTCGTGAGTTTCCTGGTTTCAGGAGCATCAAGGTTTCGGTCTTGACTGATCATCGTGTTGAAGCTTCGCAACCAGTCTTGGATCTGTCACATTGGACTAATTTGCGCGTATTGCATTATCGGCAGTACCCCTCAGATGTGCTTTATCCGTGGCAACATCATTTGGAACAGTCCATATCCAAGATACAGCCGTTACAGGAGCTGAGGATACAGCTGTCATTTGGGTTGTACGACTCGACGTCTCTCAATGCCGTCTTCCACTGGGAAAAGCTGGACAACGTCTTATCAAAGATGCCGAATTTGAAAGTGGTGCAATTCGCTCTCAAAGGGATAGAATCAGAAACGGCTGACCTGAAGGGTGAAAAACGGCTCCTTAGCTATAAACTCCCTCGATGCACTTCTCGAGGTATCTTGTCCGTAACAGAGGTAGCCGATGACTATGGCTATGGTGCGCTGTCCCTCCCTGATTGACCAATTGTTGTACTTAAGGATGCTGGCCCCAGTTTAATGTACTAGGCAGTATGTTGAATAGGTGGGATCTATTCTGGGCCCGGCCCCTTTATTTATTGATAGCATAAATCAACCATTAACTTATAATACAAAACATACGAATGACCAACTACTTATGCAGGGTGGTCCTCTAATTGTAGATCCGTTGTTTGGGTTCTCTGGGAACCTGGGTGTACGAATTCAAGCGTATCGTTCCACGTCGGAGTGGCGCTCGCCCCAAGGACACGCGACCGGAGGTTGAGGACGAGATGTGCTCCCTGCCAAGTCAATAGTAGGTCAATAAGGAAAACGAACCGTTCAGAATCGGTGCGCACAGAATAAGAATAAAACGCCATGGTCCAGCTGCGAATACGGTTAGTTTATGCATGGTCATTTGTAAAATTGAGACTTACGGTAGAAATGCCGATTGTATAGGGCCACTAACAGCGAAGGAAGGGATCATACCAACGACAAGCGCCGCTATTGGGGATGAGAATTTTTTCTTTGATCGGGCAACAAAAAACTAAAACACACCGGCAATCCTGTCGATCGCGGAGAAAAGATTCAGAACCCGGAGATGCTTCAAATGGAGAACGAGAAAATGACCTACAATGCAAAGAAAACGCTACCGTCGGTAACAAAGGCCATCAAAATTGGAGAAACGGAGTCGAGCTCGCGTAGTTTCTTCAACGTAATGTTCCCGTTCAAAGACCTCTGCGTCTGGAATAGTTTCCATAACGTCAGCCCTAAGAAAATGACTGTAAAAGAGGTCAGTTCAGTTGCTCCGTAGATGCAGTCATATCAACACGGACGGGCAAGAGTCAAGTTAGGAACACTTTCATCCAGAAGAATTAGCAAAGCCGTAGACAGAAGGAAAAACAAAGCTAACTATGCCGATAGAACAAATTCAAATTTTGGAACTGGCGCTGTGCAGCCTTGCCAAGGAGCTGGTACGGAATACACCCCGGCAGCAAGGTCGATGGCTAGCCTAGAACATGCATAAAGAGCACCCTATGAATAAACGTTCAGCGCATGACTAGTCTTCCGTTAATGAGGACTCACAGTTGCGTCACCTATCGGATATTAAATTCGCATTCAGTAATGTGAACCGAGTGCCGTACCAACAACGAAGAGAACCATGAAAGCCAGTACTAGTGCATGCATGTAAGCGTTGTAACACACGCAAAGACCGACACGTTCACGTACGCCATTTGTTCCGGTTGTATAACGAGAAGACCCGAAGAAGCAGGATGATGTCCAATATTATGATCACGAAAGAGGGACCACCGCTAGGATGGGCTTAGTTCAGAGATAGCCTAAAGGCACATCCACGTACATTAAAGACCAGTACCAGTATGCTTGACAGCTAGAACGATGGCGTTGAGGAGTAAACCTTAAAGGTAGACGCCATAACATACAACTGAACAGAGCGGTATATTTGTAAAGCGAAGTCAGTCAGGGTAGCTAATCGAACTCACTCTTTTGGGGATGTCAGTAGCAAGGGACACTATGACATATTCATATGAGATATGCGGAGATAGCATGCGCCATGCAAAAGACCCGTACTGATGTTGGCCCCACTAGAACCAATGTCATTTGTTCATCCAAGATAGGAAGATTGAACAAGATTACTGACATGAGATAGAGGAAAGGGTAGTAACGGGCGAGGAAATATATCAACTTAGGTATCGACCATTGAGAACTTTGGAAGAATCAGGAGCCATGCCAATAGGTGTATCAATCATTGTACTCACACCCAGATGTAGTTAACCTAGGGCACGGCTATTCAGAGGAACCAATGACAAGGATACAGACGGCGTACTTCATCCCCGAACGATACAATAATGTCCCACGTCAAAAAAGACAATGCGGAAACTACGTTGTCGCTATCAGAGGGAGAAAAAACACGAAAGAGGACGCCACGACACGCACCATACGAATAGCTGCTCTTTTTATTGTCGTAAAGGTTCTTGACAAAGGCCTGGAACGCGGCGATGGCAGCAGCAGCATCCGCATCCGACATTTTTTACTCAAGGTGAAAGTTGTGGGGGTGACGGTTGAAAGAGCGATTTATCTGTGAAGTTTGGCGAATCCCATGGGCTTGCACCAAAGCTATTATAGTAAGTGCCCCAGGTTCATCGGATAACAGCCCTGGATCTAAGGCAGGGAGGATTGCCGTTCCGGGACCTTTTCATGTTGATCGGCTCCTAGGAGGTGTAGCAGACAACCGCAAATAGATGGGAATGATGATTGGATCAAAGCGCCCCAACTGTTGGTGATTCAACCGGAAGCCACAGATTCCTTTAGGAAGACTTTTGTGAAAAACAACGAGGCAGTGGGGATCCGCAACGGTACCTAAATACAGGGAAATCAGCATCAATATATGCGACGATTGAGGCTCCTGGAAACTAATGAAAATCAGTTTCATATGCATATTTGCACCGCAATGTCCGTACGCGTTTTCGCCGTGGCCAGACCTTGCATCAAGAAAAGCAAGGATATGGAAAGTGTCGGAGCCTGTCTCGGCGGATATACCGGACCGAGAATAATTTGCCAAACATTGGAAGATGCTAGCCAAATACTGGTACATTTTCCTTCTTTTTCTCGTCACTCCGGGAATCTCGAATGCTTTGCTGAGAATGAAATGAAGGCAGCGCCAATGGTGTGAAGTAGGGATGGTGGTTATACCTAGGTCTTTGGCTCAAGTCTCGAGAACTTCAGTGAGAAAAAGCCTTTCTCGCCAGTTGGACTTGGCTGACAGCGGTTATACAGATTTCAGCGTTCCTCAGGGACATCTGCTACAATCCTAGAAATAAACATAGAGATTTAGAACGGGTATATGATGGCATTTTAGAACCGTGTCTGTAAGGATTTTTCAAGTTACCCACACGCCAAGTTTGACCAATGTCATAGGACGAATAAATCTCACTATGTCTGTAGCACCCAAAACAGTTTATCTTCAGTGCATGTCAAATACCACGATTACTCCAATCTTGCTATCACAGACTTTTTTTCAGGCCTTGGTATGTCGAGCATTGCTCTTCTCTTTTCGTCTTACTAAATTTCTCAGGATATGTCCTGGCCCACGTCCATCCATGCCAGTCGTCTCACGATCTGAAATCCCTCACTCAACTCCTCAGCCAATACTCCGAGTGGTGCCGTATTTCTGCAACCCTACTGGAGGTGAACCCGCCTACAGTCGTCCAGCTTCTCTGGTCCATGAAATGCCGCAGATTCAGTCTCGCATCGAGCGTCGCGGCGGGAAAAGGCGAGGGGCGCGAGGAAGTTCGAGAGGAACGCGTCAAGTCCCTTGAGGCCGTCTGGCCTGATCAGCTGACAAACCCGACACCTGTGCAACAACAGCACGCCCTGGCGGGGACGTACAAGGCAGTGGATTCATCTACAGAACTTTTTGGTACACCGTGGGGGCATTGCGGCGAAAGTGTATCCTTTGCTTCGTGAGTGTGTCTCTTTGGAAATTCCTATTACCGTTCACTGACATTTGGAGGATATCTAGGCTCTTCGAATCAATTCATAACGCGTCCCCGCTTGCTACCCTCGCGTTGAGCGTCAAATCGATGACTTCTACGATTCCGGGGACGAATATCGTTCCCGTTCAAGCCATACCTCATCTCAATCGCCTGTCTGATATCGTCGAGGTCCTTCGTGTTTCTGGATCATTGCGTCCGATGTGTCTCAATTGCCAATATTTGGCGAAGGGGAGAGTTGACGACTACGCGCACCATTTCATGGCGAAAGATTATTGTATCCACACTGCGATATAATAGGACGTCCTTGTGTATCCGCATTAGTTACTGGCGGAAGAGTCAACATATTCATGCGTGCTCACGGTTGCTATCGATTCTATTCTACCGTCAGGTCTATATATTCAGCTTGCTGGGGAACTCTGCCATAGCAACCCATCGTTCCCTCATCCCGCCGCTCCACAAATGCCTAAACAATGGGTTCGGACCTTTTCGCCACTTCTTTCCTTCACACTGTGCCTCCGGCGCCCTCGATAAAATGTCTGGTCTTTGACGTCAATACCTCTGGATTCAACAAAACACGTTATTGAGGTAACAGTTCTGTGAGAGCGGCCTTCTAAGAGTCATCCTCTCCGACAACCTTTCACAACGCCCGGTTTCGTTAAACAGAGATACCCAAAGTACGCAAAAAGTATTGCACTCCGAGTCTTGTCGAAGATGAGACCAGGATGAGGCCTCCCCCCCAAAAAAAAAACCGAAAAGAGATACCTAAAATCTACAGTTTTCATCTCAAAATAGACTCCTTGAAACAATCCCCCCAATACGAAGGTTTCAGATATCTAATCCCACCGAAGTCGAGATCGATTTCTGATACGGATTGATGTATATGGGCAAGCACATCGCGAACCACCACTGAACCCAGATGTCCGATGATACGCCAGAATAAGTTATGGCTTCCTCCCTTGGAATCCTAAGTGTTGACCCCAAACAAGTACAATGCTCTCTATCATGATACAGACATGAAAAACTTGAATGCGATGAAACCATCCCGACACGAAGAACGCGGTGCACAGTCTGAGGTCCAGGCAAGGTTTGAACCTTTTGGAAGGGAAAAGTAAGAAACGAAACGGTTCTCCGGGGCGGTTATACTCTACCAGGATACCACGTGCCTACCCTTCGAAGGAGCTGATGCCAAAAGTCACTGTCCAGTTTTCGATGGACACACCTCCAAAAGCAGCACACCGTATACGCAGCCGACCAGCTCCTGGCATATAATGGTCTCCCTGTCTCTGCGTCCCAAAATCGAAAGCTACCACCGCAGCACTCAACAGCGCGTGAATGACATGGGTTGTTGCGATATCGCTATTTCTGGCCCAATTATAGACACTGGGGTATTAACGTAGGGCACTTGGGTCCAACAGACGTCAATAAATTCTAACGTCGCTATGAACAGTACTTGCTGAAAATTAGGAATCCTTTAGATACGGTATGTACAGGAGTAGAAAGAATACATAGACGGGTTTACAAATCTAGCTATGAGTGCATGATGCTAAATAGCCTCTTCGGATGACGTCGAAGCTTATATCTGCGCAACCTTCCTGGAGCCATTTGGAAAAGAAAGGAACGAGAGGACACATCTCAAGGGCCTCTCATTCTGCGAATAAGCATGAGTTCTGTGCAGGAAGAAACTCAAAATGAAGGATTTCCTTAGAATCGCAGTCGGCTAGCCTGCTTCGGTAGAGTTCTTCCGAGGGTACTTGCTCGTGATAGTAGATGGAGAATTTGATTGTTTGCAAGCCCGAAAGATATGGTGACACTAAAGCTTCGGCGAGGGATTCCCACTGATCACCGCTGAGGCTATCTAGAACTCCAACACCAAGGGAGAATGATAGCGATTGTATGAACGGGGAGCGGATCTGCAAGAGCAGCATAAAGGCGGTAGAAAGCTTGGCACAGTCACAAGCTTCCCAGCCAACTTGACGAAAGTGGAGAGACCGGAGACTCATAAGACAAGAGAGATCAATATACTCAGATATCTGGCCTGAAGAAAATAAGCAAAACGGACTGATAGACTAGATAGCAACTTACTCGCAAGTGTGAAGATTGTCAGGAAAGAAATTGTCAGGGTCTCGATGTTGCCGCCAATTGCATGGAGCAAGCGACCGCACGACTCTAACTCGGCGGTGGTGACAGAGTAGAGCACTAGATCGCGAATAGCCGGCGCTGGTAAGAAATAGGCCATCCAGAGAAAGATCTCCTGTCTCGAAGAGAGATTGAGGCCAAAGACGTCAAAAAGATGACCCTGAGTAAAATGCAGCGTAGAAAGTGAAGGCCAGAGAGGCGTATCGTCTGCACAAGCAAACGGAAGGATCTCATCCTCGATCACGACCGCCCCTCCATCTGCTTCATCTATAATCATAGCCCCCGAATCCTCGTCTTCATCGTTAAGGAATAGTTCGTCGTCGACGAAGGAGAAACAAATGGCAATGGACAGATCTTCCAGACGAGGAAAACTGCGAAGGAATTGGATGACCTGGAGGTTGTTGTCGAAAGAGACATTGGATAGATGGAGAGCCCTGACGTCGGAGAAGGTATGCAGGATGGAAGACGACCATTTCATATCATGCAGAAGTCCCCAAGAGACTTTGCTCAAACGAAAGGAGGAAACGTTGTCGAGACGTCGGGTAGAGAAATAGGGAATAATGTTGTCCCATCGAGTCCAAAACTTTTCATAATGGGCAAGCTTAGTAAAGGCGTTTTCGATCTCGACGTTTTGGATGTATGGTAAGAACGTGGAGGAATAGGAAAGAAGGATGAAGAAGCCATCGATATTGCACGGTGCGAGTTTGAGAGAGTCCCAGAGATGAAGGCGGCTTGCAGGGAGCCAAGATTTGCATACGAGACTGCAAGACATAAGTGAGGCCCTGTCTGCGTGAAGGAAGTCGATAATGATGTCGCAGAGCTCGGGTGGTAATATCTGGTTGGGCAGCCAGCACCCAACCGACTGTGCGGCCTGTAGAGCCGTTCTTTTCGATGACGAGGAAGACATTGAGGGATATCGCTTTTGTGTATCGCAGGGAGAAGATAGTGGTTCGAGTTCAAGAGAGCAGGCCGTTATCCTGGTCCACGTGACCGCGGCCCCTTACGTTTTCTGCCGAGCCAGCTCCTTCTCTTCGCACTACCTATTTGGATCCTGCCAGCTGCCGACGCGTCTGTTTTTTCTCTCGATTCCTTCTCAATGCTAACAGACCTACCGTAGAATGGCAGTAGGCCCAATGGCTGGTACAGATGATGACCCGGATGACGCGAAAAAAGTGCTGAAATGGCAAGAGGAACGTATCGCCCGACGAATACGAGGACAATACGAATCTTCCGCTCTCCATCTCTCGAATCTGGTGTGTACGATTGTTCTCCTTGGTGGCCGGCTAAAGTCAACTTCAACCTCCTAGATATACAATAACCTCTCAACTCCCCTGAGTATCCACTCAGTACGAGTTGAAGGCGCCAATAACACTCGAGGATCGTTTCTTGGCTTTCTCATTAACCCCGTTCTACTCTCTGAGTCTCACAACGATGTGCAGTCGGTTCTGCACGCCGCACGATCTATTGCCGACGTCCTCCTCCGGACGGAAACATTCAGCTCCATAGAGGCTCGCATAGAAAAAGCAAGAGACGAGATTGCGGGCCCCAGGGATGTCGATCTTATATTCAAAACTCGCGAAAGAGGGAGGTGGTTCGTCAGGTCAGCTACGGAGTTTGGCAATAATGAGGGGAGCGCGGTGCGTTGGACCTAACATCTATTGTATACATATCATCTGACATTGTTTCCAGAGCATAACCGCACGTATGCTCAACGTGTTCGGTGGTGCTGAATCCTTTGAAGCAAATATTTCTGCTGGAACAACTACGCGCAAATCTTTTCAGGGAACATTATCGGCCCCCATAACCTCTGACCTCAACTGTCGCGCTGATTTGACAGCGTTTGAGCTGCATAGAGATCACACAAGCTTTGCAAGCTGTTCAGAAGTCTTACGAGGCGCGAAAGCTGTTGTCAGGGTGAGCTAGGTCAGCTTGGTGCTCTTCATGAGACCTATCGTTTTCATCGTGATCTGTCCAGGGCGGGAAACCAGATTCTGGGATGCACGAACTTACCTATGAGGCGGTTATCAGAAATATCGGTGGTCTTAAGCCCACTGCTTCGATGAGGTCGGTGTTTCCCATATTCTTGGCACTAATTCTCACCGTTAAACAGCATACGAGAAGCTGCTGGTACAACATCTAAGTCAGCAGTGTCATATACGTACACACTTGATACGAGAGACGATCGTGTCATGTCGACACGCGGAATGTATGGCAAAATATATCAGGAACTCGCTGGATTAGGCGGCGACGCGTCTTTCTACAAGGCTGAGGCTGAGAGTCAACTGTCGCGACCACTGCTACCAGGTGTGGTGAGTATTACGTCTTTCCCTTGAGGGATATGTTGAACTAGCGCTCCCTTTGTTGTATTAGTCTGGATCGATTGCCTTGCGCTCGGGTATCATGTGGGCCCTCTCGAACCCAACTCTGTTTCCGGATAGATTTCAACTTGGCGGACCTCTGTCTGTTCGCTCGTTCCAGTCGAATGGCTTGGGTCCAAGAGATGGACGTAAGTGTTTCCGTCACTACATGGATAACCCTTTTGATGTTCAATTGCGACAGCCGATTCTTTGGGTGGTGATATCTATTGGTCTGCCGGCCTCAGCATAATATCGAATATCCCGAGGAAGGCACACTGGCCGGTCAAAACTCACCTCTGGTTGAATGCTGGGCGTCTGGACGCCATGGATCGATGTCAGGCTTGCTTAGTTCATCCGTTGATAGCTATTCATATCAGTTATTTTAGCCCGTTCAGTGGTCGAGAACATCAAGGACGTTGTTGCGCGACCATCCGTGTCTGCAGGTGTGGGTCTGATATATAAATTTGACCCTGTTCGCGTGGAAGTCAATGTTGGTGTACCGTTGGTAGCAAGTCGGAGTGATGGGACCAGACGAGGCGTGCAGGTTGGAATAGGACTAGAATTTCTATAAAAACTCAGAAAGGCATTGGACCTGAGGCCTGAAACATCATGCATCAACCGCCAAATATTTGCACCGACAAATCGCCTGCCGGCGGTCCAACGCTATTTTCATCACTATCACTTTACCTCACTACATGAATCCTCATGAATCGTGACACGTTAAGCCAAGGCATCCAATGCGATTGAACTTGTTGCATAAAATACGAGTATGGTGCTTGTTCCGGCCCAGAGACTGGGTTATTAGGAATACACGATTTGTACAGGTCCTATGGATGTAGGCGATCTATGTACCACTGTTTGTCATTAACTAACCACTTTGTAGGAGTGAAAACCGTATACAAATATTTGTATATCTATTATATCCATATCCTTGGAACTTTCGTTCTTCGCTTCTCTCCGTATCGGAGCTGCAGGCGAACCCGGGAATCATAGCAAAACGTAGGCAGGATATGGAGATGACTGGTCTTAAATGGACCAGTCTGTTTCGCCTCCGCGATTCCCCACTATATACACTTTATCGCCTCTATGAATGCACAGTCGACTACAACGAGGACGAAATGATGATAGAATCCCAATATTGGTTCCACGACCAGCCAACATGGCGCCTCGCCGACATTCCAGATCCACATGATCCTGACGCCACTCGATACGCCATCCTGGCGGCCATGGCTGAGGCTCTCGCACAGACGTTCAATTATAAAATTGCCCTTGGTTTGCGCAGGGGGATTACCCGGGATGATCCTTTTCTCGTGCGCAAGTTCAAGAACGATGCCAATCCCCCATGGGAAGAGTGTCCTTCCTGGACCAAAAACGCAGGCCGCCTCCCACAGGTTCTGCAGTTGTACCCTCCCCTTCCACTTGGCGGAAACGGGCCAGAGCCCGAACCCATCGCTGCAACAGGCACAAATCCATTTTTACTGCGCAACATCCGGGCAAATACTAACCAGTTACGAAACATATGAATTGCGTTTTAGAGTTCATAGCCATGAGTGCGTCCGACTAGTAGGTGCCTATTACTATTATATGAAAGTAAGTTACTTATTGAAAATTACAGATTACCAACAATTATCTTTTGCCTTCTTCGTCAATCCCAATCCGCCCAAACTTTTGCCAGTACGCCTCATTGATGTACTCAACTTCCCTGGGTCCCATCCGATACCCATAATAATACCATTTCTTCATTTCCGAACTCGTCTGATTCCTTCCATCCTTCACATTCAGGATATGCAGGATATCAACCGCGTCGTACAAATCCTTCGGACTAGGCTCATGATCCGAATACGCATCGTACGCCCTTCGAATCTTCCCAACCAATTGAAACCTCCAATCAGCGGCATAAGCTTTGAAATTGGTTGATGAGTACATCATGATGCCCTGGGCGACAGAATTCTGGAATAGACGCTCGCAGCCTTCATTGTTTAGCACGTATGCCACCATCTCGGCATTGATCCAGTTAACAGGCCAGTGTACACTGTTTGGACAGGCTCTCCCGGCTGCAAGAACGTCTTGCAGCTGAATAGCGTCGTCGCAATATATGTCGATGTCCCGTGTACTCGTCCTGTTCCTCAACAGAAGGACCGAGCACGTACCTCCAGATACAACGATTCTGAATTCCTTCCCTGGTCGATATTCGTGTAACCACCGGGAGATAAACTCAAAACCTACAGGCGTCTCAGCGGCGGCGTCAGGATCCCCGTGTAATATTGGAACACACCTTGCAGAATATCCGACACGTCTAACGTGGTTTTCCGAGGAGGTTGAGGATGGTGATGTGGTCCCCGTTTGAATACATTGAAGGGCATTTCTCGTGCGTGGCGTCGTTACAAGGAGCCCAGTTCAAGCTATTTATGCAGCAAAATGAAGTCTCGTCCTGTAGTCACGCGACAGAGAGTTCGGCGTGAAAAGGGGAGCAAGGCACCGCGTCGAGGCGGTAGGTTTTGCAAAAGGAAAAAAAAAATAGAATTTGCATATCTAACGGCAAATATCATATGGTTTGTATGACCGATTGCGACCCAAATTGTAGAGCGTTCATCGCTGGCCCCCAGACCGCGGGCCAAAGAGTGTGTTGCGCTTGAAGTAGCAGCAGCAGGTGTTGGAAGGGTATCAGTGCGACATTGTTATCGGTACTACCGCCGCTGCGGGCATCATTAGTCTAGATCGAATTAGCATCGGTGTGCACGCCGTCGGAAACCTTCGTGATCGGGAGTTGTTAGCCTTGTCCATACATTGCCTGGGGCTGGACAAACAAAATAACGGGGCATCTGTTTTCCGCCGGGTATGATATAGTGCAAGGTCCAGCCATTAGATATCTGCATTTTCAGGGGACACTTGATACCGTCTGTATTTGCTCACAGTAAAAACGAGACATAGCTGAGAAGCGTTTTTGTGTACCTTTGCCAAGTGTTATGCCAGCCCCAGTGGATCAAGGCAGTGCGACCTCGGAAAGCACCGCTGGCCCTGCAAGATGGGCGCAAATCCAGATCAATTCGGAATTCTTCCCCAGTGCAGTGCAGCGTTTACCATTTGAATTTGGACGATGGAAAATCCTATGACGCCACGAATCGCTGTGAGCCGGAGATGATCCCACGTGCAGATGATAACTGGAAGAGCAGGGCTGCGGCTTCAATCCCTTTCTTGTACCCTGACTTGTCTAAGAAGACGTAAAGGCAGGATTTGGGAGAGGGCGAGCTCTCCGCTCCGCCTCGTCCTTTGAGCTGTCAATGGTGAATGATGGTGAATCTTGCGGAGCGCGGTTCATTGGATCCTCTCCGATGGTTTCCCATGTCGCCTAGAACTTGTCGCGGAACACTGCGAAAGATTGTGGACTGGAAAACGATGGAATTTAGGGAACCGTTCGCATTGGAAGATCTCTTTCGCAAGGGGGGGGTGGGATGGTTGGGAGTGTACAGGGGTGCGCCGCGGCTTCTATATGTGGACAAATTGAGGCGCAACTACGTGGGGAGGATGTGAGCATGGTACTCGAGGGTTTCAGGAGCTGTAATTGTTAGTTGCCCACTTTCCTGAGTACGATGGTACGATAATGCAGACAATTCTTCAAGTGGCCAGGGAAATGTCCCAATTGTGAGATCTGTAGAATCTGGTGGAACTATTGAAAAGAAATCTAGGTCAGCTCGGGGACAATGTTCGGTAGGGGCGGAGAATGGCTCAGCTCTAGAGACGGTATCTGCTACCCTCTCGACCCAGATTTCCGAGGTGTGTAAGATAGGCGTAATATGTAATCTGCATCTTTAAAGGTTAGAGTAGCCGAGAAAAAATGAAGAGGCGAGGAGCTTAGCGTTTGCCCTAGGATTTACTTATGCTCTAGATGACCTCTTCTACCGTCTTCGACAACCACTTGTGGTATGCCTTCTTGGCTGCAATGAGATTTTTCCATTATTCCTCTGGATCTTGTCTACTCTGTCTCGTAGCTCCGAAGTTCCCTTTGTCCATGCATTTAAATCCATACAGATTGTACATGGGTAATAAATGTCCGCGATTTATTCAAATAATGATACATCCAGAGCTTAGAACACGAAAACAGTCTGAACTTTTGGTTAGTTCGACAAAATGATGCGCAGATGCAAGCAACGCGTACATATATACAAGATCGTCACGATTCATGAATCCAGATCTACGTCAGGAAAACACAGCTGAGCCAGACCCAGGTCGTAGAGACGCGTCATACGAACGAGCATGCTAAGCCCTGTGCTAAGCTCGCCATGCTGGTCGCTCTGAAGAGGGGCATTGAGCATGGACCACGCCTTGTCGTCCATCTCATCCTCAGTGTGACCCCATGCAGATTTGATAGCTTCAGGAAAGTTGCACGAAGCAAGAATAAAGCAAACTGGCGAGCCTGAAACAGGAATAAGCAGATAAAACAAGGAATATGAAGGACACGCACATAATCCACTAAGCTCCTGTTCCCTCTGTAGCTGGGGAAGACGCCCTTTCTGCGAGTCCTCGGCGTCTTCACCCATAAGATTCGGTAACGCGTCACCAAGATGATACAGCCGCTGACACGCAGGGCATATCCTGCTCGTTGCCCGACTCTTGTTATACCACAGTATCTAAACAACGATGAGCAACGCGTATGCTGTCATCGGACTGCCGCTCACCAAAGCTGTCTCTTCCGGCAATACAGTAGAGAGCATCTGTCTTATCTCTTCCTGCGCGAACTCTGCGCACATGGGAATGTCCATGGCCGGCGCTTGTGCAAAGAAAGACGAAAGGAAGGAGCCAGTGTCGCGTACTCGAGGGCCGTTTCCTGGGTCGTAAATGAATGGCAGTTTGGGAACGACATCATGGTCAGTGAGAGTGAGCGACACGAGCTTGGGAGCAGGGGACACGGGCTTGGGTGGCAGCGGCTTTTTTACCTTCTTTTTTGCAGCCTTCGGCTTTTTGTGGTTGGACGGACCGGGCATGAAGGCATCGACGGTGGGAATTTCGTGACACGCTGTGACCGGGCGCTTTAAACACGTGATCTTGTTGACTGTACGTCAGGGTGTCCGGGCCGGTCACCGGGCCTTGCATATGCCTGTAAATTCTCTACAAGGTAGCGAATAACCTCGAAATTGGCTCCAATTTTTCCGTGTATAAATGTGAATATTTCAGAGGTTTCTGGGGCCTTGTAGGGCGTGTGGCTGACCGTAAACATACCCAAATTAATTTGATTTACAACTCCGCTCGGCAAAAGCCGACCACGTCTGTGCGCAGTGCAAAAATTCGGTGGTCGCTCTGTTCTTGCAGCCAGCTCTTGCCCACCAGCCATCTGCCCACCACCTTTCCGATAAATTCTTCCTTGCTCCCTCGTCCCTCCGTTCGTGCACAGTAAGTTGCAGCTTTATTTTCTCATTGCTTATCATCCGTTATCTCTGCTGGCCGGTGTCGTCGTCGTCGTCCAGCTCGTCGTCGTCGCTCTCTGCCAGTGAGCGCGTTGTTTGTTTGGCCCCTAGACGCGTCGCGTCTCGTCTCGGCTGCGGCTCATTCGTCTTCCTCCCCTTCGTCGCTGCCTCATCGCCTCTTCTTTTTGCTGTCTATGCCTTTCTTTGTATCGATCTGTGCTGATCATCGCGTTTCTCGTCTTCAGATGCCCAAGGAAGCCACCAAACCCAAAGTGAGCATATCTCTCTCCGGCTTTCTCTTCTCCTCTTTCTCTTCTGTTCTCGGCCTTCTTATGCGTCAGTATTGCGGGCATATATGCATATATGCGGCTTCATCGCTCTTCAGGCCATGAGCTTCCCTCGTTGATATGTTGATTTTTCCCACATCTTGCTTTGGGTGACTTTATCTGTTCGGGAGTCATCGCTACTGTTCTCGAACTGTTGGATGATGATGTCTTGTCGGTGTCTCACCGTTGTCGTCATCATTGTCACCGTCGTCGCGCTGGTAACCACCTCGCTGACCATCATGTTCACCTACTGGCTCTCTCTACATGTCATTGGGAAGTTGCTTACACAACGTTTACTAGCGTAAAGCAGCGGAGAAAGCTGAAAAGGCCCCGCGTAAGGCTAAGAAGGACCCTAAGGCCCCCAAACGTGCTCTTTCTGCGTACATGTTCTTCAGTCAAGACTGGCGTGAGAGGATCAAGAACGAAAATCCCGATGCGGGATTCGGTAAGTGATCTTATGATCCTCGCTGCGATATCGGCCTGATGTGTCCTCAGGTGAAGTGGGGAAGCTCCTTGGTGCCAAATGGAAGGAGCTAGATGATGAGGAAAAGAAGGCATGCTGTGTTCTCCACTTCACGTTTTGATGCTAACATTCAATCACAGCCTTACGTTGACCTCGCCGCGAAAGACAAGGCACGGGCCGAGGACGAGAAGGCGGCTTATGATGTATGTTAATCTTCTCACCCTTCCTTTGTTGTACATGTGTTGATATATTTACAGGGTGGGAAGAAGAGTGCGGCCGGCAGTGGAGAAGACGAGGAAGACGAGGACTAGTTGTGCTTATAGACCTATTCGCTAATGCCCTTCCCTGCTTACCGTTTTCCTTTTCTGACTGTACTCTGGTATGATACTATTTGCTCATTCGTTCGTCGTGATGTGTTTATCTATTGTGCTAGTATACTAGTATTAGGACCACGACCTTTGCTGTAATTTATTCGGCTTGTTCATTCACTATTTTCCAGTAACCTGGTGTGAATTAGCATTGTCAGCTTGCCCGTTCTCGTCCTACTGTTTCCGTGAATTGGCTTATGAACTTAACATAGCCAGTATGCTTTTTTCTGGCCCAGCCATCCCGACTATTCCGTCCTATCTGTAACACCATCATCGAACACAGGAATATATCAGATCCTGCAGACTACACAGCCTTCTCAACCCCGCAATCATGTGGGACGAATTCGACCCTACAGGGAGGGATGGGATGGGTCAAGGATGGGTGCGCGCCCAGATTTTGACCTCTACTTGCCAAGATTAGTAATCTCCCTATCCGACCTTGGCATACCTACCTTCCAATCAAAAGATCTCCTCGAGCAGCTTCGTCGATATCCGCACGCTCTCTCAACGCATATCTATCTGAACGCACCGACGTTGCATACGACATTAGAATCCTCTTGAACAATCATTCTGCGTAGAGCACCAGCAGCAGCCATCGGCAGTGATCTATAATTCAATGTTTGCAGAAAAAGCGGACAACTTGATTCGTGTTCAGGATAGCTGGGCAGCGTCGTCCGAGCGAGCGGCGACATATGGAAGTAGGCTGCTACAATGCTCTGGTCGGTGGTACAGCATGGTTGTGCTACCATAGTAAGCACGCACCGAGACTCTGCTTCTTCACTGTCCAAGGGATGGATGCTCGTCACACCAGCGCTTCACTTGGCTGTGCGATCTGAATTTGGCCAGCTCGTCGATGCTTTGTTTGGTTTTTGCGACCTAACGCCGTACGGACGCGGATGTCGCCATCCTGAGAAGTATGTGCTTCCTTCCGAGACCAGGGGTCTGTTACTCGGTGGAGGGTTGTTCGTATACTTGGCGTGCGGACTGGATTTCGCGACCACAAGTCGGTGGTCACTGGAATCCATCGAACAAACATAGGCCAGGCTATGCAAGAGAACCAGGTTTCGCCTATGTCGTTCCAGAAGTGGCTGGAGAACGATGGAGGCTCCCTTTTAGATGAGAGGCGACGATGACTTGATAACGTTGTGCCAGAAAAAGAATTCTTGTCCTCGGTTCGGATGGATTTACCGTCTAGTGGAAATCCTTTGTCCGTCTAGGAGGACCGCTCATGGATATCAAGCAAGGTGTTCTCAAGATGAGTTATTGTCTCCAGGAGGACAGTGATGTTCACAGAGAAATCTTTCCCTGCATCGCGGGCCAACATGGAATAACGGACGTCCTCCCAACTATGGAGCTCAAGCATGGTTTAGGCGCCTTTCGTGGTCTCAGCAATCTCTGATTAGCACAATGTCGATATTGAGGATCGGGTCGAGATGGTCTCTATCCGCCTTGACAATGGCCAAAGTCTTCTTGAGCCAGACATGACAACATATGGTTAAATCAAGTGTTTAGTGGACGGGATCCTGGGTAGGTTCATTTCATTGATCTTTGCTCGGTACTGAGGTGGATATCTTCACCGGATATCTATCGGAAATGCCCTTCGCCGGAGAGAGCCTCAGAACCGCGTCGAGTTGCGAAATAATAGCCGTCCTCATCTCCGAACAGAATAACAGTTCTACCATGTTGGTCTTGAGCTCCAACTCACCTTCATCACTAGCCGCTTCGCACTTATGAGCAGTGCACTCGACTTTTGTTCCGGCTTTCTCATTGACTAGGAAACAGCCGTAAAGTTTTAAGTGGCGAAGTAGCAAATACGCTCAAAGCGTGCACCCTGTAGTCCCTCGCGTCACACGAAACCCTCAAACAATCGGTACGTTTCTATGTAAATACCTGTTCAATTGCCCTCGACATTGTTCAATACCCTCTCTACCAAGGAACAAGATAGTTTATATCTCGACGTCTCCTGTTCATGTGGGAATATAGTAAGGAGCCTGTTGTGTACACGATTTTTGATGGCCTAGAGTCATTCGCTGGCTTGCGCTTTGGATTGCCGCATCTAGATGCCCAGACGGCCCACATTCACAGAAGTTCTTTGTTAGCCATACCATGGATGACGTTGAGATGCCATTAGTTTGACAAGACCATAGCGGTAGTGTACATCACTGATAAACCAAAGTAGCGGCTTGCGGATTAGGGCAAGCCAGAGTCGGCTATCCGCACGACTAGGCCTTTGCTCAAGGAATAGTTCAGTCTCATTGACAAGTATGACACTGAGTCAATAATGGCGAATTGGGATGAGAACTTTGTGGAGAAGGGGCGAGGATAATAGGTTTTTTTCGATGAAATGCAGTGAATACTTGGAGGAAGCGGTCGAGTGTTTAGATGCACCCCCTCTTGACCTGAATAAGAATGCGAGCAGTAGGATGCGCACCGATACGTTCCTGCACATAGATAGGGTAGAGTACAAATCATTACGCAGAGACTGGTGTCCTTTTGAACAGTACCATGTTCTTCACTTGATATATAAGATTATGGTTTTGTCGTTCAGCCAGTTACGAATTCTATTCTTCCTCTGAGGGCCACGCCACTGCCAATATACTTGAGTAGCTTGACCACATGCGCCTCTCACACCCAATGCAAGAGCTAAAGGCCCAACGCAGATCCTCGTATATTCCGGACAGAAAGGCATCGAAATCTGGTTACGAAGATGAACTGAGCGGAAAAGATCACTAGAAAGGTGTTCCTCACTCTTATGTTTTCTGACTGCCTTCGAGAAGAGATAATTTATGTCCCATAGATCACCCTTTTGCTCTGGCCAATACGTGTGATTTTGGAAATGACGAACGCCCTCATAGCATGTCGAATCTTTCATCGCAGGACCATAAGAGTACCAATTACATATACTCCGAGATTCCCAGAAGGGGCGTTGGACCATGCCGTGCGTGATATCCATAAGGAGTGATTCCCATGTGTTGCAGATATTGTTGTCATCCTACCTCGTCGATATCTGGAGCATCACTGACAGATATGCACCAATCCACTGGTAAGATACTCAGTGCTGCCGCCGCTTTATCGAGCCCGATGGAAACTCGAGTTCGGGTGAGTTGGCCACGATGTAAGTACAGACCAGAATTGATGCGAAATCTGAGTTCAAGGTAGATGTGCTTCATGTTGGGGAAACATTTGCGGAATCCGATATAATTGGGCATGCTGCAGAAGACTGAGTATGGATGCATCGCAGCATCCCTGTCTGATTCGGTGAGGTCGACATAGCAGGTCATGGTAAGAGTAGATTCGGGGAGAAAGTGGCCGTAGATTTTAGACCGTTTGCAGCGAATAACGGAGCTGAGATACCGAAGGTAGGAAACTGTTGGAACGTAGATGTCTCGAGATGTGATATTGACGTATACGTCCCTCCAGAGGGAACTGATGAGGGGGCAAGCAGTCATGAATAAGACACGGTCCGCTGAGGCATGCTCAGAGTGCCAAAACTCGGAGATGATAATCTCGACGAGCTCAGAGGGAAGCTGAGTGCATGAATCATGCATGTCGCGATGAAAGGAGAGGCGGTCCGAGTTGCCGATATGAAGATACGGACCGGTCTACCGAGAGCTGTGTATCCATTGTTCTCCGTCTACCACCACTTGGACCACCAGATACGCGAAGATACAAATTTTTGCTAGGTATATTGCGAGAAGGACGTACAAATGTCGACGCCGCCATGCAGCCCACCTACAGCGCGTATGTTGTTACTGGCAGGTTGAGCCACATACAAGCATTTTGATACAACTTACAGCGCGATTACGGCCTGCTGCCCTTCCCGAAATCCAAGATGAACCCACGCAAACACGGGTGCAAGTCACCGAGGACACAGGTGCGAGTGCGCCTCATCAGCCCGGTTCGTAGTTCATACTCAGTGGCTTGGCCTGCTCGGTAGATATTTCGACTTTGACTACCGCTCAGGTCTTTGATTTGAACCAGGTACAGTCTTGATTTTTGATGTAACGATAAAATGATTAATTACGCTCTTGAACTCTTTAGAGTCTCCTCGACGAAGCCACAGGCGTGACGCGTCCGCTGATCGACGAGATTGCTCCGATCTCAGCTCTGCGCGCCGAGTACGAAGGCGGCAGCCCTGCATTCGTCAGGCAAATAGACTGGCTGGCTGCCAATGGCTATCACTACATCAGAAGAACAAGAGGTGACGTGCCGCTCGCTGACCCACACTCGGAAGGAGCTAATAAATCCCCGACAAATAGGCGACGGAGATTGTTTCTACAGATGTGAAGTTATACTTTGTATGATCTTTGTTGTTCTCACGATGTTTAGCTTTACAGCCGTGGCATTCGCATATGTAGAACGCATGCTTCACGCGCTAAATCCGGCAGACGCCGTGGAAAAGGGTATCGCAGCACTAAAATCAACTTTACCCATGCTGGAGAACGTGGGATTCCAAAAATTGGTATTTGAAGATTTCTACGATGTGCTTGAATCACTCCTTCTGAGCATTGTCACACCACAAACCACCGGCAAGACGCTGAATGCGGTCGGGCTTCTGGGGGCGTTTCAGTCTCCCGAAGGTAAGCTGTATCAATCGGAATTAAAGAGATCTCCTCCTTTATCTTCTGGACCTATAGTATCAAACTCTATCGTGGTTTACTTGAGACTGCTGACTGTAAGTTTTTTTTTCTATGCAGCATGATGGCACTTGACATCTTCTCAACCAGTCCGCCCAAATACGCATCGACCCTGACGCGTTCGCTCCGTTCCTTTTCCATCCGGAGTTAGGTGAACCAATGGAAGTGCGCGAATTTTGTGAGCATTTTGTAGAGGCCGTTAATAAAGAAGCAGGTGAGTTGTTTTACAAATTGCCTCGACGTCCCGAATGCAAAGATAATTTAACACGACCTAGACCATGTCCAAATGACTGCCCTGTCGAGAGCGCTCCAACTTAACGTGAATGTTGCTTATCTCGATGGCAGAAACAGTAATGGGCTAGTCGATTTTGTCGAATTTCGGAGTGCGCCTGACGCCAACGAGCCACCGCTCGCACTGCTCTACAGGTAAGTAGAATTAAGTTTAAGGGTCGTATGTTTCTGTTGATGGCAACATCTTTAGACCCGGACATTATGATATCCTTGTGAACTCTGAATGAATGAAAAAGGCGTAGGTACGGGTGCGTGAGGAGCAGAATGTTATCTTTGTACAACAACCTTCTTGATCTTACTCCTTGTCATTTTTATTCCCTAATACACGGAGACTAAGGTGTTCATTCGATCCTCGCTTGCAATCAACGTCACAATACTGAATTGGAACGTAAAGAGCCTACTAGGACCAGCTCCAAAGTGAATGGCAGACGGAGGACGTGTACTAAAGTACGTCGGTAAACATCGGCGCCGGTTCGCCCTGGAGAAAATAAGTGCCGAGTCAAAGGGAGTCTGAATACACTGAAGCAAGCGGTCATTAAGAATTATGTTATACCATAGAAATCCCAGTAAATATATTACAAGTATGCTCTAAAGATCTAGTCTGAAGATAGATCCGGAGGGTGCTTTATCGCATGCTCGTCAAGCATACACAGAATGTTTGCTCGTGCGTCTTCGGGTTGATTTATTCTATGAACCAATGTGAGCGCAGCATTCAGTATCAAAATTAGCCGACACACAGATTGAGGGCAAAGGCAGGCATGTCATCAGGGGACTTGAGCCACCCAATTTCAATCAATGCACGTTGGCGATTGGCTCGTCTAGAAGGGATTGTTTTTTAGTGTTGTGAACTACCTGGAGATGCTGTACGTACGTCTCCTCGGGGGTCCAAGCAGGATTCAAAGCTGAAGGTTCATCAATTCGTTGCGGCCCAGGGGTCCTATATGTGGTCTTTGGGGGTACCACCTTGGTGGTCCGGTGGTGCACCCCATGTCGAATGGGTGGCCACGAACTCCGTCGTTCTATGGTCTGTTGATCTTTCCGAGCTGTCCTGCCTGCCGATGTCCGAGGTTTAGATTTGACGCTGGTGCGTTTTTTCGTCTTCTAAATTGAACTCTAAAATGGTAGTGGCAAGCGGAAGGTCTGGTAAACTACTTACGGCTAGTACGTTTTTGGCGCGAACCTCTCCGATCTTGCTGGGGGCAAGGATATGATCGTTGCGGTGACTGTATTGCACACCAGCGGCTGCAAGTATTTTCTCGGCCTCAGACATTGGCTTAGCCGAAATTACAGGCATAGCTGGAGTACCGAGAATGTAAGCTTGTCCCTGTTAAAGAAGATCAAACTGACCTTCATCATCGAAGAAGAGAGCAGCAAGGCCACGCAATCCCTTCACCGGATCATTAACGAAGACCAAAAAACCACGAGAAGACCCACATCGTCTTTATGAGACTCTGATTTCTCAGCGTCAAACAATTTCTTCTGTTCATCGGACATTTTCCGCTTTTTCTCCGGATTCATATTGGCAAGTGCCCAGTCCAACTCCGCAATATTAGCCTTCTCGATCTGACGCAGGCATGTTCACAATAACCGCGGAACGAAGCAACGGATACAATTCTTACCGTCATTTTGGTTGATAGGCCTTCGTTGAGTTTGAACATGTTCTTGATGCCAAAAAGTTCTCCTTGTCTTTGCGCGTCGCCCTGAACACCATCAAAGTATCTAAACAAAGGTCGATCATAAGACCTGCAGAGATAAGGGTGAAGACGGAGAAGAATACCTGGTTTGCACGCTGGCCTCATAGCCAATCGCCATTTGCTGCTGCTTATACAGCTGCCGTCCATAAATTTGTTCTTCCAACGAGCCGCCCCCAAGCAATCGATACACTTCAACGTCTCGTGTTTGTCCCAGTCGGAACGCCCTATCCATCGCCTGGAGATCATGTGCAGGGTCTGTAAATAAATGAGGGTCCAATTGACAGATAGGCAAGAGAGGACCGTACTCCAGTTAGGATCTAGAAGCTCACGTCAGCCGCAAAGAGGCACGCCACACAACGCGAAGCTCACCAAAGATGACTACTTTGTTCGCCTCTGCAGAAGATGTGAGCATCGGTAATATCACCACCATAAGACCTACTAGTCAAATTCAACCCGGTACCACCGGCAAGAGTTGAGATGAGGAAGATGTATACATTCAGGTCGTTCTGGAACTGGTCAACGTATTCCATCCCTACGGCGCGGAGGTGAGAAAGCCGAAGTCATAATTTGCAAGTACTTACGAGTCTCTTGCTTGGTACTTCCGTCAAGCTTGACGAAGGTGTAACCTAGAAGGAAGACGATAGGCGCCCATTTTTTAAGAAGGCAAGGTGAGAATACTTACTGCGAATCTTGAGCAGATGCTCCAGCATCTCGATAAGCTTGACGGATTTAGTGAAGATGAGTACTTTATTGGTCGGATCCTTCCTCCATTTTTCGAGCAGCAGCTTCAACGTCTACCTGGTCCTCAACACAGGATAAAAATATCAGGGGGGGAAATACACACAAGCCACTTCCCACAGTACTTCGGATTCATCGTCGCCTCGACATACATCGGTGCGCCATCTGGAAATGCAATTTCCGATAATTGCCGGTTGCGCAGCACCTAATGTGTACGTACAGCGTAAAATGATCGTCTTTGGAGGATGACATTCTTACCTGCTCTTTGGAATCGGTGGGAGCTGCAGAACCGGGCGTAAAGCGACAGTCTCAAATGAGAGGAAAGACACGTACAAGGCAATATAAGGGCCAAATGGTTGGACAATTTCAATAGGATTGACATGTATCGAAGAACATCCGCAGGCTCATAAGGAACGCAGCAGTCTTTTTGTCTGGAAAAAGTTCAGCCGGGATGATTCCAGCATGGATTAAGGACTCACTTCTTTCCCGACCCACATGAACAGTCATCGTCCTTGTGTATCAAGTTTTGAACGGCAGGTGTCTCGAGAATCCGCTTATAGACGCTTATCTGTATGTCGGACAAAGGGCAGAACACCACCTGATCAATCTTCTGTGGAAGCTGACGGAAGACTTTAGTCTCAGAAACGCTTCCCGTTTGATAGAAACAGCTTACTTGGTCTTTTATGATCTCTTTCGTCCTAAGACATCACTATCAGATTAGTATTTCGGTAGAGCGTGGGAAATACCGACCTTCGCAAGAAAAAGCGGGGCATGATTTTATCTCGGAGAATGATTGCTACTTGCTAGGAGATGACCAACTCAGTGCACTAACCCAAACAAATATTTCGTCAGCTTACCATACTCTTCGCTATCTCTTCCTCGGAGGCCTTCGCAGACTGACCTACAAGGAGGGGCTTCTCAACGAAGCCTTTCCACTGCCTAGGTGTGCCTATCCGTCCTGGATTCGTCCAATCCAGAAGCGTGTAAAGTTCAACATAACCATTCTGAATAGCTGTGCCGGTGAGCCCAAACCTTCGTTTGGTGGTGAACTGGTGGTACGCCTGAGTAACCTTTGATGTAATATTCTTTACGCGGTGAACTTCGTCAACAAATATACAAGTCCAAGAGAGCGTGTCGATGGCGTCAATCTCCCTCCGTGCAAGATCGAAAGAAGTGATGACTGTATGAAGCCATATGAAGAGCCTGCAAGGTAGACTGACTGGTAAGGGCCAACGTACCAACGTCAAGGCGCCCCTTCTTGAAGTCGCCAAGGACAACGCGCCGGTTTTCTTTGTTACCAACGTATAAGCCTACCTCAAAGTAGCCCCACTGGATAAAAAATCAGAATACCCATGATGACAACAATGAGAAGCGTACAGTTTTCAACTCCCTGGCCCAGTTTAACACGAGAGATGTCGGAGCAATAATCAGACAAGTAGGCCAAGTCGTGTCTGCATCTGGCAATTCCCTGCGCTTTTTCCAGGCAGAGCCATCTTGCAATCGTGAAACATGATTGCGTCTCCGCCACTTGTCCGTGACTACCCCATCCTTGCGCATGATAGCGGCGAGAAATGATATGACCTGGATTGTTTTACCTGGTGATCGTATAAGAATCTAGAGGAACCTATGGAATAATGAAAATTTCACCCTACAAGTGTGGTTGAGTAAAAGTGTAAATAGAAAGATGACGACGTACAAGACCCATATCATCACCAAGCAGGCCACCTCTTCCCTCATTGTACTGGCGATAGAAGAACTTTATACCATCGCGCTGGTACTCTCGAAGGTACGTGTTGATGGCAGCAGGAACCTTGATTCCTTTAGCCTTGTCAAGAACCAATGGTCCCAGGGGCTTCTGACCAGGAGCCAGTGGAAAACCAGGGCGAGGTTTCAAATGCTTATATGACAATGTCAACGACTTAAATGCCAAGGTAAAGCACTGTACTTACTTGGCTAATAATCATGGGCTCATCGTCCATATCTGAATCGTCCTCGGTTACTGAATCATCTTCAGTCACAGAGTTCGGGTCATAGACCGGCTTCATCTGCGAGGGGTTTGAAGTTTTTGGAGGAGCTAGAGGGCCTTCGATTTCGTCCTCTGTGTCAGACTCGGTCACCGAGTCATCATCTATAGGATATTCTGATTATTTTCAAATGGACACATTCCACGGATGAACACAAGCCTGGAATCGCCGTTGCAGCTAATGCCTGCGACGGTGGCACTGGCATAGCTTCATCTTCGTCGGTGTCTGACTCTTGACGAATATGCGATGTGAGGCATCAAGAGAGGCGCAAAGGAACAGACAAACCTGTGACTGAGTCATCCTCTATCGGTGGCTGAGTAGGTTTCTCGGGCACTGTTTTTCTTGTGAATCCGACCATAGACTTTAGGATAATTGGTTCGTCGTCGTCTTGTTCTTCTTGGATATCGTCATCTTCCTCTTCCTCCTCCTCCTCCTCCTCCTCCTCCTCCTCCCCTTCATCGGTCTCATCTTCGGACGCAGAGTGAAGATCAAGCTCCTCGGTACAATCTGGGAAACAAGGAGGTGTGAGTCGTAGAAGACGTTGCATAGACCTGTGGTATTACTGAAGAACTCAAGTAGTGGATTCTCTCCCTTCACGTCAGGTCGGTATCCTATGTCGCGCGTCATTTACGCGTACACAAACAGGGCATTAGTCAAACACACTTTCGCGAGCCATTGGCGCATCATAATCTTCATCAGAGTCGCGCTGTCGTTTCTTTCCTCCAGAGCTCCCAGATTTGAGGTGGCTGGCTCGCTTAGTTCTCTTGTTCTTTTTCTTGGTGTCCTCAGGGATATATGCCCCGGGATTGAAGTCCGAGTCAGAGTCAAGTTCTTTTTCAAACACGTCAAACTGAGTGAATATAGGAGCTCATTGGAGTACCTAGCGGGACAACGGCAGATGCGTTGTTGCCTGTACGAGCCTGTCAGCGGTGGAACTAGCACGCAGTAAATTGGAGATTGCCGACGTTTAGCGTAGCCAGCTACCTTGACTTTCGTACTGGTTGTTGACGAAGCCATGATGGCAGAAGACAAGGCAGGAGAATTACTGCCGATGAAGTTACTTAGGAACAATGGACCGACTTCCGACTCCATAGCGTGTTGGCCACGTGATGGAAATCTAATTAAGCCTGTCAGTTCACACCGTCACTTTCAGAGCAGAGGTACTCAGTACAACTAGTTATTCAGACTGCAGGAGCTGTAAAAAATGGGATATATAGAGCGCGACAATGTGAAGAGAACCTATAACTAAATATTTAATTGTCATTGATGAACCACAGCGTGAGTGAAGTGATAGAATATCGACAGGACAACGGAGACTGGTATATAGCACGGAGTGCGTTGATCTGACATGATTCTGCCGTCCACAAACGCAACCTTGCTACAATTGCGCCATATTTAATCGAATGCTTCATCAGCACTTCGGCGTACCAGTCTTCGAACTTTCTTCCTGTAACCTGAGGTCACGATGCAGTCAGTACCGTGGGATAAAGAGGACAGGTATAATGATACCTTCAGGATCGGTCCTAACTTCCTTGGCGGCATCAACGTTTGCAGGACTATCCAAATTTGGCGTGTCAGAAGAAAGAAGGGAAATGACGCTAACAAGCTGTGAAGTGATGAGTCACAACGAAGGCCAAGAGTGCCAGGAATGCATACGATGGTCTCAACAGTGTGAACGGGCATCCATCGTTCACCGGCATCTTCATATCCATATTGATCCTCACCAGGACTGTGCTGATTGACTAGATGAGTTGCGATGGCGAGCAAGGAGAGATAATCTCACAAGGATAGAAATGCAGACGCCTCCGTCGGGATAGACTGAATACTGCGATCAGCATAACTACAGTCAGTCGTACTGGACAGGTACTCACTGTTGGGATGCCACATGGGAGTCACGAAACGCATTTTGGGCGGTAGCAGAGGGTATTCAGGAGGAAATGTCAGTCGAGCCTTGAAGAAGCCACCCTCACTAGAGAGACAGTCTATCAAATGTGCAGATAGAAGAAAGGAGACTGTATGCACTAGATTGTGTCAGCAGGTCTGTATACGGCGGTTAGAGATCAGCTCGAAAGGACTTGAACACCGCTACACACCCAATAACCATGATTTCCCATTCAAACATGTTATCATCGTCAACCAACCCTGCGAATATTTCAATAGCTGTAATTAATTCTAAGTGCAGTGCCACTGACCAGCGGAGAATCCCTCCACAGGGTGTTTGGTGAGTTCGTTGAGCTGACGGCGAAGAAGCAGGGTATTCGAGGTGTGCTGTGTTGGTGTCGAAGGCTTGGACATGGTGCAATGCTGCGATCCGTTGCGATGAGAGAGGCAGGTTCAAAGTGCTGTTTCAGAGGAAAGAAGAATGAAAGATCAAGATGGAAACTCCGTTTCCGCGCCGAGTCCCTTGGTCACATGATCTTTTTATGTACGCGAGCAGGACGGCGACCACCACGACGATCTCACCTACTGATAACGACAATCAAGGCCAGAGCATGCGATAACTACACACGATTCACCTTCGCCTTCTATTCATTGACTGGCACTCATCTTTCTCGTAGCTGAGTTTTTTTTTCGAGTCATGGACGTTCACGACGATGAAGAAGACTGGGACCAGCTCAACCGGTCCAATTGGCGAGGCCTAGGGCTTACGGATCCCATAAAGAGCGTCGAGGTGCGTTCGCTTACCCTTCTTGCCCATTGCAGTGGGCCAACGCTAACGCCCAGGACAAATGGTTATTGTTGCCTGCCTTTCTCAAAGTCAAAGGTCTCGTCAAGCAACACATTGATTCCTTCAATTACTTTGTCGACGTCGACATCAAGAATATCGTCAAGGCAAACAATAAAATTACTTCCGACGTTGATCCTCGGTTTTGGCTCAAGTTTACCGACATCAATGTCGGCTTTCCAGACCGAAATGAAGTCGAGGCCGTGGACAAACGCGTTACGCCTCACGAATGTCGGTTACGCGACATCACATACAGTGCTCCTATTATGGTCACTATTCAATATGTTCGTGGCAAAAACGTTATCCAACGAAACGTTAATATCGGTCGAATTCCGATCATGTTGAGGAGTAGCAAATGCGTGCTTACTGGGCGTTCAGAAGCCGAACTGGCGCGCATGAAAGAGTGCCCGCTGGACCCTGGAGGATATTTTGTTGTCAAAGGGACCGAGAAAGTCATCTTGGTTCAAGAGCAGCTCAGTAAAAACCGTATTATTGTGGAAACTGATACCGTCAAAGGTGTTGTCCAGGCCTCCTGCACATCGTGAGTCTATGTTCGGACATCTCTTACTTCCCTAATACACTTTGGAGTAAAGGTCTACACATGGAGGTCTCAAATCGAAAACCTACGTCGCCACCAAAAAAGGCCGGATCTATCTTCGACATAACTCTATTCATGAAGACGTTCCTATCGCCATCGCCCTCAAGGCCCTTGGTGTCCAGTCTGACAAAGAAATTCTTCTGTTGACTGCCGGTAACACAGAATCTTACAAAGCTGCATTCTCCGCCAACCTAGAAGACGCCGCTAAGCTTGGCGTATTCACTCGCCATCAGGCATTGGAGTATATCGGCAGTCGTGTTAAAATAAACCGGCGCGTGGTGGGGCCCCGTCGACCAGCATGGGAGGAGGCGCTGGAAGCATTAGCTACGATTGTTCTGGCCCACGTCCCCGTCAACGGTCTCGACTTCAGAGCTAAAGCTATCTTCGTCGCTACCATGACCCGTCGCGTTTTGATGGCCATGGATGACGAAAAGATGGTAGATGATCGTGATTATGTGGGCAATAAGCGATTAGAATTGTGCGTGACACTACACTGCATCCTTTGCGATCTCGTAACTTGTTACTGATAGAATCACAGGGCGGGCCAGCTTCTCGCACTTCTGTTCGAAGATCTCTTTAAAACCTACAATGCCAATCTTAAATCTGCTATCGACAAGGTTCTCAAAAAGCCTTCGCGGACGAATGAGTTTGACGCGTTTACTACGATGCAATTTCAAGGCGACCATCTTACCGCTGGGTTTGTTCGCGCGATATCAACCGGTAATTGGTCGCTGAAACGGTTCAAGATGGAGCGTGCCGGTGTGACGCATGTCCTTAGCCGGCTCAGCTTCATCTCAGCGCTCGGGATGATGACCCGCATCTCTTCGCAGTTTGAGAAGACTCGAAAAGTTAGCGGTCCTCGGGCGTTACAGCCTAGTCAATGGGGTATGTTGTGCCCAAGTGACACGCCCGAAGGCGAGGCTTGTGGTCTAGTCAAAAATCTCGCCCTGATGACCCATATCACCACTGATGTGGAAGAGGAGCCAATCGTTCGTCTCGCCTTTATGTTGGGAGTCGAAGGTGAGATCTCAATACAGACTATCTTTGGCTATGTCCGTCAACCTCTAATTGCCTGTCCCCCTCAGACATCACTCTGGCCACGGGAACGGAGATATACGGTCCTCATACATTCGTGGTCAATGTCAACGGGACTATTATCGGCCTGACTAGATATCCAGCCCGGTTTGTAGCCCAGTTCCGGAAGTTGAGGCGTGCGAGGAGAGTAAGCGAGTTTGTGAGCATTTATATTAATCATCACCACCGGGCTGTGCATATAGCAAGCGACGGAGGTCGCATTTGTCGACCTGTGGTTATTGTCGAAAATGGACGACCGCGGGTTACGTCGGAGCATACCTCGGTAAAGGTTCTGCACTCGTGATTTTCTCCCAAGTCTGATCGCACACTTTAGTATCTCAAGAAGGGTAAAGCCACCTTTGATGACTTTTTGCGCAAGGGTTTGGTTGAATACCTCGATGTGAATGAAGAAAACGACGCGTACATCGCACTTTACGAAGCCGACATTGTACCTACAACAACGCATCTAGAAATCGAGCCGTTCACGCTGCTTGGTGCCGTTGCGGGGCTGATCCCTTATCCTCATCATAATCAATCGCCTCGGAATACCTATCAGTGCGCTATGGGTAAACAAGCGATTGGTGCGATTGGGTACAATCAGCTAAATCGAATCGACACCCTGCTGTACCTATCTGTTTATCCTCAACAGCCAATGGTGAAAACGAAAACCATCGAACTAGTCGGATATGATCGTCTTCCTGCAGGTCAAAACGCTACCCTGGCTGTCATGAGTTACTCCGGTTATGACATCGAGGACGCTCTCATCTTAAACAAGGTCATTGCGGATTAATTCGGTCAAAGCGCATTATTACTGAACTTTTTACAGGCCAGTCTAGATCGTGGTTATGGCCGGTGTCAAGTGCTCAGAAAGAACGCAACTCTAATTCGAAAGTATCCTAACGGAACGTATGTGCTCCTCTGACGCGTATTATTATCGGTAGTTTGATCATCCTTAACTGCTTATTTTTAGGTTCGACAGGTTAGCCGATGCACCGCAAGACGAGGCAGGGCAAACTGCCAAAAAGTATGATATCATACAGCCAGATGGTCTTGCAGGTGTTGGGGAACGTGTTGATCCGGGTGACGTCTACGTGAACAAGCAGTCTCCGACGAATGCTACGGATAACACGTTCACGGGTCAAGCGGCCTCGGTACCCTACAAGAACACACCGATGACATATAAGTCTCCCGTCGCGGGTAATATCGACAAAGTTATGATCAGTGACACGGAGAATGATCAAACCCTCATTAAAGTGCTGATCCGCCAGACGCGGAGGCCAGAACTGGGAGACAAGTTCTCGTCGAGGCATGGGCAGAAAGGTGTCTGCGGGCTGATCGTAAACCAGGAGGATATGCCTTTCAACGACCAAGGGATTAATCCTGGCGAGTGTCTATTTGGGAGTAGCGCAGTAGAGTAATACTCATCAGTTCCTTGACAGATACGATCATGAATCCTCACGGGTTCCCATCGCGAATGACTGTTGGGAAGATGATTGAACTTCTTGCTGGGAAGGTATAGATTCATCTTTTGTTAAGCGCTGTATCTTGATCGGTAACCAGGCAGGGACGTTATGCGGGAAGCTCCAATACGGAACTGCCTTTGGTGGCTCGAAGGTTTGCCTGACTGCCGTATTCATCCGAAATGAATTCTGAGTAATGATCCATAGGTCGAGGACATGAGTCGGATATTGATTGAAAACGGATTTAGTTATGGCGGTAAAGATATGTTGACGAGCGGAATTACTGGAGAGCCAATGGAGGCATATGTATACTTTGGACCCATTTATTATCAGGTAAGCAATCGACCGGAAATACTGAGACTGCGTCCTGACCATGTTGCTAGAAACTCAGTGAGTCTGTTATAATAGACGCTCGTGTTTGTGGACTTGACGGATATCTAGAACACATGGTGATGGACAAAATGCATGCGAGGGCAAGGTCTCGTAGTCCCTGAATAGCTCATCGATTGATTGACTTACCTTGGTCCCCTGCAGAGGCCCAAGAGCGACGCTGACGCGGCAACCCACAGAGGGAAGATCTCGTGAAGGAGGACTGCGCCTCGGGGAGATGGAGCGGGATTGCTTGATAGGCTATGGTGCAACACAGCTTCTACTTGAGCGTCTGATGATATCCTCGGACAAATTCGAGGTAAACGCCTGCCAGGAATGCGGGTTGATGGGGTACAACGGGTGGTGCACGTACTGCAAAAGTTCCAAGAAGATGGCGCAATTGACAATTCCATATGCCGCGAAGTTGTTGTTCCAGGAGGTGAGCTATTGCGTCAACAATGACAGTATGCCGGGTGCACTGATGTCCTCGAACAGTTGATGGCGATGAACGTGGTCCCTAGACTGATCTTGGCGGATGCTTGAAGCCGAGCAGGGAAGATAATGTATTGTGTATTGTAGTTCTAAGTGTATCTTGAGAAATTTGTCAACAAAGTATTCTTTCCCCGTGACCACCACCATCATCTTGCGATTGCCTCCGCAATGAATGCCAGAGGCTCCAACAGCGCTACGGCCCTGCGCCGACTAATGACAGAGTACAAGCAGCTCACGTCGGGAGGTAATTTTCCGTTTTCTTCTGTCTGAGGGACAATAAAACGAATGATCAGGCTCGCCCGATGGCATGTTCACTGCCGGTGCGTCCATGTTTCAGGCTTATTTCGCATGTTCTGTAACAGCGCGAACCAGGACCTATATCTGAATCAGGTCGGATTCATCTGTTGGAGGCAATACCATGTTAATCAGTCGCCCTGTTCAGATTTCTTTACTTGGGAGGCACTCATCGTAGGCCCAAAGGAGACGCCTTTTGTATGTGCCAATATTCCCGCTCCCCCCGTTCACAGATCTAGATTCAAATCCAGGAAGGAGGAGTATTTTCTGCGAAACTGACGTTTGTGAGTCATTGTCACTTTACCTCTTAGTAGTTTCAATTAACGCTCATTTCAGCCAACCGACTACCCCTTATCCCCTTTCAAAATGAAATTCGAGCCTCCCTTGTTCCACCCTAATAGTGCGTCGCCATCCGTGGTCCGGCCGCCCATATCCTTATTGTGTATTCCAGTCTATCCAGACGGGAATGTCTGTATCTCGATCCTCCATACCCCCGGCGATGACCCCACAATGTACGAACAAGCATCAGAGCGATGGAGTCCGGTACAGAGCGTGGAGAAGGTCATCCTCAGCGTCATCTCGATGCTGGCCGGTAAGTCTCGCATTGCTCCCATTGCATGACTACATCACCGATCGCTTCGCTTCCAAGAGCCCAACCTAGAGAGCGGCGCCAACATCGACTGTTGCAAGCTTTACCGAGACAACCGTCCCGAATACGAACGTCTCGTACGAGAATCCATCAGGGAACAACTAGGATTATAATATTGCACAGTTTTGAAGGCGATTCTTCGCCACGTAAAGCTACTATTCGTAATATGAGGTACTTAAGAATTATAACGGGCTGTACATATACTTTGGAAAGACGCCGAAGAAAGAAAAAGTAACTAAGAACCAATATACATCCACACACACACCATTACTGTCGCAATTTGAATATCCGTCCATCCGCTTGGCCATCGAAGAAGTGCCGTCGAATGTATTCGTTTCGGAACAGCCCGCACGGATCCACATCTTCCAGAACGCGAATAAAGTCGTCGAAGTGAGGATAGAGACTCCGCAGCTTTTCTCGACGCAGCGAATGTGCCTTCGCCCAATGTGGCCTGCCACCATGACGGGCTAGGATAGTTTCGAATCCATCAAAAAGCTTTTTGTAAGGGACATATAGCCCATAGGGTCTGTGTACATCGTTAAGAATGGATCAGCGCCGATAGGATCAGAAACGCACTTGAACTGCACTATCCCAATCCAACATGTCTTCTGGCCGTGGCTGGGGCTGAGCCATATGTCGTCCGCGGCAGAAAAGCGTATCTCCACAGGAAAGTGGGGTCTCAGCCCATTCGGATCGCCATACTCCTGGCTCAGCCAAGAATGTAATTCACGTAGACACTCCTGGCTTCTCGTATACGGTATAGCCCACTCGGTTGTATATTGCAGGAACTGTACCACACAGATAGTGAGATAAACGCCGAAAAATAGACTCATACTCACGAGACAGTCCAAATTAAAAACACGATGACTATCGTCCACCCGAACCGATTTTGACCCGCTCAACCAGCAAAAGAATAGACCGGCGAAGATGTTGACAGACGAGAAGAAACGCCCAACGAATAGAATAAACTCCAACACATAGAATCCCAGGAACACTTCCGAGAACCAACTTCCCGCCGGCGTCTTCTCCTGAATTAAAACCATGATAGTTCAGCCATGGGCGGCCGACGCTCGGATAAGCACAGCGAACGTACCTCTCGTGTCCGATTCATCAAGCCCACTCGTATCCGATCAGCTGCTGGAATCCATGCCAGTCGCACATGCTCCGCGGCGTGCGCTATTTCATCCAAATTTTGTATAACATCTTCGAAAGGCTGAGTGATCGCGACCTCCTTGAGCCTAAATGCTGGCTCCACCTCCAACTCGACGTTAAGAATCAGGCCCGTGGTACCCAAACCGCATATGGAAGCGACAAATAGGTCGGGTCGCTCGTGCCGTGAGCACGTCACATACGTGCCATCGGCCAACAAGAGCTTCAGAGACATTACATGGGTCGAAATGACACCATATGTCACTCCAGAACCGTGCGTTGCAGTCGTTACGATACCGCCCACGGTTTGGTCAGAGATTGACCCGACGTTCATCATAGCGAGTCCATGATCTGCCAGATGTGCATGTAATTCGTTAAGTGTTATCCCTGCTTGTACGGTAGCAGTACGTTTTTCGACGTTGACCTACAGGGGGAACCCAGTTAGAATTTGAAATACCCCCATCAGGATGAAAAACAAATAGATAACCTCACCGATAACACACGGTTAAGCTTTTGGGTGCGCAACATAAATTCCTTCGTGCACGCAATATCGCTAGGACTATGCCCAATTCCAGCGGCACGTACGACTTTCTTCTCTCGGCGCGCCAACTCGAGGATAAGTTCGCATTGGTACTCTTCCTCTGGTTCGAAGATGGCTAGAGGGGTACAATGAAAGGTCTGCCCCCAGTTGCTAAATTTGCCACGGGATGTCGAAGGGGGGACGGTAATGGGTGCAAGTCGAGTATAGAGGTCGTCCAGGGGTATGCTAGTGAGAAGTGCCATGGCAGTGCGAGAGGGCGACGAAACTATTTGCCATGGCTTTATAGGAATCCTGACCGTTGATGTGATGACTACTCGATCGATTTTTATTGCGGATCGGGAGAGGATATCTGGAAATGCCCGACCCGTTTGCGGCATTGGCCGGATCCGACATCGCCAGAGCCTTATGTGTCGGGCAAGCCGACAGGCAGGCACCTCTCGATAAGCCAAGACATAGCAGAAATAAAAAAAAATTCTAAAAAAGGATGCATCAATAATAGCATAGGAGCCGCTTAACGAAGCCGAATGGATGGACCCACAGCGTGGAGTGTGGGAAATCGGTTTGGTCCGGTGTGATCTGACTCTCAGCATTTCGCAATATCATACGTGATCAAGGTACCCAGCCCCAATATCGACAACTTGTCAACATAAGCACTCTTCGGAATAAGTGTCGTCGAGCATGCGATGGCGACGGATGGATCAGAAACTCTCACCCGCATCATATGACGCTTTTGCATGAATCCGCGAAGCAGGTTCTCTGCCAGACTACTCCGGCACAAGGCGTTACCGTCGTGCGAACAGAGTCGTACCATTCACCATAACATAGCGCTTGTTATATTTACATCTGCCCATCAACCCATGGCCTCTCCTAATTGAGAAAGTCGAATGTAACCCTTGAGACAAGTGAGCGCCACGATCCGGCCACCATTAAGCTCACTTACTGGCCCCAAACTTGATTATCATAAAGAAGTATACCCCTTACTTCTGCGCTATCCAATTCCAATCCCAGCTCAAATTCTGGCAGACTAACGTTAGTGCGATGAATCTTGATATTGATTAGTGCTTCCTACCTGTGTAGAAACCACCACCCTGCATGGCACCTTGTTGAAACGCCGGCAACGATGATAGATCAACGGTCCATTTGCAGAGCTCGGTGGTTTCTCCTTCATCAGTATACCGCATAATTTTGTCCGCCTCGCTTGTGAACATGACTGCCACAAACGCCGAATCTGCCGGATATGAAATGAATATAAACGTGTGTGGCAGTGAACATGCATACCCTGTACGGTTTGAGAGAATTTGCTGTTCGATGGTCAGGGTTCATTCATCCACAGCCACATAGCGCTCACCAAAACTTCGTTGTCAGACGTTGTCTGTATATTGGATTTAGTGGCGCACAGAAAAAAAGCTTAAAATGACCCACCCTTTCCGAAGAATTGCTCCTTTTTGCACGAGATATTGAAGCCTAGCCGCCGGCAACTTAGCGTCGCTTATACCGAGAAGTTACGACGTACCTGTTTTCACAAATGGGAACACCTGCGTCATTGTTTTTAATGTACGCCGGGCGCTTCTGCCAGTCTTCCTGGTCAGCGGGCAACTTGACCTATTCATGACTAACGTAAATAGTGGGTAAGAATAATAAAAGCAGACGGACGGACTTTCATGATGTAGGATCGTGGCGCGATCACGCTGGACACGAGTGGCCTGCGAGCCAAACCATACCGAGCCGCCCCTCGTAGAGTAGCCGTATCAGCGTCTACGGGCCGAGCAATTACTCGAATACGGGGAGAAAATCGTTCCTTTACAGGAGTTAACACTGATCTCCATACCGGTAAAGATAGACATAAATACCTCGACTCTCTGTTTCAAATACTCACTTCCTGCAAATCCTCCCACAAGTAGAAGGGCATCAATCCGTTGATCGACTTTCTGAGTCTGGTCTTCGATCAAGGCCAGAACCTGACGCGTGAGCGGTGAGTTACGCATGAGGTAATGTTTAATTGAAAACGTACCTGTTCAACGACGGGATCAAAGCTTCACAAGATTAGCGTTAGTACTAAAAAGGACTCCGAGTAAAATGTTAACATACACTTCACGCCGTAAAAGGACTCCTGGGATCGATAGTTGTCCGTTATTCAATCCTACAGAAGGATCGTTGGGGTCCTCAACATTGAAACAGGTAAAATGGAACATGTTTTCTATGTTCGCCGATATACGTCAGTGGCGGAAAAAACTTTCTGACCATCCGTTGACTTACCGTCGTCACGTACGCCCCCATAATCAAGTTTGTCAGTTTCACTGAACGAATGCACTTGAAAACCTACCGTCAAAGGATGATACAGTGAATAGAAGGACACCGACTAAAGTTGGCAAGCGACGCAGCGTCACAATGTGCGGGGTGATCGGCAAGGAGCTATTCAATATTGCATCGGCTGGGAGACAATGGAAGAGTAGACAGTTGTTTACCGTCTTCACTAGCTCCTTGAAGCGAAGGTCCAGGAAAAGACTACCACAATTCGCACCCGATCTTGCAGCAATTTCAGCGATCTCAAGATTGGTCATCTGGCCAATTATCTGGAGGGAAAAGCCGGTGAGATATGCCTCGAGAAACAAAAGCGGTCATTACTCGGAAGGCGTACCTTGTATACGGCAAGATCGACCGTTCCTCCACCGGCATCACAGACGATGAAATTCTGCGATGGCTTGAGTTTGTGGAGATCTGTAAGATGCGCGCAGTGAACTGCCGCGGCCTCCGGTTCGGTAATAATTCTGAGACGATCTCGCCAATCTTTGTCCCCCGCGCGCGCGCTTTGTACGAGGCCAGCAGAAATAGCCGCATCGCGCATGATGTCACATCCTTTCGCGTCCCAAGCCGCTGGAACCGTCAACCATACATCAGCTGTATCTTTGAAAACCATCAATTGTCAGACTAGCGCTAGCGCAATTGAAATGTTGCGACGTACTGAGATCAGCTACGGCGCCAATTTCCCGTGTTATTTGCTCCTTAGCATATTCCCATAAGCAGCTCAAGAAGTCAATGATGAGATCTATCGCCTTTTTTCCAGGCTATGGGAATATTAGATTGATGCCAGGGCGGGGCAAAATTGAGACAGTGCATACTGGTAAGGGTGGCAGCCGTGGATCTACGGCAGATTCGTCCCGAAGTGCTCGAGGCTCCAAGAATAGTTTGAACCATTCACACTTGAGAGTATCAGGGAGTGGGCCTGCATTTTTAGCTTCCAAACCCCAGGCTAGTACTCTCCCCTGGTCATCATACAACAAACAAGTAGGTATCTAGTGATGCTTATCAGTACGTTCAAAAGGTATGAGAAGATATCAAACCTTTCTAAATGTCTCGAATGAACCAGGCCAGGTCAGTATTTGTTGGACTTTTCCACCCGCAATCCTTGACGAGCCGTAGGCCTATACAGAGGTCATTAATCCATACACTGGTTGAGCAGAGGAACGCACAACGCCTGAGAAAGTGGTACCTATAAGGTATAGGCATATGAGCTAACTCAGGATGGCGAAGAGTAGGGAATACGCACCAAAGTCGATCGACACAGACATCTTCCCCTCGTCCGCAGGCAGCGGAGCGACATCGACTCTGGCAGACGGCGACATAGTTATTGATGGCGGAGACATGGACGAAGGGTAATGGCTTCCGGCCATTCCAAAAGACGGCTGCCGCATGGACATTGATTCGTTAAACGAGTGGCCGATAGATCCATTCAGTCCGTGACCAGACGTCGGTGCTGGTGGAGGTGATGGCGAGGACGTCCAAGGAATCCCCGACCCATATCCATTCTGGCCGTAGTGCACCGGTGGTGGGGACGAAATTGGCGTCGCTTGGAATGGATTTTGGGCAATGGGATACGGAACAGGGCTAGGCTGCTGAGTTACCAGTGGTTGAGGCTGATACTGAGATATTGGTCGGTTGCTGTGGTCGGCATTGGTATCCTTGGGCTCACCACAGCAGCTCATGATGGTACAAGGGCAACGACCACAACGACGACCGACCACCTGCACGATGACAGTGCCCAAACAAGCGCCGCGCCGTACCTTGTGGCAGTGCGGTTATAGATTATTAACAATATTATTCAAGTTGTTAACTAACCGCCTTGGAAGTTCAAAATTCGCTGCGTATGCTATTAAAACCAAGTCCCTAGAGCGGAATCATCCGCTGCTGTTCACGTTGTTTTCTCCAAGCTCTTAGAAAATCAGATGACAGTGGTATCAAGACAATATCAAGTACTATTCTTCTTTCTCGCATGATGAAATTTCCCCAAATGTCGATCAACATTCCAGTGTCATTCACGGCATTGACCTGAGAAGCAGCGGGTGTAAGAGGATCACGGTTGCAGCGTTCATGTTCACGGGAGCATACCGACCCAAGAAGCCTTAATTAAGTATACGTACTACGTACTATTACTAGGCGTAGAACAACAAAATGAAAATCTGGGGAATCAGCCTGACCGGTCCTCTGGTAAAAAGACATTCAAATCTCAGGGTAATCTTCCGAACATGTGTTGCTTTTACACCGAGAGTGAGATGAACTGCATCAAACCGTCTCTTCGGACAAGATAAGAAACATCTCAGACTATCAGATCGTGAACTTGCCCGAGCCTGAGAGAAGTGATGTACAGCAATTGTTGCATTGCGAGATCCGTCGACGACGAGTTCTGAAGAGGAAGGCGAGTCATACCAGTGCGGTAACCAATGCCCGATAATTTTCTCTAGAATCAATTCGGAAGTTATACTTATCGTACCTGTGTAGTCTCCAGCTGCTGTTTCAGCATGTCGGGCACAGAAATGGGCACGTTCCCAACGATGACCGTTTTACCGTGAGAGGTATTCTGCAATTCCCGAAGATGCACTCACAAGTTCAGTATTGGTCAGCTTCATCCGAGAGCAAGTTCAGCCTTCTGGGGAACGGGGGAAAAGAATCAAGGTGGTCTCGTCCCACCACAAGAACAGGCAACTTCCGGTTGGATACAGCGTAAATTCAGTAGAAGAGCGGTTCGAAATGTTCGCGGCGATCAGTGAAATACTCATGCTCACGCGGTAGTGAGAGTGGCGGATTAACTCTCATGTCCAAGTCAACATTGTACATGCCCATTCACAGTGCCTCTGTCTCCCTAGTCGAGGTCAATGGCCGCAATGGCCGCTGAGTCGTCATTCGTCGAAAAGGGTATGATGCGGAGTCACCATGTACTTCCCTGAAGGATGCAACTGCGAGACGGATTAGGCCGGTCAAACCGCCGTCGCCACATTTTGAAGCTGGATGGTGCCGTAAACGGGAAAGGAAACAGTCTGGCTGTATGGATGACAGCCATAGCACGGGGAACTGTGCGCAAGTATTAGAATTCGCCTCATGGGTAAAGCGCTAGGGAGCCAACAGAACTCTTCCATCGGCTGGCGGCGGAAGGGAGACAAATCTGACTAAATAGGCAAATGTTTGCGAGAGAAGACAAAATGCGAGGCAGGAAACTTCGAGATTACTACGAAGCACGGGGTGTAGGACAGAGTCGTCGAAGGAGCAAACACGGATACCACGTTAATGGAGCTCCCTTCCCTGATCGCTTCACCGATGCTTTCGGGGGAATAAGTTCATGCCAGTGAGCCAACGTCTGAAGTCGGTGCGAAGTAACTCGACAGCAGCCAGAATTGAATGTGAATGCTCTACAAATTTCTTCGGAAATGAACAGCGTTTCAGGTGTAAAGGTTTGGTAAAAATCATTGAGACGATACTGATATATCTTAGGGCTGCTTTCAAGCGTCCATTCCATGCGATAGTACTAGCACCAAGTCTAGCTTGAGAAACTACGTTAGTAGTGAAATCTGGACATCAGGAAAGGGCACAAACATTACCGTGTTCGTGTTTTCAATTGGTTTTAGACCAGGAAAGGAATGTGAGTACGATGAACTCGCCGTCTTCGGGAAAAGCGGCGCCCGGGTTACGGACCGAAACTCCGCTCCCGGCTCTCCTTCGTACCGCGACGACCATTTTTGATTTTTTCTTCCAACGTCCACAGCCAATAACATCCAATGGCAGCATCACGAGTTGCATCTCAAGCTCAATTATCCCAGCGTCTGTCTACTATTGCAGGAAAATGGGTCCAGGATCCGTTCCGTCACATCCAGCTTTCGGCGTTCCTCGAGTCACTAGCCAAGCACCCCAGACTAACGCCTCAAGCAGTCGAGGCTGCTAGTGCGCTCCAGAACAACATTATTCTCAAGAAAGTACGCTTCTCCCGCGAACCTGTTGTTTTCCCATCGGGCTGGATATGGGTCTGTTTCTATTAGTATCCATTGTCACCGAAAATCTTGGAGCCCGCTTCGGTACCGCTGCATTATTCACGGCTCGTTGAAGGAATGGAGAAAAGCGCGCAAGGGATCGGTCGACCGTGGTGGAAGGTCTTTTTCGGCGTCTGGTAGTGACGTGTACTTTGCAGGATGAATTCAATGTCAGGCCAAGCAACTGTCTCTCCTTATCGCCGAATGTTGGTACTAATAATTTCTACAGCTGTTATGGTATATGGTCATGTTGCCCCAAGAGTACTGCAGTATATCCCTAAGCCAAGTCTATAACTGCCGGAATTTCGGAGGTATTCCCTGGGCTATCAGATCGCACAGAAAGTAGGAACGAGTTACACGTTATCACCATCGGAGTTCGGACAGTTCGGAGGACGAAAGTCGCGGAGTTCACAAAAGATTTATTACACTAATTAGAGGCATTTCTTGTGTCCCTGAATCAAATTTTTTTCACAAGCTTCACTTATATTTTGAATTCCGCTTCGAATCGTGCCTGGGCAGTGTAATTGGTGTCGGTTTGGCGTCTGTCTTATAGAAGTTGCAACCTTGACAACGATCGCAAACGCAGGTATTGCAGCTGCGTAAACAAATTATGGTACATGTGGGGAACCAGAATGCGAAAGCAGACATCACAAAAATCGAAGGAATTTGAGTAATGTAATGACAACACGCGTATGCTCGTCGACTAGTCTGACAGAATTTCAGCTTTGCCTTCGCGAGCCTAAGATATATATTGATTAGCAGCGGACACATGAACAAGTAACAAAATACATACTTTTTCGACCAATTCTCTCCTTTTTTCTCGGGCTTTTCGCTGGACCTTGACATATCGCGCCAATGGCGAGTCCCCAACCATACTCTTGGCCTCGTCCTGCCATGCATCAACATCACCTTGCCGTGCGGGTGCAATTTTGAGGTTCTTCCGACGAGACTCAACCCACCTGGCACTCTCCTCCACACGTTCAATCAAAGTCTTGATGACACCCAGATCTTTCCCGGATCCTGATCCAACCCTGGCGGCCTTCAGGCTTTTCCGCAGCGTGACGAGGATGGGTATGACTATCTCAGGAAATGCGATGCTCCCCTGCACAGCGGCGGTCGATAACCACTCGGCAAGTAGGAATGACGACTCCTCGATTACCCCTTCAGCGTAGACCCTGGTCTTTTGGTATTGCTGTGGGCAACGTATTTGTACTTCAAGATCCAGAGGCTTCAGGGTGCTTGATTTTGAAGAAGATGACAGGGTAGATGCGAGAATCGGTAGAAGGTATGGAGATATAGGAATATAGACTTGTGTATGCCGTGTTAAATGTAATAGTGAACGAATTATGTGTAGGTGAAACGGATATGACCTGCTGCTGGAAATGAGCCTAAGGACGTCATGAGAAACTGGTTTGCTCAATGATAAATTAACGCATTAGACCTACTTGATAGCGCCGAGGCTAACCTGGACGAGGGGGTAAATTAGTGGCTTTAGTTCGCCCTCACCATCCTGTCGCGATCTGGGGACCTCATCGCAAGCGCGCGAAAGCACTAATGACCAAAAGTCGATCGAATGCACAAACTGCCAGTTATACACCTGCTTGTAAGATTCCTAAAATGTACCGTTAGATCCCGCAACAGCAGAAAACAAGAATCCGTCACCTTGGATTTGAGTTTCATACTATTGCGCAGGTGAATAGCTAATTGTCGGATATATCCAAACGCAAGTTGATATGACGCCGCATGATCCAAGCAGAAGATCTCTGAAGCAGAGTTCTTCATCAGATTGATGGCAGGGATGGTGTGTGCGGTAGTAGACTTTGAGGATCGGACGAGGGTGAGGTATGTTCCCTGGCGCCGGCTTTTCAATTCCGAAACGCTTCCACTTCAGAAAGAAAAGAATTACCTTGAGCACATTGTCTAGGATGGAATCATCCGTGGCAGAAGCAAGTTTTCGGATGGCTAGGAAGGATGCTATCCGTATGCTATCTTCAGCACTCGACCATAATTCCAGACATTTCTGAAGCAGATATCAATAGTGCTCCAAGAAAAAACCCAAATTTAAACAACCTTGAGATAAAGTTTTACGGTTTTGCGGCTGCTAACTACATACGGAATGATCTTGGCACTTTCAGTGGCTGCGAGTTCGATCGTTTCATTGTCAGTAAGCTGGGAAATGAGGTGAATGATGTTGTGGAAGCAAGATAGTATGAGTTTCTGCAACGTCTTGAATTTCTGAGTTTGGGTAGGAGGTTTACTTGAAATTCAGATTAGGTGACAAAACACATGATAAATACGAAGACTTTACAATTTGCCATTTGGAAGCTTCTTGTATGGCACATGATGTTCCAAGACCACGGGAGTAAACCTCAGAGCAGTGGCGATCAACTTGTTGTAGACTAGTTCGCATGTCAGCCCTGTTGGCAAAGGCAACATATCAAAACGTACCAGAAGAGCTATCTATGCTCCATGCCAACACCTGATCCTCCTCATTCATATGCACAGCCGACCTGAAAGCAACCAGCAATTTACGTAGGGCACGAAGAGATCGATGCTACATGACGGAATAAAATATCAATGATCATCAAGAAGGGGGAAGGATGCAATTTACCTCGAGGAGAGCCTTCTGCCACCCTCGAATGATATCGCTTGTGAGAACGGGGCGCACAACAGCTTCATCCATGGCGGCGTCCCCTTCAATATCCTCAGCACTATCATCATTGCCCACAGCGTCCGCAGAAAGATTGAACTCCAGGAGCTCCTTGTCGTTCTCCTGCAAGTATTTATAGAATTCCGGGTCCGTTTCCGCCAGTTTGGCCAGCTCCGTTAGGTGATTTTGACCTTCATCTGCGAAGTGATGAATCAGAAGACTTTAGACCATCAGTGGGCGCAGCAAACCATCTTCCAAGTCGTCGACATCAGCAAATGAATCGTTGTCACTCGCGGCATTTTCCTCGTCGTCGGAGTCGTCCGTACCCTGAGAAAAGCATCACAAAGCGTTGAATCAGGTGCAAAGGCAGACGGACCTCCGACTCGTCACCGTCTGCGTCAGATCCTTCCATGAATCCAGCTCCCAAGACGTCATCCACGGTCATTCTATTGTATCATGGTGTTAAATTTGATGTATTGAATAGGAAAATAACGCACCCTTTCTTAGTAGGCTTCTCTTCAACTAGCTCATCGTCATCCATGTCCTCATCGACATCCTCAACAGCTTTTGACTTCGGCTTGCCAGATTTTTTCCCCTGCGCTTTCTTCCGTATTTGCTGGTGCTTCCGTCTAGCTTCGATAGTTTTCTTGAGCTGCCCGCTAGAAGCAAACTTTTTCATAGACTTGGATGCTTTTGCCATTCTTCCTAGAGCACAACGCGAGGTGCAGATATATAGGAACAGTAACAGGCCAAGGCGTCGCGGATAGCGCCGACGAGAGAAAGAAATTTTGATCAGTCACGTGAAACCGATCATAATTGTGTCTGTTTGATGTGGAGGCTGTAGGCCATAGCCAATTTAAGTTGTCCCGATTGCTGAGGAAATCGTAGATCAATATTTCTTTCAAATTTCGACAAACCGTCAGCAGATCTTGAGAGATCTGCATCTGAACTGCGTTTATGAAAGGATATATTTGACGCGTAAAAATCTTTCCCCTGGATTGTCTTTTTTCTCGCAGTTTGACTTCAACTTGACAGTTGTCTTATTCAAAAATTTTTAATTCGCGTACTTCTATACTGCTATCATATCGCACTTTTAGACTCGATCGGCACCGCCGAATGTACCGTCGAGGAAATCTGCTGAGCGCTCTACGTGGACTTCGACACTCTGTTGACCCTCATCTGCCTTGGAAAAAGTGCTCGAACCTTGAAGCTTCCTTTAACTGAAGGTATCATTCGAGTCGTAAAGCAGACGCTTGTTGACTGAGCACTACGCAGCTTTTACTGATTCGACGAGGACGCCCGCTGCCGATTCTCGCGTCGGGTTTTCATTCTTACACCGAATCTTTTGCTAGACAGCGCACGCGACGTTAAAGCAGCGCCGAATTTAACGACACATATCGTACCCACCAGCACCGACTGGCTAACTGCGGACATCGTTCCCGACGCGCATGTGCCGAACCGTTCAGCGTCAATACCGCGCATAGAATCGAATAAAATTCTCATTTGGTCTATATTTTCTGCCTTGTATCTTTTCTTGTAGCTGCGAAATATATCGAGTCGAGAAATCGACGTGTGGACTGCTGACGGTGCCATATACGAGCTATCCTAGGGGTGTTGACCGTGAGAAGATTGGAGCTGAGCGAGTAACGAGTATTAAAGACCCTATTTCTGTCTCGCTTGTCGACGACCACGACAGTAACGAATAGGACACCGGAATTGGTCAATCTTCTCATTCTTGTCTCTTCAGGAGCAATTCTGATCTTTCTGTGTTCTTTTCCAGACTTTTCACCGCCGCTAAGCGTCCTTTTTCACGTCCCCCATGCCTCCCACCCGGATACACGATGTCATAGAAATATCTGACAGCGAATCAGAACACTTTTCCACCTCTAGAAAATCGAGGAGTGCCACTCTTGTGGAGCGGTCGCCGCCGGTAGAGACCGAGTACAAAAAAGACGCGTCGCGAAAGCGTCCTGCACGCTCTCATCGTCCAGGAAAGCCTTACAATGTCGCTCGTACAGCAGTCGACGACTCAGGGAGGTTTCCAAAAAGCATTTTACGGTCGTTTGTCGAGAGCCAGCCCATTCCAAGTTCAATTACTGTTTCTGGCCAAAAGCTCACGCCTACCAAAGGCTTCAACATTTTCTGGTATTGGTGTGCAGAGCGGAAGCTGATAGATGATAGGAGGAGAGCTGGTCTTTCCGCGCCGTACGTCTTCATCACCCTTCTAGTCCGTCCATCAAAGATTAACTGATGGTCAATCCCCCTAGGTGGACGGATGACGCTAATCTTCGTGACAACTTCTTCTGTAATACGTTCCGCGTTCTTGACCAGGTGTCACAATTTATCATCAAGGAGGTCATCCAAAAAGGATCGAGCGAACCGAGGGAGATACTCTTTAGAGTCTTACTTTTCAACATGTTTACCAGACCGGCAACTTGGGAATATCTTGAAAAAGAGTTGGGTCCCTTGACATGGAAGTCCTACAACCAGGGCAAATACTTTTCCGTTCTGTCGAAGGCGAAGCAGAGGGGAATGACACTCTATACGGGTGCCTTTCAGAAACCTGCGCCGATCTTCGGTTTGGGAGATAACTTCAAAAATCACCTTGCCCTGCTCGAGCTCTGGATGACCAGAGACCACCTTCTCGACCATATCAACAAGGCGTGCTATCTCGCCGATGTCTTTGAATTCATCGCTTCCTTCCCCGGTATGGCAGACTTTACCGGTTACCAACTCTTGTTAAACCTCGGTTACACTGAGCTTTTGCAGTTCTCCGGTATGGACTTTGTTGTACCCGGACTAGGGGCACAGTCAGGTCTTGTAAAACTGTTCGGTGGTAGCTTGAAGAAGGCGAGGGCCAAGGTCCCTGGCATCGAGGTCGACATCATTGTGTGGATGACGAAGCATCAAGAACAACATTTCCAGCGCTTAGGGCTCCAATGTCCAGTTTTAGGGCCGGATAATCTGCCCATGGAGCTTGCAGACGTCGAACACGCCATCTGCGAGGTCGACAAGTATCTGCGAATGTCACATCCATCGCTGAAGGGATTACACGACCGCACGCACAATAAGCGGGGCCACTTCAAGCCCTCGAGTGTCTGTCCAGCGAAACCGACTCTCCCCAGGGCCTGGAGCCATCCGGCCCGTAAAGTCGCGCGAGTTCGAGCCGAGAGGCCTCAGATTAACAAACGTTACACGGTCGCCTATATCGGAGACATGATAAAGGATAAAAATGGGAAGGTTCTCTATAAGGTGTTCTGGGAGAACTACAGGGACGATCAGGCTACGTGGGAGCCGGAGGAGGAGCTAAAGAAGGACGCCCCATTGAAGGTGGAGGAATTTTTGGAGAGCCGGAGGCACAGGCACTAGACGTGTTATCATTGTGTGAGTTTCTCCCTGATTGCTGTTTTTGTTGCTTTGCTGTCCAGTCTGTACATAATGTATATATCCTTGTATCTAACATAGCCATATTTCTTGTGTAGTGTACCTGTCTCGAAATAATTGGATACCATTAATGCGGAAACGCGTCACTGCCTCCGGGTCGGTTCCCGATCTCTCCATTCCACCGTCATGGCGCCAGCGTCTTCAGAACAAAATTTCCGGGAAAACTTGCAGCAATTCAGGTAGGAACATGGCACGGGCGTTATTTGTTGATTTTCTAACCTGCTGCAGGTGGTCGAGAGGCGTAACCGACGATTCACAGCCCCAGGCGCAGCAGTCCTCCAACCCTTTCTCGAGGTTCTACCAATCCATCGCCGGCGACTATGTTCCCCTACGCTCGAGCGAACGAAGCAATGAAGAAGAGGCGTGGTTTGCTTTGTCAAGCTGGGAAAGGTCCGTAGCTCAAGGCTGTCAACATTTCTGAATACTGAGGAGATCCAGACTTTTGGGATTCGGGGCGTGTCTCATTGGCGCTGCGGTCTGCTTCTTCATTGCATTCTTGACCATCTTGCGGTACGTTTTATTTACAGTCGCCGTGCAGCTGATTCAACGGTATATCCAGGCCAACCAAGTTTGCGCTATCTTTCAGGCATGTTCGCCTCGTTTCTTTACCTTGAAGCTGTACTTACAGAGCCACGTCAGCCTTGGGAGCCTACTGGTTATGTTTGGGTGAGTCCATGTTTCTCGATTGGCGCCCTTTTCCCAACAGGTACCCTCTAGCTTTTCTGTTCTTATAGGACCGATAAATCACATCAAGCATCTTGTATCCAAAGAGCGGCTGCCGTTCACCATCGTCTACTTTGGCAGCCTCGGAGCTACCCTTTATTTCTCACTGGGGGTGCGTCTCTCGGGCCTTTCTTACGTCCACGCCTTGACTTTTCCTGTAGCTTCATTCATTCTTGGGATCATTAATATGTGGTGTAGTTCAGGTGTGCACCCGCAATATACACAATTTGGCAACACTCACACTTCTTGTAGGTCGTAGCCTTATTGGCCTACATACTTGCATACTTCCCAGGTGGAACCCAAACATTACGACTGGGTGGCCAAATGGCAGCTCGTGGTGCTGGAAGCCTTTTACCCCTGTAGTGGCGGATTGTATTATTATACCGACACGATTAATTTTACTCATATACGACTCGGACAAGAAGACCCCAAACTACAATCAATCAATAATCCATCTCATCGGCGTTGATATCATGCAGACCAGCCGTGTCCCTTAACCGACGGTCCATGATCTCAATGTAGGCCTGATTGTCTCTCCACTCTTTACCAAGTAGACTCGGACCCTAGTCAATGACAAATCTAAGTCTGCGGCGCTTTACATAGTAAAGTAACGCACCACCAATGACTTGAGCCGTTGTAGTACAGGCCGGAGTTTATTGCCCACATCCTGCCGGACGCTTTGAGGGTCAGGCATAGACAGAAGTCTTATGGCATATGCCTTTTCGGAGCTCTTCGTACGAGTCTCATCGCAATAGTACAGCATATGCCTCCACAGCAATAATAGAATCATCTCAGTCGTATCTATCAGACTTCATCAGAAGGAACTATATACAAGGATCAATTCATAAGCTCACGTATGGCAGTCTTGACATCGTCTTGAAGGTCGTCTCTCATGTGTTCCAGTTCGCGACAGATAAGCGATCGTTTTTGAGCAACATCAAGGTCGCGAATAATTTCTGTATCACTGCTGCGGATAACCTAGCGAATCCGCTCAGCTTCCATTTCGTAAATTGTGAATTTGAAAATACTTGCCTCCTCAATGTTCTCAACACCGATATGGTCCTTCATAGCGAGTTCGGCCGAAATGTCAGAGATTTGCTTCAAGGTTTCGGCGAGATCGTTGTATACGCCATTCAAGGCCTCAATGGCATCTCCGAGTGTTGGCAAAGTCGCTGCGGAATTTGCCTGAGAACCAATATGGTATCGGGAAAAAGCGGTCTTACCAATGAAGTGAGATCCACGATCTTCCTAACCTTGGAGCAGTGGTTATCGGCGAGAACATGACATTTATTTCGGGCTCTGTATACCGTCAGTTCATCTAGTCAATTTGAGGTATGCTTCGAACGTGAACGCGAACCTGTGAATTCGCTAGCGGAGCCAATGTATGCGACCAGTGCTTTTCGAAGGAGGCGTTCCTTCTGACGGACGTTAACATCAAATCTGGTTTCCGAGCTGAAGCCTACGCAGGAAATTATATCGCTTGCTCCAAAAAACATAAGAATAGCTTACCAGACGATAAAACACTTGCACTGAGCATTTCAGCGTCCGTTATCGGCCTCACATCTTGAGTCCAGCGTCCCGTTCCTAGGCATCGCGTAGAAAGACTCAGTATTGCAGCATGAATAGCGCCAAATCCAGAATTTGTTGATGCCTAGCCACAATTAGAGATGAAAGTAAGGAAGCTCCTCCACGACGCACCAGTTCAGTTTTTGGGACCAATGGCAACATATTGGTGCAGAGAGAAACTAGCAGATGGATCTCTTCCAACAAAGATAACGAGATATCATCAATCTCGTTTTTCAATAGAATGACGATGGTCGGGCTATGCATCGATAAGAAGTCCAACGCTTGATTGCTTGCGGAAGAATGTTTAGAGCCTAACACAGCTACCACTGCATTCACAAGTTCTAAAGCTGGCATGAACAGCTGGTGATACCGTTGAACAGCAGAAGGCAGGAAAGAATCTTGATCTGATAGAACATGAGGACGGTTTAGTGGACAGAAGGGCACACAAACCTATAAATGCCTGATCCCCTTCAGGCCTGGCGTCAAGGAAGTCGGACTGAGCCAAGACCGACACCACATTGGCTTCTAACAAGCGCTCGGCTCCGATTCTGCTCTGAGCAATACGGATGAAAAGAGACATTTTTGATTCATATACATAGAGGGCGTTGAGATCATCTGAAAAAATACGGTTCAGGAATCTATACGAAAGCACAAATTATTGTCCTTACCTGGGTCAGGCTTGAGAACTGATTGCAGTAGTAGATCGGATTCTGCAACACCATGGACAAAATTGGACAGGATACCGTGGCGAACAAGACACAGCAGCACCGAATACTGCTTTTCAGCAGCCGAAAGCTGACATAGTGATGTGAGCAGCATGAAGGCCACAGTCTTCCAAACTTCTGTGCCATCGATAGCATCGCGGGATATCATGGTGACGAGCCGCTCAAGGTGACCCTTCATCAATGACAAGCTGTTCATTTGTATCGGAGATGTCGATGAATTAGTTTGACCCGGTAAAGTTACAGAGATGCTATTGCCGAGGAAATTGTCGCGTGTTGAGGCGGTCAATGATGATGACAAGGACGTCGACATAGATAGGGCAAGAAAAGCCGAGTGGGGAAGCTGAGGCTTTCCAGAGGAAATGAGATGCACATAATTGACAATAGAAGCGTAAAGATTGCCACGGACGAGTTCTACGTGACTGTTCTCGAGGATGCATTCCAGTATGTTCGTCAAAATAGCGTACAGCCGCTCTGCAGGAAGACTGCTAGCCTCGTGATCCCCGGCAACAGTCTGGAGGATCACTTGATGGTGTCTGTCCTCTCGTAACTTCGTGATGGCAGAAAGGGTCATCTCCGCGAGCAGTACAGCTGTTGACTCCTGGAGATCGCTAGATCGTATGATGGATGGTAAGACGTGCAGCAAATCGAATAGCATGTTCTCTCTGTGATCATGGGGTAGCCGGTGGAAACATTTCGTCAACGTCATGTCCAGCATCCTTCGCCAGGATTCAAAGCCGGTGGCAGTGGCGTGGACGATTTCACGCCGATGATTCTCCACGGCACAGCTCTCCAAGACGTACGCTGATTCTAATGCTAACTGTGAAGCATCAGCCGCAGCCATAACTGCATTACGGGAGTACAAGGCGCGTCTGGCTGTGTTTAATAGCACCAACAATGCGGAGCGATCGATAATTTCGCATCCAGAAACATCTTTTCGTGCACAGGCCTGGAGATTCAGTTGCCCGAGAAACTTGAGTTCGATATGTTCGACAGTCAAACTATCCCTCCAGTCGAATGCGAGCGACTGAAGGAACTCGATGATCCTCATGTGCGACTGCCCTACTTCGTGGAACGTTCGTAGCATTCCGTCTTCCCAATCAGCACGGTTATCGTAGGTGGGCTCGCTCCCGAACAATATGGAGAGAAGCTCAGCAATGCCCTTTTGATTGTTCTTGCTTGAAAGAACATGGAGCTCTAATGCTACAAGATCGAATATCCATGACCTTGACCGGAGGAAGGAGCTGAAGGACGAAACGGTTGCTGTGACGCGTGATCCATCACCGTAAAGGACTTCGATGAAGGGGTCTGCGAGTGCCTCGGGTGCTTTTGAAGGAACAGCGGCAAGGTGGCGAGCAAAGAAATCTTCCCTCGTCCTCAGGTATCTCATCGTAAATTCTGCGGTAGCCCGATCGGCAGACAGCTGGTAAATGATCCTGTAGCACCTTTCCGCGAGGGCAGGAAGCCTGATGAACATGGGCGCGGCAAAGGGCGCAAATTCGCGGTCTTTGCCTTTGCCCTTCAACCGTGGGACACCAGCATTCAATAGATCAAGGATGACATGAACACACGTCTTCTGTGCGCCCAATGCATGAGGGTCCTGAATTTGTTGATCTTTCTTTGTGCTTCCAAAGAGCAGGAAGTGTGCGATATTGAGATGTGATTGAGTAGATTGGGTGTTCTGAATCAAGAGTTCAAGAATAGCCAGCCTCGTAGCCTGACTCAAATCCAAGGCGTCATCCATATCTGGCGCACCAGCACCGGTGGTTTGTTCGGTAGCTGCTTCGGCTGCTATAACGTCTTCCGTTGACTCCGTCTCCAGAATGCTCATGAATCCCGCTAAGATACGCTCGGAATTATTGCTCTGCTCAATCAAGATAGCTAGATTGGGTAGAGAAGTCGAAGATGAAAGGATGCCAATGATTCGGACTGAGAGTAACACGAGTTCTGGGTATGCCGGATAGGCGACATACGAAGCGAGAGCAGGAATGTATTGGGGACTAAACGATAGTGATTGGTCGAACTTTGTGAAGTAGGAGCGAGGGTGGATCGTTCCCACGGAAGAGGCGCCCTCAAAGTCAGATAACAGAGGGATAAGAACATCTAGAAAGATGTCCTGGATCTCGAGTATACGATGAACGATCCGAAGTACCCTCACAATTGTGTTGGCAAAAAAGTATTCTTCTCCGGCGAATCCCTTGTCAAAACCTTCAACTCCTTCAACGACATAAGACAGAATGCTGCGTTGGAGCCCTGAACTAGTCAGCATACGGTTCATCACGTCATACCCGGGGTGGATGAGCAGTGGAAGTAGGACATCGCCCTTCAGCTGACCATTCTCCGCTGCAGCAAGCAGAGACTCGAGATCGAAGCTGGCAAGACAGCGCTCAATGAAACATAGGCAGAGGTTGTTCATCTTCCATCTATCCGAGGGACGCAAATATTCCCGCATCGGAATCTTTGCAAAGACATTATCGATAACAAAACCGACAAAGGGACTGATACCAGGCAATCGGTATGGCTGCCCTAACGTCTCGGGTATGGTTCCTGAAGTCCCCGAGTCGATGATGCGGTCCGTCAAAGACACTCGTCGTGAAGTGTGGATGAGTGTACTGAGAAGTTGCAGGAATGGGATAGTTGCAGGATATAGCCCGTGTGCAGCTTCAATTTCCTCAAGCTCCACCTCAACACCCTTTGTGGGTAACAGGCCGGTTCCAAACCCGACTTGCAAACTGGTCCTGACATTGATCACCTCCAAACGTTCCATCATTGTCCAAACAGTGCGACAAATCTCCACGCCTGCCGGTCCTGCACCGGGGCGACAAAAAGCTGATAGCGCCTCAAACAACGCGCCTTTGAGTTCGAGCGGAATACTCAGAGGCAACAGAGACACCAAAGTAGGAATCGCTCGGAAGTGAACATGGGAGGAAATCGCTACCCGAACGGAGATCGAAAATGTGACGACGGTAGAGAGTAATCGTAGGAAGGATTGTGCGAGTAAGACGTCTTTTGGGGTAATCACCGGTTGCTGAGCTGGTGGCGGCGGTGGCATTGGGGCTGGTGCTCCAAAAAGGCTCTGACCGAGGGGCTGAACAGGTTGAGTACGAGACGTATTGGCGCTCGAAGCCCACGTATCCAAAACATCGAAGACCGTAGCCCAGGAAAGCGTAGACCCTGATGTGGATGATGAAGGTAGAGTGCTTCCCTGAATGACCTCGCCTCCTCCGCGGGCTAGGAAATTGTATGCCAGTTCGCTACTCTGCTGCCCTTTAGCTAGGCCAGCGAGCATGTCATACAATGCCATCATCATTGTTGCATCATGAACCGGAGTCGACCACACTGCCCATTGCAAAAACGCCGGCAACTTCCCGGCGGTTGACTCCAGGTATTCCATGTAACTCGTACGAGCAGAATCGACGGTGGGCCCGGAACCCCAAAATTGGAGCGCAGATTCAGCTGGCAGGCTGGAGTACAGTATGCCAATAAGCGAATACAACATGCCGATGTCATTGCGCGGGGATGCGGTCGGCTCTGGTGCAGCTGTCGAAAATCGAGAATGATTGCCACGAGTACGATCCGTTCGAGCACTGGACAATACTACGTCCTCTTGCCGCTGTTTAATTTTCCGTAGCTCCGAGGACGCATGTGTCAGCAAAGATCGTATGAGGGTCTCAAACGCATTGAGCACTGTTGGTTTGAAGTCGTCCGTTGGTAAGTCTCTCTGCTCTACCTGCTCCGTTGTCAAAGTTATAGAAGTTAGCAGCGAAGGGACACTGGAGCTGCCCTGTTTCCTTTCCAGATGAATGAGGGCGGCAGCAAGGTAAGCGAAACAGTCCCCTTGAACGGCGCTCCAAATTTGAGCTTCCAATTGGTCTGTCTTGAACCCATCTCGATGCTCTATATTGGGATTTCGATGCCTGAAATCCGTCAAGAATAAGGTCCACTTCAATAGCACAGTGGCTTTCAAGCCCGGCTCTTTCCATATAGTGGATGGTCCCAGTTTCTGCTTCATGTAAGACACCGTGGTAGCATCATTAGCTAGTGCATTGCGTAGATGGGCACCAAAGCTTTTGGGATCAGCAGGATCAAAGGCAGCGAGAATGGTGGCGAGCATATAGTAAGTAATGGGGTGGCTGGGATTGGAGAAGAGCCATTCAACGACGCGCATGATTCCGGAAGGAGGAAGAAAGCCTAGGCGTGCCATGATGTGAAGGGTTGCAGCGAGGATACCGCCGTTCATATTTGAGCGACTCATAACGAGCGTTCAATATGTCGGCACCAAGACTTCCAGTACCTGTCTCTACCATCAAGAAGGTATATCATTGAAACCAGGTACGTACTCACCTTGGGCCGATGGTGCCACTGTATTACTTCTCGCACTCTTCCTCGCAGCATCTGTCTTTGACAATGCAGTATCCAGTGCCCCAAATTCCTTGACGATTTTCAGACTTAACGAATTTTCAACACCTTGTGATCCAAGACCTTGAAGCTCCTCTCTGACGAAACGATGGATTTGCGAATAGACGAGGGTGGCATCAGGCGCTTCTGCAATGGTAGCTTCATAAATATATCGAAGGGAATCGACGAGATGGCGCCGCCTCTGGTGGTACTCGGAAATTGCCAGTTCAATAGAGTCCACGGGTCCGACATTTGGGTTTTCGGTGACAACTTTCTGGAGCAGTCCAGCAATGTAGCGTTCGGAACATTCCAGTTCCTGCGAAAGGAATATGACCTGTCGTGCAAACTCTGCGTTAACTGCGACTTGTTTTCCGTTAATCAAAGCCTTGCCTGCACCCACAGTTGAAATGAGTATTAAGTACGGATCTGCTTGGTACGCACCAGACTCGATTTCTTTCTGCTCCTGCTGATTCCTTGCACCAACGTCAAAAAGTTTCAATAGACGCGGTTTAGCGACCATGAGTTCGTCAAGGAGCGCCTGGCCACCATTGGCCACATGTTTACCGCTGAAGGTGTCAAAGAGAGCCTGACGGAGACGAGAAATAGACTCCATTTGAGTCCAATCTGCCGCCACTGTGGACGTTGTTGTTCTTCACGCGTAGGCGCGTAGACCCAAACAAGGTTCAATAACGCACATCCCGTTTTAGAAGTAGCACTTTCACTCATTCAAGTTATTTAAATTTACAAGTTCTTATTTCCCTCTCGATTTGAACAATCGACACGTCGAAATCATCGCCAACTCGTCGCTCCCTTGCGCTCCACTCCATAGGCACCAATCATTCCGTGTGATACTGAAAACAACAAATGTGAAAATGATACCCAACTAGCTGAGTTTCTGTCTTTCTGCAATCAAAAAAGAATAATCTCAGCACTGGGTCAAGGTTCTTTAATTTTTTTGTCATAAGAAATTTATTCTCAGCGGCATCTTAAATTATTTCGTGATCACTGGCGCCTATTCGAAGCACAAAGCTTATGGTTGAATCACGCAGCGCTTCAGCATGGCTCGTGTACCACTCATGTTTTCTCCATCTTAGTCTTTTGGTCTGAAGCATCATGTCAAACGACTTAGACGCCCGTACAGCACGCCTGTGTAGGTTCTTCGACAATGTCCTGCAAGGCAAAGCGGTCGCTGGAAAACCCAACCAGCTCTCAACTATTCCTTCAGGCTCTGTGTCTTCAGACAGATCCTCCTGCCTGCATCGATAAGATACTTGCGAGCAATGTTGGACTTTCTTCCCTGCGAATTGCCTTCCAATACAATGCAACGACGGCCTTTCTTAATGGCCTAGCTACAGATGCTCTGATTTATCTCCAGAATCCAGACATCAAAACAATCGGCGGTGGTCAATTTCTCACAAAAATCCTACTTGCCATCGTTGATCCCCCATTCTTCTGGGACGCATTGGTCGAGGCGTTCAAAGCCAAACAGCTCTCCCAGAAGGCACAACAATGTTTTGGATGGTTGTTGCATCAGCTCATAGCCACTCAAAGCAACGGAGTGTCCCCTTATGTCCCACTTGCGGAAGAGATGGTTCCCCTCTTCGCATCTTCACCTCATCTATGTGTCCGTACCATGGCTCAAAAAATCCATTGTATGATCTCCTTCGCATCTGTCTCCCCCATCGTGTTTCATGGGGACCTTCGTCCTGGTGGCCGACACGACAATGATCTTCCGGACTTTCGTCAGATCGCTATCCTGCCTACTCCTGATGAGATCGCATCCACAGAAGCGCCCTTTCTCCGTCCCAGCTGGGTGCTTGATGACCCTAGTACCGAAAGTCATCGTGAAGCGCTGTATCTGGACAGCCAGTTTAGGTTAATGCGGGAGGATATGATACATGAGTTACGGGGGGAACTCCGTATCGCACTCGGTAAACAGACGGGCAGAAAGCATCGAGGTTTCGTGGTGGATAGGATGAGAATAATCGGCGTCAGCTTAGATGATGGCTTGGAGAAGAAGAAGAACTTGAAGTTTGCGATCACTTTCCAATGTGAGGATGATCTTCCGCAGCTCCGAAAGCTGGGCAATCATGCCCACCGAAAGGCCTATCTGAAAAAGAATACTCGACTGCTGAAGCATCAGTCGTTGACCTGCTTAATGGTTGGCGAGACTGTCTTAGCGTTTCCTTGCGTCCGTCGAGACGAGGAACTACTTGCAAAAACACCCCCAGAGATTGTTCTGGAATTGGAAGGCGAAGTACCGATCACCAGTTTACTGTTGAAGGCGAAACCAACTGCTCTTTTCACGATCTTACAGATTGACACCGCTCTTTTCGCATATGAACCTGTCCTGAATGCTCTGAAACGTATGCAGGCGTTGCCCCTTGCCCGGGAGCTCTTGTTCTGGAAGGAGGGCGATGCTATGGGTACGCCAGAACATTCCGTCGGTTTGCGTGAAGCTATTTCCATGCTCGACAAGAGTATTGGTCAAGATTTGCGTGACGTGATGGACTTGGACAAATCAATCGTTCTGGACCAGTCGCAGATGAATGCCCTGCTCTCGGGTTTGACGCAGAAGGTATCTATTATACAGGGACCTCCAGGTATGCTCTTCGTTTAGTGTCTGGAGACGATTGACCGATCTACTAGGAACTGGGAAATCGTTTATCGGGGCTCTCCTTGCCAAAATTATCCACGATTACTCCGACCTAAAAATTCTCGTAGTCTGTTACACCAACCACGCACTAGATCAATTCCTTGAGGACCTCCTTGACGTTGGGATACCCATTAAACAGATGGTTCGCATGGGTGGAAAGTACACGCCACGGACAAAGCCTATGGCTCTCCAATCTCAGCAGAGCTCAACGCGATTCACTAATTTGGACCATTCTGTCATTGACCGGTGTAAGTGTGAAATTGAACAGCTATCGAAGATATTGAAACGGTCCTTCTCGGAGAACTTGCAGCAGGAGATTTCAATTAGAAAACTGATGGTCTATCTGGAACGCAGACAGCAAGCCTTCTACGAGGCTGTGCAAGTTCCTACTTTAGAGGACGGAATGAAGGTTGTGGATGAAAAGGGCCGCGCAGTTGACAGATATTATCTTCTCCGCCGATGGAAGGCGGGCTGTGATGCAGGTGTGTTTCAGAACGAGCAGAATATCTGCGATGCGTCCGATATATGGACCATGGACAGGGAAACGCGGCAATTGTATCTCTCCCAGTGGGAAGAGAGAGTCAAGAAGTTGGCTAGCGGAAAGCTTTGTCGCCAGATTCTCCGCTACAATGATCTAATCGACGAATTGACCCGCAAGTTTCGAGAGAAGGATGCTGCAATCCTCCGAAGCAAACAAATCATTGGCTGTACGACTACGGCTGCCGCGAAATACTGTCTTGATCTACAAGCTGCTGCTCCTGATGTCGTGCTTGTGGAAGAAGCCGGGGAGATTCTCGAGAGCCACGTTGTGACGGCCTTGGGAGAGGCGGCAAAGCAACTTATCCTAATCGGTGATCACAAGTAAGTTCATTCTCAATTCATGACCGCCGAGAAGAAACGATGACCTTTCTCTAGGCAACTTCGTCCCAAAGTGAATAATTACGAGCTCACAGTTGAAAAAGGCGAAGGCTACGACCTCAATCGGTCTTTGTTTGAACGCCTCGTTCTAAAAGGATACCCACATCAGACGCTTCATACTCAGCATCGCATGCGCCCTGAGATCTCTGCGCTTGTTCGCCATCTGACATACCCCGATCTTCTTGATGCTCCCAAAACGCAGGGCCATCCTCCCATACGTGGCCTTCGCGATAACATCATTTTCATCAACCACGATCACCTCGAAGATGGTTCTTTGCAGATCATGGATTGTCATGATATGGGCTCAAGCTCTTCGAAGCAAAACGTGTTCGAGGCTAAGATGGTGCTCAAGATTGTCAAGTACCTTGCTCAGCAAGGATACGGTTCCAGCCAAATGGTTGTGCTGACTCCATATCTCGCTCAACTTCATAAACTCCAGAGAGAGCTCAAGAATGAAATAGATCCCGTTTTGAATGACCTTGATTCTTATGAACTCATACGAGCCGGTCTCCTCACTCCCAAAGATATAATGTCATGCAAGCCATCCTTTCTTCGGCTTGCAACTATCGGTATGAACATTCCGAATCTGATATTCTTTATTCGTTTCTCATCGTCTCACCTCTAGACAATTACCAAGGCGAGGAGAGTGACATTGTCATCATATCCTTGACTCGAAGCAATCCTGATCATGACATTGGTTTCATGTCCTCTCCTGAACGTGTTAACGTTCTGCTCTCTCGAGCTAGAGATGGTCTGATCATGATCGGCAATTCGGATACTTTTACGCAGGCGCGAAAAGGAAAAGCGGTCTGGCAGCAGCTATTCGCTTTGCTAAGAGATAACGATCATATCTATGACGGATTGCCAGTCAAATGTGAACGGCATCCATACCGGACTGCGCTGCTTAGCACCGAGTTACAATTTGAACAGGATTGTCCTGACGGCGAATGTTTGGAGCCTTGGCAAGTCTTCAATAACTCTCTAAACATCACGTTATGAACTCAATGGTACTCTAGTAACGCAAAACTGAACTGTGGACTACATGCATGCCCATCCCTCTGCCATCGACTCCAGGACCATTCAATGATGGCCTGCCGTCAAAAAGTCCACAAGCCAATGCCCCAAAGGCCATTTTCAGTCCAGAGAGTGCAGCGAACGCGCCGTTCAATGTTGTCACAAATGTACAAATACCAAACGTATACAACAGGAGGAATTACGGCGTCAACTGGATAGGGATTCGCTTTCTTTCGACTCGGACCCGAGGATCCTAACTTTGAAACCTCGACGTGGTCCTCCTTTCTTGCACGGATACTGCAGAGACGCCAGGAACCAAGATCTATCCGCTTTTCAGGATACTAGAATACTTGAGGGATAGCGCAGGAGAGGGAAAAACACATTCGTCACCGCGCACAGGTCACTGGCACGGCCCAAGGTAAGCCCGTAACATTTCATTTCTAAGTTCTTATCATTAAGTTCCTCTTCCAAAGTACCATCCCCCCCAGAGCGCACGACACCTTTTGCCCATCCTCGCAGCATTCATTTGGAATCAATTGCTGCAGCAGTTAGGGGATCCATCGTCTGACAGCGATGCTGATATTTTTGAGACAAGGAAAGCGAAGTCTGCTCCAGGTGTGCCCAGATGACGTTCAGAAGAATATTGAATGGAGCGTGGACGAATTTTTTGTCACTAGGAAGGTGGGGAGAACAGAAGATTATTTCTCTCTACTTCCTTCAAAGTTCCATTGCCTCTTCGTTGAGAAATTGATACTAAGAGCCGCCAGATCAAAGAGAACAGATGCTCAATTGGTGGCAGAACTTTTCGCCAGCGTCTGCAGCAAACATCTTTCTTCACGAGAAGTTTTCGAGGAAGGATTCAGAAGGGCAACCAAACATAGCGATGACATCGTAATTGATCACCCCATGGCTCCCGAGTTGATGGGCTTAATGATATGTTTCTCGTCTGTATAATACTGCATGAATATCTTTCTATGTCTGGCTTGACAAACCTGATGTTCCTGATACTTAGCCGCATACTTACCCTTTACCCTAGTCGTTGTCTGGAAATTAGAAGACTCCATTATCCCCGCGAATGCATGAATGTAAAAACATCCTTCTTTCATTCCATACGAAGTTCATACAAATACATATATCCATTTACTTCTCATGTCGGCTGACATTGATCAAATACCAGACTGGCCTCCCATGTTCTGAGCAGCTTTGCCTCCAGATTCGCGTAATTCTCCCTTTGTCTGCATTTCGGTATTATCAGCCACCCTTCCAACGACCTACTCAAAAATTTGAATTGACCCCATACACAAGTAAAAATCGGGGCAAACCTTTTGGGTCTTGCCAATGAGTTTATCTGTAGTGGAAACAGGTTTCTGAGCCGCTTGTTGTGCCGCCTGAACGGGTTGTTGACCACCATGATGATGTCCGCTATGATGGTGATGATGATGACCTTCCACAGGAACACCACCTACAAAAAATAAGCACATGTAAAAGGAGTAACCTGAGAAATGCGTACCTTGAGTCTGACCAGCACCGCGTTCCCAATCACCGGCACTAGCGCCCGAGCCTAAGCCGGCATTGCCGCCTTGCTGTTGCAGACCACCCGCCTGCTGCTCGCCGAAAGCCGACTCGGGCTGACGCTGACCTCCAAATTCGTTGGCGCGAGTTTGCGCGGATTGGCCACCTTGACCCAAATTATCACTGCCCATATTCTGGTCGTCCATGTTGCCGCGGCGGTCACCCGGAAGGACGTCACTGCTGCTGTGCAACTGGTGCTGGGGCTGAGTGGATTGGTTGTAATTGTCGTTAGTGTTTTGAGACATGGTAAATAATTGTGAATGGCCAAGACACGACGAGAACTTTTATACCAGATACTCAGCCCGAGGTGACATCATAAAAGGTTCAAATGACAGCGGGAATATCGTCACCCTGGAGCGCCGTCACATGATATTCCCGATCGCTCCGCCTTTTGATTGAGAATTCTGGACTCCTCTGCGGCGTGCATCACGAGATGGAGTCGGATTCGTCAACATGGAAGCGTGGGTCCAGTGAATGTAAATGTCTGGGGTATTCTGAGGATCCATGACGCGCATTACGCGGTATTTCCGATTCTAAGTTGGGGTCAACGATCGCAACTCGAAGGTTCAAGAGCATACGGGAGCCCTGCCACAACGTTAGATATCTAATAATGTGTGCCCAATAATTATTAGCTCACCAGGATGCAGCTAGCCGCACTTAGAGGACTATTCAAACGTCAGCGCAGGTCTCCGATATTTGTGTCATAGGTCACTGACTTAAGCAGCAGACTGGACAAAAAGGGCGGACCAAGTAAAAACATGAGAAGATTTCCCAATAATAAGACTGAAGTCCAATCAGATTGGCTACAGTCGACGAGACCAGATAGCTAGTAGACGAACCAAATATTCTGGAGGTTGAAATCAGCTATAATTTCATCTGTGGGGGGTGAACACGTACATGGCAAAATAAATTGTCGAATCACGGGCCTGTAACAACCTTCAGAAACCATCTCGTACCATATTATGTGCTCTTACCATCAAATTCAAGATAGCAGGGGAGGATTCACCCGCCTTCCAATACACAAAAGCTCGGAAGGCCACCATAATAAACAAATAACCTAAAAATACGTTTGCTTATGAGCGTAACAAGCTGAAGGAAGGACCTTACTTTCGATAACTAGAGGCGTGATCCTAGATATCTCAGATCAGAGGCATAGGACCGAGGACCGAGGAATAATTCACCAGTAGCCAGCAATTATAGAAGGAAGACTATCTGCGTAGCAACCTGGCAATGCGACCACCCTCTCCACTACAATAAAGGTCAGCTCTTGTAAATGCATGCACAATGATGCTCACCGTCGACACTCTCCGCGAGATAATCCAGTGACTGTCAAGCCAACCAACGTAGCACAGCCACCTTTAAAACATTCGGTCACTGAACCCGCAAAAAAAGAATAAAACACATACTGAAGTAGAGAAAAAATGCAAGGCCTATCACCGGCTAGATGGATAACTAAGCGTCAATTTGTCATATGTTCGTATCGCTACCGACCTTGTTGCCCTGATCTGAGATGCTATTAGCGATATACAAGCGCGAACAGGAACGCTTACAGAGTGCCCAGACGCGTAAAACGAGGATCCCTACAAGAAGCAGTCAAAAAGACAAGTGGGGCAACAGACTCAAAGTGTGACAGACCTTGCACCACCGCATTTTGAACGGTCAAATTACTAAATAACACCAGTCGACATTCGGCTCATAGAATCAAAGTATATGCACTCACACGCTCAACCACCGAAGGTAGAAGGTACAGCTGCAGATCCCCTTCAGCGCCCAAGTAGAGCTGATGGTGCAAACATCTCACGTACAACTGCGCATGACATCAGTGAGATAGGACAACACAAATGAAAGAACACCGACTGAAGTTGACAGATTACCGAACCCTGCGGCTATTTTGGACCCGATCAGACTTTGGAGTTGGTGCATATAGTACGCGTCCTTACCGATAAAGGCGAACCTAACGCCAAATTGACACAACATGAGTTCACTAAGCGTGACATTGTTGTCGGACAGGATAACTCACAGAAACATACCCTCTACGACATATCGGTTCACAAAAAAAAGGACGCGAGCCAGAGTCATCCGTGCCCTGCCACGACGTATGAGGCACAGCTTGGAGCTCACGACAGAGGATACTCACGGCCAGATATGATTACACTCTTCCCCCAAAGTGATAATGTGGTCGTACACGATGCAAGTAGCGCAGGCAGCTATATTTCAACTTTGATGTCAGAAATCACTCGACACACGCCACTTGTAGGACTCGCCTGCGACCCAAGCGACAGCCCAAGCCTGTCCCGCCATTTCTTCGTTGCTTTCAGCCATTTATAGAGGAAGAGGGAAACCAAGTCGCGAGTCCACACCATCTGTTCACAGCAAGGACTTTATATTATGTTCCTCCATCAACCCCGAACAGGCCATCATTATTCTCCCGATAACAAGTGTACGCCTCATGTTCAGGTCAGGGGCTCAAGCTGTTAAGTCACTGTACCCGTAGATTCTTTCATGGGCGCTGCTTGCTTCCAGAGCATACGTGAACGGGCAGAAGAACATTCGTGTGAGCAGGGCCGTCGGACGAAGGAACAGTGACCTAAGCTCTTCCCGAGCTCGAGCTTAAGGCAGCCTTACTTCCATTCTCGAACAGAAATACGGACTTAGCCATGACCGTAGGCTTCCGTTATTGTTGGTTCCCCACGGCCCAACCGCGGGATCAAAGTTCCTTGTTGAAGGGCGACTCAAATGTTGTAGAGTCAGATATCATTTTTAGGTTCGGCAGTAACCTTGATGGCTATTTTCAACGATCCCTGGGATTTCCTAGGGCAATTGCACTTCATTGCTACTTACCAAGATAAGATGATAGGATAAGTGAGGAAAAAATAGAGTACGTACAGTGTCTGCGTCGAATTCATGAAGACCGAAAAGTTCGTCATCATTACATCGATCAGGGTAGACTGCCGCTCATCAGACCATAAGTGTCGTAGATGGTTCCTTCAAAAATCAAAGAGCAACATTATCCTCTCGCTCACGTGAGATACACCCGAAAAAGTGTAGTCTACTCAGTGCGTTGCATGGAGAGCTGGCGGCGTTGTTCAGTGACGTAGACAACTACGCGTTCTCGAACCTTCGGCGACCTTCTAACATTCCCATACTTATGACGTTGACCATGACGGTCCAAGGTCAATCGCATTCTTTGTAGAACCATGACAGAGCCCCATACTCCACTTCGACTGCCTGCTCCATCAGACAAATCGGACGTCACGCAAGTCGGCTTCGGCTCAACAGTGAAGCTTGACGACTTGGGGCCGATGGTAGTAAACAGCGATGGCGTACGTGACTTCCTCTACTCGTTATGTCCAAAATCATCAAAGATCAACACAGACACTTTCTCGCGTTGCAAACTGGGCATATATGACAGAGAAAGAGAAGGAAACAACTTCAAGGGTATTGTCGGCTAGAAATAAGTGAGCGATGTCCCTGATACTAGTTTTGTTGCTGATGGCGCAACATAGGATCCGCCTAGAAAATGAGGAGAAGAAATTGCACGAGCAAGAGAGTTCAAATTGATTCCATGACTCCACGTTGTTGATGAGCGGGGCGAACCGGAAAGAACTCACTCAGTACGAATCACATCATATGCAGTTTAGAAGAACCGTATTGTCTTACATCGATGGTGAACTCGAAGTTTTGATCGTTGCTAGTATTTAAAGATCTTCCCTTCAGAGCACACGCGGTAACTGTGCGCTATATTCAGCGCATCACAGTTAAGGCAGAAGTTGGGGGCAGTAATCACTTCTGACCGTTCTGCGTGGGAAGCACTAACGCCCCTGGTCGATAACAGAATAGAGATGAAAATTCAACGCATTCTGTTGACTACAGCAATATTCGGCGGTCCCTCACCATTAAAGGGAATCACTGCGCATTTGCTATGGTCGAAGGCCTGCATCTAAATCCAGGATACTGTTCACCCATTTCCGGCAATTTTTCCTCTGCTCTGAAAAGCCACCTGCTAGGTGTACATAAATGATGATACAATGTAGCTTCGAGAAGGCGACCCATAAGTTGTTCACGATGTCCAATAGTCAATGGAGTCTCAAACGATGCCCGCTTTGCCTTGGGTTACTTACTATCGGGATAGTTGGCAAAATCCACAGTAAGTAGCGAAGTTGGTGATTTATTGCCGCTAGAGATACACAAATGTTTGTTCAACAACTGGTCACGTCCACTAGTTACTCGTCAGCATCTATACATGCGTAATGTAGGAAGAGATTTCACTATCAAACGCACACAGAGCACTTTCACTGCGATTTGCCGTTGGCTTTCTGGATGAGGTTGTCCAATGTAGCTTCGCTTTCACTCTACACATACGTTCAGAAGGCCTTAACCATGTAAAATAAAAATAAAACACACCAGTTTCTTCTTCTGTGCCTCAAGCTACATTTCTGCGTGAGATATGGAACACCCTGAACACAACGGAAGCATACCTCAGCTTTCAGCTTCTCGAGCTGCTGCATCTCAACGTTGTGGGCATATTGGTCTGTTCCTCGGTCAAATATAGAATTTCTACAGACAGCAATAGTTGCGTACTCTCAACGGCCTTTTCCTTGGCTCTAAAAACAGCATGAAGTGACTGATAAAAAGGGAGCAACAGACACCTACTGGAAGCCCTTTGACTGAGCAACAGCACCCTCCTTCAAGCTGGAGGTGTATCGCCTCTGTGCGACAGACAGGTTGGTGATGCGACGAGCAGCGGGAATGCGAAACATGATGTAGTTGTTGGTCAAGGTGGAATCCGGGGAGACTCGACATTCCGGTCACGCTTCCGCTACGTCACAATCACGCTTTCCTCTTTCTCTCCGCCATGTCAACAATTCTCAGGCAGGCAGCCAGCGCTGTGCGTTTCCGTTATTCCAGGTTTTTTTTTCGTCGACTAAGACAGCATATTTTTACAGGCTCGTATCGTGTCGCGTGCCCGCGCTTTTTCGTCGACTGTCGCTTCCCGCAAAGGTGCGTACGTTGCTACAATTCCGTACGAATGTTCCTGATCCCGAATACACCCGTAGACCTCGTCCAGGATTTATATCTCAAGGAACTGAAGGGATATAAGCCTGCGCCAGTCGTTCGTTACTTCCTGTTCTCATTTCACTGCTTTTCACTTAGTACCATTTGCTTGTCGTAGGCCAAAGATGCCCATGTCGGCGTAGTCAAGACGTATTCCACCCCAGCAGCACCGCAACCACCCACCCTTCCCACTGATATTGCCTCGGAATTGGCCGCATATGATGCATCGGAACCGACTTTGGCTGAGGTAGAGGTCGTTGTCGCAAGCGAGTCGGCAGACACCACCGGCGGTGCAGATGCCTACCTCAGTTTCCTTGAGGCGGACCTCCCCAAGCCTGAGGTGCACCACCATTAGATGGAATATGCCTGCTTGTAATTTAAAAAAATGAAATACATGCCGCCAAGCTGAACGTTGAAGAGACTTCGTCGGAGAATCTCATGAATGATCTCATTGACACGTCCAGTTGTTTAAACTCCTAATATGTTCTCCTCTAGGTCTAATATATAGGGTACTGTACTTATAGATACATTAAACAATGGTGATGATGCATCGAAAACCAAATATGAAGTGAGAGCTGCAATAAGATAAAGACGTGAGGGTTGGACAGTGATGAAGTGGGGTGGGTGAAATGCGCCATTGCCTATGAGAAGAAATATTGCGACGCCTTGATCGCCTCGACTCTGAAATCACCTTTTTTCGGGACAGGCGGAAGGAGATCGACAAGGTCCACAAACTTGCCCACCAATTTCAACGCCTCTTTTTCGGTTTTAGCTTTCGTTTTCCTTAGCTTCTTTTGACGATCCGACAATTCGATTCCATCCTCTGAGAACTCCTCCATATCCTCCATATCCTCCTCTTCCTCTACCAGCGTCTCTTCAATCTCATCTAGTCGGCTATTCACTTCCTCAACCTCTGCGCTGGTCGCCGAGTGTGTAAATGTCGAGCCCTCCTCGGTTACCTCCATCAGTGGTCCCAGCATGGAAAATTCCTTTGCTTGTTCTTCAGTGACCTTGAGCGAGGCACCCGCAGCGCGTAGAAGCTTGCCCATCTGGCCACCACGAAGACTGATGAGAGGAATCTTGTAACCATTGTAACGCTCAACAAACTTGACATGACATCTTTAGCAACGTCCACAGAACATTGTAATAACAGACCCACCTCCTCGCGAAGTTTGCCAAGCACGTCGGATTGATGCAGAGCAATGAAAGTATCTCGGATGACCACAGACATCTGGTCGATGCTCGAAGCATGCGTCCAATACGAGTCGTGAACAGCTGCAAACGTCAATCCTTGCCGCTGTAGCCGCATCAGTCAGATAATAGAAGAAAAAGCTATCAAACTAACCTGGCATTCCAATGCAGACAGCATCATGTGTGTAGCATCTAGACTGTGGATAAAGTTGGGAGGGAAGGCAGAAGCTTGCTTGAGTGAATTGACTAGCATGAACTTTATCAACACCGATATATACTCTTCCAGCACTGATACTCACCTTCAGCCGGACTGAGGGGGTCAGAAATATACACCGTCTGCACTGCGGTCATAATTTGCTTTCGCTTTGTCTTCCGGTATGGCTGGACGATAGGCAAACCAAGAGGTGTGGTCCAAACGACAGAAGTCATCAGCTCCTTCTTGATCTGTTCTACGGGGAGCACTTTTGAAGGGCTTGATCGCTTATTGTTATATTCCTCCAAAGCCTCGGGTAGGCGGTCTTCAGGAATGGATCGAGAGATAAGCCGAGCGCACAAGTTTAGCCAGTTCTGGATATCTTTGGCACCACTGAAAAGATCTCCAATACACGCGAGCACCTAGCAAGAATGTGAGGCTTCATAATTCTACAACATTGTTTAGGAAAACGCACCACTTTAGCGAGATAAGCCGATAGAGTCCAGGTGTCCTCGTTCTTCAGACTATCGACGTTCCTCAGCTGCTTCTCGATCTGTTCACGCGCGCCGACGTAGGTAACTCCATACACCGTTGTCATGACCGTTTGTTTCACGATCTTCCTGGAGATCTTTCCCTTCAGTATATCTGCAACTGGTTCACCGGCAGCGGCATCCCGAGCCAAGATCGTTTCCACCATGTTCCCGACGTATGTGTACACATCAGAAGGACGATCACCAGCGGCGAGATTGACTTGTTGGGCACCACGGGAGTCACCACCAAGGGCAGCATAGTGCTGCAGACCGTTACATGTGCCGTCCTGATGTACAGGTTGCGAGGATACGTATTCAAGAGGGTTTTCAGAGGTGAGTGCAGCGTGGAGTTCCATGCATGTTGCCAAGCACTGCCACGGGTCATCAGCATGTGTCCACCAGCGAGAGCCCTATCCACATATGATCATTAGTCCAACCATTGTATACAAAGAGATCACATACAGTTAGAGGTTTGGTAGCACTGTCATAGACTTCGTCTAGCCGATCCATGACGAATTGTTCTCGCTCGTCAAAGTTTGCCTTGTCATACCCGTACAAGTTAGAAAGATGGATTTTCAGCCAACGAAGTCCCCGCTGGCCGAGAGGCTTCCCCTCGGCGAACATCAACAATCCCCGACTAAGATCGTCACCGATGTGGTTCAAATGAGGGGGAATAGGGTATGCACGGCCGCGGAAGTCCACGTTATGGGGCTGATAAATCTTGTCGCCAAGCAACTGCAGCCATATGAGTCTTCGATATTTTGGAATAGAGCTTCACTTACAGCACGCGCAATTTCGATCTTGTAGTTAACGTTACATCGCGACGAATGGTTGTTGGCCTTCTCCTGATTGTAAAGTTTGAGGTTATACATGTACTGCGCCCGATCCTTCATATTGTTATCCGCGGGCGGCTGGGGCTCAGGATTTGGATAGACAGCAGGGGGCAATTTACCCAAACCATAACCACCGTTCCAAACTTCAAGAACGACATCAAAAATCTTCTTGTTGATCTTCCAAGGCGTAGAACCCAAAACGTCCAGACCTGCGTAAACCAGTTCTACATTGCCCTGTTCAGATGCACGCTTCATGTAGCTTTGTTGCTCAACAGAGTCTTTGTATCGCATGGCAGAAGCTATCGGGAAGCATGCATTAGTATGGAACTAAACGTGCGAAATGGCAAACACACATCGGTTGTAGAAATAGCCGCCCATTTCTGGACCCACCCAAGGCTTTGGCGGGACGAGCATAGGTAGGTGGCGGGGATGAAGTGTTTCCCGTAGACTATCCCTAGCCAGGCCCTCCGCAACAACAGGATTGAGCCTAAGAACGCCCAGCTTCTGACCCCGTACGTACTCATATGAGTGATAGAATGCAGGCTGTTCCTCCGATCTAGGGCACAGTCTGTGAGAAATAAGGTGTAAGAGAAAACCGATACCCACATTATTTCCCCTGTTGTCTTGTCAGTGGCCGTTCTAGTGACCTTTGTAACCTCCATCAAGCAATCAACCAATATCCCTCCGATCTGAGACCGAGTGGTTTGTGTCCATGAAGAGGTCCATGCTTCTCCGTCCGTCATTTGCCGAGCAGCGACGACTCTCCTCTGCATCAAATCTTGATATCCAAGACCGCTGAAGAAAGTCTTGTCGCTCTTGAAGGCCATGGGAACCTGAATATTGTTTTTCTTACACATCTGGGCTTTGTACTCCATTTCGACGGTGCGGCCCAATGTTATCAGCGCTCTAGTGGTCTTCATACCCTCCGCTACACCACCTGACCCTTGCAGCCGCATGAGCTCAAGAATAGTGATCAAGGATAGCCTCTCGGGCTGAACCAAAGTCAAATAAGGCGAGAGGAGCCGCCTGTTCTTCATCTGCTTCTCCAGTACTTGTATCGACTTGATCTCTTCTTTCAGCCGTTCCTGCAGCGCGACGTGCCATTCCCACATCCATTTCCGTATAGATTTTTGGTAAGCCCCGCCTATGCCGAGATTGTCAAATACGGAAGCCTCGTGTTTTAATCGTTCTACGGCGACGTCGTATACAGACTCTTCGAGAAGCTTTTGGCGAGCAGCCACATCTTCAGGAAGAACACGACGAGCGTAGTTCACCTGAGCAAGATGGCGACGTAGATTGTCGAGATTAAAGGGAATGACAGCTTCTTGTTCTCCTTCTTCCGCGAGTTCGTCATCGACACCATCGACTAATGGCTCGGAGGGCTGAATAGGCCATTAGACAAGGGTTCACAACAGAGAAAGTGATACTTGCTTTTATCCGTGTCACAGGAACGATTTCCGGTATCGTGTCGCGAATATCCGTATAAGTGGTACCAATTGCCTCTGCTTGTCCCAATTCAGCGACGACATTGGACATGTTGAGATCTACTGCGGCATGGGACAGCTCCTTGATAATGCTGGCAGCTTCTTCGGAGTCAGTGAATATGCGATCGGAGACTACAGCAGAAACTTCATAGCCCCTTGAAATGATTGAGGAGAGGAGTTCGCTATATTTGGGAAGAGTGAGTTGGTCCATGGGCCTGGACGATCCGGGGCCACAACTTACAGAGAGTGAGTAGTCAAATAGGGAAAATGGCAGAGCAATACTTACCGTTTTAAAGCAAGGAGCATAACTGCATATGTGCTCGCACTGGGTTCGATGCCTTCCTGTCCGTCCTCAATATTTTCAAACAGATCCCATGCAGTGTCCATCCAGTACGTGCTAGTTTCGTAATCGCTGGAGTATGTGGAGTATGCCATGTTTGTATATGCCTCGAGAAGTGTGTTGTATATCCGGGTCTCTAGCACCGATTTGGCGGCCTTGCGACGCAGACGATCAAAGATGGATTTTGCTCGAGGAATATCGTAAAGATTGTGTACGCAAGCGTCCATGACTGCGAGGAGATCTTGGGTGGCAGAATCTGCGTACCATTCGTTATTGATGGGTGAAGGACTGTCGTTGGGGCGGACGCTGGGCAGGAACGTATAATGAGTTCGCTGCTTCAGGTATCCGGTCAGTTCGTCCGTGTACTGGGTAGCAACGGCCTCCCTCAGTAGATTGGCGGGGAAATCAGGTTGCGGCGCCGGCATCGTTGCAAGAGCAGGTGCATTAACGCGCCGGGTAGGAGTAGAATAAAGACGAGCTGGACGAGGCAGTCCCTGGCGAGACGCCAGTAAAGTCGTCTCTGCTCTGTGCACTGTGCGAACCAGCATATCGTCGTCGTGGTCGTTGGCGAGAACTTCAAGTCGTCGCCGCTCAATGCAAAGTGCAAGAATTTTCTCCATACTAAAAAAATTGATCACGTGCAACGGATGGGTTCGGGTAATCCCAGGTCGGTCCGGACTCCAACCTTGCGCGAACAGTGCGCCGTATATCTTTTCCCTTCGACATAAGTTTAGTCGTTTGGACGTGGACAGTTGATAACCCAACAGCGTATGCTGTTTTCACTTCTGTGACCACTATTGATTGCTGCTACGTACATTTATTTTATCACCATCACCTACGTGATGGCACCACGTTCGAGTTGCAAAATATTGAGCATCTCTAGTAGACTCTGAGAGTCTGAGTGCCTTTGAAGCACCTTTCCGAAGAAATTATCGCGTCTTGCGCGATGATTTCACGATTGAGCCAGGGTTTGTTATCGCTAAATCCCGCCTAGTTGGGAATACTTCGGTCAATGGCCTCTTTTATTGACGTGATTGAGTCACGAAGCATGTGTCGGCCTCGACTTTTCGCCCTGTCGATCTGAGCCATGGCAGCACGTTAATGTGTGAAACGCCGCTACTTGATTCGTAGCAATACCTGAAATACGAAATCGCCATCATCCTTGTAGAATGGGCTTCGCTGACAATCAGACATCTTGTCACTGTTTCGTGGGACTATCTATCGAAAGTCGTGTGAATTTTGGTTAACCATGGCTACCCCAACAACGGGCACCACTAACACCTCCCATGGCTGGCACCTCCTTGAGAAATATTCAACGGCGAAATCTCTCACAGATGCTTTCTCCAACCGAAGATTTCCGACTGGGAATCGACGTTCAGCCATGGTTCTATCATTCTGAGTGCTCTGTCGGCGGAGAGAGCCCTCGGTTGCGCTTGCTCTTCTATCGGTGCAAGCTCCTACTAGCGTATCCCATCCATCCTTTATTCATCTTTGACCGCCAACCGCGAAGGCATCAGCAGAATCACATCCTCACAGAGGAACTCACCACAGCCTTCATTCCCATCATCGAGGCCTTCGGCTTCGAGTGGAGGTATGCCCCCGGTGATCTGCTTGCTGAATTGGCCCATCTGAATCGTGAAGGAATTATCGACGCCGTCCTGACGGACGATGTCGCCAGTATGGGTCTTCGGTGCATGGACTGTTTGGAGGAACCCGTCCTCCTCGCATCCAAAAGCCAGATCTACAGAAAAGCAGACAACGTACAAGGTGTACCACTGCGACAAGCAAAAACGTCGCTCCTATGATGCTCATGATCATGATCTGCAGTAGTTGGTGTGACGTTCCGACTGCCTGCCGTCTCGCGACCACGCCCTTGGCTAATGAACTATATAAGGCAGCGGCCGCCGACATTGGTCAGCTACAGGAATTTCTGCCTGACTGGCTCGCGCAGCTTCGTGAAGAATCAAAACTTGTTCCCCCAGGAGACATTCCTGAATTATCTCTCTACATTACGCCAGAGGTCTCGACGACCCCGGAAGCCTATCCCGCCACTATCAAAGAGCCGTCCCTCCTCAAACTCGCGGGCCTCTGCGAATCACTTTTTGAATGGGGTTGGCCAGAAGAGATCCTTGTTCGATTCTATAGATGGCTCTGGGGCCCCGTCAGTTTTCCGAATTTTCCGGCGGCGGTTCAAGTGCCCTGACGATGAGGTCCTTAATTTATTCGAAGGGAATGGGCAGTTGTTGGAGGAAGTTGTTGGAGAACGGGGACAGGATGAGGATGGGACGAAGGAATACCGTCTTCAAGTGAATACGGAAGTGCTGGTGAGAATGACAGAGGCTGGGTTGAAAAGGACAAGGATGCCGGGGGGAGGGAGCTGACGCTCGAGAATGGAGAGGAGGAATCATATTCGGGGAATACCGACGAGCACGAACATACTCCAGAACATCAATCAGGATCATCACAGAAAGAGAAGACACGACTTAATCCACGCGATCCATTGCGCGCCTGGATACCAGCAGATTTGGTGGACCAGAATTTGGTACAGCATTATAAAACGAACAAGAAAAGGAAGCGGGATGACCAGGTGGGTGTCCGAAATCATTCTAGTAAATTAGGTAGTTAATGATATTTTTCAGGACTCTCCCAACGAGAAACGCAGGCTTTCCTCCCCGTCGAAAAAGAAACAGGTAGTCCAGGTGAAGAAGATGACGATAGAGCAGGCAAAAAAAGAGGGATTATCGTCGCTGCTTGCATTTGGCTTTACATCATCTTCGGCGGGTCGCTTAGCTGCACCAGAGCGGGAGTAGTAATTTTGGGAATCGGGTTGTTTTGTATTTTACTTCATCACTGTATCAATCATATATCATATCTCAAGCCCGGAAATTGTATCATAGTGTTGAGGATGGTGAACGTGGGAGAAAGCGCGCGATTACTGATCTGCATCTGAAAACGTCTCACAATAACCAACTTCATGACCCCCATCCTCGACTACGACAACGACAATGATAACGACTGGTCACTCCTCGCAGGATCTTCAAAGTATCAATCTATCACTTCGCTTTCTCTCTCCAAATTCAGTTCTCCCGCAAAGGGCTTCCGACTGGGGATCGACGTCCAGCCATGGTACCACCACGATGACAGCTCCCAAGAGGCAGAGAATCCTCAATTGCGCCTGCTCTTCTTCGGTGCAAACGTCTGCTGAAATATCCCATCCTTCCTCTGTTCATCTTTGATCTCGACCCACGAAGACATAGGGATAACCATGCGCGGACGAGGGAGTTGACAGAGGGGTTCATTCATATTATCGAGGCATTTGGCTTCGAATGGAAGTATGCTCCAGGAGATCCGCTTGCTGAATTGGCGTGCCTTAACCGTGAAGGGCTCATTGACGCCGTACCGACGGACGATGTGGCCGTGTGGATGTTTGGCGCACAGACCGTCTGGAGGAATCCATCTTCATGCCATCCGAAAGCCAAAGCTACCGTGAAGGAGACTATGTACAAAGTCTATGATGGTATCACAGACGTGCGCCGCTCTGAGACGCTCATGGTTCTGCTCTACCGTGGTTGGTGCAATGCAGGGTCCTCATTACGACTGGCTCGAACTGAGTTGGCTATTGAGATCTACCACGCAGCGATCACTGAACCGGTCAGTGAAATTGCCTTGCAGAAACTGCTTCCCAGTTGGCGTAGTCGGCTGTGTCTGTATGTGAAAGACTTCCGCCTCGTCAATTGTGTTCCTTCGGAAGGCTTTCCCCTCCTCTCAGCATACATGCAACCCTCTGTCTCGCTACATCTGGTAGGAGTCTGTCCTCCCAGTATGTGGACTAGTAAATAGGCATCCCTCGCCGAGATCGCGAGTGTCTGCGAAAATCTCTTTGAGTGGGGCTGAGGATAGAATTTTGGTTAGGTTCCGCACTACCATCTGGAAAAATCTCCCTGTGTGAATTCTTCGACGGCAATTGCTTTGTCCTTCGCTTCCGGATACAGGGATATTCAGATTCTTTGGGGGTGGCAGCGAACCTGGAAAAGTGATAGATAAGATTGTTGGTTCTCGAACACATACATTCACGGACAAGACGTTGGAATATCGCGTCGAGGTCAATGCGCAGCTGTTGATATTATGGACAAAAGCTGGGTTGAAAGGGACCAGACAGGCGCCTGAGGTAGACGTAAAGGTGAAAGGGAAGGAGGCCATCTCTAATGGAGACGACGAGGACGCAGAGCCCACTCCAGATGTTGATGCGACATCAGGTGGAGAGGATACATCTGCTGTTCCAAGTGGAAAGAAGAAACCACTGCGCATCTGGATACCTGTAATAATGGTGCAAAAGGCAAACGTGGAACTGGCCAAAGAGTATGAAAAAGAATGTGAAGAGAAGAAGGCTCGGAAACTCAGGCGCAAACGCCGGGGAGACGACGAGGCAAGTGTGACCGTGTAAATTTTCGTCTGCATGCCCTAGACCAATTCTTCTCTCCCTATATAGTGATCATGCTTCAGCTCCGCAGAAAGCTAAACGACCTACCACAACCCCGAGGAAGCAAACAAAAAGCGGCCTCCAAGAAGAAGGGACCACCACCTTCTAAGGCTGGCCCGTCGAATTCTCGTTCCGTTCCCTCAACGTCGGCATTGGGGGCAGGAGAAACCTAGATAGGCAAACGTTCGACTGTCATAAGAAGGTTTGTGTTTTGTGTACTGTTTCCTATTTTTGGTATATGTATCTTGGATTTTTTTGGGTGACTGGAGTTTTGCTCTGAGTCATAGTGTAGTAGTATCATACCGTAGACGGACACTTATTTGGACTCCAGTGAGCCATCCTCGTCGGAAGGACAAGGTGGGGACGCGGCGAATTATTGTCACCCTGTGCACCGTCGCTGGCGGGAGATTGGCCAGGAGTTGTATTTTCGGGAATTGAGTTGTTTTGGATTCTGCTTCATCGTTTTTGTATACTACAAAATTGTATCATAGAGTCTTACGGTTGTTCCTCGACCCGAGCTATACAGTGAGCGAATTTGGGGCAAGGCAGCAAATCTAAGACGAGATCTTCGATGACGGTAATTTACAAACTGTCTTGATGACTTCCACCACCACCGACGACTGGTCTCTCCTGGAGAAAATTTCAAATGCAGGAGTCTTTCACTACCCTTTCTCTCTCCAAATTCGATTCTCTCACAAAAGGTTTCCGGCCCGAGATCGACATCCAGCCATGAAGAAGAGAGGTTGTTGATGGCCTTTCCATGAGTTGGCTTGAATCGGCAGTGCGAGGAAAGGGTCTTTGGAGGGATGTGAGTCTATGGCCAGCTTGAAGATATAAATCAAAGGTATGAGCATTTGCAGTGATATTTGGTAAGGCTCTGATGTAGTATGAAGTCTAGAATATCGGCAGACGTAGGCTGACTCTGTCCATTACTAGGTCCTAGAATTCACATACAGCCCGTTATCAGATGGAGCGGTGCACCCGGCACTCCATGAATGGCCGGTGCTGTAATTGATTTAGCCTTATAGGATCTTGAAGTCCTGTTTTCACTGGACTTATCTGTGTTTAGAAAGCTATCGCAGGAGGTAGGTTGTCGTTCACGACTTTCGTTATCCCGCACCATTCATTCAATGAAGGCGGTGAAGCGCAGCAATAAATAAATTGCTCGCCTATGTGATAAACAGACGCAGGTTGGTTTCTTGCCACCTCCACCATTCCTCTACTCTGTTCTTGAAGCATGAAGATAAACGTCTCTACTTTATGTCGGCATCAAAAGACCCAACAAATTCTGCAAATCTTAGTTTTTTCATTTACCGTCGCGGCTATACTGGGAGGTATGAAGAGTAATCTCGTATACGTGACGGTATTTGGAATCTTGGCAGCCCTTGTCGCACTCTTGTAAGTAGGTAATTTGGATGTTACCGGTGAAGCTGGTGAATTATCATCTAGGGCGATTTTATTGAAACAAGTCGAGCATAGTAAAGAGGGTAATAGATGAGGGGTATTTCGCAAAGTATGTACTCTCGGCAAGGGAAGAGGTTTATGATTTAATGGACGCACAGGCCTCGAAGTTCGGCTGATCCATGTTCGCTTCCTAGAGCGACTTCGTCCTCGCTTGTCACACGCGGCCCTACAAATGTCCGAGGAAGAGTAGGAAAGAGGGCACAAAGGTCTCCATCCCGTGATAGTTCGTTAGCAAGGACGTATCGTGTCGAGAAGGCAGCACACATTCTCAGGAAGCAGACGAGATTTTCGCAGTTTTGATACAGGAATCTCTCGGCAGGTCAAAGTTGTTATAGACCAAGAAGAATTTTCGTCTTTGAGCGGGGTACAGAGGGCTGTGGCAAAGAGGAAGGTAAAGGTCACGAAGAAGAACTCAAGGATGGAACTTTTGATAAGGAGGAGGAAAATGAATAGAAGAATTGTGTTCTGAGTCAGTCATGGACTCATTCAACTTCTTCCATAAAACATACTGTAACGCCATCATATCTTGCATATCTGTTGACATGGTATGAATGAGCTTATATTGCTGGTCCGTAGCACAAGCTCCGGTGTATACATACGAGCTACATATCCATGTGCGAGTTAGACCAGTAAGATAAGGCTGCTACAGGATCGAACTAACCCTACACTTTAGAATCAGGAGATTGACTAAAACAAGAATAATAAACCGGCTAGTATTCTGTACACCCACGACATGAAAACAGTCCCCCGGATGTATGATCAATCTTATGTTTGAGGAAGCTCATTGTGAAGGGTGTGCCTTCCGCAATTCGTACCAAAAGCTTGGACAATTTCGTCTCCTGTGGCTAATGCGACACTGCCTCTCCCAAGCTTGGTGACTAAGAACTAGAACACGACCATTTTGCGATTCAGTTATGGACCCATGCTGTTATTGTGTGTTAAAGACCTTCACTAGAGATGCTTTGCGTAGAACACTCGTGCATCACTGTTGGACGTTGTATATCCGTTGACGCGGCATATAAGATGGGCGAAACCCAAGATAACGGCAAGGGCAGATGACTTTAGCCATCCTAGGACTACGGAAGCCCGGACCGATCTTCCTTACAATGCTCTCAGATTCACTCCGGCGAGAAATTGGGCAACATTTCGTAGTGGGATTTCACGGACAAGAATTGAACGAAGACATACGGAGGCTGATCCAGACGTACTTTGTGGGAAGCGTGATTTTGATGAAAAGAAATGTAAAGGGTGCGCGTGTGTCTGAGCTGTCGATGAATGCCCATTTCTAAGTTCTACGTAGATGCTGAGCAGATTAAGAGAATCGTATCGGAGCTGCAGAAGATCGCAAAGGATGCAGGGCACGAGAGGCCGTTGCTGATTGGGACGGATCAGGAGAATGGGATGGTGTCCGCGATGAGTTCACCAACGGCAGCGACGCAGTTGTAGGTCCTTTGATGCGGCAGATAATTGAGCTGATCATTCTAGCCCCGGTGCTATGGCCCTAGCCGCTACGGGCTCGCAGGAGATGACCAGAGACGTGTATGCGGCATCCGGAAAGGAGCTGAGATTGCTTGGCGTCAATTGGGCATACAGTCCTGTAGCAGATGTGAATTCTGATATGAGGAATCCCGTTATTGGAGTGAGGTCCTTTGGAGATAGTGCGCCATGATTTGTCATCGATGTATTTGCCATTGACAAGTTGTAGATGCCGAGGAGGTTGCAAAGTATGTTGTCGCAGCGGCACAGGGCCTCACGTCGTCGAATGTCGCACCCGCTGCAAAACATTTTCCTGGGCATGGAGATACCCACGTTGATTCACACCTTGCGTTACCGCGGATCAACAAAAGTCGAGAAGAAATGGAGCTGACGGAGCTTGTTCCATTCCGGAGGGTGATTGAGGAGAAGTGTGCTACCATAATGACGGGACATATGGCGCTGCCCTTGGTGACTGGTGGGGATATACCGTGTTCGTTGTCGAGGCAGGTTACGACGGGATGGCTGCGAGAAGATCTGGGTTTCGAGGGGGTAGTGGTGACGGACTGCCTGGAGATGGATGCCATCGCTGAACCCAGCCAGGGCGGCTGTGGTGTCGAAGAGGGGGCAGTTCGCGCGTTAGAGGCTGGCGCAGATATCGTGATGATATGCCATACGATGGCGAGACAGACAGGCGCGATTGAACGCGTGTACGATGCGGTAGAAGCGGGACGGCTCGGCGACGACTTGAAGGAGAGCGGCGACAGAGTAAAGGCCCTGAAAGACCGGTTCGCCACGTGGTCTCTTCCTGCAGAGGACTGGAACACGGTTAAGGCTGCGAGTAGAAAGCTTAGCGAGGAGGCGTACCAGAGGACAACAGCTATCCTACAGAATGGCACCTGGCTCAAGGCTACTGGCACTGTTGTGTGCTACACCCCTCGACTGGAAAGCGTGAACAAGGCCATTGACGATGCTGACGGTATTTTGAGGGACGGCGCGGGCAGGGTCCGAAATACCGCTGGACCATCGTTTGCTGCACTGGCTCAATGCGTTGCCAAGAGAACAAAGTGCGTGCACGTCGTATACCCTAGTGACGACGAAATCGACTGGAGCGACGTGTCCGGTATCGTGTTTGTCCTGAGGAACGCAGATAGATCTCCCTGGCAGCTGGAGTGGATGAAGAAAGTAGCAGAAAGAGGGATAAACATGGTGCTGGTGTCGTGCTGCACGCCGTACGACCTGCACGGGGTGAACGTCGAGCAGGGATGCTTGGCGACGTTTGAGTTTACTGTGCCGGCATTCGACGCGGCGGTTTGTGCCATTTTTGGCGAGGCACGTGCCTTGGGATATTGTCCCGTAATTACCTAATTTAGACTCGATCTAATCTGGCACGTGTTGAACATAGCCCTCTCCCGTCTTCCTTCCTACACCCACGACAATGAAAAAGCTATTTGGAAGAGACAAGACCAAGGTAGCAAAGCCAAAAGACCAGCCAGAGGTTGTTGCCCACCCAATCCTGCTAAGCCAAATACTCATATACAACAGGACCACCTCCCATCGATTTCCACTCCGATTCACCAGCAGCATGCACTATACCACCATAGTACACCTTCCCTGCAAAATCAGAGGGACAGCAGGCATCCAACCTCCGACGAGGATCGCTGGGAGGTTGTCGGCACCGATGACCAGCCACGGGCACCAGGCCTGTCTCCGTCTCGTAATTCGTCCTTTAGTTCTCTACCACCCGGCGCTTCGCCTCCAATACCGGCACCAAGATCACCTTCACCGTTTACCGCAGCAGGGAAGAAGAAGCAATCTCCCTTGACACCCGCCCTGGGCATACTCAGAGCCCTCGATCCTCACAGCCTCGATAGCACCGCTCACAACAACGATTCATCTGTCTCCGACCATGGCCATACCGATAGGAGAAATCGCTTTTGGGCAAAGGACAAGCATCAAGAAAGTCTAAAGGATGACGACCCGCCCAGTATTACGAGGATGATAGGTCACCCAGCTCGTATTCCGTATCTAGCTCCTACTTAGCTTTCCTAGGTTTCCTCACCGCTACTGCCTCGGAGGACTGGAGCATGGTACTAGAAGTTTGTGAACGCTCTTCGGCCAGTGACACCAACGCGAAAGAGGCTGTCCGTGCGTTAAGGCGAGAATTCAAGTTGGTTGCCTCCCTTCCGTCTCTCTTTCCATGCATCAATCCGTCTCTAGGTACGGCGAACCTTCTGCCCAGTTATCTGCCGCAAGGGTATGTTTCTGTCCCAGTTTCTCAATGATATTCAATAATAATCCCCTGCCAGCTATGGGCCATTATGCTTCGCAATTCCACCGATACATTCATCTCACAGTCAATGTCAAAAAAGTTCCTCGACACTCTCGACGACGTGATAATGTCTCCGAGAACGTCACCTGTCGTTCGCGAACGAGTGATGGACGTTGTTGCTGCTGCCGCATACGCCAGCGGAACAAGTGAGCCTTTATCGATCCGCTTCGTTCAGGGCTGACACGATTTTCCCCTAGGAAAGGACACTGGTTTCAAGGCACTTTGGCGAAAGGTCAAACCTCCAGAAAAGCCCGACGAGGCGCGTGTCTTGACTGTGTTTCATATTTTCGAAACTGACCGTCAATTTCGCAGGGCATCCCGTTTGACACTGATGACGCCATGTTCAGTCCTCCTGTCAATAATAGACTTTCCCATTATGAGAATCCGGTTTCGTCCCCAGAGCCCACCCTACGCCCAGCGCATAATCACCGGAAACGTAAATCACCCACGCGAAACCGCATCATACCACCTGAGGAGGATATCAAGCGTCTTTTCCAAGAATGTAAAATCGGCCAAGGTAATGCTAGCCTGCTTTCCCAGGCTTTGGTCCTTGCGCGCCCCGAAGATCTTCGTGAGAAGGATGTCATACAGGTGAGGTCGCCCCTCACAACCCGACTGAAACCGCTAACGGTTGCACCAGGAATTTCATTTGAAATGTCGCCAGTCGCAAGAAATCATTTATGCTCAGATCCCTTGGGCAACCGCTGGTGCCGAAAGATCCAGGGCTGAGCAACAGCGGAAGCGTACACTATCAGATAACTCTCTACTTGAAGACGCTCCGTTACCATCGACGACGGAGGAGCGATTGTTGGAAGCGTTGCTTGGTGCCAATGCCGAGATTGCAGAGGCACTGCAACAGTATGATGACTTGGAAAGAGTTGGGCTGGAGCATGAGGTAGAGAAGAACAGTCGTAGAGATATGCGGATGGATCCTAGAGTAAGGTTTGGCATTTGGTTGCTGTTTTTTTTGGTTGATGTCTTTTACAGCAAAAGCAGCTGCTATTGGAACAGGAAGAAATATTATCGGCCATGGGTGATGTACACATCGGCGGGTCATCATCACGCAGCCCGTCTCCGGCCCACTCATCGCGTTCTCGACCGGTATCGCTACTGCATTCTGATGTCTCAGCGGCACAGACCCTAGCTCCGCCACCCGCGCCTCATGGTCCCAGGTCTCCAACATCTGTGCATTCTCGGACTTCTTCGCCGAATGTAGAACTGACCATCGCGACACTTGCGAATGGGTCGGATTCATACTCTTCGTCGAGTGACGACTCGGTGGAGACACCGATCAAGCCGAGCGCGAAGGCGCTCGGGAAGCGGCGAGTAATAGAAGCGGAAGAAGCGGATAATCCATTTGATCCCGACGACCTGTTTTACGAGAGCAGGGACGAGTTTCCTGTTGAAGAACGGAACGACTCGGATTCGGATGATAGTCGCGATGTGCGGTGGCATAATGCTCATCCGGTGCATTTTGTGTACGATGCTGCTGCTGAGAGGACTCGGCAGAGGTTAGAGACAGGTCATGGGTTGGTTGTAAATGGGGTGCATTAGAAAAGTGGGACATGTATTGTACAATAAGATGCCGAAAGCGAACAAAGAGTGAATGCATCGAGGCCAAGTGTGACTGTGACAGTTGACAACACCTTCTTTACGACCAACATGTCGAACAAGATAGCTGCCATCGACTCGGACCTCTATGGCGGTATGTTTCGTTGTATGCGATTTACTGGTGTTTGATGGAGATTGTAGACATTTATGGGGATGACGAGTCTGAGTTTGTCGTTGAAACCGAGGAGCAGCCTGTATCGAACGCGACGACGACGACAACCACGACAGCAGAAGAATCATCGAGCTCGCTACCTGCGAAGCCGTCGGGGTCGATGTCATATTCTGCCCAGATAGCGCAGCAGTTCTCGACGTACCAGCAGACGCCGAGCCAAGAGAGGCAGCCGGGGCCGTCGTCGATACCCACTATGACGGATAGTATTTTTGGGAAAAAGCCTTCCGAAATGCATGATGCGGGGTAAGCCTGCTTTTCCTTTTGTTTGGACACGGTCTATGATATACGCCGTCGTACATTATTACTACTGCTTCACGCTTATACTCACTACTCTGCCCTCCCTTCTTGCCATTATTTGCCTATGCTCACGCTACACGCTACTACCTGACTACTCTCTCTGTCTCTCTGTGTCTACTATACTCTCGGCCACATTGTAGCAAAATGTTCATTGGAGGACTGAATTGGGATACAACAGATGGTACTCATTCATATATTTATGCTATACAGTGCTGATTTTACTCTCTGTGTGTCATCAGAAGGGCTAAGAGATTACTTTTCTCAGTTTGGAAAGGTAGCTGCGACATGGTGTTTTTGCGTTGTTTCTTACCGTCTTTGAGGTGGATGCGGTGACTATTATGCGCGACCCGTCAGGGACGTCGCGAGGGTTTGCGTTTTTGACGTTTGAGGACCCGGCAGCGGTGCAGGTTGTTACTGCCCAAGACCATTTTCTGGATGGGAAAGCGGTATGTTTGTTGCTTGTCAGACTGACTGGTGTTGACCTGGTTAGATTGATCCCAAACGGGCGATTCCACGTGAAGAGCACCTTCGGAACACGCGCTATTTCGTGGGTGGGCTGGCACCGTCGACGACGTCGGATTCGATGAAGGAGTTCTTCTCTGCGTATGGGAAAGTGGTGGACGCGACGGTGATGCTCGATCGTGAATCCGGGCGGTCGAAAGGGTTTGGGTTTGTGACGTTTGAGGATGCGGCGAATTCGGATCAGCTGGTGGGCAAGAACCTCGTTCTGGACGATAAGCAGGTAACGTCGATACCCATAATAACTGGACACTTGGCCTAACGGGTGTCGGCTAGATTGAAGTCAAGACGGCGCAGCCGCGGAGCCAGCGCGAGCAAGCACGCAACAACGGCGGGCCGGTGAACACGATGGAAGTGCGCGCGCCGATGCCGTTCATCCCGCAGCAGCCGAACCCGATGTCGATGATGTACCCGCGGATGCCGATGCTGCCGCCGATGATGCAGATGAACCCGATGATGATGGGGATGAGCCCGATGATGATGGGGCAGTTTCACCCGATGGCGGGGATGGGGATGGGCGGCATGCGGCTCGGCATGGGGCCGATGGGCGTTCGCGGGGGGATAAACCGCATGGCGGGCGGTGTCGGGCCGTCGCGCGTGATAACGCGGGGCCAGCACAGCTTCCATCCTTATGCACGATGATTGTTAGGGATTATTTGTCTATATTGGGACCCGAAGCTCCTTTATCTCTTACCTTCATGTGTTGATAATAATACGCATACATGTCAGCTGAAAAGATCGATATTTCTCTGCAATCGACTGGTGGTCGTCGGTTGATGACTTCGATGCCTTGCTTTGCAGCTATCTTTACGATCGGGCATGTTCGTGAAGAGATCAGAATGAGATGATATATATTAAATTTGCAGATTTCTGGAGTTTGACAAGTGTTGCTCTCATGTGTGAAGTTCGTACGTATGAATTTGGTTGCTGTTCCGATCGATGGTCATACTTCATTAGGGCGTGGAACGTGTTATGATTTCTCGTTGGCATGTGCTATTATGGCATGACTGTCATCGCGAGGTGAGTGGTCTGGCAGTTGATGTCAATCTGAGCCGTGCAGAATATCAGCGACGTGGGTATTGTCATGTCCACACCGTCACTGTTCTTATGATGGGTGTTAAGATAATAGACGCTGTAATAATGTAGTGTAAGAAATATAGAAGGAGTCAATAGGATAGAGAACTACACACCTCAGTCAGTCACACGAAAGGTAGTGAACGACTGAGGTGCAATAAAGGGGAAATCGAGGGTATATGCGACGAAATAGGAGTTGGACCGTATATAGTAGGTAAGGTCGAAATGTAAAAATATGTAAAGCGGAACGGAGCATAGGGTGAATACCCAACAATGAGTGGCTGATATTCAGTGGCTGAACAAAACCATCAAATATATAGGCTATCGGAATGCCTACTCTCAATCTCTTACTTGAACTTAGACTGTAACAAGTGAAAGGCCGCAGCTTCCATGCATGGCCATGCAGCTGAGGTCTCTGACCCTACTCCTGCCTCTGTTGATTCAGCTCTGTCAGAGTTGGAAAATAGAGAGCAGCCTTGTTTCCTCCATGCAAGGACAGGGTTGCATTGACTGACATTGCACTTCAGAGATCGTAACCGCTCTTTCCAATCACTCACTTAACTTTGTTCTTATAATGTTGTAATAAGAGAAGAATATAAGTGATAAGCTACGAAAGAGTGTGAGCAATATAGTAACAGGTGCAGTAATGATATACATACCTCAGTCGGGCACAGTGTAGGTGAAACGACTGAGGTATAGGGCATCTACGGGCGGGCTATATAGGTGATCGTGAAGGACAGGAGGTTTGATATAAAAGGTAACTAGGAACGAGTGATGATCGAAAGGTAAAGTAATAATAAAGGTACGGATATCCTCCAACACGTTGTTTTATTGCTTTGTTCAGGTAGACTACGTGTATTCTTGGGTAGATTACGACAATACAGGATGTCAACTTATAGCTGTAGGTGGGAGAGGGAGAAGACCCTAGGGGGGGATGCGGGGATGCCAAGAGGAGGTTGCGGTTGGCTTGTATCGATACATCGGCAGGAGGTTGCGGTTAGACTTTCAGCGGTGCAATGGGACAGCTAAAGTTACGTCATAATCTTGCCTTGTAGTGCAACTGTACTCGCTCTTCGCAGTGGCGCATTAGCGCGCTGGACAGCATGTGATCGTGCGACGGCACCTCCTACAAGTACGAATATCTGCACTTGTGAGAGACCCTTAGCTCGCCCTACGTCACCCGCCATAGTAGTATCATCTTATACACGCAATTCGATTAATCGAAAATAAAAACAACCCTACAAAACAATCTCAAAACTGGTCACCTGGGGCAAAAAGGCGGAACCCGCCAAATCAATAAGATGGACGTCATCAAAAGCGGCCATGCCGTTGTATCCACCAAAAAAGAAGAGTCGACTGTCGGCGAGGACAGCTACGTGGTATCCGCGCTGGCTGGGGGGTCGGCCGTATATTGGCCGATTCTCGTACTGAAAGTTGACTGTGGGCATGGATGTTAGTGTACGGATGACAATCAAAGGCAAAGACTCGCCAAGGCTGAAGCATTTCACGTCGGACGTATACTCCGTCCCGTCGTGTCCGCCTTGCACGTAAAGATAAGTGCCCACTTGGGTAGAGGTATGAGATAATCGTTTATAGGATTCGTTCTCTGGTAGGTCTATTAAAGTCCACTCGTATGTTTCTGCGAGACCTTGTAAATGCATGTGGGCGGTCAATGAATAAGACATACTAAGATTCAAAAACCAAATCTCGGCAAAACAGTCAGCGCCATCGCTCCCACCGATAATGATCATGAAATGATCAGCAAGGTTAGCAGTATGGTAGCCGCGAGCGGTGGGCTGCCTCTCGCCCGTCGTCGCAATCTTCTCCCAGTGCATCTCAGCGGTATTGCTCACGTCCAACGTCCACACATCGTTCAAGGCAGTCATACCGTTCCCACCACCAAAGATCCAGATCTTGTTCTCGTACAGAACAGCAGTATGGGCTCTGCGGGGCGGGGGAATGTCTCCGACAATGGTAGGGCGCGACCAGGCTCGGGTCCTGCTGTCGAAGACATACACAGTGTCGTAGTACGTCCCGCCTTGTCCGCCACCGTACACTACGATCTGGCGACCGACCATGACGGCTGTGTGGGCCCGTGACGGAGGAGGGGCGTCGCCCACAGTGTCGGGATGCGACCACTGCATCGTATCTGCCTCAAGTCAGTCAGCGCCAGACCGCCTGCAAAGCACACACCAATATCAAAGCAGTAGATATCCCTCGCCGTATCCTTATCATCACACCCGCCAAAAATCCAGGCGACGTTGTCGAGCAGCGTCACGGTATGGCCGCGCATATTTCGCAACGGGACTGCACCGTACACAGGCGCCCGGCTCCAATACATGACCGCACTCGGGGCGTCGTCTGCATCGCGCTCATGGGGCAGGCGAGGGGTGCTCCGTATTCTGGGGATACTCTTGGCCTTGGTCGTGCGCTTCGCCGCCAGAGTCTCGTTCGACAGGCGGGCCAAGCGGGACGGCTTGCGCTTGGTGATGCCCAGGGCTGACGTCGAGGCTGTCGCAGCACCGTCCAAGTAGGGCGAGCGGTAGGGCTCCTCTTCGGGTACGTCGTGCAGGCTGCGACCCGTGGTCATCCCGGGGCTGGTGATGGTCGACGCGTACAGATATCCACGTGCGATCATACTCTAAAATACAGCTACTATACATGACTAAGAATTAAGCGTGACTATTGGCTACAACATCGTTCAGCTGGTGGCTGCGCCTCTGCGCCAGATCCAGCTGTCGCTGCAGCACCCTGACACTCGCCTCCAGCTCTGCCACCCGCTCCTTGCCGCCCTGTCGCTCCCGTTTCACCCGCTCCTCCGCCGCCCTCAGCCGTGTCTCGTACTCCTTCACCCGTGCCTCCCACTTGGCGTCTGCTGTGGCGCTCCTCTGACTCATCTGCGCCATCTTTTCCTCCGTCGCCAGCAGCTGGTTCTGCGCATTGTTCAGCCGTCGCTCCGCATTTACCGCCCGTGTGCTCAGCGAGCGGATCTCCATCGAGTCTGTGTGGCCTGGACGTGCTATGCTCGCTAGCTGGGCTGCCATCTCTGCATTCGTCGTCTACACGGCCATCAGCAACGAACCAGTGACAGAAAGAGACACACCTTGATGGCCTCCAGCTCGCCCTCTTTTGCGCTAAACTTGCGCCGCCATCCAGCCTTGACCTCTGCATACGCCTTGGCACTCGCCTCAAATTTGTCAATCTGCTTCCACCGTGCATCAAGCTGTTTCCGCATATCCGTGAGCTTGTCCATGAACCGTCCCTCCACCTCCTTGCACCGTCTATCAAAGTCCAGCTGAATCTGAGTGAGAGCCTTCAACCGAGTGATCAAATTGTCGTGGAAGACGCTGAAATTCGTAAACGGCTTCGTCTCGCCTTTTTTCTACATCCATGTCAGTAAAAGAAAATTAGAATAAATAAAACTCACAGGCGTCTTGTCAACACCCAATATCTTGTCCATATACTGGTAGATCGTCAACAACAGTGTGTTTCTCTCAGTGAGCTGATCCCGGTACTGACTCTCTGCATTCAACAACGACCTCTGGTCCTTGCCCAGCCTCGCCTCCAACTCACCAACCCTCGCCTTGAACGCCGCAATCTCTGCCTCTGATGCACGTAGATTCCCCTGCACCACATCCAGCTTTTCCGAAACGTTCAACCGCGCCTGTGTCTGAGCAGCGAGCTGTGCCGACAAGTCTCTATTCTCACCATGCAGCCTGTCCAAATCATCGTCTCTATCACGGCCCTTGCTCTCCCTCTCATCCAGCTCTTTCCGTGCTCGAGTCAGCTCATCCTCAACTCGCTCCAGGTCCCGCTTCAGCCGATCCACCTCAAGCTGCAATGAAAACTGTGTCGTCGAGTGTGTCTCGCCAGCCCGCTTCGACTCGGATTCCAGCATCCGCAAAGCAGTCTGGACGGCCTCGAGATCTGCCTCCCTCTGGCTCAAGAGCGACTGCGCACGCGCAAGATCATTCAAAGCACTCTGCAGTGCACTCTCTTTCGCTTCCAGAGCCCGTCGCTGCCGCCGCAGCTCATCCTGGCCCTCCTCCAAAGCATTCTCCGACCGCTCTCGCGCCTCGCGTTCACGCTCCACCTCTTCGACCAGCTCCTCGACATGTTGCGCGAGCTCCTCCTGCCGTGCCCGATGCGCATGGATCTCTCGGCTGCATGTCTCGTATGCTTCCGTGGTCTCTATAAGTTGCGCTTTCACCTGAGACAATTTCTACAGCAAATGAGCAAACAAACGTAACAAAGAAAACGAACCACACCTCCTTGAGAGCAGCCTGAATAGCCTCCAAACGCTCCTTCTCTGCGTCATCATCCTCCCTCATCCGATCTGCCGCGTCACGTATTCGATCCCGCTCATCCTCCAAATTATACACCTGCTCCCCAAGTTCCTTCACAGCATCCGTCAGCGTCTCGATCTCGCTATCCTTCTCCTCCGCCTCGCGTTCCAGATGCGCCAATGCAGCCTCAAACTTGGCATGCAGGTCCTCAGTATTCGCCTCGAGTTCGTTGATATTCAGCCGCAGATCTTTCGACTCGGCATCCCGTTCAGCGAGCACCTGTACATGATCAGGACACGACTCGTAAATGAAAAAGAACTCACATCCCGCAACTCTTCCACCTGACCTCTCGTTTCTTCCACCTCTCCTCGCCACTGCTCGACGATATTCTCATGCTGGACGACGATATTATCGAGTTCCTCGTTCTTCACCTCGATCTCGTCGTCTTTCTGCTGGAGCTCGATCAAGGCAGCAGCCAAGCGGTCCTTGACCTCGTTCAGATCATCCTCGACTGCCTCTCTGTGCTCCCGTTCATCGAGCATCATTGCACGGCTCTCGCTCCGCTCCTGCATTTGCGCCTCGTTCCTGTGCAGGAGCTGCTCGATCTTCGCACCCATCGATTCGATGGACCCGACAAGCTCCTGCTTCTCCTCCTCATAGTCGTCTGCCATGTTCTGCATCCGCTGCTGCCACTCCTCGTTCGCCGCCTCCAGCTCAGCTACGCGCTCCTTCAGCGGACTGTCATCACGGTCTTCCCCATCACGTACTTCCACCATCTCCCGCAGACGCTCAATCTCCGTGTTGCTCTCCTCCAGCAAATCCCGGGCCTCCTCCAGCTGCTCCTCCAGCTCTGCCTCGTGTCCATGTCCATTCTGTCGCCTCCTCAGCTCCCGGATCTCGCGATCCCGCTCCTCCAGCTTCTCCTCCAGCTCTCGCTCGCGGCCCCGCCCAGCCGCACGCTGCATCCTTTCCAGCTCGCGCTCGAGCTCAAGGAGCAGCTTCTTCAGGCGCTTGATCTCCTGCCCACGCGCAGACAGCTCGATCTTGAGGTCGATGTTCTGTTTCAACGCCGCGTCCATCTGATCCGGCGCGAGCTGCGCCAGTCGTTCCTCGAGAAAGTGGCATTTTATCTTGATGTCAAAGTTTTCTTTCTTCAGGTGGTCGATGTGCTGCCACAGAGTCGGCTAGTGTACGCGTATATAGAATGAATACACACCTTTTCCTGATCTCGCAGTGTAAGTGCACCCTTGGCGCCAGATTTGCGTCGTGCGCGTAGCGCAGCAGGTGTGTAGTCGCCATCTGTGTCGTCGAGGTACACGCTACGTGAATAGTCAGCCTTTGGGGTGGCTATCGTGTTGGACGTGCGAGGTGGTTCGAAACTGGAGTCGAGGGATCCGAGAGAGATATCAGTCGATTGCAGAGAAATGTCGACCTTTTCGGTTGACATGTATGCGTATTATTATCAACACATGAAGGTAAGAGATCAAGGAGCTTCGGGTCCCAATTACCTTGCTTGCAAGATCTCTCAAGGTTGATTTGGGGGATTACGTTAGCTCAATCAGTCTCGTGACTTTTCGCACGGCACGATCTTGGTGAAATCTATAGTAACTAAAATTTTGGCAGTTGTCCCACGTATTAGTCCTCTTCACAACAAGTTCTCAATGTTGGGTCATTCCCAGAACAGGCGGTTCATTCAGCAGATTTCCTCGCCTTTTGATTGTCAGATACAGACAGGAAGGTGTGGTTGTGGAAGATGGCTGTATGTAACAAAGAGCATGATGGCGGAAATTGTTAGCTGTCACTTTTGTTTCCATCTTCAATCTGACACTCCATCCTCAGAGTATTTGCCTCTAATTTTTAGTTATCTGACCATTTTTAGTATGTATACATACATCGTTCAGCATTAAAATACGCTCGTCAGCCATCTAGCAAGAGGCCCCGTCATACGATCACATGCTACCTAACGTGCTACTGCACGAAAACCCTTGACTTGTCGTAAAGATATCTATTACAAGCTGATATCGATTCAAATCGATAGCCATCGGTCATGCAATGCAGCTGCAAGTGGGGTTGCGCCGGTCATGACATAGATCAAAGCAAGATTGTAGGCAGCCTCTTTCGTAAATGTTTCCTCCTAGATTCAAGCTGTCAGAGGCGAAGAGTATACTGGTACCAATGACTTACAGTCGATTTCAGTGGCTGCTGCTCCGCAAGCTGAAGCACTCGTTCGTAATGTTTTGCAGCATGGCTGTACAGGCCTGAGAAAATATAATTGAGCAGAAAGATCCAGATAGACATCACCCAGCACATACTAAGTTGGTGAAAACTGCGTCCAAAATTGTATTCGACTTCGCTCTGTCCTTGGAGGTTGGTTCCTCGGATGGTTCTATACCGTGATAGGAAGGCCAAGGCCTAGGGAGGTAAGCTAGATTAATTGTATAATCACCAGGTCAATACCTGTGCAATCAGATGATGCCTATTATCTGACTGTCGTTGCATGGCTCGTCCCAGTGATGCGATTGCCAGAGACAAGCAAATCATAGGGTCGTCAGGGCAATAATCATACGCATGCAGGAGATAAACTGAATGAACGATCAGTATTTAATCAACAGAGAGGGAACAAAGAGCATACAAATCGCGCTCTGATAACTTTTAGCCGCTATGCATATCTGGCCATAAATAGCCACTATAACAGGGTTCTGTTTTGTGGGCAACTCCGGTATTGGGCCTTTCCCATTATCGGTCTCCGCATTCCCGCCAGCTTCATCCTCAACGTCGTCGTCCTCTGTCTTGGATTGATTTATAGTAGCATGTCGCTTGTTGGCCTGATTCCACCGTAGGTTCTCCGGATTTTTCACGGCCGCATCTCCCAGTTTCATCTCCCGGAACAGATGTTTCTGCAACGTGGACGTAATGAAAGCGTCAGTTGGCCGCAGACCGCTCGACAAGGTGGCGAGGAGGAGTCGTAACGGCTCGTTGTTGAATTGATAAATGTTGATCAACTTGCGACAGAGCTCGACGACGACGACGAAATTTTTCGATGCGATAGCGCATGCTTATTGGAGGTCAGCATTTGATAAGCGATTATTAGAGAGAGATGGGATTACCAAGTAGAGCAAGCCGAATGGTGGATTGCAGCTCTTTCGACTGGTATGCATTCGATAAGAGAATGTGGCGAAGGACCTCGTCGGCTAGATCATACTGTCCGCGTTTCGTCAGTATGAAGCAATACTGAAAACATGATGATTAAGGTTCTGTAATTCTTGGAATAACCATGCAACTCACCTGCATGAACACACGCAACCAATCGTCAAATGAGACGCCACGAAATATGTCTACTTTTGCGTCCTTCTTGTCGCTCTTAGATGCTTTCTTGGACATGCTATCGTTCTCTATACGCTGAAGTCTTAGGTTCGTCTATGGCATCAGAACGAAAGCCACTCTACCTAGATCAAGATGCAGACGCGACACCATACGATCCTCGTCTTCTTCATGGTCTCTCTGCTTCTTTGGGCGCCGTGGGAACATCCCTCGGAAACCGTTGTTCTAATCTCATCAGTAAAGCCATTAGGCGCAGAATATCATCCTCACCCTACTAGTCATGAATAAATTCCGCGTCTCCCTAAACGTTTCAACCATTTTTTCCGCTTCCATCATCCACTCACGTTCCGCAACCTCGTCGGCTTCCATCATCTTCGCCCATACCTCTTGCAGTCTTCGGTATCCTCTGACGATTTCCTTCTCCTTTTCGACTTCCAATTCTCGCAATTGTGCATGAGTTAGTCGGTTCTGCGCCTTGACAGGGGTCTTCGTTCTTGACTGAGTCCGTTCTTCGGGGAACAAAGAGGCGGTCGCCGGATCCTCAATTTGTGCTGCGGTCTTGTCCTTTGTTTTCTTTTTGCGCGAATCAATGACTGAAATGACGATGAGCATTATTACGGGGCAAATGCATGATCCGTACCTTCGTAGACCAGTTCAAGTGCTTTCCTCGGTTCATTCAGAATTTCGTAGATCTCGGCGAGCTTCATTTTGGCTTCGTTATGCGCAGGATCAGCAAGCTTGACTTCTGGGCGTTAATGCCGAATTGAGTGGAAGCGGAAAATAACATACTATGTTCGTATACTTCAGCCGCTTCCCGTAGCTCGTCCAACATTCGAAGACAAGCCGCTGTTTGAAGGAGGATATATAGACTACTCGTCTAGAGCGAGCTGTTCTTCAAGAAAAGTTCTAAATGAAGAATCTTAACTCACGCTAGCGTCGGCGGCTAAAAGTTCGTAGATAGGGCGAGCATCAGCATATAACTCTCGTTCGAAATACGCGTCAGCAATCTCTACAAATAAGGCAGCGTAATCAAGGACGTCTTCGCTCAGAACGATATCTGCATGCATCTGATCTACAGGTCAGGCATGAACCACTGAGATACAAGGGAATCTCGCCTTGCTTTCTTCTACCTCACCCATCTTGATTCTGGCGATAGTAAGACGATGTCTGGCGTTCACATCAAGAGGATACCGTCCTGGATCTATGGTACCGCCTGCACGTCGCGGTATATCGACGTCTGGTAGGTCATACTCTCTGTCATCGTCACATACATCCCAATATCTTTGATCAGCACGCCCCTGAAGCCATCGGCATCCTTTCCGAATCACGTCGATGGCACTTTCGTATTCTCCGAGTGTGTTGTATAGATCGGCAAGTACGAAGACTTCCATCAAGCCATATCCACCACCGGCAATTTCGCCAGTCGACGAAGGTGAGGGTCCACGGCCTGAGGGATATAATTGCTGGTAATGATCAAATGCTTGTTGGAAAAGAGAGGTGCATGTTGTGAGGTCGGAGAGTTCGATAAGGATGGTCCTGAGTTCCGCCAGGACTGTGAGATCGTGAGGAAAGCGCTTGAGAATAGCTTTGTACGCAATACGGGCCTACTAGAAATCAGGCGTGGAGCAGGGCCAAGAATGTGACAGAACGCAACGGTTCTCAGATCTCCAGTGTCCTTGGCAAGTGTAGCGCGGTCCCACAGGGCTTCGATGTTTGATGGATCAAGGCTGTACACCTTTCGGAAACAGTACAATGCTTGCTGGTTATAGCCAAGGTCTCTGCAGGGAATAAACAATGAAGAAAATACGGGCACGAAAAAGGATTTACTTGGACTGGCGGGCCAACCGATCCCATTCTTCAGCGTCGTGTCTTAGATGAGCAGCCATGATACGGAGCTGAAGGGCTCTGTGCTCTTGATTCATGTCGGCGCAGCACTGGGCCCACACAGACCAAGCAGAGACGGCACGCGGTTCGATACGAATGACTTCTTGCATGATACGTATGGCCTCGGGAAGCATGTTGTCGACATAGGCCTGATTACCGTCTCCGATGAGAGATCTGACTTGCTGGGATAAAACGGGGCCTGCAGCGCGTCCTTTCTAGTTTCGGGGGTTATTTATACATATACGAAAGAGAGGTGACACCGACCTTTTTATGCCTACGACCGATGCCTGAAGCTGCTCTCAGATCATCACGAAATTCAGCATCGCGGTCTTCAATGTCAAAATCCCAATCTTTGGTCAGGCCCGGGGCATCACTTCGTTGGATGTTTTTGACTAGACGGCTACACGAGGTGAGTGATAGTGGGAAGGTAGTAAACGATGGGCGCACTCAAAGTCGCCTTCAATCTCTCGTTCGGCAAATGCTTCCTCTGGACTGAGAACAGTTTGCTCGACCTCATCGTCGGAGCTACTCGCGTCTGAGTCATAGGAGCCACTAGCGTCGCTTTCACCGTCATGTTCTTCGAGCATAATAAGAGGTGATGGTAAGAGGTAACTTCTCTGAGGGCTAGGAAATACGGTTATATATCACGTGATTTTATGACCGACTAGTAACCGTAAGTAACCGTGACTTGGTCAAGTTAACGACGCCTCGGCAGGTCTGAAGTCTCTTCTACGCGCCGATGAACGGTCGCTAGCTATCCTTCATCGAAAACAGCTCAAATAGGCTGAATTACCGTTCTTCTTACTTCCGAAGATGCAGTATACTTGGCAATTTACTTGTCTGAGGATGCCTTGAGGTTGAAAGGAGCACCCTATCCTCAAATATCTTATCAAACCGACAGGATGTTACATACCTTCCGACCAAGTACATACCTACTGTCATGAAGCTAAGACTAATTTGGGAAGTTTTGGTTGCTTACACCAAACCCCCTGATAAATTTTGTAACATTACCTGTCATTCTCTTCGCTTTTGACTCCGAGACGGTACACCTGTATGTCGACTACTTCATGATTCTTCAACAGCAGAAACCGTTGTATTATCTTCCCTGAGGTCGCTAGAAAATACCTTCCAATTTGAATTTTGGGAATCTAATCCCAGATTCCGTGTGTGAGCATCCTCCGATATTATTTGACCAGCACTCCAAGTCATTGTTTTGAGGACAGCGGCCTCAAAACATATGTCTCGTTGCATTTATCTGCATTTGATGTCAAGTTAGTTATGGCTGGACAATCGCAGCGAGCCTACCTCTGCTCAGCTGTTTTGTCATATGCTGTCTAAACCAGTAGATGAAACCGAATGTCATGCATTTTCATCACTCTGAACGTACCTTGCTCTTCTTCCAGCTACGATTGTTGACAAAGAATCTGTGTTCCAAAAGTCCAATCTGATGGGCGCTGCCCCTCCCACCTCTTTTCTAAACTGTGGTATTACCGAATGCATCCAGGGCAGGAGAAGGGCTTGGAGATAACGCAACCCTGCAAGATCCATAAGCCGTTAAAGAGGGCTCAGCTCCATTATACTAGAATTCAGTACGAGTCAGGGACCCCTTGCAATTAGGGTAAATGTCAAGTCCAAGGGACTTGATAACGACACAGGCGGCGGGAATGGGACCTGAAGTAGATACGCTGACTGTCTGTCGATCGAAGAAGATGGTTTCGAGCAAGCATTTGACACGTTTATCAGTGTGGAAATGGCACACGTCTGTCGACCTTCCCATCGGAGGGGATCCTGGTCGCTGACTAAACGCAAGCTTGGAGACTGGCAAGCGAAGTAGTAATTTATTGGTACAAATGTTTACACATTACCAGTGAAGGCGGTGGGTTGGGCACTGGTACCCACTTGGATTCTTGAACAAGTACAACTGATGATACTCCTCCGCGTCCCACCACGGACCCGCCTCGAGAATCTCCGTGACAATCGTCTTCCCTTTGGGAGTAAAGTGGCTGACCTGCACTTCCTCCGTCACCCGCTTCGCAACTGCCTCTTGTTCAGGCGAGTTTGTGAATATGGCTGAGCGATACTCTACAAATAACATCAGAGTGAAAAGTGAGGGAAAGGCGGTGTAAGACACATACGAGTGCCAGTGTCTGCGCCCTGCCTGTTCGCTGTAGTAGGGTCGTGGGTGCGGTAGAAGAACTCTGTAAGCTACGGTCAGCAGGAAGCTAGTTGGTAGATTTAATTCCGACGCACCGACAAGCTCGTCGTACTTGACGATGGCAGGATCAAATTCAATCTTGACTGCCTCTGCGTGGCCCGTCTCACCAGAGCACACTGCCCTGTACCCCGGATTCTGAGAGGTCTCCTTGCCGCCGGTATATCCAACGGTTGTCTTGATTATTCCTTTGCCATGGGTAGGAGGATAATGCTTCAGAAATATGTGCTCTACGCCCCAGAAGCAGCCAGAGGCGAAGGTGGCGATTTCAGTTCCACCTAGACGAAAGTAAGGCTGCTATTCAAGGCAGTCGAGCAGAATACAAACCACTCATAGATTCAAATGCACGATACAGGGAATTGTCAAAAGGTTTACCAAAAAACAGGGCCTGTAAACGACCAAGCATGAAAGATAAAGATAAAGATTAGATTGATCGAAATTTTGTCTTTGCTATTATGGTCGTCAATCTGACATTAATGCAAAAGTACCACAACCGTTCGCTATTGTACTTCACAACATATGCCGAGCTACCAGGAGAAGTCAAATGGAGAGCGGAGGGACCGGAACGAGAGGGAAGGGGGGAGCCTGAGGACTGATACCTCCACCACGTCTTAGTAGAGTGTACTTGTAGCGGTTAATCGACAATCAAGTGCTGAATCCAAAAAAATCTGACATTAATTCATCCAAGCTTCTTTACACCGCAAGAGCACGCAACTATCGTTTTAATCCATTCGCCGGAACTTTGCCAATATTCCCCCAGTACTCCGCCACCAGCAGAACGAGGTGCAAGTGTGGTGAAGCACCCTTGGAGGGTAAAGGCTGACTGGCGGCTCGGCGCACACTACTTTATCGATTCTGTGTTGGCGTTTGTCGAGGATGGTGAAAATGCAGTGAGCTGGCAGATCGTGTACCCTGCCATTACTCTCCATGCGATATCAAGGACCGAAGGCGGGTCAGCTCGACGATAGATTTGGCCTTGTGGAGGAGGAAGAGGAGGCGGTGAGAGAGCTCACGATTATTCCGAAGGATAACGGGTTGCGTACGTCTTGGTTACCGAATGTTGCTGTATTTTCTTTAGTGGATACGGTATCTGAAGTATTGTGCGTCCTCATCCAGGTCAGTGAGATCGGGAGGGTGAGGAGTGATTCTCGATATATATTATTGAAGCTGGCAGCTAGTTGTATTTATATCACAAAATATATCTTTCGGACTCGGAGATCAGAATCCGGATCGATCTGACTCGAAATTTTGTAACCTTGCTCTGCACGCCGACGATCAGGCTCCCCTGATTTAGGCGATTCCCCTTCGACTACGCTCCTGCGACGCTCATTGGTGACGCGACGCACCTACTCTGCCATGTCCAATACCATCGAGCTCGCCCAGACTGCGAAGCGAGACTTTCTCATCGACCTCGAGAAGAAATACCAGGCAAGATGGCAATCCGAAAAACTTTTCGAGGTCAATGCACCGTCCCCTGCAGAACTCGCCGGCTTGTCTAAGGAACAGATACATGAAAAATTCCCAAAGTGGTTCGGCAACTTTCCCTATCCCTACATGAATGGCTCTCTACATCTTGGCCATGCCTTCACCATCAGCAAAATCGAGTTCGCTGCTGGCTATCAGCGCATGCTGGGCAAACGCGTCTTGTTCCCCCATGGCTTCCATGTGACTGGTATGCCCATCAAGGCCAGCTCCGACAAAATTATCCGCGAGATGAGTCTTTTTGGTAGGGAGTTTGAAAACTTTGACGAGGTCCAGGCGAAATTGGATGCAGAGAAGGAGGCCAAGGAGAAGGAGGAGGAGCAGGCTAGAGATCCTGCTGCTGCCGACAAGTCCAAGGCAAAAAAGGGCAAGCTTCAGGCGAAGTCCACTGGCCATGCATATCAGTTCCAGATAATGGAGAGCATCGGAGTACCCAAGTCCGAGATCAGCAAGTTTGCGGACCCGCTGTACTGGCTCGAGTACTTCCCTCCCATCGCAATTCAGGATAACAATGCTTTTGGTTCGCGCATCGACTGGAGGCGTCGCTTTTTGACGACACCGGCCAACCCGTACTACGATGCCTTTGTGAGATGGCAAGTTAACAAGCTGCACAAACAAGATAGAATCAAATTCGGCGAGAGGTATGACCCTTGTATGTTAACCAAACGCGTATTGACGGGCTTGTAGGTATACCATATACAGTGAAAAGGATGGTCAGCCATGTATGGACCATGATCGTCAGGATGGCGAAGGTGTGGGTCCCCAGGAGTACACAGGTATCAAGCTCGAAGTCATAGAGTGGGCACCGAACGCGGACGTTATTAAAAGCAAGGTTGGTGGACGAAAGGTGTATATGGTAGCAGCGACCTTGCGACCAGAGACGATGTACGTTTCACCACCTTTCACTCTCTCATTTTTTAACGCACAGTTAGGTACGGCCAGACGAATTGCTTCGTCGGTACCGCGCTCAAGTACGGCATATATGCAATCAACGATACGGAGGCATTCATATGCACGCATCGTGCTATCAGGAACATGTCATTCCAAAAGATCACTAAAGAACATGGGGTTATCGAGCAGCTTGCAGAAGTAGAAGGTCGGGATCTCGTTGGCACAAAAGTGAGCGCTCCGTACAGCGTGTACACCCAGGGCGTCTACGTCCTACCAATGGACAGCGTCCTAGCCACCAAAGGTACCGGTGTGGTCACTAGTGTCCCCTCTGATTCTCCCGACGACTGGGCTACCGTTGCCGATCTCAAGAAAAAGCCCGAGTATTACGGCGTTGATCCTGACTGGCTAGCAGGCCGCGAAGCCATTCCGCTAATCAGGACGAGCTATGGTGACATGGTTGCTGCGGAAGTTGTTAAGAAGTTGAAGATTAACAGCCAGAAGGATACGAAGCAGCTCGCGGAGGCCAAGGAGATCGCGTACAAAGAGGGCTTTTATGGTGGTGTCATGCTCATTGGCAAGTATAAGGGCGAGACGGTCCAGGACGCCAAGCCCAAGGTGAGGGCGGATATGATTGCTGAGGGTCTGGCGTTTGCGTACGCTGAACCTGAGGGGGTTGTTACCTCAAGAAGCGGTGACGACTGTGTCGTCGCGCTGATGGACCAGTGGTATATTGACTACGGCGAGCCTTCCTGGCGGGCAGAGACGGAGAGATTGGTTGCCAAGATGGAGATGTACACACACGACACGAGGAATGCGTTTGAGAAGATACTGGCATGGCTCAACAAGTGGGCTTGTGCTAGGACGTACGGCCTTGGTTCAGACTTACCTTGGGATCCTCATTTCATGGTTGAGAGTTTGAGTGACTCCACTGTCTACATGAGTTATTATACTGTGGCGCAGTTGCTGCATGGTAAGCGTGTTCTTTGGTTGAGAATATTAACAATCTGAACTTCGTGTAGAAGATAGTATCGACGGCTCGAAGCCGGGTCCTTTGAGCATTAAAGCTGATCAGATGACGGACGAGATCTGGGAGTATGTCTTCTGTAACGGTCCCTGGCCCGATCCCGCGCCCCTGCCCAAGGAAAAAGCCGACGCCTTGAAGCACGAATTCAACTACTTTTATCCTTTCGACATACGGTCCTCTGCGAAGGATCTCATTGGAAATCACCTGACTTTTGCGCTGTACAACCATGTCGCACTCTTCCCGGAGGACAAGTGGCCTTTGAGCATGCGCACGAATGGGCATCTGATGCTGAACGGGAAGAAGATGAGCAAGAGTACGGGAAATTCGCTGACCCTGAGGGAGGCGACGGAGAAGTTTGGTGCAGATGCCACACGGCTGAGTTTGGCGGACGCTGGTGATGGTGTGGAGGATGCGAACTTTGAAGAGAAGACGGCGAATGCTAACATCCTGAGGGTGCACACCTTGGTGGGATGGTGCGAGGAAATGGTGGCAGAGGAGAAGAACTTGCGGCATGGCGAGAAGTTGTATCACGACCAGGTGTTTGAGGAAGAAATCAACGACCTTATCAATATCACCCAAAGCCATTATGCGGCGACGAACTACAAAGATGCGCTGAAATACGGCTTCTACGAGCTCCAAAGCGTGCGGGATTGGTATCGAGAAGTTACCGTCGACACGGGTATTCACGGCGATCTCGTCAAGTACTGGATCAAGATCGCCTCCTTGCTCATCGCTCCCATCGCACCCCACTTTGCCGAGCATATCCACTCTGCGATCCTCAAGAACCCGGAGTCCATACAGCTCGCACTGTGGCCTACGCCCACGAAGCCTGTTGACCGGACACTGATCGAGGCGGGGCAGTACATGCGCGGCACGACCAAGATGATAAGGGATGCGGAGACAAGTTTGCTGAAGATGCTGGCCAAGTTGAATAAGGGCGGGAAGGGGGGGAAGAATCAGCAACAGATGTTTGACCCAAAGAAGCCGAAGAGTGTAAGGATCTATGTAGCGAAGTCGTTCCCGGAATGGCAAGATACCTGTGTGGGGATCTTAAAGGAGGTCTACGATGAAGAATCGGACAACTTCAACGATGGCAAGGTGAAGGAGCTCATGATACAGAAAGGATTGATAAAGGATAAGAGGGCCATGCCGTTTATACAAGGTTTCAAGGTAAGGCTTGTGAGTTTTAGAAGTTTAATCTCTAATCATTGTCATCTAGAAACGCATACAACAATTTGGTGCCGAGACGGCATTCCATCGCACCTTGCCGTTCTCTGAGAGCGCTGTCCTGGCGGAGATGTTGTCATATCTGAAGAAAACCCTTTCTCTAGTTGATGTTGATATTTTGAGCGTCGAGGAAGCGTTAGAGAAGCAAAAGGAGGCTGGCTACACGAAGAGCATAATAGAGACATCGGAACCAGGTTGCCCAGCGTTTGAGTATCGGAATGTATAAGGTCTCCAGAATTTTAACGATAATAGAATTTCGATTCCCTCCACGAGCCAACTACGCTTTAAAATTTAATATAAAGGTACCCTAGTGAACAGCAGTAGCTGGGAAACAAAGAAACATATACATTATCCGTCCCACCACAGATCAATCGTCGTGAATTAACCTCGTGGCTCAAACACTGAAGAAAGGCTGCTCATTCTGTTGCTGCTGTTTCGCAAACGGATTATGCCCCGTCATCTGGCTGGACACCGCCCTTGCCTGCCCGTATCTCAACGCGCCCACATTACCAAACGTGTCTTGGCCATCATCCCGGTTAGCGAAAAGGCTTGCCAAGTGTTCACTCTCATCTGGCCGTGTTTTGACTACAGGCTTATGGTTGACAGGTGAGGGTCCGGGAGATGGAGATGAATAGCTTGAATGTTGGTTGAAAGAGGAGAGATCGAGATTCTGGTTGTTGTTGGCATATGTGCCTTGCAGGTTGAACTGAGGTGTAGGACGAGGAGAAGGCGAAGATCCAGACTGAGAATGGCTAGGAGAGGGCGCGAAGGGGTTGTTCGACCTGGAACGTTCTTCGTCAGTGGGTTCCCGCGAATTATACGAGAGAACCTACCCAAGACCAGTTGGCTGCGCCATAATTGATTGCGGTTGTTGCATGAACATGCTCTGTTGTTGTTGTTGCTGCTGCTGCTGTTGCTGTAATAACAGTTGCTGCCTCAGCCACTCGTCGTTCTGCGCTTGCTGCTGCTGCTGCTGTAGGAGGTACTGCTGTTGCATAAGCATCTAGATGTGTATCATCAGAGATATTACCGAAATCGACAGAGGAAAGGGTCGCCTACCTCTTGTTCAGCTTGTGCCTGCTGCTGATACGGATTGAACGCGGTGAACTGTGGCTGGATTTGAGTGAACTGTGGCTGAAGCTGTGTGAACTGGGGTTGTAGACCAACGGTGTACGGCGTAGGGTCGCTCATGTTGTTCATTGGGAAGGGATTGTTGCTGATAGGCGTCGATCTGGGTAATTGCGAGTTCAATGAAAGGGAAGAAAAGAAAAAAAAGGTGCTAACAGCTGATTCTGATCATCGAAAAGAGAAGAAGAATTGGAGTCTTCGACGGCCTTATTACGCTTCGCCTCCTCCTCTTCGCTGAGCTTGATAGCCTCCTGAAGATCCCTGTCCTCGGCTGTGATCCGCTCCTGCGCCAGCGTCCGTTTGCTCTCTTCGATGGCCTTTCTCAAATCGTCCTCATCGCCGTTCCCCCTATTCGGCGGGTTGCCATTCATGCTGCGGCGTTGCCGATTCTCGTCGGCGTCGTCGTCGGCTTCATCATAGTCGCCTCCAGCGCCGCGTATCATCCGGTCTCGCATACTCGCCCTGGCCCTCCTTTCTTGGCGAAGTCGACCCTCATCAAGCAGAAGGCTAGTGATATCCTTCGCCTTTTGGCGCACATTGGCACCCTGGTCCTTGCCTTCTTCATCAAGGTACTGGAATTCCTTGAGGGTCTTGATGATATAGACGTTGTCGCGGAAGTAGATGACGACGTTTTCGGAACCTTGATGAAGACAGTAGTCAAGTACAGTGAGACTCTGGTCATCGCATTAGCAAGCTGCGAACAAAAGGGACGACGATGGGCCCACCTTGAAGACATGCCGCCAATTCTTGCCCTTGTCATTCAGCCTCTTATCAAGCATCTCCATTATTTCTACGAAATCATTCCTGCATGACTGCTGTTAAGCTCAGCTCAGGTATCCAGGAGATTCACTCACTGGTTGTATGTCAATTGGGCTATCTCATTCATTTGTGTGCCACTGGGGCCCCAGGGATCATTACTGGTCGCATCACGAACTTTTGCCTGTGTATCAGAGTAACCTTTCGTATAATTTTTGGTGACACGGATGACACTCTTGCCAAAGTGTTGCATGCTGGCTGTAAGTAGGAAGATGGCGTCAGGGCTCACTGCGGGTGGCTGTGCTTCTCGGCAGACCTCGGCGGGTTCCGATGCTTGGCATAGGTCACATGATAGACGCGCTACACTTGCTTTCAACCATCAACCATGCGGATCGAGGAGCTCGTCCTTGAAGGTGAGGATGTTTTTGCTGCCAGTGTTGTATGCATTTCTGACGCTTTTCTATCAAGGCTTCAAGTCATACCCGGTGCGGACCCAAATTACTGGCTGGGACCCGTCTTTCAACGCGATTACTGGACTCAATGGATCCGGGAAATCGAACATTCTCGACGCGATTGCGTTCGTGCTTGGGATAACCAACATGTCTGTGGTGTGTCTAAGGGTGTTATTTGCTGTCTCTGTGATCTAACGGGGCCACAGATGCGCGCGGCAAACCAGCAAGACCTCATATACAAGCGTGGTCAGGCAGGGGTCACAAAGGCAAGCGTTACCATTGTCTTCGACAACTCAGATCGCTCCAAGAGTCCCCTTGGACTGGAGGATCAAAAGCAGATTACCGTTACTCGTCAGGTGTGTGACCTTCTGTTATGATATTGGTATTTGCTAATGGCAGCTTAGGTGGCACTTCCCAACGTTTCGAAATACCTCCTCAATGGCCACAAGGCTCCACAGCAAACCATCCAAAATCTCTTTCAGTCCGTCCAGCTTAACATCAATAACCCCAACTTCGTCATCATGCAAGGGCGCATCACTAAGGTGCTCAATATGAAGCCTCAGGAGATTTTGGGCATGGTCGAGGAAGCAGCCGGAACACGAATGTTTGAGGATCGAAAGGACAAGGCGAAGAAGACGATGGCGAAGAAGGAGAAACGCGTCGATGAAATCACTGCGGTGCTGCAGGAAGAAATCGCACCTAAGCTCGACAAGCTTCGGAAGGAGAAGAAGGCGTTCCTCGACTACCAAAAAGCTGTCGCGCAGCTGGAGCTTCTCGGGAAGAAGCTACACGCGTTAGAGTGGTACGACGCGAAGCAGAGGGTCGACTCGAAGGAGAAAGAGGCTGAGCAAAAGCGAGAGGAGGTTAAGACACGACAGGACGGGAAAAAGAAGGCGACGCGAGATTTAAAGGCTGCCGAGGAAGATGCTGCGGAAGTGCAGAAGAAGAAGGATGCTGAGATGCGAAAGGGCGGCAAGCTGAGCAAATTGGAGGCTGACGTACTCGAATTGGATAAGGAGCTCACTAAGCTACGAATGCAAGTTCAGCTCAAAGAGAGTTCAATCATGGACGACGAGAAGAGTGTTGAAAATGCCAAAGCTGAGATTCAGCGGGTATGTTTTTTAATCTTTTGCGAGACGTGGGGCTTACGATTGCCAGCTCGAAGGTTCATTAGCTCAGCAGCAGAGCGAAGTAGACAAAATCACGGCTGAACATATCACGGTTAAGGACAACCACTCAAAAATTCAGCAAAAGCTCTCGTCCGATGAAGAGCTGCTGCAGTCATTGTTGACTGGGCTTTCTTCAAGCAGTACAAATACTAACGGCGGGGGTTACTTGGGCCAGATCGCCGAAGCGCGAGCCAGAGCCGCACAAGCGCGAGCAGAGGAAGAACAAAGCAAAATTACATTGTCCATGCAAGAGAAGGACCTTAAAGATCGTCAAACCCGGTGGAAGGAGGTCGAACGTGACGCTGGGGAAGGCAAACGAAAGATCCAAGCACTCAGGGCGGAACTTGAGCGATGTAGGCAGCAGTCTGAAAGATGCGGGTGGAACAGGGAGATGGAGGAGACTTTTGAGAACCGGCTTGGAGAGTTGAAAGCATTGATTCGCCAGTTGATCGACGTGCGTTACTTTTCTCTGCGAAGCATACCTTTGTGACCTCGTTTGAGCAGAAACGCGACTATGTCAAGCAGAATCTAGGAGGGCTCGACTTTGAATACCAGGCGCCACCCAATTTTGACCGACGAAACGTCAAGGGTCGTCTAGCGACGCTGGTCTCTCTCAACAAAGACAACTACAACAAGGCCGCAGCTTTGGAGGCTACAGCTGGTGGCCGGTTGTACAACGTCGTCGTCAAGGACGAGAAAGTCGGCAAGGACTTACTGACAAACGGGAACCTTCGAAAGAAAGTGACGATTATTCCTCTTAACAAGATCCAAGGGATCTCGGTCCCTCTCCAAAAGGTCTCTCGGGTAGAACAGCTCGTGCCGGGGAAAGCCAAGGTAGCACTCTCGTTGGTTGGCTATCCTGATGACGTGAAGAATGCTATGGCGTATGCGTTTGGGAGCACCTTCGTCTGTGAGGACGCTCAGACGGCGAAGACCGTGACATTCAACAGAGAAATTGGAGCCCGCGCTGTGACGTTGGAGGGTGATGTGTACGAACCTTCGGGGACGTTGAGTGGAGGGTCGGCGTCGCAGAGTAGTGGCGTATTGTTGAGGGTACAGGAGCTCATTGAGGCGGAAGCGAAGTTAGCTGATGCCCAAGACCAGTTGGCCGCGCATGAGGCAGGTGGAGAGAAGAACAAGAAGAAGAGGGAAGAATGGAAGAACTTGGAGAGGCAGATCGAGATGAAGGAGCATGAGTTACAGCTGTTGGAAGGTCAGGTTGGAGGAAGTGCTGCTGGCAGGGTGAGATTGTGCTTCTCATTATCGAGCGAGCCGAAGCTGATCGTATGTGTAGCTTGAGGATGACATCAAGTCACTGTCACAAAGCATTGAAGTGCTACAAAAGAATATCCGTGATGCGAAGGAAAAGCAAAAGGCGGCGGAACAGGAATGCAAGAAGCTCCAACGTGACATGGACGAGTTCAAGAATAACAAGGATGGCAAGATCGATGAACTAAAGGTGCTGAGCTGCAATATTGCTGGCAGTCGGGTACTTCTACTAATATATTACTTCAGGCCAGTATCCAGAAGCAGAAAGCGGCGCTACAGAAGCATGCTGTAGTGGTGAAAGAAACACAGAAAGAGCTGCAAACTGCGATGCTAGAGCTGGGTCTGCCATATTTATTCCTGCCGTAGACGAAGAAACCCTGATGATCACGGCAGAACAAATGCAAATCGATATCAACACTGCAAAGGCCACACTTGAGGAAGTCGTCGTCGGTGGTGCTAAACTGCGAAAGGAGCTTGAGAAACTTGAGCATCGCGTTGCGAACGAGCAGGTACGTTGATTACACTGCTTTCTTGGTTGATGCTGACCGAGTGCCATAAATAGAGGTCGTACGAGACCGCATACCAAGAGCTTGAACAAGAACGGGCGACTCTCTCCCGGTTTGATGGCCAACTGAAAGAACTCGAAGGGGTCATCAGGGCGAAGAAGAAGGACCTCGTTGACGCTGATGCTGATTTGACCAAGCTGGACCATGCAATACAGAATCTGGAGAAGGAGCGGAAAGCTGCGGTCCATCAGGTTGATTCCCTGGAGAAGAACTACGAGTGGATTTTGCAGGATTGCGAGTAAGTCTTGCTTTCTCCCTGAGAGCTTGAGCTGATATGTCCTATTTCTTCTAGTCAGTTCAACAGGGCCGGAGGCAAGTACGACTTTCGTCAATGCGATGTGGGTGCGCTTAGGGAGGAGGTGGTTGAACTGGAGAACAAACAGAAGGCGCAGAAGAAGAAAGTTAATTACAAGGTGGTGAACATGATTGACGAGTGAGTGTTTTTAAATTTGTTTCCCGATGGCTGGGTAATTGGGCCTCGTAGCGTCGAGAAGAAGGAGACATCTCTGCAGAAAATGCTTGAGACCGTACTGGGCGACAAGAAGAAGATTGAACAGACTATCGAGGAGCTTGATCGATATAAGCGAGATGCACTTCAGAATACGTGGACGAAGGTGTCTAAGTAAGTTTTCCGGGTAGTCTTTTCATTGATCCGAAATACTGATGTCATATGCCAGAGATTTTGGAGAGATCTTCCGAGAGCTTCTACCAGGAAATTACGCCAAGCTCCAACCACCCGAAGGCCTCGATATGACTGAGGGCCTAGAAGTTAAAGTCCAGCTCGGCACAGTGTGGAAACAGAGCTTGACGGAGCTGAGTGGAGGACAGAGGCAAGAACATATACTTCTTTCCTTTACGTGGACCTGACAGTCATCTAGATCTCTCATCGCTCTGTCGCTCATCATGGCCTTACTCCAATTCAAACCTGCGCCAATGTACATTCTTGACGAGATTGATGCGGCACTCGATCTGTCGCATACTCAACATATCGGGCACCTATTCCGGACGCGGTTCAAAGGATCGCAGTTTATTGTGGTGTCATTGAAGGAGGGGTTATTTACAAATGCAAATGTGCTGTTTAGAGCAAGATTTAGGGATGGGACATCAATTGTGGAGCGTACCGCCAGTAGGAGTGGGTCAACTTTGTATGCAGAGGAAGGAAGGGGAGGAGGCAGGAGAATATGATTCTTGGCTGCAGATAAGTTATTCTTTGTATGATTTTTGACCAATATTGTAATACTGTACTATATCATTTGAATCACTTCGAATGGTTTGTAATATGCAACATATTTGTATGGAGGAGGAGGAGGCTTTTATTATGGAAAAAACTAATGCACAATTTGGGCACAATCTCCTTTTTTCAAACAACACCATCGGTGCATGAATATTAATGAATGACTACACAGCAACCCGGTTCTTTTGAGACACATGAAAACACTGTCCCCGGAAGCGTGACAGAAGCGCCGGAGGACATACATTTGAGTGTTCTCAGGAGCCATTAAAGGTAAAACCATAGCTTGACAGCCCAATTCAAAGCAGAAAGTAATTCGACACGACCTGAAAACTGTGGTGTGGAGAAATAAAGGGAGACACTCTCGTTTGCGCACTACTAGTACTGAGGATTCTGCTATTATTTAGAATAAGATTAGTCCTACAAGCGAGAGATTCAGTTGGCGTAGCTGCAAGAGTTGTTGATTCTTTGCCTTAAAATACCTGTTAAGTAGTGCATTGAGGCGCGTCTCTGTAGTCGGTGTCGGACAAAGTCTCGCTGAGTTCTGAGAGCTAGCACGGGTGCACACGGGCCGATCTCCGGGAAATACCGAAGTCGTGAGAAATTTCAGTCTACATCCCAAGAGTTCGCTCGCCGTCGTTAGCCATCGTCCACCGCAAGTCTCAAGACGCTCGATAACTAAAATGGTGAGCATTCACCGTCTCTGGACACATACTCGACGTCCCGCCCACGAATGCGAGCACATTGGGTTGCGAATTGGGCTGGATGCGAGGTTTGCCAGCAGGATGAAGATGGTGAACTAACGCGATTTCGTTGTGCAGACCAAGAAAAGAAGAAATGGTGGCCGTAACAAGAAGGGCCGTGGCCACACCACCTTCATGCGCTGCTCCAATTGCTCTCGCTGCGTCGCCAAGGACAAGGCTATCAAGCGATTCACAGTGAGGAACATGGTCGAGAGTGCTGCTGTGCGGGATATCAGTGAGGCTAGCGTTTACCCAGGTGCGAAGTGATGCCTTCACTGCTTGTATACTCTCTCTGACTGGTATAATTTTGCAGAGTATGTCATTCCCAAGCTGTACATCAAAATCTGTTACTGTGTGTCGTGTGCTATCCACTCTCACGGTGAGCTTTTGTCAAGTCATTGTATTATGGAAATTTCTAAATGATCCTCCTACATAGTCGTTCGTGTGCGATCTCGCGAGGGCCGTCGTAACCGTGCCCCTCCCCCGCGAGTCCGGTGGAAGGATGGCAAAAAGGTCAACCCGGCCGTCGCTGCTGCAGAGGATGCGAAGGCGGCTGCTGCTGCGGGCAAGGCATAAGAAAGATTATATTTCTACGCTCCTTGTACACTTTTCCATCCTGTTGCATATGAACGATTTGCATCCCATCTACCATTTAAGTTAGTGCTTAAGGTGAACATTCTGTGGCAGTGTAAATGGATACAAATAGCTCTTGACCATCGTACCATCATGTCTCTTTCGATTTATGAGGATCTTCTGGAGAGACTATCTAGTGAACCTTCGTGGTCAGATCGGTATGAAACTGTGAGCGACTTTGGACAGATTCGAACAATCCTGACCTAGATGGATGCGCAGGAACTGTTGGAACCGTTTACGTTTATCACGTCGAATCCTGGAAAAGATATGCGTAGCAGGCTGATTGAAGCATTCAACATTTGGCTCAAAGTTCCTGAGGAAAAGACCAAAGTCATCTCTCATATAGTAAATATGCTACACAATGCCAGTCTGCTGTACGTTCGAAGCTCGAAGTTCTTGGTGTGCGACACCCCGTGACCAATGACTAGGGTAGATGATATAGAAGATGACTCTCAGCTGAGAAGGGGTCGACCTGGTGAGGGATTTCGATACTCCCCTCTGTCGATGCGCTCATCTCCACTTCAGTTGCCCATAAAATTTATGGAATTCCTCAAACGATCAATACAGCAAATTATGTCTACTTCCTCGCTTACGAGGAGCTCCATGCCCTTCGAAGAGCTGGAAATTTCGGAACGTCGAGAGATGTTGACTTGGATGCAATCGTCACCGGTATGTGAGCGATCTGTGTTCAGGAACGCCGCTCCTTTGACTGTCTGGCAGCGGAGCTTTTGTCGTTGCATCGTGGTCAAGGTCTCGAGTTGCAATGGAGAGACTCTTTGCGATGTCCTACGGAGGAAGACTACATCGGAATGGTCAACAATAGTGAAGATTGTTTAGTGACTGCGTTTGACATGGAGCTAAGCATCTTCTAGAGACTGGCGGTCTCTTGCGAATAGGCATCAAGTTGATGATGGCTTGTGCTACTACCAATATTGGCGTGTAAGCCCCCTCCACAGATTCCTGTTTTGACTATTCATGGTGGTGTCATTTCAAGCGATTATGTTCCTCTAGTCAACCTCATCGGCATCTACTTTCAAATTCGTGATGACCTTCTAAACTTGCAAAGTCCCGAGGTGTGTTGTTTTTTTTGGTGATCCTTTCACAGCTGATTGTGCCAGCAGTACAGTACCAATAAAGGTTTCGCTGAAGATCTTACGGAGGGGAAATTCTCTTTTCCCATCGTTCATGGCATCCATGCAGACACTACAAACAGACAGGTTCTCAGTACGTTGCTGCTGTATTGTGATTGTTAATACACCTATCCATTAACGTTCTCAGATGTACTACAAAAGCGTCCTACGACTCCAACGTTAAAACACCACGTTATATCGTATCTCAAGGACCATACGAAGTCATTCGACTACACCCTTAGTGTAATGGACTTGCTCGATAAGAAAACACGAGCCGAGATAGCTAGGTTGGGCGGTAACAAGGGCTTGGAGAAGCTCATGGACTTCTTCTACGTTGATAGCTCCAAACTCACCCATACGTCGTAGCCAGTGTATCTGATTAGAGGATAACCGTATAAAAGTATCATACAAAATACTGAATATTGGTATTCTGGAAGAAATATTGAATTATCAAGCCAGTGAATCAAAGAAAGACCCACCATCCGTCGCGTTGTCATGCCTTTGTCTCGTGTATTCTCTTCTGCTGGACCGTACACAGTGAATGACTTCTCTCCATTTTCGTGCACTGTCATGATTGAAGCTAGATTTCCACAGCGGTAGCAGTAGTTCGGTGCTGACCAAACGGTGACGAGTTGTTGGTCGAACATGTGCTTGTAGCCTTCCTGAACGAGTTGATGAGCTCGGGCAATCAATTTGAGGTCGTTGACATGATTAAACTGGTGATTCCGTGAGAAGAGGAAACATGAATGGAACAAATTCCTGACCTCCTGTGCAACCGAGCCTCCGAATAACCATCCGGCCCCTCGAGGACTTACGGCCCAGTTGTCGACGTCGTCAGGATCCGACCACATTAAATCTGGGGGAATAGCATGAAATGGCATTATATTGTCTATTCGTAAAGAAGTTACCACAAAAGGCGCCTTCATGCGGTATTTCCTGTGCTCGGGAAAGAAGCCGAATTTGGTCTAAAGTTCTGATGTCGGGAGACAGACCACCATGTACACACAAAGTTTCGCCGTCAATGATCTATGGGCAGTCAAATGAAGAAGAAGAACGGAGTGAGGGGATCAAAACGAACAGCAGCCAGGTTGAGATAGTCAAAGACACCGCAACAAGCTTTCCAAACCGTCGCACTTCCATACTTTTGTTGGCATTCGTCTACTAGATGTAAGGCGGGGTAGTCATGCAGCTATATTGGCATACCGTAAAATCCATAGACCTGTGTGATCTGCCGACTCTCATGGTTCCCTCGCAGTAGAGTCACTTTATCAGGGTATCTTGTTTAGCAATGAGATTTTAGGGATGTCAAATCAACGGGTTGCGCCGACCTTGCTTTGAGAGTGAGCAATAGTGTAACGGTCTCCAAACTGTAGTGCCCCCGGTCCACGAAATCACCCTAGAAAAAATAAACGTCTGCATAACACGTCGGAAAGAACACATACGTGCCATAAATATGTAGCTCGTCTCGGGAACGTCACCGCCTTTCCGAAGGAGTTCGAGCAAGTCCCAGAACTGGCCATGGATATCGCCGCATATTGTGACTGGACTCGAGACAGGTTGAATATTGGACTCTTCCATGAGGATTGCACGGACACGTTCGCAGAGTTTCTTCATTTCGGCTTCCTGGAGGTGCTGGCATCGTTTGAGCTGCTCTATCCATTTGTCGGGGTCGTATATTGGCATGATGGCAGGGGAAAGCGAGATAAGCAGTGGAGGAAGGAGAGGAGATAGAGAGACGCAAACATGGACAAATTTTGACGACGCGTTCGAGTTTGCTGCTGCCTGCTACCGTGACTCCCACGGGCATGGTTTCAGGAAACGCAGTCCTCCTCTCTCAACTCCCCAGCACGGTCGACGTACATGCACACGGACCGCCTAGTTCCTCTGCCCACCAGTATCTTTCGCATCTAGAGCCCCAGCCGTCTCATGAAGAATCCGACTTATTGAAATCAGTAAGGGCTGCACTACGAGGAACAGCTCTCGAGCCAAAAAATGCCATTCACTCGACATATTTCGAATCTGAGGGCGATCCTTGGAATGGGTTCCAGCTCACATGGAACGATCGTTCAGCCGCGCTCAGTTCTGGCGGTGTCTTGAGGAAGAGGTGGGATTTTGAGGTCGAGCGTCAGAATATCCAGTGGGCATGCTTTGGCTGGCTGGAGCAGTTTTCCCCAAAGGCAGATTTCGGCCTTCGAGACTACACCTATCCAACATCCTTTCCCCATCTTTCTAAATCATCGTTTGGACCCTTTACTCTCTCTGAGCGGCCCGCTGGTTATTCAGAAACAGTCAAACGTATTCCAACTGTTTTCGTGTTCCTACGCACAAAAGGCATGTCATTTTTGCAAGACGGCACCAGATACACGTTCACCGTTCCATACATTGTTCGCAGAGCGTGGCCTATATCACCTTTCGGTGTCATGATTCAGCGGCAAGTACATCCCCAAGAGGTTGTTGAGGCTGAACGGTCCGGGGAGGAGGTCCTGCCCACAATATTTGCCTTGGTGAACCCAATAACTGAAGTTGGAGCCCTCGGCGTAACAGCAGGAATCATCGGGGGCCCAGACGACGTGTCCGCGCGCCTCATTGACGAGGAAGAAAAGGCTTCATCGCACTTGGTGACAGTACCTCCTTCCGAGGCGCTCCTATGGGTGTCGCAGCGTTCTGTCGCTACTTCATACCAGGTCGCTGTGACTGTAGACGAAGCCAAGCACTCGGTATCTATCTGGCGGTATGCTTACATCAAAGCCAAGGATGCTCCCCGACCAGCTGGTCGCGAGCTTATGAAAGAGCGTGCTCGAAAGCGTCGGTCCATGTCCATAGCCGGTTTGAAGCCTCCAGCAGATACTCTGCCAGGGCGCCACGACGAAACCACGAAAATCCATGCTTTTCTTCCCGACATTCACTCTTTGGCCTCCCTTCCTGGGATGCCCGCCGCCCTTGCCGCTACTGTTGATCCTGTAAGGCCCAGCACGCCTAGTAAAACACGCAGAGATTCTTTCAACAGGCATGATCTCAGCGTAACACTGGACAAGATGGTGCTGGGCAGCAGACTAAAGGATGATATGTCATTCCTTCCACCCGAAACAGGGAGAATGAAGACGTCATTTTGGGCCCAAAGGCTTTCTACCCATGACATATCTGAAGCTGAGTGAGTCTTCCTGTTCTCCTATTGCCAAGCTATTCCCTCAAGCATCTCTTTAGCGCAAAGTCATGGCGTTCAATGTCTGTAGCAATCTTTGACCATCGATGGGATGGCAACGAGGAACGCGCTCTCCTCGTTGTTTCTCTTCCACATAGCAAATCCTCGTTGCTCTTCTCAGTCTCGGAAAAGGAGGATCGCACTCTGCATGTTAACCAACTTTCTACCATTCCCGCCGTCTCTTCTGTCTCCATCTGTTCGACTCGTCCTGCCATGCATGATCTGCTTATCCTGAAACCCGACCATTCTCTTGCTCTTCTATGTTTCGGACTCAATGAGGTGCCCATCAGTGTCACTGACATACCACGACCAGACGACTCAAAGATGAATGTTGACAATTCTCGCGGAGACATTGTTTCCCTGGAATCAGGATTAATGTCATCGGTGACGCTCGTGCATAGAGATGGCCGGAAGTCAGAGATTAATATGAACATGATACCGCAAAATCTCTTGGCTCTTCAGGTGCTTCAGGTGCTCTCCTTATATCTTCCAGAGAACATCTTCTTCGCTATTCATCGGACATTCCTGCTGTTGTGGTGCAAGGAAGATATGCGATGTACGGATGGGATAGAGTTCAGGGCTCTAAGGACAAGTTTATGTCTTGTTTGTGGAGTCACTTTGCATCAGAAGAACAAGGGCAAAGAAAAAGAAGCTGATCCATGGACACTTTTGGACAAATCGTCTTCAAAGTCGCGTTTTCGAAATGATCCTGTACTTCGTTTATTGAAGCAGCATCCTCCCAGACAGGAGCCTGAAGTTATTCAGGAAGATCGACCTATCCTTCTTGCACCTGTGTTATATGCCCTGCACACGCTCGGCGAAGATCTCCGTCTAACTGTCGATCATTATCGTTCTCTGCAAGAACTAGTGGATGTCATCTGTCGAATAGCATGGATAATACGTCCAGAGTGGGCAGACTACTGGAGGCGGCTGTGCCCTTGCAATACTTCGGACTGGCCGTACCCGTCAAGCGCACGTGGGTCTACAGTTTTCTTGTACTACAAGGCTTAATTCTTCACCAGATGTCGAATATGTCGAGGACCGCATCCCCGCATGGCCTCCTGATATCTCAGCTATTCTATACGGCAGAATAAGCAATCCTGAGTGGGATGCAAAAGTGCCATGGCAAGATGCGTCGGGAATGGCGGCCCGGTTTAATATACGACCTGCATTCGCATTTGGCCGTAGAGACCCACTGGAATCTAGCGCCAAGCTCACGGAGGTATACAAGTGCCTAGCCGACAAGACAGTTCCTCAGAGCCAAAAGCGTGCAGAGAACGCTGTATATTTCATGGTGACATCGGGCATTGGCCCAGATTTTTTGGATCGATTGCCTCTGGGTTTGGCATCGCCTCTGAGAGAAGCCATAAGGACGTGCCAGCTTACGCCGCCCATCCATTGGCCGCCATCCGTGTATCGCGCCATCGGACGCGAAGACGTTGCTGCATCTGCAGTTCATGACCCGGACATTCTTGCAAAGGACGGTTACCGACCCATCAAAGATTTTATAGTACGCTTAGACGAAAAATTTCTAATCCTGAAAGTGCTGATTCTCGACTCAGGGGAACGCAGGACGACGTCGAACAATGAGCCAAATTATCGTTGAAGCTCGGACGTTAGCCTTTGGGGAAATCGAGGCAGTATCTGGGGTCGAACTAGACCTGGATGACTTTACAGACATTCGGTTTGGACAGGACAGAAGATTGGAAGATGTGGCGCGTCTGTTGAACTCTGCGTATATTCAGACCTATAGGCCGTTCGTAGATCGACCAGATGCCGGGTATGTCTTGATGCCAAAGTTTGTATGTATCTTTGCTGACAGGTCGCATTTGGACAGGGAGGTGGATCAGAACAAAGAATTCCAGCATCAAGCACTGCGGATAGCCGAACGGACAAACGCACTGGCGTATGGTCGTGCTATGTTTACATTTGGTTCCGTATCGAAGGTTTCGCGGCAGGCGTACACAATACCTATAGTCAACTACACTATTCGAATTCATCCCCACAACGTTCATGTGGTACCAGACGTGAAATTGCTCCACCAGGATTCTATGCATTGGGGAGAATTTCACAACGGTGTCGCTGCCGGTTTGCGTATATCTTCCGCGACGAAAGGCGTCGAGAGCTCATGGATTGCGTTCAATAAGCCGAATGACTTGTCGCCAAGCCATGCAGGCTTTCTGTTCGGACTGGGCCTTTCGGGGCATCTGAAGGAAATGGTTGCGTGGAATACTTTTCAGTACCTAACGCCTAAACACGATATAACCTCCATCGGTGTATTGTTGGGCTTGGCTGCGGCTAATGTTGGCAGTGGGAATGCGTCGGTGACGAAGCTGCTTGCAGTGCACACACCTGCGCTGCTCCCTACGCCAGACGTCGATCTGAACATCACTCTGATGACGCAGTCTGCTGGGTTGATAGGTATGGGGCTCCTGTATCTCGGGACAAAACACCGGCGGTACGCCGAAGTGTGTCTACGAGAGATTAGTCGCAAAGACCTCTTCCAGCCGGATTTGCATAACGAGTACCGGGAGACGTATACGACGTCTGCTGCGCTGGCGTTTGGGTTGATAATGCTGGGCAAGGGTACCATGATTCCTGCGGACGTTGAGATGGTACGGCGGCTGAATTTTCTCATCCAAGGGGACGAGCAGCATTCGATTGGTCTGGGTAGTCATCCGTCGTTCGACCTGAACTTGACGTGTCCTGCTGCGACCATGGCTCTCGGGCTGATGTACCTGCGAACGGGAAGAAAGGATATCGCGGATATGCTGCCGATGCCTGATACGATCCTGGCATTGAATTCGATCCAACCGAGTTTCCTGCTGACGAGGGTGTTGGCGAGGTCGTTGATCTTGTGGGGCTCTATCGAGCCCACGACGACGTGGCTCACGAACCAGATCCCAGAGACGATCCGGGCTGCTATCAAATTGAGGTTCGAGAGCGGGGCGGCCATAGACGATGCGCTGGAGCTGGCGTATTACAATATCATCGCTGGGTGCTGTTTTGCTGTGGGACTGAAGTATGCGGGGACAGCTCGGCAGGAGGCGTACAAGTTGATCATCCGCTATTTCGATCTCTTCACGCGGATGGTGTATTCAAATGGTGAGAGTTCTTCTGACTGACGGGAGTGGAGCAGGCACCTGCTAACGTGGTGCTAGGGCCCAACTTTGACCATCGCATCAAGCGGTCTGCCGTGCGTGACGGGCTAAACTTGATATCGATCGCCCTGAGCATGGTCATGGCTGGCACGGGGGAGATAACCTCGTTCCGACGGCTGCGATACGCCTATGGGATGTTCAATCAGACGATGTACCATCCGACGCACAAGTACGGCATCCACGTCGCGACGTACCAGGCGATCGGGCTGCTGTTCCTCGGTGCGGGAAGGTACACGCTAGGCACGTCGGATGCTGCGATCGCGAGCATGGTCATCGCGTTCTACCCGCGGTTCCACCAGGTATCGTCGGACAACAAAGTCTATCTGCAGGCGTTGCGGCACTTGTGGGTGCTAGCGGCGGAGCCGCGGTGTTTGATTGCGCGGGATGTCGAGACGAAGGAGGTTGTGTATCTGCCGCTGAAGATAACCGTCCGGGATGGGAGCGAGACGGGGACGACGCAGTTGATTTCTCCTACGCTTATACCGGAGATGGACAAGGTGATGTCGATACGGGTGGACACGCCGCGGTACTGGCCGTTCCACCTGGACCTGGAGCGCGTCGCGCAGCATCGGGAAAGTCTGGTGGGCAGCCAAACGCTGTACGTGAAGCGACGCACGGCATTCCTGAGCTACACGGAGGATCCGCGGGGGAGCAGGAGCCTATTCGTGCGGTCCAGGAGCTCCGCGGGAGAAGCTGCGATTTTGGACTTTCCGCAGCTAACGACCAAGTCGCATCCTGCGAGCGATCTGAGTGAATTCATCAACTCGTTTTCGAACGACCCTGTGTACCTGTCGTTTGCGGACCATTTCAGTAATGGCTGGGAGGGGGACACGGATGAGGAGAGGGTGTTCACGTCGTATTGCCATGCGGCGCTGTATGACTCTATTCTGCAGGGCAAGCCGCAGTCGCTGCAGTCGCATCTGATGCTGTGGGTGTATCGGCGGATGGGGGAGCAGGACGTGTATTTTCACCTGCGGATGCAGGATCTGCGGTTCGCGGCGGACTTTTACAGCAGGATCTATGACCGGCGGTTCAGCGGGAGGTCGGAGAACAATGCCAGGATCCCGCTGATCAGGGACTCGACGGTGATGGGGGCGCTGCATGCGCTGGACGAGCGGCTGGACGTCATCCGGAAGGACGCGCAGTTCTTGGAGGTGTTCGCGGCGTATACGGTGGGGGCGCGGGTGTCGCTGAAGGCGCCGGGGGACGCGGAGCGGCTGGGGTGGTACTTGCTGAGGAACATGGTGCCGGTGTCGACGGTGATGCAGATCATGAAGGGGCTGGCGAGCGATGCGTATGCGCAGTGCTTTGGGCGGCCGGAGGGCACGCTGGATGCGCGGTTGCTGGATGAGGGGATCAAGGAGGTGCTGCATGCGACGGGGAGCACGATGGCTACGTCGCTGGGGACTGGGTGGAGTGTGAGGAGCCTGGACGAGACTGTCGAGCTGTGGAAGCAGATGCAGCAGCAGCAGTGAGAGTTTACACACTGTATCGATACATATTTTATTCAGTGTACATTAGTTTGAGATAACCGGGATTCAACAGGTGCATTTGTCAGAAACCTTGTTAGTTACGCCTAGGGCTTGCTGACGCCCTAGCGCAAGTTGTTAGCACCCGACTTGTGTTGTACTCGAGTGTTACTCAAAATACCCTCGTCTTTGGACAGACCACTACATAGTATACACTAGCTAGCTTGACTCAAGAATACATTGCAGCTACGCGTGTACGACTAAAACGCCTTCCGATACGAGCCACTCGGCGGTGGCTTCGTGCACGTTGAACGGACGCTGGCGTTTGAGCGCGATGGCGTCCGAGGTAGAATGCCTGGAAGCGAGCTCTGCGTCTGATGCGGCGAGGTCGATGTCCACGGACGGCTGGGACGGGACGGCGAGGATGAGGCGGCGGGGCTCGAGGTCGAGGGCGGTGGCGGGGATGAGGGCGCGCGTCAGGGCTGGGACGGCGATGCGGATGTGGATGCGGTCCGGCTGGGAGGACGTGGACCAGGCCCAGGTAGTCACTTCTTCGATCAGCGCCTTTTTCTCCGTGGGTTTCGGGAGGTCCGGCAGCGTCACCTCGCGCGGCGCGAGCTTGCCCTTGGACGCGATATTGGGCGTCCCGATGTGCCGCGAGAGCACGAGCGCGGTCTGCGCCTCGATGCGCTGCAGGGCGAGCTCGATGAGGAAGGTCTTCCACGCGGGGTCGCGCAGCACGCGCGCCTTGAGGGACTTGTTGTAGATGCAGTCGACGACGAGGCTGGACTTGCCCGCTGGGATGCTGCGTGTCAGCACGGGAGCACACGAGCAGTGCGGGGGGACGCGCCTTTGTCGGTGTCGCTGCGCGGTTCGGAGACGACGACGGGGACGTACCAGCCAGAGTCGGCGCCCTGCATGGCGCGCTGGATGACGTCGGCGGCGGCGGCCGGGGGGGCGGGCACGGTGGCGTCCCAGGCGATGTTGATGAACACTTTGATGCCGTTGGTGGTCGATTTGACGCAGAACCCGGCTTGCGGCGAGAGCGTCGCTCGTTTGGTCGTGGATGGAGGAAGCATGGGTAGTTGTCACGTGCAGGCCGAGCGAAGGGAGTGGTACGCTCGGATTGCGCTCGGACCGAATCGACCGGGGGGCAGGTAAGTTTGCGGACAAAGTATAGTGCAGATAACGCTGTTCTCCAAATGGCTGGTACGGTCAGTACATCCTAGTGCAGAGCCAACCCAAATCCTGACGCTAATAATTCCGAAGCAGCAACGTGGGAACCCAGTGTTTCGGTCGCACGCGCGCTTTCGAGTCATACTTTTACCAGTCAAAAAATTTCTTCACGTCTACGCCTACATTCCGGCTCGCTAACACCGGATCGAAGAAGAGCAATAGCCTTTACGGATCTGGTGAGCCAGCGTACCATTGGTTAGACGCTCTGCATCTGACGGGCATCACCATGTAGACCCATCATGCAGACTGCAGCTATAAAAGACCCCCGTTCCTTTCGTTTCCGTTAGTATCTCCCTCCTTTCCCCCGTCGATTCTTCCATCCACGCATGCCTGCAGCCATACCGAAACATATGTACGACGTCACGCCCAACCCCGAGCTCGAGGACGACGGGAAGGTGCAGCAGTACATCCAGGACCGGCGGGTCGTCGGAGTGAGTCGCAACCCGTTTAGCTGCGTACACCTGTTCTGATGTGTGGATTAGTACGACCCGCTGGTGCAGCCAGCCTTGCTGCGACACGAGATCGTCTCGTCCGCACAAGCGAAAAAGACGATCGCCTCGGCGCGGTTCACCGCTGCGAGAATCCTGTCTGGGTCCGAGGACCGAATGCTCGTCGTCGTCGGGCCGTGCTCGATCCACTCGGCGGAGCAGGCGCTGCAGTATGCGTCGCTGCTCAAGGAGCACATGCCGCGCTGGGGCAACCTGCACATCGTCATGCGGGCGTACTTGTGAGTCGCGTCGGCACTGGCGGTTCGAAGCTCACTGCGTTTAGTGAAAAGCCGCGGAGCACGGTGGGCTGGAAAGGCCTCATCAACGACCCCGACATTGACGGCACCTTCAAGATCAACAAGGGCCTGAGGATCGCGCGGCAGCTGCTGTGCGACCTGACGGATATGGGCGTGCCGGTCGGGAGCGAGCTGCTTGATACGATCTCGCCGCAGTTTATCGCTGATCGTGAGTGCCCAAGTAGTTATTCCTGGACCCTGATTGACGCCGTGCAGTGATCTCGTGGGGTGCCATCGGTGCGCGGACCACGGAGTCGCAGCTGCACCGCGAGCTCGCGAGCGGCGTGTCGTTCCCGATTGGGTTCAAGAACGGGACGGACGGCGGGGTGGGCGTGGCGATCGACGCGATGCAGTCGTCGAGCAACCCGCATGCGTTCATGGGCGTCACTGAGCAGGGCCTCGCGGCGATCGTCAAGACGAGGGGGAACAAGGACGTCCATGTTATCCTCCGCGGCGGGACGGGCGGCCCGAACTACCAGACGGAGTACGTGCGCAAGGCGGCGGCGGATATCGAGAAGAAGCGCAAAGGCGCGTTTGCCAGTATCATGATTGACTGCAGTCGTGAGTTTCTACTTACATTCATTTATGCATCATTGACCCGCTTCGCAGATGGCAACTCGCAGAAGAACCACAAGAACCAGCCGGTGGTGCTGGAGGACGTGTGCAGGCAGCTCGAGGCGGGCGAAAAGAACATCACGGGCGTCATGGTCGAGAGCAATATCAGGGATGGCCGCCAGGACGTGCCGCCAGAGGGCCCGCAGGCGCTCAAGCATGGCGTCAGTATCACGGATGCGTGCGTCGATTGGGAGGAGACAGTGCGCATGCTCGATAGGCTCAATCAGGCCACGGGGAAGAGGCGGGAGAAGACTCTGAAGGACGGCCTGGCGAGGCCGCCCGCGTTTGCGAGTGCCTTGAATTGATTCGTGGTAGAGCAGAGTACAAAAATATCTTCGAGGATCAGTCCTTATTCTTCATGTAATGTGTTAGTCAGCAACTTGACTTGGTACCACGATGAGCAGCAAGCGACGGCGCGTCATGCAAGGCCCAGACGGCTTCACGACGCCCAAAACCAAGCCAGCGACGACGACGACGACTAAACCGCGCTCGAAAGCCGATCCGTTCGCGTTTGTCGTCGAGCCATCTAATCCAAAGCTCAAAGCGCCTCCACCGCCGGCCCGACCTCCCGTCGTCGAGCCATCTAGCTCAAAACCCAAAGCACTCCAACCTCGTATGCAAGGCCCAGACGGCTTTACGACACCCAAAAGCAAGCCAACGACGAAACCCCGCTCGAAGAAAGCCAATCCATTCGCGTTTGTCGTCGAGCCCTCTAATCCAAAGCTCAAACCACTCCAGCCTCCGCCTCTACCCTCTCCCGCGAGTCGCCGTCTGCACCACCTCAACTCGATCCTGAGCTCCGAGCCCGCCGACCTCGCCTCCGCGTTCCTGCCCGCCCTCCTCCCAGACCCACCCGACGACTCGGACCTCACACAGAGCCCCTCAAAACGCGGCAAGTTCCTGCGGTGCGTCCCTTTCCATTTCATGGGCTACACCTCATATTTTTGCAGGGGAGGCCTGGCGTCTCGCGCGTCGGAGCTGTATACGCGCTCCCATACCGCGTTGACTCTGTGGAAATCGGATAATCACGAGGTGGAGCCGGCGGTGAGGCTCGTGGTCGTGTCGGTTGGGCAGGACGGCGTCGTGTTTGGCGAGAGGCAGGCGCGCTTCCCGCTGTCGACGCCCCCGCCCCTTACGCCCATCCTTCTCTCTGGGCTGACAACCCCACCCAAACTTGGCTCGCAGCTACTCGTATACAAACCATACCAGACCCTCCCAATCCCTCATGCAGAACCCCTGCTCATCTCAGCCCGCTATCGGGTATCAGCAGCATAGATATGATATACATGTACAACAGATAATAAAAATTAATCTACTTCTTCGCTCTCCGTATCCGCGAATGGTGCTGACCCAGGCATCGCCTCTGCGAACGCAAACGCGACGCCGACGCTCGCCGTCACCACCCGCCATCGGGGCTCCTCGACCAACACCACACCCGCGAGGCGCACGACCCACGCCGTCAGTGGATCGAAACTGTCGCGTCCCCTGAACGACACCAGGTGCCCCAGCACCCCCGGGACGACGACAGTGGGCCCCGCCCACCATGCGATCGCCATCCACACCACCCGGTTCTGGAGGAGCGGGTACGGCACGGAGGTCCCGCCCACGGGAGCCCACGCCCAGGGCACCACAGCGCCGAGGAGCACCACAAACTCGATTAGCGCGCTGAGGAGCCATATGTGCGCCGCGTTCGACATCCACGAGCGCGTCTTGACAAGCGGCTCGGCTTGCTTCACCTGCACGACCATGGTGCTCAGTCCTCTGCGCGCCGTGGCGATCGTGGATATCGACGCTGTGCTCGGCGGGAGCGGCGCCTTGACGAAGGGCGTCATGGCTTTGAGCATCACGGACACTTCGCCCCGGCCGGGCGTCTCGACGATGGGGTCCATCGGCACGGCCTTGCGCGGCGAGGGGGAGGGGGGCGTCGGTTCCTTCGGTGGCGCCAGGCGCGAGCTGCATTCGATAAATCGTTTTTACTTTCTTTCTTTCTTTTAATTCTTTTCTTTGAGGCTCACCTGGGGAGCTGGGGCTGGAGACTCGGCTTGCGCGCAACGGCCCCTCCCCGACTGCGTATCCCGTACAGACCCGCATACTGCGGGTCCCCTTCGAGCACGTCTTGGTTGTTGTCCAGGTGTTTCTTGATGCGCAGCTAAGGAGTGTATTGAGCAACAGTAGCGACGCAGGGGGCGGGGGGCTGACCTGGAGTTCATCTTTCGTGCCGGCGTCGCTGATCCCAAGCGAGGTCGCTATATTCTGCAGGTCCGCTTTTTTCTTGGGCTGCAGCGATCCGGAGAACGGCGCCATAAGTAGTACGCGTTGGTGTTGAGTGCAATCAATCAACCGACGTAAAAGCCCCCCTGCACGTTTGTCTCTGTTTACGCGTAGATCACGTGGGATGGCCTTTTTGCTTTGCATCACGACCGTTGCATCTTTCCCCTCATCCCTCCTCGTCGTCGTCCTTGCCGGTCCAAGCTTTCCATTCTCTTTTCCATCCTTGCAGGTTCAAGCTTCCACAATGCTCTCCCTCCTCTTCTTATCGCTCTTTCTCGCCGGTCGAGGTACGTACACACCCACCCCCTGATTAGCCCTCCAAATTTCCAATTTCTATTTGGCAGTCTTCGCTTTCAGCTTCAACGTAACGGTGACGCCTGCCCTCGCCGCCCTGGCCCCCTCGGAGCTCCTCGATTTCCCCTTCCCTAGCTCGATCAGCTCGTGCCAGTCTGCCTGCGACGCTGCGAATGGCGTGATCGCTAACTGTACGAGCTCGGCGCAGGCCGCTACGCCGTCGCCTGATGCGACTCCGGACCCTGCGTCCGCGTGCCTGTGTGCGGACACCACCGTCTCTGCCCTCCTGACCTGCGAGCAGTGCATCTACACCGCCCAGATCGCCGCCAACGTCCCCCGGAGCGATCCGCGTGCGGGGAGTCAGCCCTTGTTGGCCGGTGCGCACTCTCCCTAGTGTATATACTATGGTCGACTTTAATTGATGTGTGTTTCCAGCGTATTCCGCTGCGTGCGCGGCGGCGAATATCACCCTCCTGGCCCCGCAGACTGCCCTGGCCCTCCCGGAGAACTGGGACGGCCCGGCGGGGATGCACCTCTCGGCGGCGGCGACGGTGTTTACGGTCATGGCGGCTACTGGGATGGGCGTGGGAGCGATGTGGATGTTGTCGAATTTGTGAGGGGTAGTACTTGTTTTGTCTTTGGTTATCATTTTTTCAACGACGGCGTTGTTTGTGAACTTGTTTGATCACTGTGGGTTATTGTATTGATTTCTTGTGGAATCCCAGCGCATGAAACAACAAAATATATTGCAAGGCAAGAGGAATCCAAGCTCACATCAGCACGTACGCGTAGCTGTAGAAGGGTCCCCTATTTTCGACACTTCGCTACGTAGCTTTTCTTGAGCTCGTCAATGTGACTCTATCCTGGATAGTACTCCAACGAATTGTACACAAAGGATGAAAGTGGTTTGGTACCTTCTGCGTTGGAGAAGAGACTTGCATAAACAAGTTGCTCACCTTCCGCGTTGGAGTTGGCTAGCGGTCCTGCTCTTTCAGATAACCAACACGAGCTCCACACGTCCACCATCAGACACATCATGGATGTCGGATACGCTGACAACAAAGCATCATCAAGACTGAGATCAGAGTCCCTGGCAGTGTGGATTGTAGGGCAATCAGCATCGAGACCAGCGCCTCCACGAGCATTTCCAAGACTAGAACCACCGCCTCTACATCGACTGATCTGCAGGTATGCCAGTTGCGTGCTTCCGCTTCCTTTTCGTCATGGGCGTCTGAAGGAGTGGCAATACGTTATCGTCGCTCAGGCAAAACGAGTATCCCTCGATTCGGCTGGAAACTCTGGAAGTACGCATGTGGTACTCCCCCGCCAACCAGAAACCTACATATTCATCACTAGAGGTGAAGGGGCAATCATGAATGATGGTGGCTCCATGGAATCACACAGTCCAGATTCCAGCGTCAGGATTTGCTGGATGTCGTCCACCGGGCGGGAAGCCCAAGTTGGCGTCTTCGTGTTTGTAGACAGTGTTGCAGGTGTACTGCGCATAGTTTACAGTTTGAAAGATCCAGGGGGACTCAATCTGCATAGGCTTGAGGAACCACATGACAAGCGCGCAGCTCTTCATTCAGTCCAGATATCGCACAATATCCGTCGGTATTCTTGAATACAAGGCTAAATGCGGCATAGAGAGGCGCGTCCCGTCCCGTTCGTCTATGGCAAGCCTCCGCTGTGGTACCTCCTCCCGAGCAAGAGGCTTCCGTGGATCGGCGTGAAACCCAAATCCCTCACCGGTCAAGTCGCCAACACCGCTGCCTTTGCGTGCCTCGACGTTCTTGCAGAGTGCCGCATCACCGACGTCGACGTCGAAATCCGCGAGTTGTCCGTAGCCCGGTCCGCCGGTCCGAAGCTCCTCCCGCCCGCCCTCTCCAAGCTTCTTCTTGTTACCGCTCGCCATGTCGTCTTCCCGCCGAACGAACGCAAGAACGAGAGCCAGCTTCGTTTCAACGTCCTCCTCCTCGGCGGCTCAGGGCGAGATCGATGTGGCGGGGAAAGCGATGGAGGCATTCTCCATTCCTGAAGAGCATCAAAGCCAATGGTTACGCGGATGACCACCTTTACTACGCGTTGTTTGGGTTCATCCTGTTTCCTTCTTCTCATGTCCCCTTTGTGGCCTTTTGGTCTCTGCAAATGCAAGCTTCAACTAGTCTTTTTGTCGTAGCTCCTTGTTTACACGGACTTTGACAATTTCACTCTTTACTATCTCCCCCCTGTACTTGAGACTGTTTGTGCCAAAATATTATTGTTACGAGCAGCGAGAGCTGACAGTCTGTCACAACCGACTCGCACCTAGAATCGTCTCACATTTGCACTTGATTTGTTCTCATATGTGCATCACAAGCTATAGGAAAAAAAGGTTATATACCGTGCAAGCAGTTACCCAGACCCACTCGAACTCTATACTGATTGACCTATTCAAATATCCCCTCCGAATTTGCGATCTCCCTGGCTCTCTTTAGATGCTTGTCCATCTCCGTTGAACTCGTCGCGCGCATCGCGGTACAAGTCCAAGCTGCTGACTAATCTTTTGCTTGCCACTTGCACTGATGCTTCGAAATGCCTTTCTGCGATTGCCCATAATCGCAAGGCCTCTCTTTCGTCGCTGCTATGCCACAGAAAATATACGCAACATTGCTATCATAGCCCATGGTAAGTACATCCATTTTTTCCCAAACTTTACCTGACCGTTCTTCAGTCGACCATGGCAAAACCACGCTCGTTGACCAGCTCCTCCGCCAGTCCGGTACCTCCACGGCAGGCGCCAATGAACCACCCACGGATCGCGTCATGGACTCGAACGATCTCGAAAAGGAACGCGGTATCACCATTTTGTCAAAGTGCACTAGCATCAAATACCGCGACAACCTCATCAATATCGTCGACACGCCTGGTCACGCAGACTTCGGAGGAGAAGTCGAGCGTGTTCTCAGTATGGTGGATGGTGTCGCTCTCGTCGTCGATGCTACAGAGGGCCCGATGACCCAGACACGGTTCGTATTGGGCAAGGCACTGGCAAGAGGACTCAAGTCTGTCTTTTCATCTTTGTTTCATTACTCTATCTGACTCGTCTAGGTCTCTGGTAGTCCTCAACAAGGCTGACCGTCCCACTAGTCGTCCCGCTCAGGTGGAGAGCGACCTATTCGATCTCTTTGCGACCCTTGGCGCTACCGATGACCAGATGGACTACCCCGTCGTATATGCCTCTGCAAAAGAAGGCTGGGCTACCTTTGACCAGCCCCCACCAGCCCCGACGAACGGCAACATGCAACCACTCTTTGATTTGATCCTCTCCCAGGTTCCGCCCCCAACACATCTCTCCCCCGATGCTCCCTTCTCCATGCTCACCGTTCAGATAGAAAGCGACTCTTATGTTGGCATGCTCTATCTAGGGCGTATACAGTCAGGTCAGCTGCGCGTAGGCGACACTCTCTGGGCACTCGATGCGGAAGGTAACAAAGTTGGAGATGGAAAAGTCAAAAAGATCTTTTCTCGTGTTGGTCTAGAAAGGATAGAGCGCGAGGAAGCTGCCGCAGGCGAAATCGTCTCTATTGCTGGTATCAAGATTCAGGCAGGCATCGGTGGCGTCAACGTCAGTTTGGTTAGCCCGGGAGACGATGTGAAACCTCTGAAAACAACTCCCATCGACCCTCCGACAATCTCCGTCCGTATCTACCCTAATGACAGTCCGGTCGCTGGCAAGGAGGGTAGCAAGCTGACAAGTCAGGTTATTCGTGAACGTCTACTGCGCGAGGCCGAGACTAACGTTGCTCTACGCGTTCTGCCCGGCGCGACGGCCGAGTCCCTGGAGCTACGTGGTCGCGGCGTTCTGCATCTGGGTGTCCTCTTTGAGACACTTCGTCGCGAAGGTTTTGAGTTTACGATTGGCCCGCCCAAAGCTGTCATGATCCCTGATCCTGATAATCCCGGCCAGAACCTTGAGCCTATCGAGGATTGTGTTATAATCGTCAAGGAAGAGTGGGCTGGTACGGTCATCCAGAAGCTCACGATGCGCAAAGGTGAGATGAAGAACTACGAGCCGGCAGAGCCTGGGTTCATGCGGATTGAGATGGAGGTACCTGCTCGCGGTCTACTTGGCTATATGGCTGGAGAATTTAAAAATGATGTCCATGGGGAGGGGTAAGAATTACCGCTTTCTGTCATTTGTTATCACTGAATGACCTGTATACAGTACACTCAACCATATATTCTTAGGCTACATGCCGTACAAGGGCCCCATCGACACAGGACGGAACGGCTCTCTTATCTCCATGTCCTTAGGCGAGTCCTCTGCCTACGCTATCGCACCCCTCCAAGCTCGGGGGATCATGTTCATCCACCCGACGACGAACGTCTATCCGGGAATGGTCATTGGCGAATGTTCGAAGGCATCGGATCTATATGTAAACCCTTGCGAGAAGAAGAAGCTCACCAACATTCGAGCGGCAGGCGCGGACGAGAAGCTGGTTATTGCGAGTCCGAGAATCATGTCCCTGGAGGAGAGTATAGCGTATATGGCTGATGATGAACTCGTAGAGGTTACCCCCAAGGCGATACGTCTGAGAAAGGCTATCTTGGATCAGAAGAAGCGCATGAGGGGAGGCAAGTAAAAAGTATTATTTTAGACTACATAATGACACCCACCTCATCACTGAATGCACGAACTGTGAGGCGAGCAGAAAATGTTGGTTTTGTGCGCACCCGAAAACAACATAGTAAAAATACACAAAAAGAAGAGAAGAGCCTCGCTAATTATTCACCCATCTCGTCCCACCTTGCGCACACGGACATTTGTGGTTGCCCAGTGTCTTGGCCATGGAGAAAAACCGCCCACATGCTTCGCACGAAAACTCGCAAATTTTGTTGTGCTTCGCCACTTCGTGTCTGAGCCGATCGTGTTGCCTAGAGAACCGCTCCCCGCAGCCGAGCGTGCATACGAAGGATACACGAGGCTTGGGTTTGTGTGCCTGCATATGTACTTTGAGCGTATACTGGCTGGTGAAACGCCTCTGGCATCCGGGGATGAGGCATGGGTGGCGGCGGCGTGAGGAAGCGTTGTCCTGAGAAGATAGATTCGGAGAAGACTTGACAATGATGTTGGAGTTGTTGATGCTCGGTGGAGCCCGGAGTTGAGGAGAGGAAAACTGTTCGGGAAAATGGGGTGGGGGCTGCGGTTCTGGTTCGCGCTGCTTTTGTTGTTGTTGATGATGTAGGGAACGTCCGAATTGGATATCAAACACGTTTGGACAGTCGTCCAAAGCTGAAGGCGAGGAGAAGAGCACTGCAAGAGTTTCTATTAGAAGGGGCACGCGTATATGAAATAAGCAGCACACTCACGATCTGGGGTCATCTCAGTGGAGAGTGACGCGAAGGAAGACCAAGCTCCCGATGAGTCAGGAGAGAAGAAGGGCGAAACGGCGGACATTGGGGGCCAAGAAGAGGGCTCTGTATCTTGTGATGAGACAGCTGATCTGCGAATGTGGGGAAGAGACGTACTGTCGTAGACGGGTTGGGCTGTGTTGAGGAAGGGAAGGTGTAGGGGGGCTAGTAGGAGGGTGAGTCGAGGAAGTGAGAATGAGCCACGGATACGTACTGGTGGCAACGGACTTGCCAGGGTGGGAGGTCGATGCGCCGTATTGGTCGACGTAGCCTAGAAAAAGGCAGTTGGAATGGGCGTAGATGGTTTGAAGAAAGGAAGACGTGCCTTCAGGTAATTGAAGACGGTTTTCGACTCCATATTCCTTGCTGGTCGTGAATTGGTATTCTATTGACAAGTCAGATGAATCGGTGAGCTAAAGACGCGAGCAACTTACCCAAGGGGTTGTATGTCGACATGCTACGATAATTTGGGCAATCGGTACGACTTCAAAAAATGCCTTTCAGCGCGGTCAAAGTCAGTGTCGAAAGGAAAGCCGGGATGAAAGCCGGTGACACTCTTTATACATACATCAAATTTTTATCACTTCGACATCTCGGAACGGCCCGGCATGTGATGGTACAGGTAATCCGGTCCGCTGAACGGACCTTGCCGGAATTTTAGTGTGAGCCTGCAGAATGGCTGGAATCATTTGGAATGACTATCCGGTATGCTGTCTGAATACACTTGTCTGGTTTTGAGGAAGATCTTCCTAGGAGATCTAGCATGGATAGTGTCATCATGTTAAGATTGTGCCAATAGGAGAGTGTAGGAGATTTAATTGTTACCAGTATTATCTTATCTTTCTTTCTCTTTACTATTCTCTTTTAGTTTACTGATTGCAGCGATCCTGCCTTTCTGTTACATACCTCTTCCCTGAACCCCAGTTCAAACATGACTGGGCATAGCACTAGTACTGGAAATAGATTTAATGTGTTGTCCAACTCTGGAAACATTGGAAATGATGTAGTGATTGAAAAAACTGTCAAATTTGTCCATGATGAATGACAGAAATACTTTGAAAAGTGGCTTGGAAATCTATCACTACGGGGGTAATAGGTCAATTGGAGACTGAAAATGAAGATGAAATACTAAGGTCTGGAATATTTAACATAGAATTAAAAGTCACACGGTATATTGAGATATTTTAAAATATTCAGGCCAATCTTCACAGTGTATTCTTGCCATATCTGACCTTGATCAAAGATAAAATATGATTAATATTGTATTGCTAATTACAGTATTAGAAAATGGCACAAAAACTTTGCGTATTATTTTGGCTTCTTCAGGATCTACTTGCCAAGTGAACATATAACATGCTCAGGGTTCTCAGATACTGATAATGCTAGCAGATTCAAAATAATCAGACCATATCCCTAAAGGGATAATGCTGACCTCATCAGCCTTTACTCAGGATAAGCTGGATTTCAGTCCTTTCGCAGCATAAGATCAGGCTCTTCCTTTCTGGGAAATAGTTAAAATACTTCACCTGTCAATATGATTTTCAGGCTTCAAAACATCTAATTAAATTCTAAGTAACCTTGGCTTGCTGATTCTGAAGAAGCCAAAGTAATATGCAAAGTTTTCGTGCCATTTTCTAATACTGTAATTAGCAATACAATATTAATCATATTTTATCTTTGATCAAGGTCAGATATGGCAAGAATACACTGCGAAGATCGGCCTGAATATTTTAAAATATCTCAATATATCGTGTGACTTTTAATTCTATGTTAAATATTCCAGACCTTAGTATTTCATCTTCATTTTCAGTCTCCAATTGACCTATTACCCCCATAGTGTATTGAACCAGTTCAACATTGACTGTGAACAGAAGAAGCAAGCCACTGATGCTGAAAAAGGAGACTTAAGTGGCTCTTCTAACACTGCAAGAAAATGTAGGATGATGGATATAGGAGATCTGTTGGGCTCCAATCTGGAGCTGACTTCACTAGATAGTGATACAGTAAGGGAATGATTGGAAAGAGTGACAAGGAACAATGATCTCAGTCTTCACTCGTAGTGGGTGAAAAAGACTGAGGTGCATCAGCATGAAAAATAATCTAAAATATGAAATGATCACACCATTGGATACTGAAACACTTAGTTATCATAGGTATGTCTGACAAAGCTGAAGCTAAGGCATCGACTGAACCTCTTGACACTCCCCCTGAAGTCAATGCCCATTTAAACTAGACTCCAGTGAAGCCCATACAGCATAATAAATCCATTGTTACGATTTATTTACTTTTTACCCTTCAGAACCTTCACATTGGCACTATATGCATCACGTGGGCAACGGTCGCATCAACTTCCATAAATCTTCACCATCACTGTTGTCAACAGCTATTATTAGGACTACCATTTAGTATATAAGTAGCACGCTCTAAGCTGTAATACTCAGCTTCGAGCTAAAGTTTATACAACCTCATTCTTCTCTCGATCCACTCGCAACGATCTGACTGTTGCACTAGTCTCTGACCACAACCAGACAATACTGAGACTCTGTTGGACTCGGGTATTACCCGGCATAGCCTAGCAGTTTACTCTAGTTTGGCTCACTCAGGGCTAGTCCTAACAATTAGCTCGAAGCTTCCCTATATTCCCTTGAGTGCTAGCCACCACCGGAACCCATGAGCATCACCCCAGACATCACGACACTCGACCAAAACATCCTAATCGTCGCACTAGTATCATCTAGCATCGTCTTTGGAGTCTCTATTGTCGTCCTAGTCTACTTCGGCAACAACCTGCGGGCCTGGTGCATTCGCACTTGGCCAGCGCCTCAGCCAGTCCAACAACCCATTCCCTTACAACCCGTCCCCTTCCACCCTAATCCAATCTATAATGTTCCCCTCGGACCCCTCCCCCCCCCATGGGTCCAGCCGACGACAGAGATTGCAAGGCTTCCTGAGACTGCCAACCTCCCGGCGGAGGACAATACCAGGAGCCCTGACAGAAGAACCAATGAGTCCGAGCCTGAGAGCCCCATCGCTGGACCTTCCAGGGCTCGGGACTCCCTTCGCCCAAGACTTAGAACTCCCAGAATCGAGGAGGACCTCACCAGCCAGAACCCATCCAACTCTAGTCGAGAGACCGTTCTCAGACAGAGCCCCCCCCACGACACAGACATCAACACAGAACCCCTGCCGCGGAGTCTACGGGTTACGAACCCCGATACTCGAGGAAGATTCCCCCCCGACTCTCCATCTGAACCTCCCTCCCCAGACTCGGAGGCCATCTCTATTCACGAGACCCCGAGGGCAGGACCCTCCCAACCCGTACCAGTTCCGACTCCAGGAGAGTACGTGGAGGTCGAGGGAAGATTCATCATTTGGCCAGTCCTTCGCGACACCCCGGGTGACGAGCAGCGGGCCTGCGAGCTCAGGAACGAGCGTCTATCAGTCGCTCGAGTCGGAAGGCCCCAGCCGGCAAGGCAGCCCTGGGAGACCAGACGACAATACAACACGAGACAACGAGCCCTCAGCCAGCACGAGGACCCCCTTCCCCGAAGAGTGGAAGAGATCCTCGCAAGAAGCGAGCTCAATGAGAGCCCCTTCTATCCAAACGGACCAGACAGGGTCTGGCCGGACCTCACCAACCACCAGCGACGCCTCCTCGGAGAACATCGAGCAGAGGCATGGAACCTTAGACGAAGGGATTACCTCCGACAAGGAGGAGAAGACCCGGGCTCAGTGGAGCTCTACAGAGGAACTCAAGGCTATGAGCTCACCCCATCTCAGCGAGAGAGGGAACGAGTATATGGACCTCGACCTGGAAGAAGAGTACGAGAAGGAACTCTACGAGAAAGAACTGAAGGAGAGCTCGAGGTACTCTTCGAAGAATTGGGAGCCCTACAGGAGACCTGGGAGAGGATCAACCACGACCTCACCTATGATGAGTGGGTTGGAGAGGAGCAGATACGACGGGATGAACCCGTTCCAAGGTTCTACACCCAGGAGTCCGCCATGGGAACCTAGGCCGCTACCTGATTCCCCCCCTCCCCGAACCAGGAAACAAGAATATTACCCCTGGCCAACCAGGAGCCGACTAGTCGCCGGGTCGGGAGAAGCCAGCGGATCAAAGAAAGAATACACCAAGGAGGGAAGACTCCTCTCACCGGAAGAAGTAAAGATCCGAAGAGAAACAGTTGCACGGGAGAGAAGCAACATGGAAGAGGTAATCTGAAAGGAACAAGAAAAGATCCGACAGCTAGTCGAATACTGGGACCTCGATCCAGTAGAAGGAAAAGGAAAGGAACCGGCTGAACCAGCCCCCCCGGTTCCCCATAGACCCCACAGAGGAAGGAGACCCCAAGACCCCCCTCCCCCAGGACCTCCCTCGGTAGGGCACAACCGAGACAGATTCTCAGTCCCAAGACGACCTCCGAAATACCCGAGGCCACCTGATGACGGATGGCCAACGGGCCCCGCCGGCAACGACGACCTATTCCCCTCTGTTAAGCCTACCCTGCTGCGCACCCCTCTTCCCTTTGAAGGGAAACATGACGACATAATTCGATTCTTTGGAGACTGCGTCGCATATTTCGAAGTACACGACTCTTACTTCCACCCCACCTTAAAAGTCCCATTCGCAGCCTCCTATTTCGAAGGAGCGGCAGCCAGATGGTGGACCACCAAACGGATGGAATTCTACAGTGAACGACTAGAAAGGTTCTGCTACCCGAACTGGCGAGACTTCATGCATATTGTCCAGGAACAGTTCATGGATGCCACAGCAAAGGAACAACACGAGAAAAAGATGATGGACCTCCGGATGGGGAACAGATCGGCCGTAGTATACTTCCAGAAACTGGAAGGGGAAGCCCAATTAGCGGATAGAATCCAAGACACTGGAGAAAGGGGAGCAATGGTCAGGGCACTCCGACAAGGAGTACCCGAAGACTACATCAGATTCATCACGGACATGGGCATGAACATCCCGAGACAATACATAGAATGGAAGGCCCGCATAATCACCATGCACGAACAACGATCCGTCGCCTTGGCCTACAACCGAACCAACTACGGAGGACGACGTCCCGACAATCGCCCAAACAACAATGCCAGCAGCGGGCAAAAAGCTGCTGGCATGACAAGTGGGACAGGAGATAAGAAGACCGCCACAGGGACGACATATGGAGGGATGGGAAAACCCATGGACATAGACCAGATGCGAGCCAAAGGAAGATGTTTCAATTGCAACCAGAAGGGGCACCTAGCCAGGGACTGCAAGGAACCGAAGAAGGAAAGGAAGAAGTGGAATTCACAGGAGCTGTGAGCATTACTCGCCACTGCGGAAAAAGAGGAGAAACAAGTCGAGGAGAAAACGCCCTCGACTACAAAGATAGAGGAAGTAAAAGACGGGGCCGACAAGTGAGCGATTCCACTTGCTCGGCCGGACTTATTAAAACCCAGGGTGTGTGTTCGTCTCCGACTGGTCGGACTTATTGTACTTCTGTAGTTACCACGTGTTTACCTACGCATTCGAATATACCTGTTTCGACACCTTCCAGAATGACCACACCAAAAGAATCGCACAACCGTTACGCTCCGCTTGCAGAGCCAGAAAAAGATATAAAAACACCCTCTGAACACCCCACTTCCCCACCCCCCTGGACCAACCTCCTCCCCCTAGGCTCCTCTGACCATTCGAGAGCACCTACGATCCCCGGCGTGTCTGCTCAAGGTGCAGGAACACATCCAACTGCAACAAGACTGAACAACGTTCAATCGCCGGACACAAAGGGAACAACCATTAGGGAAGCCGTCTTGTCAGAGGAGGGATCCGACAAAGGAACGGACGACAATAAACACCAGGAAGAAGAGCGGCGAAGACTCAAGACAGCAAAACCTGACGACCGGGATCGTAGGGAAGGGCCCCCCCAAGATCGTCACCCGGCGTCAGAAATCGCAAATGCCTGCGAGAAGGGCCGAACGGGGGCCTGCACACCCCAACAGCCGCGCACCACCCTCGTAGAAGTACCCGACGAGGATGACGACACGGCCTATCGGATATGGAAGGAAAAGCAACGGCAGGAAGAAGAGAGGGAGAGACGAGAACCCCCTATTACCCCCGCTAAGGATCAGGTACGCATCCCTCCCCCGGGGCACACCTGGTTCAGACCCTTTGAGGTCGACTGGACCCTCCGGGCGATTCGGGAAGCGCGTACTGAGTCCGAAGCCCGAGCTGCCCTTTCACTCTGGGTCCATCGGGACTGGGTCAGCGAAATCATAGCCGACCTAATCAATGAGCTCAAGGTAGGAGGGGAGGTCGCGAGAGAACGACTTTATGAATTACGAGAGCCTATCCGATATATCCGTCGAACAGAGGGAGCATCATCACGAGCTTTGATTCTTCCAGTGATCATTGAAACCCTCGCCGACAGACGAACCCTAGAGGTCAATGGACTCGTCGACAGCGGCTGCACGGGGAGCTCCATCAATCGAGCCTACGTAGAGAAGCATCAGCTACCAACTTCGAAACTGACAGTACCCATACCGGTCTACAACACAGACGGTTCCCGGAACAAGGCGGGGGATGTCACTGAATTCGTAGAGTTAAGGATGACAATCGGCGGCCATAGTGAGCGGATCGACCTTGCCGTCACGGACCTGGGAAAAAACGACCTCTTCCTCGGCCACGACTGGCTCAAACGACACAATCCAGTAGTTAATTGGAAGTCAGGAAAAATCACGTTCACCCGCTGTCAATGCCACAAGAACCCCTTCCCATTACCTGATGCCGATCCTGAAGACAGATGGGATGAAGAACTAGAGGAAGGGGAGACCATCCTTGCGATCAACTTTGAACAAGCCCTTGAAATTCGGGCTTTACATCACGCTAACGAATTCGCTGCGCAAGCGAATGCCGGGAAGGAAAAGAAGTCATTCGAAGAAATGATACCCCCAGCATACCGAGAATTTAAGGATCTCTTCTCCAAAGAGAACTTTGATGAACTCCCCGAACGAAAGCCATGGGATCATGCGATAGAACTAACCCCCAATGCGCAGTCGACCTTAGACTGCAAGGTCTACCCCCTCAATCGCCATGAACAGGAAGAACTCGACAAGTTCTTAGACGAGAACCTCGCCTCAGGACGTATTCGACAGTCGAAGTCGCCCTTCGCCTCCCCCTTCTTTTTCATCAAGAAAAAGGACGGCTCCCTACGACCCGTCCAAGACTACCGAAAGCTCAACGAAATGACGATAAAGAACAGATACCCACTCCCTCTGATCTCAGAGCTAATGGACAAGCTCAAGGGTGCCAAATACTTCACCAAACTAGACGTTTGGTGGGGATATAATAATGTACAAATTAAACAAGGAGACGAGCAGAAGGCAGCTTTCAGGACGAACCGGGGACTCTTTGAACCGACCGTTATGTTCTTCGGACTCACGAACTCACCAGCCACCTTCCAATGGATGATGAACGACATTTTCAAAGACTTAATTGCCGAAGGAAAGGTCACCATCTACCTCGACGACATCCTTATCTTTACAAAGGATTGTCAGGAACATAGAGCAATCGTCAAAAGGGTGCTTCAGAGGCTGAGGGAACACAAATTGTTCCTGAAAGCCGAGAAGTGTGAATTCGAAACACTGGAAACGGAATACCTCGGGGTAATAATCAGTGAAGGAGCGATTAAGATGGACCCAGTGAAAGTTAAAGGAATCACCGAGTGGCCGACACCGACAAAGAAGAAGGAGCTACAATCATTCCTGGGATTCACCAACTTTTACCGACGCTTTATCAAAAATTATTCAAAGGTCGTCCGCCCTATGACTCAACTTACGGGGAACGCACCCTGGACATGGGGAGCCGCCCAGAATCAGGCGTTTCAACAGCTGAAGAAACAGATGGCAGAAGACGTAATCCTGGCGATGCCGACAGAGACAGGGAAGTTCAGAGTGGAGGCTGACTCAAGCGAAGGAGCAATCGGTGCTGTCCTCAGCCAACAACAAGACGGGAAGTGGAGGCCGGTTGCATTCCTATCGAAGGCCCTTACCGTAACGGAAAGGAACTATGAAATTTACGACAAGGAACTCCTAGCTATCATGCTCTCCCTCGCAGAGTGGCGCCACTACCTCATGGGGGCCGCTGACACATTTGAAATCTGGACAGATCACCAGAACTTACAGTACTTCAGGAAGCCTCAAAAGCTCAACCGCCGCCAAGCCCGATGGGTGACGGAGCTCGCAGAATATCATTTCACCCTCTTCCACAAAGCTGGCACAGCCAATAGGAAGGCCGACCTGCTGAGTCGACGAGATGACCACAGCCAAGGCAAACAGGACAACGAAGACATAGTTGTCCTAAAACCCGAACATTTCCGGGCAATGATCATGCCCACCGACGAAGAAACCCATGCCAAGGTCAAGGATGCCACCAGAGACCACGGAAAATGGGATCAGGGCATCGCAGGGTCCCTCAATCACGAGAGAGGAGTGACAGAGGCAAACGGACTCCTCTACTATGATGGACGAATATACGTTCCAAAAGACCACACACTTCAAGGGGAAATCATATCTCGCTCCCATGATCACATTACTGCTGGTCATCCAGGAATCGCCAAGACCAAAGAACTCGTCCAACGAGAGTTCTGGTGGCCAAAGCTCCACAAGGACATTGAGGCTTATGTTAAAGCATGTGAAACGTGCCAACGAACCAAGACAAGCACACAAGCAAAGGCAGCCCCTCTACATCCCAATGAAATCCCTTCCGAACCATGGACTCATATTTCGGTTGACATGATAACCGGTCTACCCAAGTCAAATGGATTTGATGCCATCCTGATGATCATTGATCGCTTCTCAAAAGAAATGGTCCCCATAGCCTGCAACGTGGAGTTGACCTCGGAAGGATACGCAAAAATATTGTGAGACCACATTTACGCCCGCTACGGAATGCCCAGCATAGTAATTTCTGATCGAGGCCCCCAATTCGTCTCAAATTTCATGAAAGACCTCTATAAACTACTCAACATAACCCTGAACGCATCCACGGCGTTCCATCCCCAGACCGATGGACAAACAGAGAGGGCCAATCAAGAAATCGAAAAATACCTCCGTATATTCGTCAATCACCTACAAAACGACTGGAGCGAATGGCTAGCGATTGGCGCCTTTGTCCATAATAACCGCATCCACTCCGCCACCGGTAAAAGCCTGTTCATGGTCAACTACGGCCAGAACCCTAGAATCGTCCCTGACTCTCACCGAGCCAACCCATTCACCAATCCCACCGCCCAATCCTTCTCCGACAAAATGAAAAGCATCCACGCGGAGGCAAAGACCTCACTCGAAGAAGCGGCAAACAAAATGAAAACACAGTATGACAAGAGAAAGCGACCCACAATCAATTACAAAGTCGGAGACCGAGTATGGCTTGATAGTTCCCATCTAAGCCTTCCCCGTCCCAAGAAGAAGCTCGACGACAAGCGAGTAGGCCCTTTTCTCATCCTTAACAAATACGGGGCCTCCGCCTATAAATTGAAACTCCCACCTCATTGGAAAATCCACCCCACCTTCAATGAGAAACTACTCTCCCCGTACACCCCACCCGCATTCCCAAACCAAGAACAACCACCACCACCACCCCCCGACTTAATTGAAGATGAGGAGGAGTACGAAGTCGAAGAAGTCCTGGACCATCGCACCAGGAAAGTCAGGGGAAAGAGAGGAGAGCTTCCAGTAGTCGTCACCGACTACTACGTCAAATGGAAAGGCTGGACCCGAGAGCACAACAGCTGGGTACGAGAAAGGGACATGGAAAACGCCAGAAGGTCAATCAAAGACTACGAGAAGAAGGCCAAACGCGCAGGCCGACTCACTGTAGCCTATGCATACACCAAGTCTTACGGGAATCATCAATTCGAAGTCAAAAAATTCCCAAGAATGATCCTGGAAGGACAGTACGATGACAATGGCGTACTCAGCTACAAAACACAGGCAGGCGATGGAAGCCAAGAATGGATAAAGGACCCACCAGACTACCCACCAGAGGCAGCCTCTGAGCGTCGAAAATGGGAAAAAATGGTCAAAACATACTGGGAAAATGTACAACAAGAAGAGCCCGAATGGGAACCCTAATGGCAGTCGGGACGACTGCCTTAACGAGAGGGTAATGTTACAATTTATTTACTTTTTACCCTTCAGAACCTTCACATTGGCACTATATGCATCACGTGGGCAACAGTCGCATCAACTTCCATAAATCTTCACCATCACCGTTGTCAACAGCTATTATTAGGACTACCATTTAGTATATAAGTAGCACGCTCTAAGCTGTAATACTCAGCTTCGAGCTAAAGTTTATACAACCTCATTCTTCTCTCGATCCACTCGCAACGATCTGACTGTTGCACTAGTCTCTGACCACAACCAGACAATACTGAGACTCTGTTGGACTCGGGTATTACCCGGCATAGCCTAGCAGTTTACTCTAGTTTGGCTCACTCAGGGCTAGTCCTAACATCCATTGTGTGAGGTTTTGGTATGGTCTTTGTAAAGATATTGGCTAGGTTGTCTTCAGAAGGAATATATTTGATGTCCAGGTCACAAAGTTGGACAGCCTCTTGAATCCAATGGTAGTCAAGAGTGAAGTGTTTGGACTTGCCATGTCCCTTTGTGGATTTCATCAAGTTGATGGTGCTGTTGTTGTCACACCAAATGGTGTACAGCCGGTCCTTCTCAATTTCTAATTCATCCAAGAACAAACCCATCCAAATCAACTGCCTTCCTCCATGAACAGTTGCAACGTACTCTGCCTCTATTGTTGACAATGCCACCCTCTTCTGTGCATGACTACTCCATGAAACTGATCCTCCTGCCATTTGGAATACATATCCCATTGTCAATTTTCCTATTGTTCAGTTGTCCCCATATGACGAGTTGATGTAGCCAATGGGAGTCAGTCCATCATCTGTCTTTGTTCCTCTTCGATACATTATCTTGTATTGCAATGTCCCTTTGAGGTAGGCAAGAACGTGCATTGCTCAGTTCCAATGGATAGGATGAGGGTCTGAAGCGAAGCATTGAAGGTAGTTTGTAGTGAAGGCGATATCAGGGTGAGTGCCATTGGCAATATGATTTAGAAAACCAAGGACGGCTTTGTAGTCTTTATGTTCCATAAAGTCTTTGTCTGACAGAGTCTTAGGACTAGCCTTGGGTAAACCAAACTAGAGTAAACCACCAGACTATACCAGGTAATACCCGAGTCTAACGGAGTCTCAGAGCGTCTGGTAGGGGCCAAGTACTAGTTCAATGATCAAGTCGTTGCGAGTGAATCGAGAGAAGAATGGTATTTGTAAACTTTAGCTCGAAGCTGAGTATTACAGTTGAGAGCATGCTACTTATATACTAAAATGATAGTCCTAATAATAGCTATTGGCAATGGTGATGGTGAAGATTTATAGAAGTTGATGCGACCATCGCAGACGTGATGCATATAGTGCCAATGTGAAGGTTCTGAAGGGTAAAAAGTAAATAAATTGTAACATTACCCTCTCGTTAAGGCAGTTGTCCTGACTGCCATTAGGGTTCCCATGTGCTTTTGGGGTTGACATCGTCTTGGCTTTCATTTTCCCAGTATGTTTTGACTAGTTTCTCCCATCTTCAGCATTCATGGGGTGTCTCTGGGTAGTATGGTGGGTCTTGGACCCAGTGTTGGCTTCTGTCAGCTGCTTGGGTTTTGTAGCTGACTGTTCCGTTGTTGTCATACTCATGGTCCAAGATCATGGTGGGGAATTTGGTTACTAGGATTTGATGTTTCCCTATTTCAATGGTGGATGCATAAGCTACCATAAGTCAGCCTGCGCGTTTGGCCTTCTTTTCGTAGTCTTTGATTGCCTTTCTGGCATTTTCCATGTCCTTTTCTTGCACCCAACTGTTGTGTTCTCACGTCCATCCCTTCCATTTGACATAGTAGTTGGTTACAATTACTGGGAGCTCCCCTCTTTTTCCTCTGACTTTTCTGGTATGGTGATATGCCATCTACGCGTTCACACCTAGATTTTGCGATTTTACAACAATACTATTGTGGATCTATCCAACACTAGTTGTTACAATTTATTTACTTTTTACCCTTCAACCCTTCACATTGGCACTATATGCATCACGTTCGTGACAGTCGCATCAACTTCCATAAATCTTCACCATCACTGTCACTAAGGACTATTATTAGAACCATCTTTCTAGTATATAAGTAGCATGCTTTCAGCTGTAATACTCAGCTTCGAGCTAAAGTTTACAATCTCATTCTTCTCTCGATTCCCTCGCAATGTACTAGTCGTTGAGCTGGTATTCAGTACCACAACCAGACATAACTGAGACTCTACTTGACTCGGGTGTAACCCGGCATAGTCAGGCGGTTTACTCTAGTTTGGTTTACCTGAGGCCAGCCCTAACAATTAGCTTGAAGCTTCCCTACATTTCCTTGAAGTGCTAGCCACCATCGGAACCCATGAACATCACCCCCGACATCTCGACCCTTGAACTTAAAGTCCTAGTCGTCGCGCTAGTAACAGCCGCCCTAATTCTTGCAACAGTCATCGTCGTGCTTGTGTTCTTTGGTGCCCAACTCAGAGCGTGGTGTTCTAACGCCTGCTCGCAAAGAAGGCAGCCAATTTGCTACCCCTGCCAACCACCTTACCACTACAACCCACCCTTCAATGTACCCAGCGGACCACTCCCACCGCCGTCGTCCTACCCCGAGGCAGAGATTACAGGGGATACTAGGATTGACGACCTCCCACCAAACTTCGACCCCCGGCAACTTCCCAGATGACCCAACCAATCCACTGAGTCCGGAAGCCCCATCGCTGGACCTTCCGGAACTTGGTACTCCATTCATACCCGAACTAGAACTCCCTCCCTCACCAGAGAGGAGGACATCACCGACTACTATGACCCAGGAACCGGGTCAGAGGAGGAACCCGCTCTCCGAGAGAGCAGGACTCTACCAGCGACTGAGGGAAGGGGTCTACGGGTTGCGAACCCTAGTCCAAGAGGACGACTCTCCCCCAGCACCACAACAACAACCACTGGCCCCACAGAGGCCAGCATTCTTTCCTCCAACAGTGACCGCGAGGCCGGTCCTTCACTCCCACGTAGGGAGACGACAAGAACTCCAAACCAACAATCCCTTCCGAGTTCCACCCAGCAACGAGTCGAGGTGGAGGGACGTAGTGGAATCCTCTGGACAAGAGAGGATGGAGATCCGAGAAATATTGAGCGAGCTTGTGAGCTCCAGAACAGAAGATTATTGGTCAGCTGGATCGGGAGACCCCGTCCAGAGCAACAACCTGGAGAGGATGACATCGACTACAATCAGAGGCTACGAGACCTCAGCAGACACGAGAACCCATTCCACTACCGCATGGAGGCCCAGCTTGGCGCGCTCGAGCTTGGAGAGAACCTGTTCACCCTTGAGGGGTAGGACAGAATCTGGCCGAACCTCTCTGATGAACAAAGACTATTACTCGGCAGACGAAGCATCGCTTGGAACCTCAGAAGGGGAGGAGTCGACTATGGAACCGTCGATCAATATAGAAGCCTCTTCACCCACCCACTATCTGCCGGGGAGAGACGCTGGAAGGCGGTATATGGCCCCCGACCAGGGCGAATACTACCCTGAGGAACTCTACGAGAGAGAATGGTCAATGAGCACAGCAGGCTTATCGACCTACTGGGACAAATTGAGGGGAGCTGGATCGACTCCCATGACAACCTCAACTACGATGAGTGGGCCAGAGAGGGGACCATTGATCGAAGCATGGCAAGGAGGAGGGTTCACTTCGAGGAACCCCTTCTATCCGACTCCACTACCTGATTCCCCCCCCCACGAACTAGAACCCAGGGCTATTACCCCTGGCCAACCCAAGGACGTCTCTTTGCCAGAGCAGAACAAGGAACCAGCAAGAAGCAAAAATGGAACGAAGGGCTCGACCCGATGCAAGAAGAAGCGGCCCAGACGAGCAGAAACCTGGCCCAGGAACAACAGGAGCAAATGAGGAAGGAATACGAGCAGCTCAAAGATAAGATGGTTGAATCCGCTAGATACTGGGACCTCGAACCAGTAGACGAAGGAAAAGGAAAGGGCCGAGCTGACCCACCAGCTAACCCACCAGCCGACCCTCCTCATGCACCAGCACCCCCTGAAAGGGGAAGGCCGGGTTACCCAATAGGACCCCCCTCGGTCGGACACCGATGAGATCTCTACTTGGTACCCTGACGACCTCCTAAATACCCACCACCAGAGCCCCCTAACTGGCCCACCAGCTATGCTAGCAACAGCGACCCATTCCCCTCCGTGAAACCAGTCCTGCTACGCCCCCCCCTCCCCTTTGCCAGAGGCCACGACGACATAGTCCGATTCTTTGGGGACTGTGTTGCACATTTCAAAGTACATGACTCCTACTTCAACCCCACCCTGAAGGTCCCATTCGCCGCCTCCTATTTTGAAGGAGGAGCGGCCAAATGGTGGACAACTAAACGAATGGAATACTATAGCGAGCGACATGAAAGATTCCGCTACCCGAATTGGCAGAACTTCATGTGCATCATCCAGGATCAGTTCATGGACACCATGGCTAAAGAGCAGCATGAAAGGAAGATGATGGATCTTTGAATGGGGAACAGATTGGCAGTAGTATACTTCCAAAAGTTGGAAGCAGAAGCCCAGTTAGCCGATAGAATCCAAGACAGCAGAGATAGGGGGGCAATGGTCAGGGCACTTCGACAAGGAGTACCCGAAGACTATATCAGGTTCATCACCGATATAGGAATGAACATCCCCCATGACTACAGAGAATGGAAGGCCCGTGTCATCACAATGCATGAACAACGGTCGAAGTCCCAGGCCTACAACCGGACAAATTATGGAGGACGACGCCCCGACAATCGCCTGAACAACAATGCCAGCAGTGGGCAAAAACCTGCTGGCATGACAAGTGGGTCAGGAGACAAAAAGACCGCCACCAGAACGACTTATGGAGGAGCAGGGAAACCCATGGACATAGACCGGATGCAAGCAGAAGGAAGATGCTTCAATTGCAACCAGAAGGGACACCTGTCCAGGGACTGCAAGGAGCTGAGAAAGGAAAGAAAAAAGTGGAACTCGCAGGAGCTGCGAGCACTACTCGCCACTGCCGAGAAAGAGGAGAAACAAATCGAGGAGAAGACGCCCTCGACCACGAAGATAGAGGAAGTAAAAGACGGGGCTGACAAGTGAGCGATTCCACTTGTTCGGCCAGACTCATTAAGAACCATGGTGCACGCTCGCTTCTGACTGGTCAGACTTATTGTACTTCTGTAGTTACCACATGTTTACCTACGCATTCGAATATACCTGCCTTAACACCTTCCAGAACGACCGCACCAAAAGAATTGCACAACCATTATGCTCCGCTTGTGGAGCCAGAAAAAGATATAAAAACAGACTCTGAACTCCCTACTCCCTCACCCCCCTGGACCGAACTCCCCCCCTTAGGCTCCTCTGACCATTTGAGAGCACCTACGATCCCCAGCATGTCCCTTCAAGGCACAGGAATGCATCCAACTGCGACGAGACTGAACAACGTTCAATCGCTGGACGCAAAGGGAACAACCATTAGGGAAGCCATCTTGTCAGAGGAGGGACCCAACAAAAGGACGGACAACAATGAAAACCAGGAAGAAGAGCGGCGAAGACTCAAGGCAGCAAGACCCGATGACTGGGATCGTAGGGAAGGGCCCCCCAAAGATTGTCACCCAGCACCGGAAACCGCAAGCGCCCACGAGAAGGGCCGAATGGGGGCCTGCATGCCCCAGAAGCCGCCCACCACCCTTATTGAGATACCCAACGAGGACGACGACAGGAAGAAGAGAGAGAGAGATGGGACCCCCCCCATCACCCCCGCTAAAGACCAGGTACGCATCCCTCCCCAGGGGTACACCTGGTACAGACCCTTCAAGGTCGACTGGACCCTCTGGGTGATCAGGGAAGTGCATACCGAGTCGGAAGCACGAGCCGCTCTTTCGCTTTGGGTTCATCGAGACAGGGTTGGCGAGATCATAGCCGACCTGATCAATGAGCTTAAGGCAGGGGGAGAGACTGCTAGAGAATGGCTTTATGAACTACAAGAACCCATTCACTATATTCGCAGAACAGAGAGAGCCTCATCACAGGACTTGATCCTCCCGATCCTCATTGAAATCCTCACCAACCGACGAACCTTAGAAACCAAGGGGCTCGTCGACAGCGGTTGCACCGGAAGCTCCATAAATCGAGCCTACGTAAAAGAACATCAACTCCCAACCACGAAAGCTGTGGTGCCCATCCCCATCTACAATGCTGACGGCTCCCGAAATAAAGCCAGAGATGTCACTGAGTTCGTAGAATTAAAAATGACGATTGGCGGTCATAGCGAACAAATCGACCTCGCAGTTACGGACCTAGGGAAGAAGGACATTTTCCTGGGCCATGACTGGCTAAAGCGACATAACCCAGTTATCAATTGGAAGACTGGGAAGATCACGTTCACCCACTGTCAATGCCGCAAAAACCCTTTCCCCCTACCCGATGCTGACCTGGAAGACCGATGGGATGAAGAGTTAGAGGAGGGGGAAACCATTCTGGCAGTCGACATACAACAAGCTCTAGAAATCAGGGCAGTACACCATGCAAATGACCTAGCCACCCAGGCAAACACCGGAAAGGCAAAAAAGACTTTTGAGGAAATGATACCACCGGCCTACCGAGAATTCGAAGACCTCTTCTCAAAAGAAAACTTTGATGAGCTCCCGGAGTGAAAACCCTGGGACCATGCAATTGAGTTGACCCCAAATGCGCAGTCAACCTTAGACTGTAAAGTCTACCCCCTCAACCGACACGAGCAGGAGGAACTCGACAAATTCCTGGACAAGAACTTGGCCACAGGGCAAATCCGTACCTCCAAATCACCCTTTGCTTCACCGTTCTTCTTCATCAAAAAGAAGGACAGATCATTACACCCAGTACAGGACTACAGAAAACTCAATGAGATGACCATCAAGAACAGATATCCGCTCCCGCTCATCTCGGAGTTAATGGACAAGCTCAAGAGAGCAAAGTACTTCACCAAACTGGATGTCAGATGGGGATACAATAATGTACGAATCAAACAGGGGGACAAGCAGAAGGCAGCGTTCTGGACCAACCGAGGTCTCTTCGAACCAATGGTAATGTTTTTTGGCCTCACGAACTCGCCGGCCACCTTTCAGTGGATGATGAACGATATCTTCAAAGACTTAATTGTGGAAGGAAAGGTCACCATCTATCTCAATGACATCCTTATCTTCACCAAAGACCTCCAGGAACACCGAGCGATCGTAAGGCGGGTGCTCCGAAGACTGAGGGAGCACAAGCTATTCCTGAAAGCTGAGAAATGCAAGTTTGAAACGCTAGAGACCGAGTATCTCGGAGTAATCATCAGCGAAGGGGCAATCAAAATGGATCCGGTAAAGGTCAAGGGGATCACGGAATGGCCAACACCGACAAAAAAGAAGGAGCTACAATCATTCCTGGGCTTCACCAACTTTTATCGATGTTTCATCAAAAATTATTCAAAGATTGTCTGCCCCATGACTCAACTTACTGGAAACGCACCCTGGACATGGGGTGCTGCCCAGAATCAGGTGTTTCAGCAATTGAAGAAACAGATGGCCGAAGATGTAATCCTAGCAATGCCGACAGAAACAGGGAAATTCAGGGTAGAAGCCGACTCCAGCGAAGGAGCAATAGGCGCTGTCCTCAGCCAACAACAAGATGGGAAGTGGAGGCCAGTTGCATTCCTATCAAAAGCCCTTACAGTCACGGAAAGGAACTACGAAATCTATGATAAGGAACTACTGGCCATCATGCTCGCCCTTGCAGAATGGCGTCATTATCTCATGGGAGCCGCCGACACATTCGAGATCTGGACAGATCATCAAAACCTACAATACTTCAGGAAGCCCCAAAAACTTAACCGCCGACAAGCCCGATGGGTAACGGAGCTAGTGGAATACCATTTCACCTTTTTCCACAAAGCTGGCACCGCCAATAGGAAAGCCGACTTACTGAGTCGACGAGATGACCACAGCCAAGGCAAACAGGACAACAAAGACATAATTGTCCTAAAACCCGAACATTTCTGGGCAATGATCATGCCCACCAATGAAGAGACCCACACCAAGGTCAAGGATGCCACTAGGGATCACGGGAAGTGGGACCAGGGCATCGCAGGATCCCTCAATCATGAAAGAGGAGTAACCGAAGCAAACGGACTCCTCTACTACGATGGATGGATCTACGTCCCAAAGGACCACACGCTTTGTGGAGAAATCATATCCTGCTCCCATGACCACATCACTGCCGGTCACCCAGGAATCGCCAAAACAAAAGAGCTCGTCCAGCGAGAGTTCTGGTGGCCAAAGCTTCATAAAGACATTGAAGCATACGTCAAAGCATGCGAGACCTGCCAGCGAACCAAGACGAGCACACAGGCAAAAGCAGCCCCCCTTCATCCCAATGAAATCCCTTCCGAACCCTGGACTCATATTTCGGTGGACATGATAACTGGCCTCCCTGAGTCAAATGGGTTTGACGCAATCCTGATGATCATCGACCGTTTCTCAAAAGAAATGGTCCCAATAGCCTGCAATGTGGAATTAACTTCAGAAGGATACGCAAAGATACTACGAGACCACATTTATGCTCGATATGGAATGCCCAGCATAGTAATCTCTGACCGAGGTCCCCAATTCGTCTCTAACTTCATGAAAGACCTCTATAAATTACTCGATATAACCCCGAACGCATCCACAGCATTCCACCCACAAACCGATGGACAAACAGAGAGGGCCAACCAAGAAATCGAAAAATACCTCCGTATATTCGTCAATCACCTACAAAACGATTGGAGTGAATGGTTAGCAATTGGTGCCTTCGTCCATAATAACCATGTCCATTCCGCCATGGGCAAAAGCCCATTCATGGTCAACTATGGCCGAAACCCTAGGATCGTCCCCGACTCCCATTGAGCCAATCCCTTTACCAATCCCACCACCCAGTCCTTCTCCAACAAGATGAAAAACATTCATACCGAGGCAAAAGCCTCACTCGAAGAAGCGGCAGACAAGATGAAAACACAGTATGACAAAAGGAAACGACCCGCGATCAATTACAAGGTCGGAGACCGGGTATGGCTTGACAGTTCTCATCTAAGCTGACCCTGCCCAAAGAAGAAGCTCGACGACAAGCGAGTAGGCCCCTTCCTTATTCTTAACAAATACGGAGCCTCCGCTTATAAATTAAAACTCCCACCCCATTGGAAAATTCATCCCACTTTCAATGAAAAACTCCTTTCCCCGTACACCCCGCCCACCTTCCCAAACCAGGAACAACCGCCACCACCTCCACTGGACTTAATTGAAGACGAGGAGGAATACAAAGTCGAGGAAGTCCTGGACCATCGTACCAGGAAAGTCAGAGGGAAAAGAGGAGAACTCCCAGTAGTCGTCACTGACTACTATGTCAAATGGAAAGGCTGGACCCGAGAACACAACAGTTGGGTATGAGAAAAAGACATGGAACACGCCAGAAAAGCAATCAAAGACTATGAAAAGAAGGCCAAACGTGCAGGCCGACTCACTATAGCCTACGCATCCGCCATTCAAACTGCAACACTCCAAATCGAAGTCAGAAAATTCCCAAGAATGATCCTAGATCACAAATACGATGACAACGGAGTTGTTAGTTACAAAGCCCAAGCTGGCAATGGAAGTCAACAATGGATCATAGATCCTGCTTCTCCTTTCCCCGAAGAATCCACTAGTGAACAGCGAAGATGGGACAAACTCATCGAAACCTACTGGGAAAACATACACAGCACAGGCCAAGACATACCCGAATGGGAGCCCTAATGGCAGTCAGGACGACTGCCTTAACAAGAGGGTAATGTTACGATTTATTTACTTTTTACCCTTCAACCCTTCACATTGGCACTATATGCATCACGTTCATGACAGTCGCATCAACTTCCATAAATCTTCACCATCACTGTCACTAAGGACTATTATTAGAACCATCTTTCTAGTATATAAGTAGCACGCTTTCAGCTGTAATACTCAGCTTCGAGCTAAAGTTTACAATCTCATTCTTCTCTCGATTCCCTCACAATGTACTAGTCGTTGAGCTGGTATTCAGTACCACAACCAGACATAACTGAGACTCTACTTGACTCAGGTGTAACCCGGCATAGTCAGGCAGTTTACTCTAGTTTGGTTTACCTGAGGCCAGCCCTAACACTAGTGAGGCTTTAGAGGACTATAGTGGAGGCTTCGAGCTGATAGTCAGATTAGTACGTGACTAGTAAAAACCAGGACTTAGAGACGGCACCCCTGCAGGCCAAGCTCTACCAGCTGGTCACACTAGTATCCTCCCACCTAATGGGCTAAGCAAATAAAGCCACGAGTGGACCAAGGATGCGACTAACAAACCAAACCAGAGGCAGAGGACACACTTAGCATGGAGTTTGATCACTAGCATACCGGTCTTGGCAGAAATGCCTAAGTCAGGATAAACTAGCTATACGGAATCTCGAATAGGACTTAGGAAAAGCATCAGTAATGGATCAACTTTGCTGGAGATTCGACTAGTGTGATACAGATCTCATATGATCGGCACTAGTATAGCCGGGCAGCGGTTCCAATCATGATCAACTACTGTTGCAGGCATGCCTGTCAGGCTAGTCATTCAGCCTTGACAACCACCGGCAAATAGCAGATTTGAGATGCAGGATAGGGCTCCCATTGGAGCTCCTAGGTCTCACTAGTAAGCATGCAACTGGCTCCAGACCGGCTATTGCATGCTCTTTCACCATTTCTTGTGACTAGCCCAGAAAATCTTACCAATAATACTCCCTATTCAGCTTAATTAGACCCTGATTGTGCCTTATGGCTGTAGTATATAGGTAGACAGACAAGTACACATGTGGCAGGCAAGCCTGCCCCACAATTGTGACATACTGGTTGATAGAATTGTAGTACAAAGATTTCTTAGTACAAGCAAAGTAAGCTCAGCTGTTATGGTTAACAGGTGAGGAGAGCAACCGATGGCTATTCATACATATATGGCTACTGAGACATGAAACGCCAGTACAAATACAAAGAAGATCATAGAATGAAAGTACCATATTCGAGCATCACATATGTCACGGCGACATGCTTGACAGTGCACCACTCAATACTTCAACACTAGTCAGTATTCTAGTGCCCCAATTAAAGGATTTTGTGCTTAAACCTCGACGAAGCGACCACTAGTCGTGGACTCACCTTAGTATCGAAGTGAATTGAAGCCCCTTTTGAATCTACTGTTGTGTCAAGCAAAGACCAGGAGTGTTTCGGAGTTAGTTCAAGCAAGTTCTCAGCAGTCATAGTAGTATTCTTAGGCCAAGAGTGCCGCTGGTTTGCCAAGAGTGTGACTAGTCAAGTGTTCATCACTTGTAAGGAGCAGTTACAGGGCCAAGAGAGCCACTAGTCCGAAGCAGTCATAGTCCCAGCGAGCATAGCAGCTCGAATCAAGTCACCTTTCCCCAACTGTGTCTTAAAACCCCTGCTAGTACGAGTGTTACCTTTGTTAGGCTTGCTAATAACAAATAGAAGTCTTTTTGAACAAGTCTACTGGATTATTGAAGTTTGTAGAGTGCTTCTATCGTACTCGAAACGCCCGAATTCAATACATTGGTGATAAGTGTAGAGTTTTGAGAGGTTTAGTGTTGGTTGTAGTTCATTGCAACTCACTAGGCCTTTTGCCACTCGCCGTTACCGACCACATCATCTGGAGCCCACTGCGAGGGAGTTTCAGACTTGATAATCTTGTTGAATCTTAAAGAGATTTTTATTTGGCACTTAGTCTTGTCAAATAAACTACTATTCAACCTAGCAACTTGTACGCAACCTGTCTAACCCAGCCTCAGCAAAAGCAAAAGGCAAGGCTAGAGCTACAGAACCCATGCAAGCATCATCTTTGAGGCCAGCACCCAATAGTGCCACCACAAGACCCAAAGGAAGAACAACAGCCAATTCAACAGCTGCTGGTGTTGGAGTCCCATCTAATTACGACTTATTGAAGAAACCACGAAGTGCAACTGCCCCACCCACTAGCCCCAAGCTAGGACAGAGCAGCGAATCAACGCAAACCGTAACATCCAACAGACTAGACCCCCTGTGCCATGCACAAGGCTTAGAACTTCCCCCACTAGTGGACCATCTAATCCACTATTTCCTGGACAATCAAACTCCCAGTCTATTCAAACCGCTAGTAGACCGAACATGTCCGCTAGCACCCAAAAGATGCCTAGACCCACTTCTAGGGATGCCCCCAAGTTTGACAGTGATGAACCTGATGATGAGCCTCAGGGCTCTGTATGCTCAGAATTCACGAACTTTGTCATTTCTAAGTGACAACCGACTTAGCACTGGATATAATATTATCTCCGGTATGCACATGCTACTATAGGACCTTCTTGACACTTCAACGACCGGATATAATGAAGAATATCCATCCCAACTTGTTTCGCGGCTCAAACTGTATGCCATCACGACTAGGCACCAATATCGACCAATTAGTCGACCACCGGAGATAAATCATACGATGCATCAGAGCGCATCACTAGCGCATCACGGTGTAAAACCCTGGCATTGATCCTTTAATTATATGAAGTCATACTCGTTGACCATTATTCCGCTTCAATAATCACCAGGTTTTTGTCAGCTCGACGCCCAGTTTTACCAATGACACCGTGCCAAGGCCACTAGCATTCAACACTCCTTTCATACACCTCAGGGTATCGACCGTACCCTCCCAGTCCACAGTTAAACAGCACCTCAAAAACCATGCTGGAGAAGACCCATGCTCTAGGAAATTTACCTTCCTTCGGTAACACAGAGGATTGGCTGTTACAAGTGACTATGGAGATACATATGGTTGCTAGAATCTTTACAAAGCCACAGCATTATAGCTTTACTAAGTACCACTAATAATAATTATCTCCGGTAGTATAAGAATGGATAGAAAATTGTAGTACAGTAGTTAATCAACTACCACCTGTTACTCTGCCATTAGCCTCACTACACGCTTGTCACCGGACATAATCTCGTCTCTACACACTTGCTACAGTCATTAGCACCGGTTTTTAAACAAACCATACCCCATGCATAGTGCAGTATACAAACAATAGCAATTGTTTGCACCCCATACACTTGCTATAAGCCAGAGACTGGTTTTACACCGTCTGAGCTTCGTACTCCTTCGCGCTCTCCTTGAGAAACACTCTAAACCGTGATCAACTGGTTTTAGGAATTATCTCCAGCGTCGCACATCGCATGTTAGCTTGCACTCCGTCATTAGCGGTTGATACTCGCGTCTAGTGTATAACACCGGCGTTCGCGACATACACCACCTCTTTTGTTTTATAGGACTGGACCATCTTCATCTTTGTACCATAGGAGTTTTATTTGGCTTTATATTCAACATCGTTTATCGCAGCCCACTTGGGTAGTCTCTGGCAGACTTATAGGAATCGACATCGTCAACATAGGATCGTTTTGGACTCAACACCATTTAGGACCATTATAGGATTGGATAGGATTGGATAGGATAGTCCCTCGAGAGGACTCATAGGTTTGACATTGACATAGGATAGGAACGTCTCCGAGTAGACTCAGCTTTCGACATCGACTTCAGTATATTTTGCCTCATATAGGATCAACACTCGTTATCTCCGTGCCCCACTGGATATAAATGTATTTTCACACTTTTGCCCACATTGACTGGCATTGTTAGAATTGCCACCCAGTACATCGACACTCCACCGGTTATAAACTAACTACCGCACACATAGCTTCATTTTCACCATTATTTTCATAGGACCTACATCTAGAGACCTCGTCTAGTCGTTTCTCCTCTTTATACTGGATTTGTGGTATTCACGTCATACCCAATTCTGTTCAATCTTGTCATTGAGATTATCACCAGCCTACAGCCAATGCCTTTTAGTACTCGATCACTTGAGTGCTACTTGCTTGACTGAAAAGTCGCAGTATAAACTTGCATCTAGAGGAAGTGATTAGGTCGCACAGAGGTGCCCCGAACAACTCGCACAACACAGTACCTTTATCTCCGGTCTACACCGTCATTAATCATTACTCTTTGAGTTTTGGTTTGCCGTTTCCACAGAAGTTTAGGTTCATCACCGAGAACTTGAGGTGTTTCCTGGGGCAAATGGAGGATTTATTCTCTGACTATAGCATCACAGATGACGATGAGAAGAAGAAGAAACTAGTAAGGTATACGGATGCGCGTACCGAAGAGGAATGGCAAGCGTTGGAAAACTATGATAGTGGCACCTTCATAGAGTTCAAAGATGCGATCTTGAAATTTTACCCAGAGGCGGGGGACGCAGAGACAGGCACTTGGGAGAGGCTCATGTGGATTTCGCATAAGTTTTCGAACCTTGGGGCTGATGAGTGCGAGTCATACTTGAAATTCAAGCACAGGTTTTTGACAGAAGCGAAGAAGCTGCAGAAACCACCAGTGCTAGTCACGAATCATGAACTAGTAGAAAAATTTACCGAGTCGTTGTCACCTACCTTTAGAGAAAATATTGCATCGTGCTTAAGTATCAAGTGAGGTTTCAAGAAAGCGACTAGTGTGCCAGCTGCAGCACCTGCAGTCATAAAAACCATAGTAAGAAGGGAGGATATGCACACCCTTGACAAGGTTGTTGCTGAGGCTGATGATATTGCTCTCAACAGCTCTACTAGTTACCTTCTGTCAGCGACTAGTGGAAGTGTATCATTGACTGGAGCCACTAACGGGTCTGGAATTAAGGCAGAATTTGAAGACGTAAAGCAGCAAGTAGCCGCCTTACTTGATTGCATTGACGTCGGTGAGAAGCAGGCGAAGGAACGACAGGAGCAAATCTTGAGAGCCTTTCAACAAGGCGGAAATAATAGCTTCTCATCTAGGCAATTGCGCCCGCAGAACAAACATCCGGGTGCGGGTCCAAATGACAACTGCTGGTACGATTGGAAGCCTGGGCACTACGTAAGAGATTGCCAGAATGTCCAGAAGCACGTAGCCGAAGGATTGCTGAAGCTTGTAGACAGGAAGTTCATGATGATGGATGGGACACCTATCCCACAAGAACCTGCTCATCTCTGTCCTATGGATCGGATGCTCTTGTCTCTGAATAAGAAGCAAGAACAGATGTTCTGGGAAGATGTAACGATCATGCTGCAGACTCCACGGACCACGTCCATCATCCACTCCACCGGCTCCAAGTCAATCATTGGATTCCGTCAGATTCCGAATCCCGGTTTCTATCTCATATTTCATATCTCTATTTCATTGACTTATTTCACATATTTCATTTATCACACCTAGATCCCGTCACGGCAGTGAGTAGGTGTTATATCTGAGTCCACGGAATACTCGACTCCTCTAGATACAGAACATTCCAGATCATGTCACTCTAGCCATACCTACACTATTCCAGACCCCAACCTGTCGGACGCCATCTTAGTATATAAGCTGTACATTTAGTAGTAGATACCTCAGTTCGAATATCAACTTGGTTTAGCCCAATAACTCTCGTCCTCACTCTCTTCGGCCTTCAAGCCATAGTCCATCTCTCTACGTCCGTGGACTCCGATAGCCATTGGACTTAACCTTTGATCCTAGAGATCATAATCCCGCGGACTCCATCCATAATCCTTCTTTGGGCTTCGACCCAAGGGTGATGTTGCTAATAGCTTCGCCAAGCCCCATGCACTCCGTGGATTCCACGGCATGCATTCCTTTCACTTCCTCCTATTGGCATGATCCTAACAGTATATTCGAACTCAAACCCTTGAGTCAAAATTTTAGGAATGTCTAATACTACCCTCGATCCCTCACAAACTCAATCCTCCTCCATGGCTCCACCCATAACCCGTCTCTCCATGTGCAATATTCCTGCCTCTGCATCGAAAGAGGATCACACCCTCTTCGGCGAGGATTCAGCCTCCACACAATGTTCACGTAGGGAAACCTACACTCACAGCGGCTTCACTGCCCACCAATCTGATGTCAACACCACTCCCAATCTGTTCTCCATGGATTCCGCTAGTATGAACGGATGGGGTGGTTATCGAAGCATCATCCCAGAAACCCCGCACACACAGCCTCTCTTCCCAGTCGAGGAAGAAGGTGACAATGGGGATCCCAGTGACAGCGACGGTGAAGCAGAGTCCCCTAGCAATTGCAATTGCAATCCATGCAATCCGTGGCGCCCCAGTCCACCAGCTGGTCCACCAAATCCTGGTGGCCCTGGGGGTCCCAGCGGTCCTGGCAGACCAGGCAGTAACCCACCTAATCCTCCCAATCCTGATCCTAATGACGAGAACCACCTCATGATGGAATTCATGAACCTCCTCCATGGCCTTACATGCCAAGCCAACAACCCAGCTCAGCAGATAGTCTGTACCAAAGTCAAGGCACTGGACACCTTCGACGGAGTGGATCTGCGGAAACTCAAGGCGTTCATCATCTCCCTGCAGTTGAACTTCAATGACAGGCCCAATGCATTCGCCGTGGACACCGCCAAAGTCAACTACGCAATCTCCTTCCTCTCCGGTGTCGCCCTTGACTGGTTCAAACTGGATATCCTCCACCCCAATCAAGCCAATCCTCCCGCTTGGGCATATTCCTACACCACCTTCCTTTCGGAGCTCCATACCAATTTTGGTCTGTTTGATGCCATCGGAGACGCTGAAGATGAACTCGAAAATCTTCGGATGCACGACGGAGACAGGATCATGAAGTACGTAGTAAGCTTCAATCAACATGCCACCATCATCGGTTACGGCGACAACTCCCTCCATCATGCCTTTTACCACAGGCTTTGCTCATGGATCAAGGATGACATGGCTCACCACGGAAAACCCAACAACCTCCACAATATGCATACCCTTGCCCAGGAGCTTGACGCTCGCTACTGGACTAGGAAAGCTGAGGTCTCCAGGGAAAACCATGACCGGCCCTCCACCTCCTCCACCTTCAAACCCAAGGGTTTGGGTTCTAACTCGAGCTCTTCCAACAACTCCGTGGCCCCAAAATCCTACAGTTCCATCGCGGGTTCATCATCTTCCTCTTCTACCTCCGGCTCCACAGGTGCCTCCAAGAAGCCCTATGCTGACAAGCTAGGCAAGGATGGTAAGCTCACACCCGAGGAAAAGGAACGCCGCCACAAGAATGACCTCTGCATGTTCTGTGGCAACAAACACAAGACCGAGGACTGCAACAAGTGAAAAGCTGCAGCTTCCGCGTGTGGACATGCAGCTGAGGTCTCTGACCCTACTCCCGCCTCTGTTGATTTGGCTCCTTCGGAGTCGGAAAAATAGAGAGCAACCCTGCTTCCTCCATGCAAGGACAGGGTTGCATTGACTGTCATTGCATTTCAGAGATCATAACCCTCAACGCTGCCACTCTTTCCAACCATTCCGTTATCATATCCTTATCCAGTGAAATCGGCTCTGGATCAGAGTCCGACAGATCTCCTATATCCACAATCCTACATTTTCTTGCTCTAGTCGATTCTGGTTCCAGCCATTGCTTCATTGACTCAAAGTACGGTAACGATCACAACATCCCTACCAGCTCCATTCCTCCTGTACAACTTCGGCTTCTCGATGGCTGCACCGGATCTCACATCTCACAATCTGTTACTCTCTCCATACGATTCCTATCAGGAGATATCATTCCTATTGACTTCTACATCACACGTCTTGATTCATCTTGTAACCTCATTCTGGGATACAACTGGCTCTCCCACTACAATCCATTGATTGACTGGGCAAAGCACAGTATCACTTTCCGTTCAAAGCTATTTGGTGCGTCTGTTCCAGATGTTTCCGCAGCCTCCGACGCAACAGCGCAAGCTCGCAAGGACCCTTCAGGTCCTATCCCATCCAAACCACCTCCGAGATCCCGATGGACTCCGCCAGCGTATGAGCCTATCTACTCATACCTGTCCATCCCATCATTTTCCGCTTCGGTTGCCCCCAAAATATCGATCATTTCCGTGGCTGCTTTTGTACAAGCTTGCACAGAGGAGGGTGCACAACAGTTCACACTCCAACCTTCTATGCCAAGTGTTAGTGGCCAGGCTGCTTCCACGGCTCCGCCAGATTTATCTGATGTTCCACCGGAGTATCATGACTTTGCCGATGTGTTCAGTGACTCTCTCTCAGAGAAACTCCCTGAGCATCATCCTTACGATCTGAAGATCAACCTTGAGGAAGGCTCCTCACCTCCGCTCGGACCCATCTATTCCCTCTCCGAATCCGAACTCAAAGCCTTACACAAGTTTATCAATGATAACGTCCATAATGGTTTCATCTCTCCCACATGCTCTCCCCACAGAGCTCTGGTACTCTTCGTCAAGAAGAAAACTGGTGAACTCAGACTCTGTGTCGACTTCCGTGGCCTTAACAAAATCATTAAAAAGGACCGCTATCCACTTCCTCTCATTTCCGATCTTCTTGACTCTGTGTGCTCCGCGCATATATACCAAACTCGACCTCTGCCACGCCTACCATCTAGTCCATATTGCCGATGGAGATGAATGGAAAACCGCATTCCATACCTGCTATGGGTCTTTTGAATGGCACGTCATGCCATTTGGTCTTACCAATGCTCCTGTGGCTTTCCAATGTTTCATCAACAACATTTTTGCAGACATGCTCGATGTCTCTGTTGTCATGTACCTCAACAATATCCTCATCTACTCCGACGATCCCATGGAACACTGAAAGAATGTATGTGAAGTCCTACGCAGACTTCGAGCCAACGGGCTCTACTGCAAAGGGTCTAAATGCGAGTTCAATTGGGATTCTGTGGAATATCTAGGCTACATCCTCTCTCCTGAAGGCTTACGAATGGCTGAAGACAAAGTCAAAGCTATTGTTGACTGGCTGATCCCACAGAAGGTCAAAGATATCCAATCATTTCTTGGTTTCACCAATTTCTACCGCCGTTTCATCTACGAATACAGTGAGATCGTGCTCCCTCTAACACATCTCACACGCAAAGGTATTCCATGGAAATTTGACGACAAATGCTTAGCTGCATTCAACGAGTTGAAACAGGCTTTCACTCACACTCCCATCCTTACCCATTGTATCCCCGACCATCAACTTGTCATGGAAACTGATGCCTCCACTATGCTATTGCTGCTATCCTCTCAATCTACCTTGATGATGGGGAAATTCACCCTATATCCTTCTTGTCCCGCAGTCTCCACGGAGCTGAACTCAACTATGATACCCATGATAAAGAGCTCCTCGCAATCTTTGAAGCCTTTAAATACTGGCGTCATTACCTGGAAGGCTCCACGGAATCCATTGACGTCCTTACTGATCACAAGAACCTTGAGTACTTCTCTACTACCAAGGTCCTGACACGCAGACAAGTCCGCTGGTCCGAATTCCTTTCCCAGTTCAACCTAGTTATCCAATTCCGTCCAGGAAAATTAGGTGGGAAACCAGATGCACTCACTAGACAATGGGACATCTACCCTCAAGAGGGGGATAATCAATACGCTCAAGTCAATCCTCACAATTTCTGCCCTGTATTTACTCAAGAGCAACTCTCCGCTTCTCTCCACACTACTTTTCTTGAAGGTCCTGTACTCTGTGCTAGTGCAATCATGGATGTAGACCAATTGCATTCTGATATCAAGCTCGCACAACCCACGGATTCCATGGCGACTGAAGGCTTCCACCTTGCCTCTTCCCCTTCCAATCCTTCCCGGTGGTCTATAGACGAGTCAGGAATACTCTGCCTTGACAATCGCATCTACGTCCCAGACTCCGCGGACCTCCATCTTCGTGTCCTCCAAAATAATCACGACCATATCTTGGCAGGTCATTTCGGTCAAAACAGGACTCTTGAACTAGTCCAATGGAATTACACCTGGCCACAGATGCATGAATTTGTTCACCACTATGTCAAATCCTGTACTACCTGTGGTCATAACAAAACACCTAGACACCGCCCATTTGGCTTACTCAAACCCTTGCCTGTACCAGAACGGCCATGGGATTCCATCTCCATGGACTTCATTGAACAGCTCCCGGAATCCAATGGATTCACCACCATTCTTGTTGTTATTGACCGTGCAAGTAAACAAGCCATCTTCATTCCCACTCATGACACCGTCAACTCCTCAGAGCTAGCTCAGCTCTTCATCACCCATGTCTTCTCCAAGCATGGCGTTCCAAATCACATCACATCTGACCACGGCTCCAAATTTGTCTCCCAATTTACTCGCGCCCTAGCCAAATCCCTTGATATGGAGCTTCACTTCACTTCTGGTTATCATCCAGAAGCCGATGGACAAACTGAACGCGCTAACCAAACCCTTGAACAATACATCTGTATCTATTGTTCATACCAACAAGACAATTGGGATACCTTACTACCCATTGCCGAATTTGCATACAACAATGCTCCGAACACTTCCACTGGAATCTCTCCATTCTTCGCCAATAAGGGTTACCATCCTAACATCACGGTGTACCCTGAACGCGACATCGCCTCTGCCCGGGCCCGCGATTTCATAGTCAACCTCAATGATCTTCACCAATTCCTTAGGGACAAAATCACTCATGCTCAGTCTTGTTACAAATTCCAAGCGGACAAACGATGGTCCCCAGCTCCAGATTTCAAAGTAGGTGACAAGGTTTTCCTTAACTCCAAACACATCAGGACTACTCGCCCTACTGCAAAATTCTCCGAGAAATTCCTTGGACCATTCGATATCATCGCTCAGCCTGGATCCCATTCCTTCACGCTCAAACTTCCCGCGGATCTCCGTTCCATTCACCCTGTATTCCATGTCTCACAGTTGGAACCCATGGAAATTAATACCATTCCTAATCGCACCCAACCACCTCCACCTCCCATGGAAGTTGACGGAGAAGAGCAATTCGAGATTGCACAGATTCTTGATTCCAAGCTTGACCATCGGTTCCGTTGTCCACTCCTCTACTGTGTCCAATGGTTGGGCTACGAAGGTACTGATGAAGAATTTGCATGGATCCCCGCTACAGAGTTCTCCGCGGAAGACTACATTGAAGATTTCCATTGTCATTACCCAGACAAACCAGGACCATTATCCAAGGTCACCATTCGCAAGGTCTCAGTCAAGACCTCACCTATTTCTTCTTGATCAGCCATTCAGCTCCCGTCGGAATCTGTCTCCCCAATTTCAAATTCGATTCTGGAAAACTATTGCAAATTCATTTCCTAATCGGGAATGGACTCCGTCGGACGCACTTCTTGACTTCACACTTATTCACACCAATTTCAAAAAAAAACATCAACAAAATTCATCTACATTTTTATGCCCCTCCAGGCGCAATCTACTATCCATCTACTATCTACACATATCCATATAAAATATATACAAAGAGCTAGGCACTAAGCATCTGTGGAACTGCCGGCTTCTCCAACTTCTACCTCCTTTCCCTTTCCTTTAACCTTCCTCATCCACTCCCCCATTCCAAGTATGCCTTCTGCCAAGGACTCCGGCGCCATCTCAGGCCTTGCCACCTCATTCGCATCCAACTCCCCGTTGGAGTCCTACACCAAAAAGTCATCGCCCCCCTTCAGGTACTCCTTCCACAGTACCCACTCAATACGTAGCCCTCCGAGGCGGTAAAACTGCACACGGGTCTCACAAAACCTCTTGCTGGCTGCGATCAACTTCTCCAATGCCCCTTCTCCACGGCTTCCACGCCAGTACGCAATGTTAGCAAGCTCAAACGGATCTTGCCCATCGAACTCTGTGGAAGACAGGTGTGCGTGAAACACCTGGGCGACATCTTGATCGAGACAAAGTCGCATTGCCTGATGGAGAGCCTCCGGAGTCGCCCCCTTCAATTCTCAAAGCTCCTCCAGTGAAGCTGTCCACTCCTCCACGGACACCTCCAATATGAAGTCTTGAGGATATGCGAGTGCATCACCATCCTCAAAATCGTCCACCAAGTCATTTACACGACCTCCAACGGCCTCCAACTCCCTCTCGATATTCTCCATCCTACCCTCCATCTCATCAAACCTTGCATGCAGATCTTGCAGCAGGTCCAACACCTGCTCCATTGCTGATGGCACCATCTCGTCCATCCACATACACTTCACCTTGCGGATACGACACCGCTCGCAAGACCTCATGGTGGCTGACATTATGCAACGGGCCCCATTGGCCCTACACTGCCCACACTTATCTACAGAAACAGATCAGCACAATTCAAGGTTCACAAAATCCACTTACCCTTTCCGTGGAACTCTCCACGTTCTGCAGACTTCACCTTTTTCTTTGAAGGCCCCTCTGACAGCCCCACGGTCCCCTCATCCTCGCTGTTTCCTATCACGGCCTTCGACACCCGCTTTCTCTTCTTTGATGGGCCCGCGGCCCCGGTCACCTTCGACTTCCCCTTCTCCTTTCGTTTCCTGCGCAGTTCCTCACACGCCAATTCTTTCTCATCCGCATCCTCTGCAGACTCCTCCTCATCACCATCCTCGGCCTGTAAGGCTGCTGCCGTGGCTTCTGCGGCCTGCCTTGCCAGTACCATCTGCTCCCGCAGCAGGCATCTTGTTTGTGCGGCCTCAGACTCTACCGCAGCCAACCTCTTTTTCTTGGCCTCCACAGCCGCCTCTTCCTTCCTCCTCTTTTCTGCTGCCCTCTTCTCTGCAGCCACCCTGCGCTCCTCCACCTCCCTTGCCAATCATTCCTCTTCAGCCCTTTTCTCCGTGGCCTCCTTCTCCTTCTTCAACTTCAATTCCTGAAGTTTTTTCGCCTGCTCATGGGCCTTCTTTTGCACAGCCTCCGCAGCCACTGCAGCCTTGTCAGCCTTCCATAGCTCATGTGCCTCCATGGCACTCTGATGAGCTTCCTCCCTTGCATCCCTACCAGCATAGAACACCGGTAGTTCGTCCACATCCAAGTCGTCCAGAGTTGCGGGCACCTCATATGGCTCCGGTGTTCGTGACTGTCAGGATTTGTCGGCCATCGTTTTCCATGGCGAGCAAAGAAAAAAAGCAAGTATACCCTACCACCAAGATGGTGGTGGTAACAAGTCAAGAGGTGAAAATCACATGATACCTCACTCACAAATTCCATGCGGCACCCCCAGCCATCGGGATCTGCACTCTTGAGGGCAAGAACGCTAAAGGGGGGATACTGTAACAATCATGCCATGGACTCCATGGACCTCATCCAATCATCCACTTCACCGGCTCCAAGTCAATCATCGGAATCCCGGTTTCTATCTCATATTTCATATCTCTATTTCATTGACTTATTTCACATATTCATTTATCACACCTAGATCCCGTCACGGTAGCAAGTAGGTGTTATATTGGAGTCCACGGAATACTCGACTCCTCTAGATACAGAACATTCCAGATCATGTCACTCTAGCCATACCTACACTATTCCAGACCCCAACCCATCGGACTCCGTCTTAGTATATAAGCTGTACATTTAGTAGTAGATACCTCAGTTCGAATATCAACTTGGTTTAGCCCAATAACTCTCGTCCTCACTCTCTTCAGCCTTCAAGCCATAATCCATCTCTCTACGTCTGCGGACTCCAATAGCCATTGGACTTAACCTTTGATCCTAGAGATCATAATCCTATGGACTCCGTCTGTAATCCTTCTTTGGGCTTCGACCCAAGGGTGATGTTGCTAATAGCTTCGCCAAGCCCCATGCACTCTGTTAGGATCGTGCCAATAGGATGAAGTGAAAGGAATGCACGCCGTGGATTCTGCAGAGTGCATGAGGCTTGGTGAAGCTATTAGCAACATCACCCTTGGGTCGAAGCCCAAAGAAGGATTACAGATGGAGTCCATGGGATTATGATCTCTAGGATCAAAGGTTAAGTCCAATGGCTATTGGAGTCCGCAGACGTAGAGAGATGGATTATGGCTTGAAGGCCGAAGAGAGTGAGGATGAGAGTTATTGGGCTAAACCAAGTTGATATTCGAACTAAGGTATGTACTACTAAACATACAGCTTATATACTAAGACGGAGTCTGGAATAGTGTAGGTATGGCTAGAGTGATGTGATCTGGAATGTTCTGTATCTAGAGGAGTTGAGTATTCCGTGGACTCCAATATAACACCTACTCGCTACCGTGACGGGATCTAGGTGTGATAAATGAATATGTGAAATAAGTAAATGAAATAGAGATATGAAATATGAGATAGAAACCGGGATTCGGAATCCAATGGATTCCGATGATTGACTTGGAGCTGGTGGAGTGGATGATTGGATGAGGTCCATGGAGTCCACGGCATGATTGTTACAGTATCCCCCCTTTAGCGTTCTTGCCCTCAAGAGTGCAGATCCCGATGGCCGGGGGTGCCGCATGGAATTTGTGAGTGAGGTATCACATGATTTTCACCTCTTGACTTGTTACCACCACCATCTTGGTGGTAGGGTATACTTGCTTTTTTTCTTTGCTCGCCATGGAAAACGATGGCCAACAAATCCTGACGGTCACGAACACTGGAGCCATATGAGGCGCCCACAACTCTGGACGACTTGGATGTGGACAAACTACCGGTGTTCTACGCTGGTAGGGATGCAAGGGAGGAAGCTCATCAGAGTGCCATGGAGGCACATGAGCTATGGAAGGCTGACAAGGCTGCAGCGGCCGTGGAGGCTGTGCAAAAGAAGGCCCATGAATGGGTGAAAAAACTGCAAGAGTTGAAGTTAAAGAAGGAGAAGGAGGCCGTGGACAAGCGGGCAGAGGAGGAGCGATTGGCAAGGGAGGCGGAGGAGCGCAGGGTGGCTGCAGAGAAGAGGGCAGCAGAAAAGAAGAGGAAGGAAGAGGCAGCTGCGGAGGCCAAGAAAAAGAGGTTGGCTGTGGTAGAGTCCGAGGCCACATGGATGTGACGTCTGCTGCAGGAACAAACCACGTTGGCCAAGAAGGCTGCGCAGGCTGGCGAGGGAGACGATGAGGAGGCCACAGAGACTGTGGATAATGAAAAGGAAAAGGCGCGTGAGGAATTGTGGCGGAGGAGGAAGGAAAAAGGCAAGGCAAGGGCGACTGGGACCGTGGGTCCTTCGAACAAAAGGAAGCGGTTGACTCGGTCAGTGGTAGAGGAGAGTGAAGATGAGAGGGCCGTCGGAGGAGCAGCCTGCTAAGAAGATGAAGGGAACAACTGTGGAGCAGGAGGAGTTCCACGGTTCCGGTGAGTGGACTTGGGATATTTCCTTTTGGTTTGCTGAATGTTTGGTTAGATAAATGCGGGTGGTGTCGGGCCGATGGTGCCCGATGTTTTATGTCGGCCATGATGAGGTCCTGCAAACGGTGCAGGATTCGTAAGGCCAAGTGCCTTTGGACCGAGGAGACGGAGCCGATGGCGATGGAGGAGGTAGTGGCCTTGCTGCATAGTTTGCACGCAAGGTTTGATGATATGGTGGAACGGTTGGGAAAGGTGGAGAAGGAATTGGCATCTGTCAGAGGACATGTTGATGATTTAGTGGACGACTTCGAGGAAGGGGATGCTATCGAGTATCCATGGGATTTTGTGCCGTCAGCGTCTGAGGAGGAGTGGAAGGTGTCGAGGGAAGAGTTGGGCAAACTGGAAGGTGCCAACTCCCAGGCTCTCCGGCGGGCGATGTGCCTATGCCTCAATCAGGATGTCGCCCAAGTGTGGTATGCCCACATGACATCTGCAGAGTTCAATGGTAAAGATCCGTTTGAACTGGCGAACATCAAATTGTGGCATGGAAACCGTGGAAATGGCGACCTGGACAGGGTGATTGCGTCCAGCAAGAGATTTAGGGATGCTTGTGAAAAGTTCTACCAAGTCGGAGGCCACCGGAGGGAATGGGTGCTGTGGAAGGAGTACCTGAGGGGTAGTGAGGAGTTTTTAATAGAGGATTCCGAAGGAGAGCTGGAGGAGGAGGAAGTCAGGGCAGAGATGCTGCCAGAGGCCGGGGCCAACGGAGCGCCCAGAATAGCGGAGTTGTTGAGGATGATCAAAGGGAAGGGAAGAGAGGTAGAAGGTGGAGAGGCCAGCGGGTCCGCAGATGCCTAATCCTAGCCTCGTAGATATTTTTTAAAGACTTTTGTAGATAGTAGATAGATAGTAGAGTGTGCCCGGAGGGGCAAGAATTGTAGATTTTTTTTGTTGATATGCTAAAAATTGTGTGAATAAGTGTGAAGTCAAGAAGTGCGTCCGACGGAGTCCGTTCCCGATTAGGGAATGAATTTGCAATAGTTTTCCAGAATCAAATTTGAAATTGGGGAGATGGATTCTGACAGGAACCAATGGGATGGCTGATCAAGAAGAAATAGGTGAGGTCTTGACTGAGACCATGCGGATGGTGACCTTGGATAACGGTCCTGGTTTGTCTGGGTAACGACAATGGAAGTCTTCAATGTAGTCTTCCGCAGAGAATTCTGTAGCAGGGATCCAGGCAAATTCTTCATCAGTACTAAGGCATAGCATGGATGGATCCGCGGATCCATCTGTAGCCGTACTGTGGATAATGATGGATCTTAACCTCGAGATCTGCATCTGCAGATGTGGCTGTGCAAAGGCAACCAGATCCATGGCATCCGAGCTGCAGACATCTGTGCCCTACGGATATCTGTCTCACCACGGATTGCACTCACCTGCGGATGCCTATGCACATGGGTATCTGCAGGGTCTGCCCTTCATTGGGCTTTTCTGAATATAATTTGACTTAATGGCCGCTGTACCATGTCATCTATTGAGGTTATCATTTCAAGGAACCTCTGTCAAATGTCAAGACAGTGATATTATGTCGATTAGAGTGTGGACTGGGTGCGTGTAACATATTCCATCACTAGCTGCTAAACTAATCGAGAGGATATCCAGGCTTCAAAGTATGCTCTGATCGCTCGTGCTGTCCAATTCATGTCCCTTTCATTAGTGGCAGAACCTCGTCAGAAAGGCTTGTTCGAGCCTCATTTTTGATCACGACCTCCTTTGAATTATCCTCCAAATATGTCGTTATTACCCCTGGTTTTCCCCGAACCCCTTCCCACAATATGTCTTGTCGACCGGAACCTTGCTTTACGTGGACTGACTAGATAGCGATGCGGCGACAGATATCCATGCTGTCCAGTGCTGTCGATGGGCATATATGGCAGGAGGGTCGGATGCCACCATTTGATCCCACAGCCAGTGTGCTTGCTTCATTGAGCCTTGGAGGTACAATAATCCCAGGTGCACAATGGGGATTTCCTTCTTGTTGGTCAAGGTGGTAATGATTCCTTACCAAGCTCTTGTCGCCCTTCTCGCACACCTTCACGTCCTGCCGAGTTCTAGTATCACGGATCTTTCTGAGAAGCTCCAGGGTCATACACCAGTCAATACGAGCGACGCGCCCTTCTTCATGAACTTCCTCATCATCGGCCATCATCCTTGCCTGGCAACCACATTTTCTTGGGAGATGATGTATCGTGTTCCAGCGAGCAGGACTGTAGCATGTGTGGATGATGTCACAGGTAATTACTCTATTAGCTTTTCATTTCCGCTGTCTAATGCATTTCAGATGCACCTCTTGTGACATCTGCCATACCTCTTCAAAAAGTCCTCTTGCGAACAACCTTCTCCTTGCAAGGTATCCGAAGCTGGTGACAGACTTTGCACCAAGAAGACATATGGTTGGGAGAAGGGTGGGTTGGGCAGTTGACTCGAAGGGAAGGGGGTGGCTGCAAAGTCCTTGTTTGTGAGTCCTCGATTGTCATCTGATGTTCGCTGTCTAATGCCGGTGTATGAACCTGGGATACGCATGCCATGTTCAGGAGAGGACTGACGATCTGCTGGACTGGACTCTTGATAGCGACGAAGACCTTGACATGGGCACCAGTGATTTCAGAGGAAGAGGAGGAAGATCCAGAGATCGAGCAGTGGTCCGTTCCATGAGCACAGTGCGAGAAGTATGGCCTTAGGTGACTGGGCACAGTATTCAATGGATGCTGGGTAACCCCATGCAACTAGCAGATATCTGGTACTATGGTGGAGGTGTCCTGCGCTGAAACATCCCTGTCCTGTGGCTACGGAACCCTACAAGCTCAACAAGCTCGGATGGAGCTCTTACTCCGGACCATTGAAATCAGCCAACACACTGGCACTTTCTTCCTTGCAGTGATACACAGTCCCTAAGTTGAAATGAACAGGTCTCTGAACTCGACTTCTTCACTCCCACTGGGAAGCCGGTCTTGGTGCTCAGCTTGGTCGACTGTGCGTGTGGTTCGAGTTCATCAACAACGAGCGCTCGTATATGTTCAAGGTCAACGCTGAAGACGGAGGCCATTATCTTCTGCAGGTGATGAAGTTGGCATCTGTAAGCACCAGGTGGATGCAGTACTGGATTTTTATTGACAGTATTCTCAAGATCGCATTGCTGGTGCTACCTCTGAGATCACTAGTCTCCGTGATGCTTATAATTCGAGGTAGGAAGAACTGTTCCTACAATACAACAGTCGTTTTAAGTCATTTTTTTTAGGGCTAAGTCCGATTAAAAGTTCGACAGATATCCGTGCTGTGTGTGATCTCGTGAAGTCTCGGTTTTGGTTGCTACCAGAGCCCGTCTTTCTTGCTGCATCTCATGCAAAAGATGTGCTTACGCAGATGGGCTTGAATATAATCTAGTGTATTAATGAGCATGGCTAATATATGTTGCAGTTTGACACCAAGCAAACGAGTATACCTCCTCCCAAGTCAAGATCTGTTAATATTTTGTTTGTCTATCTTTCTCACAGCTACTCCGATACACTCGGAGTCCAGTTTCGGCTGGGAATGTCGCAATGTGCTGGATGCATATGTAATCTTCTTCTTCTTGCTTTCGTACCACTTCTACGCCAGAACGTGAGGATCAAGGCCACGGCAACTGAGCTTTGGATTGTAGAGAATGTTGGGAGGAGATGATGAAGGGTTGCAATGACAACAACATTTCTTGCGGAGAAACCACACACCGGTATATATATATTATTTATTGTGCTCTGCTGTTCGCTCATTGAGTACAAAGTCGTTTATTTCATTTAGACTTGTCCTGATTGTCTTCTTTGTCATGAGTGGCATTATCTTATGTAGCTTATAAGAAGATCTGGAATACAGGATCCTGATTTTGCACACTCAAACTACGCTGCCATGGCTTCCGCTTCCAAGTCCCACAAAATCCAGAAATCCACTGGCCAATTGAAATCAAAGAGTCAGTCTATCACATCAAGGAAGAAGAAGGCCAAACATGTTACCACTGGAGAAAATGCAACCACTGCGCCTGAACGAGCTTTGACCACAGCCACTGCTTGCAAGCTTGCAAAGGAGGCAAAGTACAAAGGGAAAACGGACGAGGAAATTCTAGGTACTACTATTCCATCCTGATCTCCCCTTGGATTTTGCTGACTATTCTGTTTAGCACTTCAGATGAGCACCTGGCACTCTCCAGTCTACCATCATTTTGAAGCTCCCATCATTATCGAAGAAGATGGCAAAAAACTGTACAAGTTTATATGCAAAATGTTAGGAACATCACCCTCACATATTGTCAATCACTCATGTTGTCAACAGGCACCCCAATATTTCGTGTAGCCGAGAACGATTTGAGGACTCGACTGGCAATCTCAACGACCATGTCAAGGTGTGCTGCCCTCATGCACCTCTTGGACAAGGGACCATTACCAATTTCACCAGCGGCCACCATTATAGTGCCGCACAATTCTGCTATCTCTTGGCTATGTGGTGTGCACGGCGACACCAGCCACATAAGATCATCTGCGACCCAGAGTTCACTGATATACTCAAGATGCTTTATGCAAAGGTTGACATACCCTCGCCGTCAACCCTCTCTCACGATATTTACGAAATGTACACTATAACAAAGGCACGGGTTGCAGAGTCATTACAGGTATGTACAGTTTTGTCCCAAAATCGATCTTCTAATCGTGTTGTAGAACACTCCTGGCCGTCTACACTTTGGTATCGATGGCTGGACATCTCCGAATGTTATTTCGTACCTTGGGATCACTGTTGCGAGAGTTGTGGATGGTCGAATCAAAGAATTTGTTCTAGATTACATCCGGTACATAGGGTTCATTCACGGCAGATTGGAGGAAGCTGAGACATTGATTATAGATGCGCTGAGTCACATACTGGTGAGTACATGGCTGAAAAAATGCTCATGGTGCTCGACGAGTATGGCATCAGCAACAAGGTACATATTTGTCTTGTCTTCAGGTGTAGAACGGACTGACTGTGTCTTCCAGGGTCTTGGCTTGGTTGCGGATGGTGCCACACCAAATGGTGTGCTTGCCGACAAGCTCTCACTTTGTGTCCTAACATTCCGTGGTCAGAAATACCGTGTGCGGTGTCTGGACCATATTTGGGCACTCGTTACCAAAGTTTGTATTTCCTATATCTATTAAATTAGGCATCGGACTGACTGTAGCATGACTTCTAGGGCTTTTTGAAGCAGTTCAACTATGAGCCTAAGAAGACAGGAGATACAGACTTTGATGATCTCATAGAGGACGATGAGCCAACTGATGACAATGCCAATGAGGATGATGACACCAATCCAGATGAAAGGGCTTATCTCGATAGAATTCTCAATGAGATAGAACTCAATCAGGAGGTAGACATGGATGAGTCGAAGCCAGAAGTAACTGCCGCAGAGGCTAAAGTGGGGTGTTTTGCTATCTTCAAGGTGCGTAATATGTATCGCAACATTGTGTACTGTTGACTCAGACAATGTACAGCTCACTCAGCTCGGGAAAAAGGCTTTCAACAATGCTATTCTACATCAGGCTATCGCTACTGCTAGCGAAGACCATGGCATTAAAGAGGCCGTGCTTCTTCATGCTGTCGTTACTCGCTGGAATACTGTTTCTGAGATGCTACAGCGGGGAATCAACTTGAGGGATATCCTCAATGATATCTGTGACATGACGAAGTTCAACGACAGCCCCAAAGGCTTGCATTTGCACCGATTCATCCTCTCTGATACTGAGTGGCTAGTTTTAGAGCAGTGCTCTAAATACCTTGAGGTGTGTGGTGATTTTGTGTCTGTTTTTCTGACATCTAATCAGTTCTATTGCAGGAATTTAAGAGTAACACTCTGAAGTTCTCGTATAGCAACAAGCCCATGATTTATGAGGTTTTTCTAGCAATTGACAAGCTCACCCGCAAACTGGAACATGGCCGTGATAATCAGTGTTTGCACCCAGCCATATGACTGGCTTGCTGGAATGCGCTCAATGTATTGAATAGCTACTACTCCAAAACAGATGAGTCACACATTTACCACACTGCAATGGGTACGTTGTCATCTTTGCTTTCCTGGATACCTATATTAACATTGATTCAGTTCTGCACCCGAGCTATAAAAAGCAATACTTCGTCCAGCAGAAGTGGGAGTCCGACTGGATTGACAAGGCCTTGAATATTGTCCGGGATGAATGGCGATTCTTCAAAACACATTTTTGGCATACTCCTGATGAACTGGTCGCTAAGAAGGATAAGACATCAGATAAGAAAGTAAGCTAAACCTTTCGAACCTTACTTGTGCTTATTCTATTGTACCTTAGCGTCGGAAATTCTCATGGGACACAGACTCAGACTCTGAAGATGACGTGACTTCACCAGACATGACTACAACAGCTGATCCACTTGAACTATATCTGCACAGTCCTGTCCTAAATAATATCAGTGATCCTTTGATATATTGGTCATCTCAGGATCCCACAACTAATCCACTAGCCCGTTTTGCTCTCGACTTTCTATCGGTGCCCGGTAAGTTTTTTATGAATGGTTCCTGGAATCTTTCTGACAGTATACATCTATCTAGCCACTTCTGTTAACTGTGAATGCTCTTTTTCTGCTGGAAGTCAAAATGTTTCCCGCTTTCATCACTCATTGTCCGACAAATCTGTTCAGGCATCCACGGTTCTGGGATCATGGGCATCAGTTGGCCTTGTTCCTAGTGATGAGATAATCAAGGGGATTCAGATGAAGGGACCATGTTGGCAGGTGGAAGAGGTTGATGAGGAGGAAGAAGATGAGGATAACGATAGTGATAATGTTGATGAAATGGATGTCGATAGCACCAATAGTTAAATTGTATATCATTCTTCCAATTTTTGAATGTGCGGATGCAGATATCCACAGAATATATGTCAGTTTACGATCTTAGATCTGCATCTGGCAGATGCAGATGCTGGTGAGCGGATGCCAAAAACAGATCTGACCTGTGGATATTAGAACAGATATCTGTGGTCCATCTGGATCCATGCTATGCCTTAGTGCATTGCTCAGTTCCAATGGATAGGATGAGGGTCTGAAGTGAAGCATTGAAGGTAGTTTGTAGTGAAGGCAATATCAGGGTGAGTGCCATTGGCAATATGATTTAGAGAACCAAGGACAGCTTTGTAGTCTTTATGTTCCATAAAGTCTTTGTCTGACAGAGGGATAGGTCATGGCTGAGTGTCCAAGGCTGCCAGTGTTCCAATTGGTAATGGAGTTGCCTTTGGTTTACAGTCAAGCATGCCAAATTGTTTGAGGGTCTTTGTGATGAGGTTTTGTTGGTGTAATGAGATAGAACCATTGCCTTCATCGAACTCCACCATCATTCCAAGAACACTGTTGTGTTTTCCCATGTCCTTGATGTTGTACACTTCCCCAATTTCCTTCCTGACTAGCTCCCCTTCTGCCTTTGACAAGGATGCACCAGACACATCATTGGTATACATACAGGTAATGGTTCATTCTCCCCCTCGCTTTAACAGTTGGATGCATGGGTCAGCTTGAGATTGAATGTGGCCGAGGGCAGTAAACATTTTGTTGAGCTCATTAAACCATGCATTTCCAGCATCCATCATCCCATACATTGCGCAGCGCATCCTAAGGACATAGTCACCTGGTGGTAAGTCTCTTGTGACAATTTCTTCATATCCTTGGGGTAGGTTGACATAGTTTTCACCTTGTGGTTCAGTGTTTAGGTATGCCCCAATGAAGTCAATTAGCCAAAAGTCAAGACCCTGAGCTGCCATGATGGTGAAGAATATGCATAAGGATTCATACTGCACAACAGCCGCGAAGGACTCAAAATAGTGGAGGCCTTTAATCTGGCTGAATCCCTTCACCACTAGCCTGGCTCGTCTTTTGAGTAGACTTGCCAAAATACCATCAAGTTTGATGTTGAACACCCATCAAGTGTCGATAGTCCTCATCCACGGCTCTCGAGGCACAACTTCCCATACATCTCTTTCCTCCATTCTATGGATCTCAGCATCCATTGCTGGTACCCATAACTCTGGTTTTGTCATTGCCTCGCCATAGTGAGAAGGTATCCATTTGTTTTCTGGTTTGGGTAGGTTGTTGATTTCAGATGCTTTTAGTGTGATGATATCTTCAGGGTCATCCTCATCTGAGATTAACAGGAAGTCAAAGTCATTGGCCCAGTCCTTGCCTTCCTTTCTTGAGTTTTCTTCATATTTTAGGTACTCGCTGGATTCAACTTGAGCTTGTGATGGCTTTGGGACGCATGTGGGACATGATCATTCGTCTACTGGTCGATCGTGTATAGGTATTTGATTTGGGATTATCCGATCAGGGTTTGTGTTTGACTTTGCAGGGTTTAGCATTGGGATTCATGATGGTCGGTCAGGTCAAGGTGGTGAGTTTCCAATCTGTAGATGCATATTTTCCTCTGTACTGTCCAATAGGTCCATAATCTCCCCCTCAAGAGGAACAGTACATGTGGGAATCAGTTCCTCAAAGACCACATCACGCGAAGTCATAATCCGGATACCAGGACCATCAAGCAAGACTCAGTAAGTCCCATGCCCCGCTAACCTCACTAACCTTCCCTTTAGACTTTGAGGTGCCAGTTTACTTTCCCCCTTTGCCACAGGAATTTTCACATAACACGGACTCCCCCACACACAAATGAAGCCAATGGATTGGTGTTTTCCAGTCCACTGCTCTTCAGGTATCTTCCCTGGATGTCATGCAGATGGCAACAAGTTTCCAACTCTTATTGCATAGTCACATGCCTCGGCCCACCACCCATGTGTCATGCCAGCTTCAATCAGCATTATCCGCACTGTTCCGAATACAACTCCAAATGCACACTTGGCCACCCCATTTGCAGCTAATGAATAAGGTGCTGTGAAGAGCAATATGATTCTCTGCTCCTCAGCCCAGTCTTGCCAAAGTTTACAATCGAACTCATTGTTGCAATGGATTTTCTTCAACTTCTTGCCTGTTTGGCATTCAGCCATTACTGTGAACGAGTTGACTGCAGACAGGGTAGTGGTTGCATTCCTATCTGGTAAGTAATATGCTTGGCGACGTGATGAAGCATCATCTGTGAATTCCATCGTGTAATGAGCCCCCCCAATGGATTTTATGTGTGCTGGCCCCCAAATGTCCAATGCTACAAGGGCAAGGATCTCTATCTCAGGCTTCACAATCACGTTGAAGGGTTGTCTCTTTTGATTTCCTAGGATGCAGGGCTCACATTTCCCAGATAAGTTAGGGCCAGATTTGATGTTCAATCCATCAACTAGGTTACTGTTCATCATGGTCTTGATTCTATCAATGCCATGGTGTCTGAGGTGCATGTGCCAGATTTCCATAGGCACAGTGATGTCCATGGACCTCGCTATGAGAGCTTGATGCTTCTCAGCATGTAGTAATGTTCCATGGATCGTGTATAAATCACTGCTTAGCTCCCCAGTGAACTTTTTTTTTCCATCTGGCTGTTAGGATTGTGCCAATAGGATGAAGTAAAAGGAATGCATGCCGTGGAATCCACGGAGTGTGTGGGGCTTGGCAAAGCTATTAGCAACATCACCCTTGGGTTGAAGCCCAAAGAAGGATTATGGACGGAGTCCATGGGATTATGATCTCTAGGATCAAAGGTTAAGTCCAGCAGTATCGGAGTCCATGGATGAGAGAGAGATGGACTATGGCTTGAAGGCCGAAGAGAGTGAGGACGATAGTTATTGGGCTAAACCAAGTTGATATTCGAACTGAGGTATGTACTACTAAATGTACAGCTTATATACTAAGATGGAGTCTGACGGTTCGGGGTCTGGAATAGTGTAGGTATGGCTAGAGTGACGTGATCTGGAATGTTCTGTATCTAGAGGAGTCGAGTATTCCGTGGACTCCGATATAACACCTACTCGCTACCGTGACAGGTTCTAGGTGTGATAAATGAAATATGTGAAATAAGTAAATGAAATAGAGATATGAAATATGAGGTAGAAACCAGGATTCAGAATCTGATGGATTCCGATGATTGACTTGGAGCCAGTGGAGTGGATGATGGGCGAGGTCTGTGGAGTCTGCTGTTACAATTTATTTACTTTTTACCCTTCAACCCTTCACATCGGCACCATATGCATCACGTTCGTGACAGTCGCATCAACTTCTATAAATCTTCACCATCACTGTCACTAAGGACTATTTTTAGAACCACCTTTCTAGTATATAAGTAGCACACTTTCAGCTGTAATACTCAGCTTTGAGCTAAAGTTTACAATCTCATTCTTCTCTCGATTCTCTCGCAACGTACTAGTCGTTGAGCTGATACTCAGTACCACAACCAAACACAATTGAGACTCTACTTGACTCGGGTGTAACCCGGCATAGTCAGGTGGTTTACTCTAGTCTGGTTTACCTGAGTCCAGTCCTAACATTAAATACAAGCCAAAGTGGAAGAAGATGATAGAAGAATATTGGAGAAACACATTCCAAACCTCTCTCGAGGAACCCAAAAACGCACCATAATGGCAGTCAGGATGACTGCCTTAACGAGGGGGTAATGTTACAATTTATTCACATTTTCTCCGATTTTCCTCAAATAAGTGCCCAAGCGCTTATCCTTGCTATCTAATTGCCACTATCTAATCCATATCCCATATCTCGCCACACCAACTCCACAACTATAACCGTCGACTACCGTTCTCTCACTACGGCTCGCTTCTATCACAACGTTACCACTCGACTTACTTGTCACACCCTCATTGTTCACTCGTTGTTGCTTACCAATGGACTTATTATTAGCACATAGACTTTAGTATATAAGTAGCACGACTCTCGCTGTAATACCTCAGCTTCGAGCTATAGTTTATCAATACCAATCTTACTCTCTCAATGACTAGCACTTAGTGCTGCGTCTTAATGAGTCCATCGCTACAGCTCTACTGAGGTCGTCGGTGTATACTGGTATACAACTCTAAGTTTATGCTTGTTTGGATCACATGAGATTTGGGTCTAACACAAACACTCAGCTGGCCCAAAGTCTCCATCCTTAGCAGGCAACACAGGCAATGCCAGAGGCACCAAGACCCATAGGACCAAACTTGGCCAGGACTCTCCTTCAAAGCATCGTCAAGAGATGCCATCTGATGATGACATCTCCTATCAGCCTAAACCTTGCTCCCATAATGGTAAAACTAGATTACCATCCTTCAACAATGTCTCCAACATGAGTGGACCTGTATTATCATCAACACCATTGCTCAAGTCTCTTTTAGGAGGATATGGGGACCAAGGATGCAGTCCAAGGTGGAAAGAGCAAGGAAAAAGAAGTTGTATGTCAGCCATGTTCTCTTGTTATACTTGATCCATCTTTGTGTCACAGCCCACCATAATCATCACGGACTCCGAGTCCATGCCATCACAGAAATCTGAAGAGCCAGTCAAGGTAGGTGTTACTCTTGACGGGTTTCATTATTCTGACACAATATTTTATCTAGAAGAAAATTGCCATGGCCTTCAAAGCTGCTGGTCCCGTTCAAGTTAGTTTTTATACATATTATTGGTTTCATTCTTCTGACATCATATTTTCTTTAGAAAAAAAAGGAAAAGACCAAGGCTCCACTGGTTGATAAAACAGGGGATGTCAATCGTCCCTCAGAGGTCAGTAGTCTTTGAAATTTTGGTGATATTGATGCGACATTTTCTTTAGAGGAAAAAAGAAAAGACCAAGGCCCTACCCATTTCGGAAGAAGCAACTAAAGGTGACATCAATGTAAGTCATTGTCCTATTTGGATATACATAACTCATGATTACCAAAGGATGTTAAACTTCATAGCGGCACTGTGAGTACTGTAAAATACATTCTTTATCAGTTTATCTGATTATTTCTCAGACTTTAAAGCCATTGATGGGATGACAACTGTCAGACTTGTTGTCAGGAAGCCAGCTTTCACCTCCTACCAGAATGTCCAACATCGAGACCACAAGCTACTCGACGGCCATAGGTTCTGGAAGCCTCACGGTCTCCAGCCACACCTCCATCCATGCCTTGCAGTTGGCATTACTAAACTTGGAAGATTCAATGAGGCGCACCACTGCAATGGAGGCCTTGTTGAATGTGGAGCTACAAAAGGTGGGAAAAGGGCCCATCCATATCCCTGGATTCCTTCCAGAGGAGTTCCAGGACATCTCAGCACCCCTCTGACTTGTTTCGCATTTCTGCACTTCCCAAGCTACTGAATTTGGTGGAAACCACTCTCTGTCCCTCTTTGGAATCATTCGCTCAGCGGCGAGGGACAAAAAGGTTTACCCCAAGGCTGAGATTTCACCAATCTCATTCTATGACAGGTCAGGAGAGGATGGTAGTCAGGAGGAGATGGTGGCACCAGAAGTCGTTGATCGTGGTGAAGGATCCTCCAGAGGCCAGACCACTTTGGGCATGACAGAGGATGATGATGAGGAGTATTATGATGATGAAGATTAAGTCTGTGTTTTCTTTCTCTTATGCTTATATTATACCTCACTGCACTTTTCGCTTTATAGAATATTTTAGATATTGACTCACTGCTTATACGATGCACTTGCTCTGCTTACTGCTCTTACTCTTACTCTCTGCTCATATGCTCTGCTCATACAATGCTTTTCGAATACTTTGCTCATACATATTGCTTTAGAATAGCGCACAATAACAGCTCTTTTTGTGCCATCTTACAGTGTGACAGTGTGACATTCCTGCTCTATCTTTAATCACCATGGACATTCTTGATGACCTCGAAAAGACACTCACTGACTTTGAACTGCCCTCTGACTTGAGTCCTCATGCCCTTCGTGGCAAGTACAAATCCATCATCACAGTTGCAAAGGAACAGATGGCCAAGGCAGAGGAGGATATTCCATCACCACCCAACCAACTGGCACTTGGCGTACATGTGCTCTTTTATGCCCTTTCATTACAACCTAATAGTTTTGGTTACAGAAAAAGGAACCCATCCTGGTATGTGAGCCTGAATATATGCACCTTTTTCATACTTGATCTGGCTGTAGTGGCATGCACCCATCTCTGAAAAGCAGGTCAGTACAAGTATAGCCTTGTATGCATGTCATATTGATCTATTTCTTCAGTCTCTGGCTGACCGTGTCACCGAGATCATCTTGTACATTGATGTCAAGCCCTTGGGCTTTGACAGTTTTTGTATGAATATTCGGCGTGTCAAATTCCCCAAGTACTAGGCGTGTGAGCAGGAGTTTTTGATAAAGATGGTCAGAGGGTATGAGGTTGTGTCAGTTGAGGAGATTGTGAGTTGACATTTTCATCCATCTATTTGTTACTGACATTGCACAGAAGAAAGCCTTGCCTCAAGAGATCCAGCCATCATCCCACATCTGGAAAACCACCTGCCAGAATCTGACAATTGCACAACAGAACAACAATCTCAATCAATGCCTCACCCTCATTGACTTGCAGCTTCTAAACCTGGAAAAATCAGCTGCATTCACTCGCCTCATTGACTACACCCTCTACACTGCTGCAAATCTACAATGTGCTATTGATTACAATGCCCTCTCTATCAAGAAATGAAGGGAGTATACAGAGGCTCTCTTTCAAGTTTACCAGCAGATGCAGATTGTAGACCTTGGTGATGACGAGGCTGCCATCAAGACTCTGCGACAATCATTTACAGATACACATTGCAAGACGGTTACTGGGCATAACCATCTGTTGACCTTGTATAGAATTGTGAGTTTTCTTTCTGCCGGTCGATATCATGACTGATTGGTCAACCAGTTTGGCGTCTCAATTTTGTTGGATCCTTCTGTGGAAATGCACACAAAGACTGGGACACCAACATTCAGTAGCTCCTTTGCTGACACCTTGGACATCCTTCATGCTAGTCTGGAACCCTTTACTGGCGTATTGAGCAAGTGCGACAATAAGAACTGGATCTTTCTTGTCAACTTTCTTTGTGCTGTTGGAACCAAGTCAGTCTATGCATTTATCAAAGAGTTTATAGAGTCACTAGATGATCAGGACGACGAGTAGTAGGAATATTTGCTTTGCATAGACTGTAGGATTGTTGTATTTGAATACATTGTACTTTTATGACCAGCTTGCCCTGTTTCAGTGCAAGATACCTGACACACACAACTGAGACAGGAAACCCACTGAGATAATGGGCAGGTGGGACTGACCTGATCACTTGTATGAACACCGATGCATGGCACTCGGTGCACCCTAATCCAATCACAACCCACTCAAGTTAAAAATAAACTGATCAGCTGCCTACACCATATCAGGAATGATATCTTGCAAATCATGTTGATCCTACATCATGAACATATATTTTTTGTTTTTTTGGTGGATGTTTGGTATAGCATAGAACAGGCACTGGTGATGCTGTAGGTAGCCCATCAGTAAGATGAGGTATTGAGTTTCTTTCTCTGGATTAGTTTGAGCCACATGAGGTGAATGCAGTTACGCAATTATCGAGTGATCAAGTCACATGTAGGGCTCAGCTAGGCGAGCTCAGGTGGGCACATTCAGTACTTCACCTTCATCACTTTGTACTCCCGGCCTAGTACAAACTCAGTGACAGAATACCAATACGAATGAAACTACATGACCTCATGTATGACACTGTCACCATCGTGAGCAGGTACCCTCAAGACATGCATGCCAGGCGGTGTCTCAGCATAGAAGTGTTGGCTGAGCTAGCAATAAGCTGAGCATTAACCTCCAAGTATAAAGTTGTAGCCTACTCACAGCCCTGCATAGACAAGAAAACAAAACCCCCACATACAAATTCCTTGACAGATGAGTTACATTTACAGATCTTCAACAGAGACACCTAAATCACCTGCAACAACACAAGTCAGTCAAAATTCAAAAAGCAAGAAAGAAATCACTCACCTTGACATGATCCATCACCTTGAAGTAGAACTTGGCCTCCAGTTCGCCCTGACGCCCCCCAGGTGCCCTTCCCAGCCATCTCCACCAGTTGTGAGGCCCATATGTGTAGACCACCCCTACATTCCCCCCTCCATCTTGATCGTTATTGCCAGCCAGCCAGTATGGTTGTACCTGTGCAGGGTGTAATGATCGTTGCAATAGTTGTCGGAGCTATGCCAACCAGTACTACAAAAGTTAATATGCAAAGGGAAAAGGTTGGACAACTTGCAATAGTGAGAGGCACACCATGAATGCCTGTTGCAGATCACTCACATACCTCTGCCTCACTTGCTGGAGCACACTTCCCAGAAACTCGCCAGCCAACAAGTTGGAACAGCACATCCTCCTTCCCGGAGCCCCAAACACCTGATCCCATTGCGGAAATCCAACTCGCAAGTGGTAGTAGTTAATCAGCATCTTGAAGAAAGATATGTGTATAATTTAATATCAGAACCCGAAGAAAAGATAAGTGGAAGGGGACTCACTGAGACGCAAATGACAAATACAAGGTAAAGGTCAATGAACATGTTTGAAGCCATTTAAATAGGGTCATGTGACCTCATAGAATGCATCAGTGTGTATGTGTATGGGTGTCTGCAGTACCTACAGAATACCAGGGCAAGGGCAAGGCGAGTGCATGCTCACTGCCATAGCACTCACTTGATAATTGATCAGATCATTCTAAAAATAGATTTAATGATCATACTCAGGGGATTGACACCAGAGCAGGTGACACGAGACTCTATGGCCAGATGTATTCGAACAATTCCAGTGCATTAAATATAATTTAAATGTAATATAAAGATCATTGGAGACTGGTTGCTGAGACTACTGAGGTGCATGCAGGCAAGTTACACATCTTTGGAGGAATAGCAGGCAAGGTATTACTGCAGAAACCCACTGGATGAGATCAAGGCCTCCTGGCTCAGCAGTTATCCCCCCTGTCAATCCTGTTGCCCAGACTTAAGGTCAAGCGCATAGGTTCAAATCCAGTGGCTCTTGTGGAAGTGTGTTTATAAGGGTTTCAGTTTAGAGCACAAAGTCTGAGCAGTGTTTTGCAGATTTGTTGGTTCGTTTTGTGATTATTTGAGTTGCACACAACTACTAGAGAGTTGAGGTTATGTCTAACAACATCTGAAGCTGATTATAAACCCTTTGCCTTGAGGCCAAGTGATGAATGTTACTCCTCTTATTTTGGTGAAAACCTTTAGACTGAGTAAAAGTCTAGATACTATATGAGCACTATCACTATATGTGTATCATAGAGATATTGAGAATACAGTTGTTTTGGTTCACTACTTCTATTGCATCAGAATCCCCCATGAACTTGAGTGTGTTTGTGTGTGTAGTGTTAGATATGGGTGTGATCAGTGTATTTGACCCTGGTGCATTTCTAGCTCGTGCACATAGACTCCTCTTCACCAGTTCAAGTGAAGTGACTATGATATCATTTCTGTTCATCCCTTTAGTATATTCAGGGCTCCACTGAGTTTGTTTGGTGTTCTTCACATTTGGATCATTTGTATTGCTGCATCCATAAGTCTTTAAATGTCAAAGGCACCCCATTCAACTTATGATTTATGCAGAGTTACTACTTTGGTGGTGGATTCATGTTCTACTCATGGATCAGCTGTAACAGATGTCCTCTCTCAATTGCAATGGGAGAGTCCATTTGTCACTGTTGATCCAGCTAATTTTTTGTCCACTGGTGGAATTGTTATATTAACTTATCTTGTCTCTCTGCTTAATGGAAACTTTATAAGGCACTAGTTGATGATCTTGTGATTTAATCATGTGATCAATCAATCTGTTGGTTTGGATGTACATAGACATGATCTGTTGCTAGTAACTTCAGGTCTATCCTGGTGTTCTTATCCACTTTCCCAGCTACTGGATTCACAACAATGACATCTCACCAAAGCTCCTTTTCTTTCCCCTTAGTTCATAGTCTAAACCACAAACATAACAAACAGCAAATTCTCCATTGGTGACCATCCAGAGATCATAATCTCTTTGATGAGGGTGGCGAACCTTCATACTTGAGAAATCCACCACCACCACAGGCCTATTATCAACTAACCTGGCTATGGTGATCCAATCTCTGAGTGTTATCACTTTAACAACAACATCCTTCTTCTTTTCAGGCAGAATGACACACATCTTCTTGTTTCTGAGCTGAGGATGCTCTAATCATTATGTGGGTCAATTAAGTTACTACTTATGGCTTATCTGTAAGATTGCAAGGCACTAATAGATCCTTGTATGGTGCCAGGAGTAAAATGACCTAAAATGATGATTTCTGATGACCACCCTAACTCTAACAGGTGACAGGTTGTGACATGGATCCCACTTGCTATGAACTCAGCACAACTTGAAAACTGTTACCTGGTGAAGTTGAGTCCTATGCTCTTGCTCTAAATTTCCCCAAAACAAAGTTTATATGAATGTTCCACACTCCTGATGGATGACACAATAAGGCCCTTACTAATAGTGAAGATCATAAGTATCCTTTCACTGAAAGGTTGCAGATGCTGGTGTAATTGTAACAATGTATCCTCACTGTTGTGGATGTGGTCTAATCCTGCAATAATTTGTGTACTAGAATGTTGATCTCAATTTTAATTGAAGACAAAGAAATCTATTGTTATCAAACAGCTACTTAGCAGAGCAAGATCAGACTTAGGGCATCAAGAAGTAGATTTTGGGGGCTCCTTGATCCAAAACCACCATGTTAGCCACTCTTGGCTAGGGGTTTCAGATGGTCCTACAAGGCAGCAGGTGAGGTCCAACATACTAACATTGCTAGGTGATGAGTTGGAGGTGAGAAATACCAGTCCCCCAGACCAGACAACTCTATGAAGGAGTGGATTCAAGAGTTATTAGCATGCTAACTCAAAAAGCAAGGACCTCCACCTCAGATACATGGAGTGGCATTGCCAGAAAATTGCTGTGCAAGCTACTAAATTAAGAACACAAAGCATACCTGGCCCAAAATGAACATATTTCCAATGAGAATAACAGCTAAGGAACCATACAAGAATGAACAATGCTGAGAGGATGAGAAGACCTGCATTAGGATGATGTGAACAAAGCAAGATGGTGACAGGTCACACTCATACCTGATTGAATGTGTCCTCACAACCTATATGGTCATCATACACCATTATTGACAAGACAAAGGAACAAGCATTGACACTGAACAATGCAAGTGGCATCCTCCCCACTGAAATCCACAAACTATGCAAGGGTGGCTGCATTGTAGAGGCCTACAAAACAGAGCAGATGCAGATGGTGATACCTACTTTTATCTCAAGCTTGCATGAACCAAATCAATGAACAGAAGCACAAGGAGAACAAAGCAACAAGAGAACCAGATTAGGAAACACAGCACCCTCCTTTTCTCTACCCTGGTCTGGCCAACATTTGTGCATAAATACCTGTAGCTGGCATGGATGCAAGCATGCAAATGCAACCCCAGACAAAAGCACAAAGCCTCTACACCTTCAAACCTTATCATCAGGATGTCCAACCAAGCCAAATCCACTGGACCTTTGACTTGTCACTGTAGCCAAGCAGCAGATGCCACCAATTCCAGAGCCTGGCAACCAGCTGGACAATCCAGCCTTGCATTGGCCATGACAGGAACCATACAGTCAAGCAGTCAAGTTCCATCTATAGGTATACAAGCATACATTGTGATGAAATGCAATTAGCCAGGACATAAGGGTGGTACTGACCTTTAGAAAGTACAACTGCAAAGCTTCCCATCCCCAACCAGGGTTACCACTGATCATAATCTTGTGATGAATTGCAGGTGTATAACAAATAGTCTGGATGTGTATCAGTAATAGGGCATCTCAGGCAAAGGATACAGAGATGTACTAACAACACTGCTTTCTCTCTATCCATATCTTTGAGGGTAAGAGATGGAGTGCCCGCTCTCAGATGTGGTGTAATCTCAGTTAAATGGCATGTCAGGTAATGCTTGATGACAGGAGAAAGGCACTTGAGCTTCCCAAGGAGCACATCCCCCATTCTGTAAAAAAAAGTCAATATTGATTGCTTTCAAAGACATTGCACCTACAATCCACCTGCTTCATGGGTGAGAATAGAGGTATCAGAGTCCTCTGCCAAATGACTCTTGATAACATTCACTGCTGTCATACCTGGTGCTTGTTGCTAAGGAAAGTGCATTTCAAGAAGAAGAGCAAAATGAATCTCAGATAATGATATAGTCAAAACTGAGAGTAGGTAGCTCATCAAGTGTTTCATATATTGCACTTGTTGAAGATAAATGAGGACAGAAAGGAAAAAGAGGTCATATGTATCCAGCAAGCTTTGGTCATTATTAGATCTGACTGGCAATGTCATCTTTGGCTTCTGGAGCTGAGTGGCCAACATTGATTGGGTAAGTCAATGCTGGCACCTCAGATTTTCCACACATTGCTCTTTTTTTCTCACTTTCATCATGGCTAAAAGATTCGAAAAACCACCCCATGTATCAAATTTGGACCATCCATCACAGATAGCATATGATGTGACTGTGAGTTTGAATTCAGACCTTCATCGCAGCTTGCACTACAGTGACATATCATTTGAGCTGTTATACCAAGTTCTGCTAATAAATAAATGACATACAGATATGTGGAATAAGTTTTGTTGGTGTCCCATCCAGAAGGACATCAATCATGATACAATCAAAAGATCTTTTGAAACAGGTGATGCCTGATATCTGGTCCAAAGCTAGAAAGAGCATTGCCCAAACAGAGCCATAGGTGTATTGGGCATGCAAATTTGCTCAGATAAGTAAATGACCTATCATTTGAGTTTTCATTTATGCTGATGGCATCAAAGTCTTTATTGGACCAACTTTGTTGAGTACTGTCAGAGAATTGAGGTGAATGACAATGTCCTCAACACTGACATAGACAAACTCTCAAGTGGCAATCAGTACCTACATCTAACAGAATTTATCATTATCCTCAAAACAACAGATACTTTTGCTGCTACCACTATATGCACATGGCCTGCTATCCCCCAATTTCCAAATCCACTCATCCTCAACAAGAGGTTCATTGAGGTTCATTAAAGTAGAGACAGAAAGTGTGTATAACTGACATTGACTACATTACAGTATCTCTCCCGGTTCAATAAATGGCCAACCCAGCTGGGTGTATTTGAGGAAAGTTTCAACTGTAGAGGTAATGTTGGAGGACTATGACTGCAGAGTCTGCAAGAATTGGACTATCTCAGTGATAAGGCCCCAATTATTGATTTGTTATTCCAATACAAGAAGCACAAGAAACAGGTGTTTTGGGTAGGCATCGCTGCCCAGGTGGATAGCATTGCAATCTACTTAGGAACACACATCTTTGTAAGCTGATCCATCCCAAACATCCTACACCACTCACCTCAGTGAAAATTTTCACAGCTTAATACTAAAACAGCAGATGCCCCAAATCCAAATGCTCTCAAGCCAGATTCAGACTCCTCCAACACAGACTTGTATGTGCCAGACAGACCAACAGCACCTGTGGGGAAGATGATGGATGCCTTTTTGAATGAGCTTTACCAGTAAGGTCCCTGCATTTCCAATTCTCACTGTTCTGACTGGTTCTTTAGACTGATGGAGACAAAGAGCATTGCAAACAGTTTTCTGGACAAGGCCAACATAAAACATGAGATGTCTGACTGAAAGGTTTCATTCAGTGTGGTCCTCTTTGTCTCTCCCCTTATAGTATTCTGTAAGTTGCATATGGGGCAAGTTGGCACAGTTGTCAGTATGATCAAGGTGTGTTCTTAAAAAAATGCTGTGTGTTACTCCCAGCTCAAATGTTTACAGGCTGGCAAAAGAATTGATACTTTGGGAAAGCCAGCATTGATTGAGATTTTGGAGTGTCAGGCATGGCAATGTATCATAGGTGTTGCCACAGGAATGTGGGATGCAGAAACAGGAATTGGTCAATTCCTTCGAGCCACAACTTCTATGTTCCACTCTTATGATGCTGAATACAACAAAAAGTTTTTGGTGGAGCCCTTAATGAGCTGTCCATTGGGAATATCAGTAAGCTTACGGTCAGAGTGAAGCAGAACAAGTGATGGTGTAACAATCATACTGCAGACTCCACAGACATTGTTCATTGCCAACTCCAATGGCTCCAAGTCATTCACCAGAATCCATTGAAGATGCTGGCTGTGGGCACCTGTGGAATAGTGCATGGAACAGCATGTTATACACATTAAACCTCACACACACTCACACAACTACTCAATCTAACAATCACCCTTGTAAGTGCATGGGGGGATGAGATTATATCAACTCTGCAACTACTAGTATTTTGAAACTAGTAAAGCACCTTTTTTACAAGATGGTATACTTCAAGGTGCAACCTTCTAGGCAAATGATAATATTCAATATACACTAGGACACACATCCTACAACACAACAGAACACAAAACTCCTCACTATGACACTGAGCTCACTCTCTAAACCACTCGACTAAGTACTGACTTAGTGAGCTCGCTACATGCAAGTGGGTAGGGTTGTCAAGACTAACTGCAATGATGATAACAAACTCTGACTCTTCAACAATTCTCAGATTCAGAACAGAAAAAACTCAGAAACAAACCAGAAGCAGATTCAGAAACAGACTGACAGAACAGAACAGACAGACAAAACAGATTTCAGAGCTTCCACTTTAATTCATACTCTAACAGACTCCAGCAGTACTCAGATGGAACAGAACAGTGACACTGATTCTTATTCACTCAGAACTTAAGCACCCAAGTCAGATTCTGAAGTTATCTCTATTCCTTGAGGTGAGCTCACTTTTATATACAATGCTCAAAGCTACAAACGATTCCTTTATCACAGCACTCACCTTCTATGTGCACACTGCAACTTGGGGGTTTGAAACCTGTATACTACATCAGACAGCTAGCTACTTATACTAAGACAACTGATAATTACAAATATTGCTACAGTCCCCAGGTAACTAGACTCCTATGTGCACAGCCTGCTGCTGTCACAGTCCTACTTGGCATCTGACTCAGTATTTCTGTATGTGGTGTAGTTGCCATAGTGAGCTCACTAAGGTCTTACAAGCATGTGCTAGTTCCAAGTCCAAGGACATATCCCCTGACCAATAGTGTGTCATGCCATATCTAGCCCCAGCTCCTATTCAGTTATTCTTCTAGAAGGGATTCTCACTGGCAGCAGGCCCACTAAAGTGTTACAACTGCAAAGGTACTTGTCAACCAACGAGCCTACTCACCAGTACTCAGCTGAAGCCCCTGTTCAGACTTTATACTGGATTATCGTCATATCTTATCTCTGTAATGATCATGGCGCAGACTCTATGGACCTCATCCATCATCAACTTCACTGGCTCCAAGTCAATCATTGAAATCCATCAGATTCTGAATCCTGGTTTCTATTCCATATTTCATATTCCTATTTCATTTACTAATTTCACATATTCATTTATCACATCTAGAACCCATCACAGTAGCAAGTAGGTGTTATATCAGAGTCCATGAAATACTCGACTACTCTAGATACAGAACATTCCAGATCACATCACTCTAGCCATACCTGCACTATTCCAGACCCAAACCCATCGGACTCTGTCCTAGTATATAAGCTGTACATTTAGTAGTACATACTTCAGTTCAAATATCAACTTGGTTTAGCCCAATACTCTTGTCCTCACTCTATTGGCCTTCAAGCCACAGTCCATCTCTCTCTATGTCTGCAGCCTCCAATACCATTAGACATAACCTTTGACCCTAGTGGCCATAATCCCACAGACTCTGTCCATAATCCTTCTTTGGGCTTCGACCCAAGGGTGATGTTGCTAATAGCTTTGCTGAGCCCCCACACACTCTCTGGAATCCACAGTGTACATTCCTCTCTCTTCCTCCTATTGGCACAATCCTAACAGTATATTTGAACTCGAACCCTTGAGTGAAAACTTTTTGGCATACATCATGTAGCACATAGTTTTTAAACCAAGCTTAGGAAGAGATGTGGTCAGCATACAACACTCTTATCAGCTACTGGACTGTCCATGCAGAGAGCCTCTGCACTGCTGCTATTCAAGGAAGATCCTCACACATCTTGCTGCTCTCCAAGGTTCTAGCCATCCTGCACCAATATGCACTGATCCCAGACACCTCGATATCGTCATTCTACCAGCAGTGAAAGATGCACCTAGTGACACATCTGATGCCATGCAACCACCTCAGACCTCTATATCTGTTCCTGCTGACCTGCCATTGCAGCCACCAAGTCCTATTGACAAGGTCATAGTTGAGAATCGTGACTGTTCAACCCAGCCACAGATGGATGAAGGATCAACCTCGATACCCTTCTCCCAGTTGTGAGCCCATTCCACATGTGGCATATCTCAAGGTGGCAGAATTCTAGGGCTGTGGCATATCTGGTTGCTCTTTCAAAATAACCTCTCAAATGTGCAGCAACAGCCTGTACAGGTTCCAGGGCACTGTTTCAGGAAACAAAAAGCCAAATTCAGAGAGGGAATATACGGGTCCGAGTGGAGTGAAGGTAAGGTGCCTTTCTCAAGGTTGATCTTGAGATTGTAAAGACAATGCTCTGGGAGTTTCTCTGAGAGAGAGTTACTGAATACATCAGTGAAGTTATGATACTCTGGTGGAGCTGCAGAAGCAGCCTGGCAAGAAGCCATGGAAGTGCTTGGAGGGATAGAAGCACCAAATAGCTTTGAACAGAAAGTGATACTGTGCTTTGCCCAGTCAATCAATGCATTGTAGTGGGAAAGCCAGTTGTATCCCACAACAATGTTGTAAGATGAAACAAGACGTGTGATGTAGAAGTCAATATGAATGATATTGCCTGACAAGAATTGTATAGAGAGAGTAATAGATTGAAAAATGCAAGATCTGATGGAGCTGTCGAGAAGCCGAAGTTGAACAGGAGGAATAGAAATGGTAGGAAGATTGTGATCCTCAGCATATTTGGAATCAATGAAGCCATAGCAAGAACCAGAATTGATGAAGGGAACCCTTGATCAAGAACCACCACCATGTGGGATTCAGCGTTGTGCCACTTCAAGCCTGGCTCAAGGGATTTCGCTTGCCAAAGGCGTCGAGCGGAATAAACAATTGTCTCTGCACCTTCAATGGTCAGAAAAAATGTCTTGCAGTCTTGAGACGTCCCATTCTTATTGGGCAAGGCCTCTATCTACCACATGTAGTAGCTAGCTCCAGCCGCAACCCCCCTATAGACCATCCTTTTCCTGTGTCACGTACCTGAACCCCTACATCGCTCACAACCCACCCATATGCTCAACGCTGAAGGATCCAACGCCCTTCCCCAGACGATAGCCGCTGCACGCACACCCTGTGCTGATAAAGTAAACATCACGCTTCGTGCTGTCACCCCGGAAGCCCCTGTTCCTCTCCCCACTCAAAATGTTTCAACCGTCTGCATGAACACCTGACAATGCCCACATGAAGCCAGCGCCACCCTCCTCAGCGAGCAGGAGAAATCGCCACTCCCTTCACCTTGAACACAACCACACCCCAGACACCACTCAGGCACATTCAGACAAGGACAACGAAAATAATTGCCACTCCACCTCATCCCATAATTAGCGACACCACCAAGGACAATGGTAATAATGGTCAGCCACTCCTTTGTAAAAAAGAACAAAGACGCGCAGAATCACTTATAAAGAGAACCAGGCCATCAATTCGAATCAATCTCTCCCCCGATCTACACAAACTCGCCAAGCTGTCTTCCATCACCACAGACGAGACCCCCTCCCAAACACCAGGAGGCAACCCGAGCAAACGCCAGAAGTTATCGGAGAACAGTGACAGGCAAAATGTATGCCCAAACATGACCACAAATCCCCATGAACGTACTAACCTAGACTCCACCCCCCGAGAACAAAGACTATAGAGAGCAGCAATGAAAGACAAATCTCAAGCACTCCCACCCAATGCCTTACGAATTCCCCGACCCCTGCGCTACCGCAAACCTGCCAATGTCTGGAGAGGAATTCCCCTACAACAAAACCACTCATGCCGGCGAATCACCAGCAACCCTCCCAGCAGGTTCAGGAATTCCCTTCACAGATGCAACATTCCCCCGCGTATTCATCCTGTGGAATCACATAACGGCAGGCTTCCCTGAAGAAATTCAGGAAGCTATCGCAGCCTCACCAGAGAAATTCATTGCGGCCGTCCCCTTCGGAGCAGGCCCAAAATTCTATGCTGACAATCACAGAGCAGACCTCTTGCTAAAAATGTTCATCGACAGACTTGACTTCCCGGACAAAGGGAAAATCACCGTGTTCTTCCCACTCAAAACCAAAGAAGATAAGAAGAGCGCGAACAGAGACGAAGGGCGCAGCAGAAGGAGCACCTTCGACAAACCATGGCCACTCATGGTAACTGGTTTCTCCGAGGACTTTGGGAAGTTCCTACTATGGTATCAATGCTTCGCAACGGCATCGCAGTCCATGTGGAACCTAGTCCCCTTCAACCCAAAATCACTAGCATGGACAATCATGGCTTTCCAGGGCAATGTGGTCTCCAACAAGCCTGAACTCATTGCAGATGCCCTAGCCTGCATCAAGGCTGCTACGTGGTGCGACATCGCGATCCAGAACCTGGTCAAATGCATCACTCAGGCCCACAGTCGCTCAGGGAACCCCGCTGAGCTCACAGTCAATATGATGCAATCTTGGCGCCTCTCGTACATCGAAACGAAAAACTTCGACGACGATAAAGGCCCCGTATTTCTCCTGACTGGAGCGCCCATTACGGACAACTTGGATTTCCACCGAGCCATAGCAACTCACATCCGCAGGCTGAAGATTCGTGTAAACTATCAGCAGCTGATCAACGTCAACAAAATAATAGGCTGCGACTGGTGTAAAAACCAGAATCACCCAAGCCACACGTGCCCATTCCCGGAAGTCGACACCACATGGTATGGACCCACAACCAAAGAACTCCATCTACGTATGATGAAGACAGATACCCCGAAAGCCCCAAACCGGAAGCGGAAGGAGGATAATACAATATCGGGAGGACGTTCTAAACGGGGAAAGAACCAGAATGACAGTTGGAACGTAGTCAGGCATGGTAAAAAGCAGTAGTCAGCATACCGCATAATTGCCTTCGGATGTACCAAGTCAGTCCAATAGAGATATTTGATACCACTAAAAGCCTATCTCAATAAGCATCAAGCTTATATTAGCGGAACCAGGGGTGAGTCTGGAAAGATGAGAAGTCCATTAGAACCAGCTAACACTCGTCGAAGCATCTTCCTGTCTTGGTTACTGATGGTTTAGTGGAGGTAAGCTGGATTGCTGGGCAGAAAGGGGTGATACAACTAAACTCCAAAAATGGTTGATGGAACCACTACTGTTTGGAAGACTTCCCTCTCACTAGGGAAAATCTTTTAAATGGATCCGTCTTAGCAGATCGCGGTTTGGAAAACTCAGTATGTGAAATAACTACGCTACTAACTGTCTAGAACAAAGGGAAATTTTTTACAACGAAATCGGTTTTTACGGTACTGGCCTTGCACTACCCAGTCGAGGCTCTGACGTACCCACTGGTTATCCCTCCTTGCAAGATGGTAGTGTAAGTAGCGGCAGTGGGGAACCAGCACCGGCATCCCTGGAGAATGGTGAGGTTGACCAAATGTCACCAGGTCCCCCAAATGATGATAGGGACTTGCCAGCTGCCTCCCAAGCTATGTCCTACATAGACACAGGAGTAGAAGCGCAAAACGATAATGATCGACGCCAACACCAACGTAACCCCAGACGTCAGTTGAGCATCTCGACGAACTCATGCGGCACGAGTCAACCCATAGACGAGCCTCCACAAAGTGAGAGTGGTCATGCCACGAATCAGAGTGAAGGAGAGCCATGCTCCCAGAACTATGAGCAACGAGACTCCCAAGAGACATCCCAATGGGAACCAACTAATATGAGACAAAATACCCCATCCAGGGAGTGCTTGCGCAACAGACGTCAACGTCGAGAGGTTTCAAGAAAAGAAACCAAAGCAGCAATTATGGTCTCATGCCTTAATATAAATGGCTTCAGTTCAGCAGGACAAGGTGACGGAATCCAGAATAGCAAATGGAGTCATGTAAATCAACTTCTCCGCATGTCAAGAACTGGCATCCTCATAGTATCGGAAGCTCACTTGACAGAAGGAAGACAAGAAGACCTAGAAAACCTCTTCGGACGAAGGATGAAAATCCACTTCACAGAAAACCCAGAGAACCCAACCGGGAAGGGTGGAGTAGCAATAGTCCTCAATAAACAGCTAACAAACTGGCACAATGACAAAGACATCATAATATTAGGAGTCTATGCTCCGAATGTGTCGTCGAACGACTCAAAGGAGAGTGCAGAATTCTTCTCAGCCTTGCATGACTTCTTCATGGAACATCCAGAATGGCGGCCGGACTACATGGGTGGGGACATGAATTTTGTTGAAGACCCAATAGACCGTCTACCTGTACGCGCCGACAATGAAGAAGTCTGCACTGCCTTTGACAGCCTCAAAGAGCTGCTAAAACTGCGAGATGGTTGGCGGAACACATTTCCAAACAAGCTAGACTTTACATTCTGCTGCTCAAGAAATACTCAGACACCAGACGAAAATGGAAATACAAACCGAGTATCTCAATCACGCATCGACAGGATCTATGTGACAGACCGACTATTTGAGCTAGCTTGCCAGTGGAAAATACAACCTGTAGGAATCGCAGGTGTTGACCATGATATGGTATCAGTACAAGTCGTGCATGAAGAGGCCCCCATGATAGGCAAAGGCCAGTGGGCATGTCCAGACTATATCCTAAAGGATAGACAGCTAGCGGAAAATCTAAAAGAACTGGGTTTGTCAACTCAGGATGAGATCGCCAGAATAAAACAAACTGGGAGATCAGACACAATGAACCCCCAGAGGACGTACCATAAATTTATCACAGAGGCAATGGATATGGCAAAGGACAGGGAGCGAACTGTGAAGCGCCATACCCAGAAGAAAGAAACTGAGCTAAACAAAGCCATAAGCAGACTCTCAGAAAACAGGAATCTAGATGACGCAACTCGCTCAGAAAAACTTGCAGGACTTAAGAAAGAGCTGCGAGGAATTAAACAAGAGAACCATAACTGGACACGCCGCTTTATAGCAGCAAAAGACCACCTAGAAGGGGAGACGGTATCCAAATACTACTTCCAGTCCAACAAGGAATCCAAACCGAGAGATATCATCCGTGCACTAATCATCCCGGGAACGAACGAGGCCAATCAAATACACACCCCAGTGACACAAGATCACCCAACCCAGAGCAACAAAGAAGCTCCTACACCACCACAACCTCAGTATGAGAAATACTCACCTAAAATGGCAGAAATGATGAGAGACTATCATGGTGATACCCTACAAAAGGATGGTATGGATGTAGATTTGGAAATGCGGGAGTCAATGATAAAGTTGACCTTAAGCAACATTTCAGCTGCACCTTCGGAGGATGAAATATCTCAGTTTACCCTAAAAACAAAGAGAGAAGAGGTACTTAAACCTTTGAACATGTCAAAAAATGATTCCACCCCAGGGATAAATGGTGCAACCAATAAATTCTACAAAGTCCTAAATGACAGACACATAGAAGACATACGAAAAGGAGTTCCAAGCTTTGATATAGTTGAGGTCCTGACAGATGTCTTCAATGATATAGAAAGCTATGGAGTAGATGAATCCACAAACTTCACTGAAGGGTGGATGTGTCCCATATACAAAAAGAATGACAGAAACCTAATGTCAAATTATTGGCCCATAACCCTCCTAAACTCAGAGTACAAACTCTTCACTAAAGCCCTGTCCATTAAACTAGTAAACGCAGCTCCAGAATTGATACACATCGATCAGGCAGGCTTCATACCGGGACGACAGATCACAAACCAAACCAAACTTATCAGAATGATTATAGACCATGCGGACTTAGCCCTCCAGAACGGCATGATCATAGCACTTGACCAAGAAAAAGCATACGATAAAATTCGCCATGACTACCTTTGGAGGGTACTAGAGGCCTTCCAAATCCCAGCACAATTTATATCGACAGTCAAATCACTGTATGAAAATGCATCCACAAAGGTGATGGTAAATGGATGCCTCAGCTCACCATTTAAAGTCACACGAGGAGTGCGACAAGGTGATCCTCTGTCATGCCTACTGTTCAACCTGGCAATTGAACCGCTTGCTGAAATGCTTCGCAAGTCTAACCTAAAAGGTCTAGAAGTCCCAGGCTCAGAAGAAAGACTCATAGCCAAACTCTTTGCTGATGATACTACCACCTTCCTACATGAAGAGGACAACTTTGATGACCTCATGAAAATACTGGGAAACTGGTGCATTGCTAGTGGAGCATGCTTCAACATTGAGAAAACCCAGATAATACCAATTGGCAGTAAAGAATTCTGCCTGAAAGTAGTGAGCAAGCGAAAAAGCAGTCCAGAATTCAAACAGATCCCAGATGATGTTTGAATAGTGAAGGAGCGGGAAGCTATACACATCCTAGGAGCTTGGTTCGGAAATGACATCCCAAGAAATACAGCATGGCCCCCCTATCATTGAAAAAATTGACAGCAGCCTAGCGAGATGGGAGATGTCACACCCCTCCATCCCCAACCGTCGCATAATTATCCAAACAGTAATTGGAGGGCTTACCCAATATCTGACGGCAGTGCAAGGTATGCCAAAACACGTTGAAATCCAACTAGAAAAAAGAGAATGCAAGTTTATTTGGGAAGGACGAACAAAGAATCTGATCGACTTCGAAACACTGAAATCTCCGAGAGAACAAGGAGGACTAGACATCCTCGATCTCCAAGCTCGAAACAAAGCCATCGAAGCTATGTGGCTGAAAGAACTACTATCTGAATGGAAGCCAACTTGGATGTTCTTTGCCCATGATATCATAGCGAGGGCAGGCCTGAAATCAGAAAAAAATGTTGATCAAAGTGTGAAGATGAACTTATTCTTACAATCATTTAATGCAAAAAAGTCTCATCTTCCACAAGACCTCCAATGAATCCTGTCCATTGCAAATGAGACCGGGGTGAGAACAGAAGGGATAGCTTTCTCCAGGGAAATAATCCATGAGTGCCCAATCTGGTTTCACTCTGAGGCAGACCCCAGAATTCACCTCCTGACCCGCTCCTCAGCCAGTATTTGTCTTCGTGATAACCACAGCCTTCGGTTGGTAGGAGAAGCCGAAGAGTTAGCCCAACTACTAGATGACCCAAACCACGATAACTCAACCCGAGGATTAAGATGTAGATGCTATATCTGTACAGCGATGAGAGATAACCTGGGCTGTAGGAACCCAAATCAATGCTTACTCCGAGCAAAAGATTTATTAGACACCTTACCTGAGAAATGGGACCCCAGATTCATGCTCCCTGAGGACTATGAAGAACCCCCTGAGCAACAAGACAAAGGCTTCGAATTTGATCGAAGAGTAACAGTAAACAGTACAGTTGCAAATGCCTTTCGAATCTTCACAGAAGGAAAAATATGCAATACGCTGCCAGACCTACACCTGGGAGCCCCTACAGGAACAGTCATATATGCGGCTACAAAGGGATCATGTGGAAACAATAACACACCCGATACAAGAGCTGGTGCCGGTATCGCCATTGATGGGGAAAATGGTATGGAAATCGCCCTAAGAATTCCAACGTCCATTCCCCAGACTTCGCAAGCTGGAGAAACAATAGCAGTGAAGGAACTAGCCACCAGAACTGATAAGCGAGCTGTACTTCACAATGAAACAGGATCAATATACATGATGAAACACCTATCAACATCACTAAAAAAGATGGAAGACGCAGGATACATTGGCATACCCAACAAAAAAGCCCTCCAAGCTACAGTAGCCAGTCTCAGAAGCAGGAAACAGGTGATGACGATACGGTGGAACAAAGACCGAAGCAAACATCGGATAACCGGCAAAGCAAGCAGACTAGCAAAAGAGGGGTCAGAACGTGAACAAGACAACACAATAGACTTGGAAATAGACCCGAAACTAAAAGTCACAGGTGCTGCCCTAAGCAAGCTAACGCAAAAGCATGCCTACAAAGCCTTTAGAGACCGAAAAAATCAAAAATTGCCTCAGAGAGCGAAGACAAAAGCAAACATTAAGTTAGCAAGCCAGGGAGCGAAAGAATACTTTGGGTTGCAACCAACACCAACTGCCTTATGGAAATCAATCTGCCATAAAGACATAGACCGAAGTACCAGGTACTTCCTGTGGATGACAATGCATAATGCATACAGAATAGGAGAAAAGTGGCTACATTCCGCTCTGCAATACCATGATCGTGCATATTGCACTCAATGCAATGGATGTACAGAAAACATGGAGCATATATTGATGGAGTGCTCCTCTCCAGGCCAAAAAGAAATATGGGAGCTTACCAGACAGCTACTCGAAACCAGGAATATCCCATGGCACCCCCCAAAACTGTCACATATCCTAGCATGCACATCTCCAGCCTTCAAGGCACCGAATGGACATAGAGACGAAGGAAAGGAACACTTTTTCAAGATTGTAGTCTCCTCAGCCGCCCAAACCATCTGGAATGCCTGCTGTGAGAGAGTGATTCAACGCGAGAACATGGCCTTCACACCAGAAGAGATCCAGAATAGGTGGAGGAAAAAGATCAACTGTAGACTCGAGCTAGACTGCTTGATGATGCGCGACTGTTTTGGTAAAAAGACAATGAATAAAGACCTAGTTTTAAAGACATGGGCAGGCTCGATAATGAACGAGCAACAGTTTCTGAGCGACTGGACGGAGGCTGTCGGGGTTTTAGTGGGTATGGGGTAACAGTGATGGCCGGGCTGCACAAGGTAAGTATGGGGGCAGCGCAAGAGGAGAGATGAAAGTCCCGGCCGAGTTATCAAATCATAAGTCCCACACTATTCAGTGCGTAAAGGCATTTCCCCAGGGTGAAACCTAATCCCATATTCATTCAAAATACTAACTACATGCTTGGTTCTAACTCCTGGCAATAACTTCGGCTGCATGTTGGAAGTGACTATGTCACTGGACCACCTCTGCGATAGCCCTCACAAAAAAAAAAAAAAAAAAAAAAAAAACCAGAATTGACTAGAGCAAGAAAATGAAGGATGGTGGATATAGGAGATCTGGAGCTGATTTCACTGGATAGTAATACAGTAAGAGAGTGATTGGAAAGAGTGGTGGTGTTGAGGGTTGTGATCTCCAAAGTGCAATAATAGTCAATGCAACCTGTTCTTGCATGGAGGAAACAGGGTTGCTGTCTATTTTTCTGACTCTGAAGGAGCCAAATCAACAGAGGCAGGAGTAGAGTTGGAGACCTCAGCTGTACAGCCATGCATGGAAGCCATGGCTTTTTGCTTGATGCAGTCTTTGGTCTTGTGCTTGTTGTCACAGAACATGCAGAGGTAAGTGGTATTCTTTTTCCTTGGGTGTAAGCTTGTTGTCCTTGCCTAGCTTGTCAGCATAGGGCTTCTTGGAGGCACCTATGGAGCTGGAGGAGGAGTGGGAGGAGAATGAACCCATGGTGAAACTGTAGGATTTCAGGGCCATGGAGTTTTAGAAAGAGCTTGAGTTAGAACCCAAACCCTTAGGTTTAGAAGGAGATGAAGTGGAGGGCTAGTCATGGCTTTTCTAGTCCAGTAATGAGCATCAAGATCCTGGGCAAGGGTCTGCATATCATGGAGGTTGTCAGATTTTCCATGGTGAGCTATGTCATTCTTAATCCATAAGCAAAGTCCACAGTAAAAGGCATGATGGAGGGCATTGTTGCTGTAACCAATGATGGCAGCATGTTGGTTGAAGTGGACAATGCACTTCATGATCCTGTCACTGTCATACATCTGAAGATTTTCAACTTTATGTTCAGCATCTCTGATGGCATCAAATGGACCAAAGTTGGTATGGAGTTCCATAAGGAAAGTGGCATAGGAATATGCACAGGCAGGAGGGTTGACTATGTTGGAGTGAAGGATATCCAGTTTGAACCAGTCAAGGGCAACACTGGAGAGGAAGGAGATGGTGTAGTTGACTTTTGAGGTATCTGTAAGGAATGCATTAGGCCTGTCATTGAAGTTCAACTGTAAGGAGACAATGAACACTTTGAGTTTCTGCAGGTCTGCTCTGTTGAAGGTATCTGGTTCCTTGACTTTGGTCTGGACTGTCTGCTGAGGAGGATTGTTGACTTGGCAGGCTAGGCCACAGAGGAGATTCATGAATTTTATCATGAGGCAAGTGTCATCATTTGGATCAGGATTGGGAAGATTAGAAGGATTTCTGCCTGGTACACCAGGACTGCCAGGACCTCCAAGGCCACCTGGATTTGGTGGACCACCTGGTTGGTGACTAGGGCCCCACAGCTGGCATGGGATGTGATGACTAGAGGAATCAGGCTCACCATCACTGCCACTTTCATACTTATTGTCAGCTTCCACTTGGACTGGAAAAGGTGGTGGTATGGGTTGATTGCATGGAGTCTGTGGAACAATGTTTTGGTAACCACTCCATCCCTTTGAACTGGTAGAATCCATGGAAAATGGGTTGGGTGTGGTGTGAACATCAGATTGGTGGGTGGTGAAACCACTGTAGTTGTAGGTTTCCCCATGGGGATGCTGTGCAGAGGTGGAGTCCTTGCCAAAAAGATTTTGATCTTCTTTTGATATAGAGGTGGGGATGTCATTCATGGAGAGATGAGAAACAGCCAGGGCTGCAGAGGACAATTGAGTTTGTGAGGATTCAAGGGTTGTTTTAGACATGTCTAAAATTTTTGACTCAAGGGTTTGAGTTTGAATATACTATTAGGATCATGCTAATAGGAAGAAGCGAGAGAAATGCACACTGTGGAATCCATACAGTGCATGGGGGCTTGGCAAAACTATTATTAGCAATGTCACCCTTGGGTCAAAGCTCAAAGAAGGATTATGAACAGAGTCCACAGGGTTATGATGACTAGGGTCAAAGGTGGAGTCCGACAGGTCAGGGTCTGAAATAGTGTAGGTATGGCCAGAGTGACATGATCTGGAAGGTTCTGTATCTAGCAGAGTTAAGTACTCCATGGACTCTGATATAACACCTACTTGCTACCATGACAAATTCTAGGTGTGATAAATGAATATGTGAAATTAGTAAATGAAATAAGAATATGAAATATAAGATAGAAACCAGGAAATGGAATCTGACATATTTCAGTGAGTGACTTGGAGCCATTGGAGTTGGCGATGGACAAGGTCTGTGGAGTCCATGGCATGATCGTTACATCCACAAGGGATGTGGAGGAGAAGAAAGAGAAGGTGCAGGAGGAAGGAGAAGGGAAAGGTAATGGCAATGGCAATGGTGATGCTGACCGAGGCCATGGGCCCTTCAAATAAGAGGAAGTGGCTGTCTAAGCCAGTGGTGGAGGAAAGTGAAGGAGAACAGACTGAGGCCTTCAGAGGAGAGGCCCACCAAGAAAATGAAGGAAAAGTCAGTGGAGGGATGTGGAGAGCTCCATGGAAAGGGTACATGGACTTGTAGTTTTTGTGTTGTTTGCTGATTTGTTTAACAGATAAGTGTGGGTGTTGCCAGGCTGATGGAGCCTGATGTGTACTTTCAGCAACTTTGCTGTCTTATGAGCAGTGCCATATTTGCAAAGCAAAATACATGTGGACCAAAGAGACAGAGCTGTCAGTGATGGAGAAGGTGGTAGACTTGCTGCAGAGCTTGCATTCAAGGTTTGATCTAATGGAGGCCCAAGTGTAAAGGATTGAGCAGGAGCTTAGGGCTATCGGAAGTTGCATGGATGATTTGGTGGATGACTTCAAGGAGGGAGATGCAGTGGAATACCCACAAGATTTTGTACTGGCAGTGTCTGAGGACGAGTGGGTGATGTCAAGGACAGAGTTGGGCAAGTTGAAAGGGGCAAATCCTGAGACCCTCCAATGGGTGATGCATATATGCCTAGATCAAGACATTGATGAGCCTCCAGGCTCTGTACACCTGGAAATTTTGTGATTTTGATCCTAATAACTGATAACATCCCCCAAACAGCCTTTCAGTAAACCCCATGCTGCCTACAAAGGCATACTACATTTATATAAATTCAATGATACCCTCCAGACCTCGGTATCCCTCCCTCCTGACAATGTATGTTAATCCTCACATACCATCAAGATAAGGTACCGTTGATTGCCAGTCTCCTACTTTCAGCAATAGGCACTGATTACTGAAACATTGCCACATCAATGTCACATCAACTATGCATCGCAGCTTGATCTGCTGGCATGATCGTTCAATTATATGATGTCATACACATTGACATTTGTGTCCCCTTGATAAATCAGCACACCAATGGTTATAACTTGTATTATCTTGCTCCACAAGCATATAGGCTCAACCAATCAATCATTTTGCATATTATATGCACCACTATAGGCCTAGGACTGGTTTACACCATCTAACAGCTTCATTCACCCCTCCATCCCAATGTACTTAATGTAAAATTAGTGCTGTTATTATGTATCTTAATAAAAATACTATTAAAAACATAAGATAACAACTGAATTAATTATGATATTACATTTATTTGTTGCATCTGGAGATTACATTTTCATAAGCAAGATGAACATATCATCATTGTAAACTTAAGTCATCATTCCAGTCTTAACCCTTTGAGTCTTCAGATAAAGATAATTGCATGTATTGTAGTTCAAGAAATAAAACCTTGCAGGTATATGACATGTAGGTTGTATGTACATAAGCAGTATCAAAAACATTGGGTAAAATTTCAACTTTAAGACAGTGTATGAGCGAGTAAGATAGCTAGATAGTGAGATAGCAAATAATAACAATTTGTGCAAGTGCAGGTGCAGTCAATTTATGCATCGCTGCTATTTGTTAGAGCATACACATTTGGCCAAGAACAAGAACACTCACTACAACTTGCCCAGGTAATAATGGGGTAAGCCCTTCATCGTGTAGTCATGTCCTCTTTCAATGACATACTCTGCATCCTTTCAATACCTGGAGTAATACAGAGTCCCCACCAAGCGACCACCAGGGGAAAGAAGCCTTGCCATATTGTGTTGACTGCCATCAACGATAAGTTCACTATTCTAAGTCAGATGGAGTATGATGGCAGGTCAACACGCATACCACACAATACAATTGACATGATTGTACTTCCTAAACATCCCAGCTCTTTCTATTGTTGCAAAAGCTTCTTCTAATGTGTTAAAGAGGTCTTGGGCTTTGTCGATGAAGTGTTATTCAAATGATGCTTCCATTTGGTGAGTGATGTACACTTCAATGGTCATCTGAAAATAGTAGGTAAGATGTAGATATGCAATACTGGTTACTCACAGTATATTTTGAGTAAACTATGGGAGAGGTATGGCAAGAATGCATTGCAGGAGATTGCAGTTCTTTCAATGGTGATGGTAGAAACAAAAGGAAAGGTGCTTATGTTGTTGATCATCAAGTGTACAAACACAAACATGCACAATCAAGTGGCAGTGCAGGGTGACCTAGGGATGGCACCGTGTATGATGACATCACCCAACATGGACACATCGTGCTCCATGGAGCAATAGCAGCACACAATGGTCGACCAGTAAGTGTGTCACTATCTAGTAGCCATCTACCCTTCTAATCAAGAACTACAGACAGCCAGTGCAAAGGATGCCATGTAACCTTCATCATAGATGTACTCAGTCTTCCGAGCCCACAAATAATGGCTACTGTTAGGATCGTGTCAATAGGATGAAGTGAAAGGAATGCACGCTGTGGAATCTGCAGAGTGCTTGGGGCTTGGTGAAGCTATTAGCAACATCACCCTTGGGTCAGAGCCCAAAAAAGGATTATGGATGGAGTCCATGGGATTATGATCTCTAGGATCAAAGGTTAAGTCCAATGGCTATTGGAGTCCGTGGACATAGAGAGATAGATTATGGCTTGAAGGCTGAAGAGAGTGAGGACAAGAGTTATTGGGCTAAACCAAGTTGATATTCAAACTGAGGTATGTACTACTAAATGTACAGCTTATATACTAAGATGGAGTCCGATGGGTTGGGGTCTGGAATAGTGTAGGTATGGCTAGAGTGGCATGATCTGGAATGTTCTGTATCTAGAGGAGTCAAGTATTCTGTGGACTCCGATATAACACCTACTCGCTACCATGACAGGTTCTAGGTGTGATAAATGAAATATGTGAAATAAGTAAATGAAATAGAGATATGAACTATGAGGTAGAAACCGGGATTTGGAATCTGATGGATTCCGATGATTGACTTGGAGCTGGTGGAGTGGATGAGGTCTGTGGAGTCTGTGGCATGATCGTTACAGTATCCCCCCTTTAGCGTTCTTGCCCTCAAGAGTGCAGATCCTGATGGCTGGGGGTGCCACGTGGAATTTGTGAGTGTGATATCATGTGATTTTCACCTCTTGACTTGTTACCACCACCATCTTGGTGGTAGGTTATCTAGCTTTTTTCTCTCCTCATTGCCAACTACGATGCCCATGCAATACCGATGGTCGAAAACCCCAGAACCGTACGAGGCAGCTGCAATGCCAGAGGATGTTGAGGTTGATGAGCTCGTGGAGTTCTACGAGCATCAGGATGTCGAGGAAGAAGAGTATTGGAGTGCCATGGAGTCCCATGAAGTGTGGGCAGCAGAGAAATTGAAGGCTGAAAAAGCCGCGGCAGCCATAGAGGCTGCACAGAGGAAGGCCCAAGAGCAGGCGAAAAAACTGCAAGAATTGAAGTTGAAGAAGGAGATGGAGGCCGTGGAGAAGCGGGCAGAGGAAGAACGGTTGGCAAGGGAGGCAGAGGAGCAGAGGATAGCAGAAGAAAGGAGAATTGCTGCAGAGAAGAGGCAGCAGAAAAGAAGAAAAAGGCGGCGGCTGTGGAGGCCAAAAAGAAACAGTTGGCTGAGATAGAGTCTGAGGCTGCACAAACACGGTGTTTGCTGCGAGAGCAGACCGAGTTGGCGAAGAAGGCCGCAGAGGCTGCAGCTGCTGCTGCACAGGCTGCCAAGGGGGATGATGAGGAAGCTGCAGAGGATATGGGGACAGAAAAAGAGAAGGCGATGAAGGAGTTAAAACAGAAGAGAAAGGATAAGGGAAAGGCGAGAGTGACCAGGGCCACGGGGTCTTCCAACAAGAGGAAGTGGTTGACGAGGTCGGTGGTGGAGGATAGTGAGGAGGAACCAACTGCGGGGCCATTGGAGCAGCCTACTAAGAAATTGAAGAGTACGGCTGCGGGGCATGGAGAGTTCCACAGGTCCGGTAAGTGGACATGGGACTTGGTGGATTGGTTGCTGAGTTTTTTATTGCAGATAAATGTGGGTGTTGTCAGGCTGATGGCACCTGATGCATCATGTCTGCAACGATGAGGTCCTGTGAACGATGCAGGATCTGCAAGGCAAAGTGTCTTTGGATGGAGGAAGCAGAGCCATCAGCATTGGAGGAGGTCATTGCCTTGCTGCATAGTTTGCATGCAAGGTTTGACGACATGGAGGAAAGGTTGGAGAACCTGGAGAAGGAGATGGCATCTGTCGGGGGTCATGTTGATGACCTCGTTGACGATTTCGAGGAAGGTGATGCCCTCGAATATCCTCAAGACTTTGTATCGGCAGCGTCCACAGAGGAGTGGACAGTGTCACTGGAGGAGCTTCGAGATTTGAAGGGGGCGACTCTGGAGGCCCTCCGTCGGGCAATGCGACTTTGTGTGGATCAGGATGTCGCCCAGGTGTTTCACACACACCTGTCTTCCGCAGAGTTCAATGGGCAAGATCCATTTGAACTTGCAAATATTGCGTACTCGCATGGAAGCCACAGAGAGGGGGCACTGGAGAAGTTGATTGCAGCCAGCAAGAAGTTTCGTGAGACCCATGTGGAGTTTTACCACCTCAGAGGGTTACGGATTGAGTGGGTACTCTAGAAGGAGTATTTGAAGGGTGGAGAGGACTTTTTGGTTGAGGACTCTGAGGGGGAGTTAGATGAGAGTGAGGTAGTGAGGCCAGAGATGCGACCAGAGTCCATGGCAGAGGGAGTACCTGGAATGGCAGAGTGGATGAAAACGGTGAAGGAAAAAAGAAAATGGAAGGAAGCAGAAGGTGGAGAGGCTGGCAGATCCATGGACGTCTAAGCCCTAGCCTTCTTGTATATATTTTTGGATATTTGTAAATAGTAGATAGATAGTAGAGTGTGCCCAGAGGGGCATAAAATGTATGTGGTTTTCTTGATGCATTGAAAAATGTGTGAATAAAGTGTGAAGTCAAGAAATGCATCCAACGGAGTCCATTCCCAATTAGGTAATGAATTTGCAATAGTTTCTCAGAATCGAATTTGAAATTGGGGAGACGGATTCTGATGGGAACTGATGGAATGCATGATCAAGAAGAATTAGGTGAGGTCTTGACTGAGACCTTGCAAATGGTGACCTTGGATAACGGTCCTGGTTTGTCTGGGTAACGATGATGGAAGTCTTCAATGTAGTCTTCTGCGGAGAACTCTGTAGTGGGGATCCATGCAAAATTCTTTGTCAGTACCTTCATAGCCCAACCATTGGACACGGTAGAGGAGTGGACAACAGAACCGACGGTCGAGCTTGGAATGAAGAATCTGTGTGATCTCAAATTGCTCTTCTCCATTGACTTCCATGGGAGGTGGAGGTGGTTGGGTGTGATTAGGAATGGTATTGATTTCCACGGGTTCCAACTGTGAGATATGAAATACAGGGTGAATGGAATGGAGGTCTGTGGGAAGTTTGAGCGTGAAGGAATGGGATCCAGGCTGAGCAATGATGTTGAATGGTCCGAGGAATTTCTCAGAGAATTTCGCAGTAGGGCGAGTAGTCCTAATGTGTTTGGAGTTAAGGAAAACCTTGTCACCTACTTTGAAATCTGGAGCTGGGGACCGTCGTTTGTCCGCTTGGAATTTGTAACAAGACTGAGCATGAGTGATTTCGTCTCTAAGGAATTGGTGAAGATCATTGAGGTTGACTATGAAGTCACGGGCCTGAGCAGAGGCAATGTTGTGTTCAGGGTACACCATGATGTTAGGATGGTAACCCTTATTAGCAAAGAATGGAGAGATTCCGGTGGAAGTGTTCAGAGCATTATTGTATGTGAATTCAGCAATGGGTAGTAAGGTATCCCAATGGTCTTGTTGGTAAGAACAATAGATACGGATGTATTGTTCAAGGGTTTGGTTAGCACATTCAGTTTGTCCGTCAGCTTCCAGATGATAACCAGAAGTGAAGTGAAGCTCCATATCAAGGGATTTGGCTAGGGCACGAGTGAATTGGGAGACAAATTCAGAGCCACGGTCAGAAGTGATGTGATTGGGAATGCCATGCTTGGAGAAGACATGGGTGATGAAGAGCTGAGCTAGCTCCGAGGAATTGACAGTGTCATGAGTGGGAATGAAAATGGCTTGTTTACTTGCACGGTCGATAACAACAAGAATGGCGGTGAATCCATTGGATTCCAGGAGCTGTTCAATGAAGTCCATGGAGATGGAATCCCACAGCCATTCTGGTACAGGCAAGGGTTTGAGTAAGCTGAATGGACGGTGTCTAGGTGTTTTGTTATGACCACAGGTAGCACAGGATTTGACATAGTGGCGGATGAATTCACGCATCTGTGGCCAGGTGTAGTTCCATCGGACTAATTCAAGAGTCCTGTTTTGACTGAAATGACCTGCCAAGATATGGTCGTGATTGTTTTGAAGGACACGAAGATGGAGGTCCATGGAGTCTGGGACATAGATGCGATTGTCAAGGCGGAGTATTCCTGATTCGTCTACAGACCACCAGGAAGGATTGGAAGGGGAAGAAGCAAGGCAGAAGCCTTCAGTTGCCATGGAATCCATGGGTTGTGCAAGCTTGATATCAGAATGCAATTGGTCTACATCCATGATTGCACTAGCATGGAGTATGGGACCTTCAAGAAAAGTAGTGCAGAGAGAAGCGGAGAGTTGCTCTTGAGTAAATACAGGGCGGAAATTGTGAGGATTGACTTGAGCATATTGACTATCCCCCTCTTTAGGGTAGACGTCCCATCGTCTAGTGAGTGCGTCCAGTTTCCCACCTAGTTTTCCTGGATGGAATCAGATAACAAGGTTGAACTGGGAAAGGAATTCGGACCAGCGGACTTGTTGGTGTGTAAGGACCTTGGTAGTAGAGAAGTACTCAAGGTTCTTGTGATCAGTAATGACATTGATGGATTCCGTGGAGCCTTCAAGGTAATGATGCCAGGATTTAAAGGCTTCAAAGATGGCGAGAAGCTCTTTATCATGGGTATCGTAATTGAGTTCGGCTCCATGGAGACTGCGGGACAAGAAGGATATAGGGTGAATTTCCCCATCATCAAGGTAGATTGAGAGGATAGCGGCAATAGTGTAGTCGGATGCGTCGGTTTCCATGACAAGTTGACAGTCGGGAATCCAATGGGTAAGGATAGGAGCGTGAGTGAAAGCCTGTTTCAACTTGTTGAATGCTGCTAAGCATTTGTCGTTGAATTTCCATGGAATACCTTTACATGTAAGACGTGTTAGAGGTAGAACAATCTCACTGTATTCGTAGATGAAACGGCAGTAGAAATTGGTGAAACCAAGAAATGATTGGATATCTTTGACCTTCTGCGGGATTTGTAAGCCTTCAGGAGAGAGGATGTAGCCTAGATATTCCACGGAATCCTGATTGAACTCGCATTTAGACCCTTTGCAGTAGAGCCCGTTGGTTCTAAGTCTGTGTAGGACTTCACGTACATTCTTTCGGTGTTCTGCAGAATCGTCAGAGTAGATGAGGATATTGTCGAGGTACACGACAACAGAGACATCAAGCATGTCTGTGAAAATGTCATTGATGAAACGTTGGAAAGCCACGGGAGCATTGGTCAGACCAAATGGCATGACGTGCCATTCGAAAGACTCATAGTGGGTATGGAATGTGGTTTTCCATTCATCTCCGTCGGCAATACAGACTAGATGGTAGGTGTGGCAGAGGTTGAATTTGGTATATATGCATGCAGAACGCCCAGAGTCAAGAAGATTGGATATGAGAGGAAGTGGATAGCGGTCCTTTTTCATGATTTTGTTAAGGCCGTGGAAGTTGACACAGAGTCTGAGTTCACCAGTTTTCTTCTTGATGAAGAGTACCAGAGCTCCGTGGGGAGAGCATGTGGGAGAGATGAAACTGTTATGGATGTTATCATCGATAAACTCGTGCAAGGCTTTGAGTTTGGATTTGGAGAGGGAATAGATGGGTCTGAGGGGAGGTGAGGTGCCTTCCTCAAGGTTGATCTTGAGATCGTAAGGATGATGCTTGGGGAGTTTCTCTGAGAGAGTGTCACTGAACACATCGGCGAAGTCATGATACTCCGGTGGAACATCAGCTAAATCTGATGGAGCCGTGGAAGCAGCCTGGCTGCTGACACTTGGCATAGAAGGTTGGAGTGTGAACTGTTGTGCACCCTCCTCTGTGCAAGCTTGTATGAAAGCAGCCACAGAAATGATGGATATTTTGGGTGCAACCGAAGCAGAAAATGATGGGATGGATGGGTATGAGTAGATAGGCTCATACTCTGGCAGAGTCCATCAGGATCTCGGAGGTGGTTTGGATGGGATAGGACCTGAAGGGTCCTTGCGAGCTTGTGCTGTTGCATTGGAGGCCACAGAAACGTCTGGAATAGACACACCAAATAGCTTTGAACGGAAAGTGATACTGTGCTTTGCCCAGTCAATCAACGGATTGTAGTGGGAGAGCCAGTTGTATCCCAGGATGAGGTTACAAGATGAAACAAGATGTGTGACATAGAAGTCAATAGGAATGATATCTCGCAACAGGAATTGTATGGAGAGAGTAACAGATTGTGAGATGTGAGATCCGGCGGAGCCATCGAGAAGCCGAAGTTGTACAGGGGAAATGGAGTTGGTAGGAATATTGTGATCATTAATGTACTTCGAGTCAATGAAGTAATGGCTGGAACCAGAGTCGACTAGAGCAAGAAAACATAGGATTGTGGAGATAGGAGATCTGTCAGGCTCCGATCCAGAGCCGACTTCACTGGATAGGGATATGGTAAGGGAATGGTTGGAAAGAGCGGCAGCATTGAGGGTTACGATCTCCGAAATGCAATGACAGTCAATGCAACCCTGTCCTTGCATGGAGGAAGCAGGGTTGCTCTCTATTTTTCTGACTCCAAAGGAGCTGAGTCAACAGAGGCAGGAGTAGGTTCAGAGACCTCAGCTGCATGTCCATGCATGGAAGCCGTGGATTTTCACTTGTTGCAGTCATTGGTCTTGTGTTTGTTGCCACAGAACATACAGAGGTCGTTCTTGCAGTGATGTTCCTTTTCCTCAGGTATGAGCTTACCGTCCTTGCCTACCTTGTCAGCATAGGGCTTCTTGAAGGCACCCATGGAGCCGGAGGAAGAAGAGGTGGATGAAGAACCCATGGTGGAACTGTAGGATTTCGGGGCTGTGGAGTTGTAGGAAGAGCTCAAGTTAGAACCCGAACCCTTAGGTTTGGAATTGGAGGAGGTGGAGGGCCGGTCATGGTTTTCCTTGGAGACCTCAGCTTTCCTAGTCCAGTAGCGAGCGTCAAGCTCCTGGGCAAGGGTCCACATGTCGTGGAGGTTGTTGGGTTTTCCGTGGTGAGCCATGTCGAGTCCACGGGATTATGATTTCTAGGATCAAAGGTTAAGTCCAACAGCTATCGGAGTCCGCAGACGTAGAGAGATAGATTATGGCTTGAAGGCCAAAGAGAGTGAGGACAAGAGTATTAGGCTAAACCAAGTTGATATTCGAACTGTGGTATGTACTACTAAATGTACAGCTTATATACTAAGATGGAGTCTGATGGGTTGGGGTCTGGAATAGTGTAGGTATGGCTAGAGTGGCGTGATCTGGAATGTTCTGTATCTAGAGGAGTCAAGTATTCTGTGGACTCCGATATAACACCTACTCGCTACCATGACGGTGATGAACCTAAAGACTCCTGTGGGCAGAAAACACAACACCTAAATGGCTAGTATAATCAGTCACAAAATCTGAAGGAAGGTTCTTAGCGAGTCTAGTCGGGCACCTCTGTGCAGTGACTATAGGTCCTAAGTTCGTAGCTTATTCAAGGCTACTTGGTGTTATGTCTCGAGCTACAGGCCCTGTATAAGACAAGGTCAGTTTGCGAAGCGGTTATTAAAAACTATCTAGTTCGCGAAGGTGTTATTGCAGCCTAGTATGTGGCACGGTCTACTGTTGCACTCATCTTTGAGTGCAATGTCTGGAAGTGTGAGGATGCCAACAAAGGTGAACAACCGCCTTCTTGGTTTATAGAGTAAAGCAAGGGACTGCGGGGTCGCAACTTAGTTAAGTGCGTTCGTAGTCACTGACTTGTTGGTGTATATGTTCTTAGTGCAAACACTAAGGGTTCTGTAGTCTTTGGTATGGGGGAGTAGTATCCCAAGCGTATTCTGCATTTCTGGCTAATACACTTGAGTTTTTATACTAATTTTCTCTAACGGTTCATGTAATCTAAAGGTGTCATTCTTTGTAACCACAGTAATAGATTAGTGAGCTTCATGAAGGGTTTGTAATACTATTATCGTTGCTATAACATCTCTTACTGAGCTTTATAACATATAATTGTATATGCCAGTTTACAATGTATTGCGGCATCCTTAGCTGACTGACGGATACTAGTTGCGCAGTGCTAGCCTGGGTGATTCATGAACTTCATTTCTTATTTAACTTCGCGACCATATGTTTGTGTTACGAGTCCCGTAGCCGGGCACAGCCTGCGCGCTTATGCGCAGTCGGTGATCGTATGGGCGGCATCACATGACTAATATTGCATCATGCCACCTTTGTTTAGGTGATGACATGAATCGAATGACTAGTTTGGTGTCGGTCCCATGGTAACCGGTATTGCCGCGTCCTTTGTGCCGTATTGATGATTTATGGTTCACGAACCATTATTGAATATGCGCTTCGCGACCTAAATGACTATTTGGTGGGGATTTGACTTGTAATGGTCTTGCAAGGATTGGTTAATTGAACATCCTTGCAAGTAAGAATTTCGTTAAATTGTTTTGTGTACCTGCGATTTCTGAGCGCACAGAGCCACAAGGCTCATCATCCCCCCCTGACTAACATTTTTATTGATTGACACGTGCGTGCCTTCTGAAATGCTTCCTTTCGGTATAGTCCAGTGTTTTTCTCAAGGATCTTTGATTTTCTGGAATCAGGCATGGGATGTCATGCCCGATTAGGGTTGATATGTGCCTGGTAGTCATTCTGGTAATTCCAGTAGAATTTCGAGTCATGCCCGCACGTTCTTCTCGTTGCCCGCTGGAATGGTTCGCGAACTAACGGCCTTCTTGTTTGGTGACTTTGGCCTTCTTATAGTCGGGCCTGAGTCAGGTTTTTTGCTTAGTCACGTTCATATAAAAAGGGTATCCTTTTTGACTTCGCGTTCTTCACCAACACTCTTCACGCATAACTCTGCTTGACTTGCTCCTCTTTGCTTCCCTCCTATAAACATGCCTCTTGTTTTCGATGCTACCTGCCCCTTCCACCAGGCTTTGGTGACTTTCCACTTCTGTTTGGAACATGAGGCCGACGGTTCCCTCGCCGCACCGACTCCCGACATGTGGGTTCACGCAGCGTACACGTCCTGGCACCACCTCGAACTAGCTTGGTCAGCCGATGAAGATGGCTTCCCTGACGAGGAGGAGTGGTTTGATTTGGAGGACCAGCTGTGGGTTGCCTTGGGAAGTGTGGACACTTCCCTTGTTGTGCATTCGCGGGAGGAATTCCGCTATTTGGCAAAGGTTGCGGTACGTTTTTCTCTTCGCAAATCATAATATTTTTATTGATCTTTTTGTTTTTAGAGTAAGGGTGGGATCGAAATCCGTCCTTTTCCTGAGGATGTCAATTCCAGTGAGGATTCCGGTTCTGAGTCGGGTGCTGATGCTACAGCGCCCCTTGTATTGCCTTCTGTTCCTACGGAAGGTGTACAAGGTTCTCCTGTGGTTTCTGCTGCAGGTCTGGTTCTGCCCTCGGTGCCTATGGTTGCACCTGCTTCTCCTTCTGGCTCGGAATATTCATCTCCGTGGGCTCATCAACTCGTGCCCCCCATCCTCGTGGATTGCTTGGCCAGCTTGCGGCCTTTGAACACTCGGAGGTTCAAGGCTAAGTTTGCTCTGGAGCTTGCAAATGGTATGCCTTTTTGTTTTGTTTCCCTTCCTTTTTAACTTCAGAATTTCTGTTTTAGCTGACTTGGCCGATTCCACGGCTTTTGTTTCTTCGTCGCCCTCTCTTGGCGACCTTCGTAAGCGGGTCCAGGCTTTGTGTGAGTTTTATCTTTCGCAAATCCTTTATTTTAATTAACTTCGTTTTTCTTTTTCTAGCGCCAGTTGCTGGGCCTTCGAGCCCAAAACGTCCTCACCTAACAAAGACGCAAAAGGGCAAAGGCAAGGCTGTTGACCCTGGTAAGTCTTCTCTTCTTGTGTTTCGTATTTATTTTTATTCATTCGCAAATCTATTTTCAGCCGTCCCCAAAAAGTGTGGTTGTCCTTGCACGGTTAGGCCTCAAAAGCCTATTTTTAAACGCAAGGGTGGATTGGGGGAACGTATCCCTTCCTACACTGTTGAGGCAGAAGAACCTCATCTCCAACCCATTGGTCTCCTTGTCCCCGACAAGGACTTCGGTAATTACGTGGGTTGTAATGATTTTTACTTCACGTGGCCTCTCGGTGAATTGGTGGGGCATTTGGTACGTCTTTCCTTCTTTTCTTGTTTTAACATCATTCTGACTTTTGCTTGCAGATGCAAGAACCTTGCGACGCCTGCCATCGCACGGGTGCCCAATGTCGTACCATTCGTTCAAAATCAGCTAAATGTTTCCGGTGTTCGTTTATGAAGCATCCTTGCATTGTCTTCCGTGAGGACAACTATATCAACACCATTGAGCAAGTTTTTGATCCTTTGACCTGTAAGTCCCTTTTTGTTTTCGCGAAGCCTTTGTTTTTAATTGATTTCCATTCTTTTTCTAGCCCTTGCCAACTCTATTCAGCACGACTTGCGGTCTATCCTGGACCAGGCTGTTGCCGCTGTCAATCCTGCAGCTGGTACTGTCAAGCGGTCTTACTTCAAACAGCAAGCCCGTGCTCTTCAAGCTTTAGCCGAGCTTATTGATGAAGGGATGCATTTGGCTCGTGAAGCGGCAGACAAGGAACAGGCTAGTGAGGAGTCGGAGGCCGAATGAACTTTGTAATATAGTTGGTATAGTCCATGGGACTTTGAAATATTTTTACTTGTAGTTTTTTTTGCCTTTGGGCTTATTTTGTTTTGCTATAGTTTTTGTATATGCAGCACTACATGTGCCATATTCATTATTTGATTGACTGTCTTTGTCTGAACAGGTGTGAATTTCCTTTTTAGGTTCACAGAATTAGTGCATGTTCGCGAAGTCCATTCAAGGAATAAGGTCATGTGCATTTTGGCTGACTTTGGCGTGATTTTCGGGCTTGGCTTTTCAAATTGCCAAGTCTATGTTTCCAAAATTAGATCCTTGATATGTCAACGACAAGGATGCTGTTTTTGAGGGCCGGTGACTTCATCATGTTTCCGAGGTGTAGCGTGGTCATTCTTTCGTTACTGATATCTTTAGCCACGGCTTTTCTTTTACCAGTTCTCTTGTTTTGATCCGGTTCGCGAGGTGTCGTGTGTTTAATTTATTATATGGTGTATTGAAGACTTGAATTTCTGGGTGAGTTTCTTTCATAAGTTGTGGTGGATTTAAGTTTGAATGATTGTGCGATGTATTCTGGGTGGCTTGATGCGTCACAACATGGTTACATGTCTCCCCCCCCTGACTTTAATTTTTGAATGGTTTCGACCATCAAAAATTTTCCAGTCAAAAGTTTTATGTTCACAAACAGATATGATGTCGGATTGTGAATTGGTGGAGCTAGTTCTTGTTTTTCGGGTCTTTATGGTTCGATCGCAGTGATGAGAATAAA